>CM064527.1:2016332-2327258 GCA_032716605.1 Paralithodes platypus
AGAGGCTACAACCGTTAGGAGACCCTTGCCCAAAAATGTCCTCTTCTTCTTTCACACCGCTTCGGGTCTCGAACCCGGGACCTTCTGTGTTGTGAGCCCAGACGCGCTATCTGTAGGTTAACTCCACGGGGGATGGAGTTATACGCGGTATTGATCTAGGCTACATACACCATTATTGCTGGGAGGGGGGCCGACTCGAAACAAGGAGCCTGAACACGATAAAACAAACACTTGTCAAGGGTTCTAATTTTTCACCATTGTGTACCAGGGACCACAGCATGTTCGCCGTCGTTCGTCGTCCCCCCCCCTCGCCCCTTTCTCTGTCAATGAGTAGGAGAATTTTACAATGGGAGGAGGATTAATAGCCCCCTGCCCCCAAGAAGGAGTGACGGTGGTATCCGTACACGGTACCGCTTGAGACGTGGAATAAGGGTAGGAGGGAAAGACCAAAGGAAAGGTGAAGTTGTGGAGAGCGTTTTTGGCTAGAGTGCCAAAGACAAGTTTGGCGAAAGAGCACCTATGAGGTTGGAAGTTTCATGAGGCATGGTTGGTTATTGAGAAACTGTAAGAGTGGGGAAGTACACGAGATTAAAGCAGATAAAGAGCAAACAGACGGGCACGTAAGAAAGCGAAACGAATTTTGTATAAAATTAAACAACTCCGCGGTCGGACCTCGTTCACCAACTCTCTGACGAAATGTCTCTCTCCTCTGTCCGCCGCTCCGCAATGTTTCATCTCTAAATCGACCTATTTTTTAAGTTCGCTACTAAACTACAACAATAATTGCAGATTTTTCTCTCGGAGCTTTTCCCAGTGTAAAATAACCAGTTAGATAGTATCCCACTTCTCTGATCTACGTGGGGGGGGTGCGTGGTGCCCGAGTCTGCATGGGTACCAACACAGATCCCAACCCCTACTCTGTTCAGGCTCTCTCTCCGTGCTGCTCTCAACCCAAGAGTGAGGAATTCTTAGATTACTCATCAGAGTCCTCATTCTTTCCCTGTTCTTCTTTTTTCCCTTCTGGTATAACCAGTGACTGCAAGCTCTGACTACGCTCGCTCTGCTTACACGCTCTCCTCTCCTCTCCCAGAGAATCAGTTTTTTTTTTTTCCCTGCTCCTCTTCCTATGACTTGAATTGCTTCAAACTTCCGTCGTGCTCCAGAGGCGTTATGGCCTGCCCCGGGAAACACAAACCGTCCCTTGATTTTTTCGGCCCTGGTCACTTTTTTCAAACTGACTGAGGGAGAGCACACCGCTACAGGTAGCTCTGCCTTTTGTCTCCCTCACTCACACAGAAAAAAAACAAACACGAAAACACTAACAGGTGGCAGAAAATTGTAGAGGGCACTATTTTCCCATAACTGTTGGCTCACTGCTCTGGCGGAAATATGCATGTTAGTGAAATAGCACCCAAGATAATGAGCAACATAAGCCACCAACACCAGCAAGGCGGGCGATGAAACTCAATTGAATTTTCGCGCGTTTTACCACCTTTCTTTTTCATCCCTTCTCCACACACACACACACACACACACACACCTACTCTCCCTTTCTTTTTCATCATCTCTCTCCACACACACAAAACACACACCTAATCTCGTTTTCTTTTTCATCCCCACATACACACACCTACTCTCCCTTTCTTGTTCATCCTTTCTACACACACACACACACACACACACACACACACACACACACACACCCTAACACACACACACACACTAACACACACTAACACACACACACACACACACACACACACTAACACACACACCCACACACACCTAGGACGTAATCCCAGCATTCAATTATCGGTTCCCCAGGGGCCTTGGTGGGGATCAAAGGCGGGCCGTTCTCGCTCAGGCACCCGGATATCAAAGGAGGCCCTAAAAATTGTGGATTCATAAGGACCTGTTAACCCCTTCCGTCCTTCCTTCCTTATTTACTTTATTCTGGTGACTATTAAACGATTTTATTAAGTTTCAAAAGGGCCTCCAGCAATTGACAGGTTTGGAACTATATCAATTTTATCCTGGCGACTATTAAATGATTGTATTCAGTTTCAAAAGGACCACCAGCAATTAACAGGCTTCGAAATATCTCACTTAACCTTTTTTACTACCACAGACCCTTCAGACATCTTGAGATGGTTCGGCCATATGGAACGTATGGGAAGCGAGAGAATGACTAATAAGGTGTACGAGAGCGAGGTGGAAAGACAGAGGGAGAGGTAGACCGAACGAGAGGTTGAAGGATGGAGTGAGGAAGTATATGGATGAAGGCGGTGCTGGTTGGGAGGAGGGGCGTCGACTGACTGGGGATAGAGGTGCATGGGGGCGGTTCGTTCGTGGTCACCCCTTCGGGGATCACGGCGTCAGGCGATAGATAGACCGTTCTCAAACTGCACACAATCGTTTAAATATAGGTAGAATAAAATGAGAAAGACGTCGCCGGCACAGAAGGGGTTAATGGGGCCTGAAGGTGGCGTTGACGAGGAGGAGTGGCTTTTAGAATAGGGGGGGGGGGGGGATTGGAGAGCCCTTCTCCACATAACGCAATATTGGGGTCTAGAAACGCACCACCATAATTGTATCTAACATTTACAGATATTGCTCTCTCTCTCTCTATCACAGATAAAAGAGTTGATAGTGGATCTATCTACCTTTCTGTCTATATAATCAGGCACATACCCCATAGCTGGGGGTGGCTGACTCGAGACAGAACCCGAACAGGGACAAAAAATCACACACATCTAGGTCACCCAGGAGAAGACTCAGAGACCTAGGTCCATTTTGGGTCTTCCAGCAAAAGATTCTCAGGTCCCAGACCTCCAGGAGAGATTCCAGTCTCAGCAGGCAGACATGCAGCGAAGCTCCACCACCACAATGCCCGCCCACAACACATCCAGGCAAGACTCTTCAACTATACTGGCTCCCCAAGCCAGGCGCCTGACGGACTATTATCTAGTCCAACTGGCGCCCAACCCCCTTTCAGAAACGACCGCGTTATCACTCATCTATTCACAAGCATTCTCCATTAATTCCTATTTATTACCACTTCTCTTGCCTGATCTATAGTCATTTCTCTATCTTCCAACGCTTACACAATCTCTCCATCTCAATGGAGGTCTTCCTACCCCTCAACCTCCCCTGTATCGGACTCATATATTCTTTTTGTAAGTCTTTCATCTCCCATTCGCTCAACATGTCCATACCAGCACAGCACCCTTCTGTCCACTCTGGGTGACAAAGGTTCCTGCTGCCCCACTCTCTTACGTATATCTTCATTCCTCAATCTATCTCTACGAGTCATTCCACATATACTCTTCAAACAAAAGCAAAACATGTCGGCAGTTTTCCAGTCTTTCATTTCTAAAGGCTCTCCGTGAGAATCCTTGAGGCCTAGGGCGTGGGAGGGTAAAGGGTGAGGCAGACGCTGTGGGAAGTTATAGACAGAAGGTGGAAGCTGGAAAAGTTTGGGAAAAGAGGGGTGGATGAGTTTGGTGGAAGCATACGGGTCAGACGAGAACATAATTTAAAAAGGTAAAATATAACGATAGGGTTGGAGCGAGGCTGTAGCCAAGTCGGTATAATATATTATCCTTACTAGGCTATGCACTACAATATATTTTACAAAAGCATATAAAGGACTAGGAGCTGGACCAAATGGCTATCTATCTATCTATATGCTCAGGCCCAATCCCCACTTTTCCCATTTTTTATTCTTATTTTCCTCTATTTTATTTTTATTTTATTTTTTGTATGTATTTTCTTGGGTGTGGCCGACTCAAGACAGAGCAAGAGCAGGAAAACACAAAACACAAGACAAAACAACGAACAAACACAGACAAAACACAAAATTCACACACATCTAGGTATTACAATAAATTACGTTGAATAAGGTGGGAACCGAACCGGTAAAAGCGAGCATGGTAAGCATTGTAGGTACACTCGGATACCATAGTTTCTAGCCCACTCATTAATATTCGTGGACCTGAGCTATTTCTAATTATGGAAATATATCTCCACAGACGAATTTATGAATATAATTGTCTATATATCAATTTAAAAACTGCATATTCTACTTATTGAAAAAACAAATCTTATCAATATATAAATCCAAGTAGATATAATTGCATAAAGGAAAACATAGGAGGTTCATGAATTTTTATGAGTGGGCTAGAGACTATGGCATCCAAGTGTACCAATACAAGATAAGCCCCCCACCCCCCCCCCCTCCCAATTGACACCAGTATACGACCAAAACTGTCCCCCACCCACTACAGTATGGGCCTGTACCCTGCTGTGAGGTTTGATAAGGAGAGGTTGCGAAGAAAGCAAAATGGGCCTGGGAGATAGTGTGTCTAAAGCATGGTTCACATATTCAGGAGTTCGAGCACGAGTTTCCACGAGTATTCAGTCTCGGATACTCAGGTAATGACTTGCAATATCGGAGGAACAGTGGGCACTCTGGGTCACTCCCGGATACTCCTGGGAAGTCGGCTCTGGCAGCTCAAATTTCAAACATGCATGAAATTCTGGCCCCGAGTCAGCTCGTCAAGACACTCGTGATCACTGTTGAACATTCGAAATAACTCTCAAGTACTCAAATTAACTCTTAACAACTCTTTAGTACTCGTAAGTACTCGGTTTTAATCGGGAACACTCGTGGACAAAAGCATGTAGTCGAAACATGCCCGATTGATGCCGAGTATGCCCGAATCCTTAGGAGTAGCCAGGAGTGTCCGGCAGTGACTCGGTATAACTTGGGCTTCCAATGCAATGCACAGGCAAATGTGCCCGAATTCTGAGGAGTGTACCAAGAGTGATGCAGAGTGTAACCCGAATGATAACGAATGTAACACGAATGTGCCCGATTGTCCTCGATAGTAACAGTTATTTCAAATTCTGGAACCCACCATTATAGTAAACATAATCATTATTATTATCATCATTTTTTTTCCCTCGATTATATTACTAACAACTGTCCCCTACTATATAACATCTCCTAATCTTGCCACGGACATTTGTCCCAGGGCAGTCTTCCCTTACCCACTCTAAACTACTGTTTGGACACTTGACCATCAGTGTTTTGGAGGGCAAGCAGCCTTGAGGGGTCGCCGGAGCTGTTGTTGCTTGATTTCCTTTGTACCCCTTTGTACCGTTTGTACTCATAAGCATCAGCACAATCATTATAATTATCACCATCATAGTAAACATCATCATCATCATAACCACGATAAACTAGGCCTATATCAAGAAAATAAGACGGCAAATGAAACAAGTGAGAGCGAGTGAAAGAAGCAAAGCAAACGGCCCCTACCGTCCTATATATAAATGACAAGGTAGAGAGAGAGAGTGAGTGGGTTGCCAGCTTGCCAGGTTCTCACTCTACTTACTACCACCAACCAACCAGTCAGTCAGTTACTATACCGACTTCTCTCGGGGCTATACAGTGCATGGTAAAAAGACTAGTCTCTTTACCATGATACAGTGTACTTGTGTGTTAACCCTTCCTGGTGTAGGGCGGGTCTTTTTGGAACCACCCTGTTTCACTCCATTGGTTTGTGGATTTCAAAGCGTTTCACCTCATTAGTTAGGCGAAAATAAGATACTCTACCCCATGCAAGTGTCGATTTCTTGATAGGCCGAACGATAGCGAGCCTACAATTTAGGAAAAGCCGGCCTTTGGCCGGGACATTTCTCGACCAAAAAATTTACATATTTATCTGGGTACAGTTTTGTTGTGTATATATTTTGTTTTTATTTATTTATCCCCCCCCCCCCTCCCCCCAAAGTTTGGAGGGAAGGCGTTTCTCTTAGTCTAGTGGGATACTAAAATTACATTGGTCGAAAATGGCAACAGAACTGAAAACACCCAATATTAGTATAACAAAATATTAGAAAAAAACAAATCTTGAAGGGGGTCTTGTTTTTTTGTTTTAAGTTGATGGAGACCTAGACAGACTAAAAGAAATAAAGTCTCCTTAACACCTTCAGCACGATGACGTAATTTTCATCATACTATGGTTAGCTTTAGACGATTTGTGTTAGCTAATACTCTACCTCTAGGACTCAAAGGGGTAAATACGATTAATATAAACACCATATGAGGAGGAGCACTTTATTGACAACGTTTAGCAGGTAGCTTCCTTCTTCAGGTCACTGATACCTCGTCTGCGAAACGTTGTCAATAAAGTGCTCCTCCTCATATGGTGTTTTTATTCATTCAGTCAACTTTTCTAAGTTATTTCAACAACTGTAAATACGATCTCGATAAACTCCCTGAATATCATAGATCGTTATAAAACCGCACAAAATCGTCTATTTTGATCTAGAATCGAAGGTAAACAGGCGTCATTGTGTTGAAGGGGTTAATCCATTCAGTACCAGGGACGTCATTATCATCATATTCTGGCAACTATGAGACAAATTTTTATTGAGCTTTGGAAGGACCTCTAGATATAAAAAGGCTTCAAACTATCTCAACCAACCCTTTTAAAGATATTGACCTCCCAATCTGCCTACCTAGAAGTTGGCAGATTGGAAGCCAAAGCGTCACATTTTTCCTTTGCCCCTCAACTTTCTCTTCATAATTGCTGAGGGGCTCAGGGCCCTGGGTGGGGCTTTGGTTTCCCGGGCGTTTATGCACCCTCCTCAGCTCCCAGCCATGGAGTAGCTTGGGTCACCCAGGCTTTATTGTGGTCGGCAGGGAGGGTTCTGTGGGGGCGCTTGGTTATGGCCTTGGCCTTGCTCGGGGCCTTGGGGCTGTTCAGCCAGGCAGCTTGGGGAACAACAACTACCACAGATCCTTCCCAAGCTGCATAATATCGCCTAAATATAGCTAGAATAAATGATAATACACGTCGCTGGTACTCAAAGGGTTAAAGATGTCGTCGCTTTGAAACTATACACACACATACAGTATAGTGTTGTTTCACGAATGAGAACACACCCACTTTCGTGAACACAAGTTAAGGGGAGGCAGACCGTTTTTCTGGACCCCCTTCTCCCTAATGTTTAGCCCCACTAGTTTTGAGATTATAAGACGTTCGGCCCATTAGTTTGGCGATTTTAACACCTTTCGCCCCATTTCGTTGTCAATTTTAAGACTTTTCGTGCCATTTAGCTGTCAATTTGTTCCTGTCGAGCGATAGCGAGCCTTCAATTTTAAAGAGGAACCGGCCTTCGGCCAGGACATTTTTCTACCGAAAAATGTACAAATTTATCTTGAATGGGGTCTAGGCTGTGTTTTTCTAAGCTTGATGGAGGTCTAGGGAGGAAACTAAAAAATATATGAATAAATGAATTAATAGACCAAACAAACGGCCAGTCTCCCCTTAATTAATTCATTTAAAGGGGAGGCTGAACCTTCGCTGAGCCCAGAAATCAAATTTCAACATAGAATAGCATAGGAGGGAACAAAAAAACATATCGCATCCATAACCCCCCCGGGCCGGGGGTTCGACCTCGACCCCCGAAAAACTAAAAAAAAAATTTTCAGCCACCCAAATTTTTGTTTTGTGTCTGTAGTCTAAAGGGCTTCTGTAAGCAATAGAAATGATCATATGAGGGCATAAACACCATATGACATCCTTAGCACCCCCTTGGGGGGGCCCCAATATCATGGATTTTGGTAAATAATTGTCTAATATAATTCTACAGTGTCCCCCTGTTGAAAATTTGATTTAGTTGGCCATTAAATTCCATCGTCTATGTGCGCGCCATGATAGAAAACGTTTTCTAAGGATGACTAACTATTCTATCTCTCCAAAATTGTACTTTGGTGTGTGAAAATCTTTGATTTTAGCTTGCTAGAGATCCTATTTTGGCATTTACGACATCATCTACTTTTGTGGTTATTGCTCAAATTCATTCCCCTTCTACACACTACATATAGGACTATATAGCAACTGGAAAATGCAGAGATAATGGCATTATCTCACATATTTTTTCAAGATTCGACATTGTTTAGGTTGAAATGTTGGCTAAAAAAAACATATATATATATTATATAATTTGTTCAGCCCCTTCTATTATGCAATATGGTAAAACTATATCATTTTCTTGTAGGGGATGCAGGTAGAATACGCCATGCAAAAATTGCGGGAAATTTGAACAATTTTGAGTGAGAAGATGATTTTACAAATATTTCAATGAAATTCTGCGCTCGCGCGTGCACATAGAGAGCTGATTTTTTTCAGCGAGTCTTAGTATTTCCATTGGTAATAAGATGGTATAATGCCAGAAACACAATCTCTTATACAGGCTGACTTGGGGGTTAAAACTTCAGCCTCTCCTCTTCTTCTCACTTCGCTCAGCGGGACGACAGGTAAGTTTTAATAACCCTTTATGTACCAGCGACGTCTGTTATATTGCATTTTGGCTATATTTAGATGATTTTATGCAGCTAAGGAAGGATCTGTGATTTTATGCAGCTTAGGAAGGATCTGTGGTAGTTAAAAAGCTTGATTGAGATAGTTCGAAGCCTTATAATTGCTAGAGATCATTCATAAGCCGAATAAAATCATCTAATAATTGCCAGACTATACTGAAAAAGGATGTCACCAGTACAGAAAGGGTTAACCCTTACTGTACCGGCGACGTCTTTTACTAATTGATTATAGCTACATTTAGATGATTTTAATCAGCTTAGGAAGTTTGTAAGGCATTATATGACGCATTTACTTTCTGTTTTCTGGCTATTATAGATTATATTTTAGATTAGAGATTATTATTTATAGACTATTATATTCATACTAGGAAGGACATGTGGAACTCAAAAGGTAAATTAAGATAGTCTTACCCCTATAACTCCCACCGATCCTTCTTAAATTGCATAAAATCGTCTAATGATAGTCAGAATAAAGTGTCAAAATCTGTCACCGGTCCTGCGATACCCTTTAGCCTACTAGGAATTAGGGGAGAGTAGCAGATGTTGGTTAGTAATTTGATATGTTGTGGTGTGAGTAAGAGGAAGGTATGTGTGGTGTGTGTGTGTGTGTGTGTGTGTGTGTGTGTGTGTGTGTGTGTGTGTGTGTGTGTGTGTGTGTGTGTGTGTGTGTGTGTGAACCAGATATTTGTTGTATAAACCCAACGTAACACACACAGACACGCATAACCACTCATACGAACACAGATACACACACACGAAAACACACACCCACACAGGCAGATAAAGAGAGACAGACAGACACGTATACCTACTCATACGAACAGAGATACACACACAAACACTTATGAACACAGACACGCATTACCAACACACACACACAGACATACTCGATCAAAACAGTCCCATCCACCTCCCTCCCTTCCGTCCACAGCCCTCCCTCCCTCTCTCCACCTCCCTCCCTCCCTCCCCCTCTCTCTCTCCCTCCCGTACACGTCCCTTCCTCCCCTCCAAGTCTCTCCCTCCCTTTACCTTTGCACAACTTCCGCATTTTCAGACTCAGTAACCTTGGCTTCTGGTTTATACTTAACCCTTTCAGTATGACCACACCATTTGGACATTCTTAACCCAATCAGTGCCGGTGCCGTCCTTAAAACTTTATTCTGGCTTCTATTAGACGATTGTATTCATTAAAAAAAGGAGGCAATTAACAGACTTCGAAATATCTCACTCGGCCTAACTAATGGGGCTAAACAGGAGGGAGAAGGGGGGCCAGAACCCCCCCCCCCCCTTAATTCATATGTTGCCAGATAAAAGGTGCCTCAAACAAAACAAAGTGCCTATATATGTGTTGGTGTAAATCCGCATTCAGCTACACAGATGTGGGCCAAACTGCACAGCTGGGAACCACTGACCTCGTGTTTAGCCCCATTAGTTTTCAGATATTAAGACGTTTGGTCCATTAGTTTGGCGATTTTTAGACCTCCCGCCCTATGTACTTGTCAATATTAAGACTTTTCGAACCATTTAGTAGTCGATATTTTCCTGGCGAGCGTTAGCGAACCTGTAATTTTAAGAGTAACCGGCTTTTGGTCGGGAAGTTTGTCTACCGAAAAATGTACAAATTTATCTTCAAGTGGGGTCTAGGGTTTTTTTTTTACAGGTTGATGGAGGTCTAGCGAGGAAAATAAAAAATACAATAACAGATAAATATTCAGAGCAAAAAAGAAGCACTAACCCCATAATTTAGATGTTGCCAGATAAAAGTTGCCTCAAACAAAACAAAGTGCCATAAAAGTGTTGGTGTAGCTCCGCACTAATATAAACATAATATTATGTGGACCAAACTACACAGCTGCGAACCACTGGCCTTGGGAAGAATACTTATTTTGTAATTTTAAGATACCGGCCCTGGATATTGTTTGTTACTGTATGTGCAGAAGATTCTTAACCCATACGGTGCGGGAAATGTAGTACTACGTTTGGCAAGTTACAGCAATTTACAGGCTATAAAAGCCTGTAAAAGCCGTAGAAATTGAGTGTCAGTAGGCGGGATCGCGAGAGGCCCACCTCCGACCGTCAGCACGTCCGTCCGTGCACTGAGGTCCCAGACCCGGGTCTCAGCAGTGCTGCCAAAGGCAAAAAAGCGCTACATTGCTAATAAATAGCGAGTTTTCCCCAATATCTATGGTAGCGCTGAGCTACGAAGCTCATTCTAGTGTCATTTTGAAGCTATTTTCGTCTAGTTTTCGGCAGAATACATTTCATTTCATGCAGACACTTGATTAATCATTCAGGAATGCCTGAATATGCTCTAAATAGCCCAAATATGCCCGCAGAGAAAGGGTTAATCGACTGGGAGACAGTTTAAACAGAATACACACACTTGGTACGTAAGATTATATTTATCACGTGTAGTGGTGGTTACAAGAATATTATGTATCTTAGCAGTAGGCTTAGAGCCAATTTCATATATATACTGTAGGTGATGGAAGTTGAGTATCATAAATACTAAGTGACGTATATCATATATGACAAAAATGAATGAACAGACAGAACAGTTAATTGCTAGAGGGCCTTCTTAAATTGAATATAATCGTCTAATTGCAGCCTTATTAAAAATAAAAGGACGTCACCTGCACTGAAAGGGTTAAACCATATTAGTGGTCTCACTGCAAAATTAAATATATAAATTGATAAATAAGTAAATTGATAAATAATAATAAATTAACAGAACATTTTTAAATATATAAGCGGATTCAAAGAGCTACCAAAATCGTTGAATCTTCCAAATGGATAAACAAATAAATATATAGGCTAAATAAATAATTAACTTATGTTCTAAATTAATAGAACAAAAATATAAATAAATAAGCAGATTGAAAGAGCTACCAAAATCGTTGAATCTTCCAAATGGATTATATCTATACTTCTCTACAACAACAATTTTGTCAGCGTAATTGTTTCTCTGCTTCCAGAATGCAATGCTCCAGAGATTATGCTTGGCCAAAATATATCAATTATACTTGCATGACGGTCTATGCAATATAAAAGAGAATAAACATAACAGAGATGGTTGCCCAAATTATCTCAATTAAATTTGCATGACGTTCTATGAAATACATATGAGAATAAGTAAACATAGCTTATATTGAACTTGAGCAAAGAAGCATAATGTTATTATTAACATCGTTCTTAACACCAATAATCCCCCAAAATTAATTAATGACAGCATGTCATTCTCCCAGGATTCGAACACAGGACACTACATACAGAACTTACATGCTCTAACCATTAAGCCATCAAGACAGTATTTATAAAGGTACAGCAAATGACCACGATTAATATCCATTTATCGAATACTGGATATCAATGTAATCACGTACCGGTACTGGACCCAATCTGCAGCTATACCCTGTTCCAAATAGGTACGGTAGTCCAGAAATCATGAAACCTAACTTCTGTAACTATAAAAGGGCTAGAGCAAATGGGTTGTAAATTGCCACACCTATTCCCTGGCTGACCCTTCCCAAATGGTAGAAGGATTAGTTCGATTACTCTAGTCGTTTGTGAGATATAGAGGTTAATGTTCAATAATTGTGGCCTACTTATTTGGAACACGATATAGTGTGGTAGATCTTGGTGGGAATAAGGTAGTTGTGACATGCTCAATAATAACGTGAACAATGGCTCCCCCCCCCCCCCCCCCCAGCTCAAACACTGCCAGCTCTCTCTCTCCAACTTCGCGTACCCACCAAATTATTGTCTTGTTACAAACTCCCGCACCCACAACAACGGCGCTGCAGTCGCTCAAACTATAACTCACTCATCCTCTCTCTTCTCTCTCTCACACTCAACCTCTCTCACACTCAACCTCTCTCTCTCTCTCACTCACACTACCTCTTTCTCTCTCTCTCTCTCTCTCTCTACCTCTCTCTCTCTCTCTCTTTCTTCCTCGCTCTCTCTTAGTCGCTGTAATTTCAACACCATTTCATTGTCGCTTGTTACGAATATTAGTTACGCAAATAATTGAAATTTGCTATTGCATCCTTTAAGGGGAGGTAGTCGCTTTTTCTGGCGGTCGATAGGGAGCCTGTAATTTTAAGATAAATCGGCCTTCGGCAGGGATATTTGTAAACAAAAGTACTTTTAATCGCGAGGGACTGTTGTTCTCGAAAAGGGGCTCCATTCCTGACTTGCAGTGTGCTGGCTTAATAATCCCAGAAGGGTTGATAGCCTCTGAAGTCCTATTTTAACTAACTGATATTTAATCGCTTCACACAATATAATAACGAGATTGTTTACATTTCAGACAGACAAGAGTGCTGGGAGAGTGCTGGGTGAATAATACGTGTTGGGTTACCTCTCAGCCAGTCACCATGGTAAGAACACGAAAGATTGTAACTAAACATATACTGTATATCCAATATAGAAATAACGCAAGACACAAGTCAATTATTTCCTATATAATGTTTTGAGTAAATAATACGGTAATACTTAAAATTGTACAGCATGAAACAAAGGGTACAGAATTGTTTTATGCATAAATTTAGGGATGATATAGTTGTTCAAACCTCTTCACTGTAATCAATAACAACAGTGCGCATGCACCTTTGCTGACATGTGTTGAGTAAAATTAGTTAAATCAAATATATTTACTGTTATTGATACGTCACATCCTGTATATGTATAATATATACCGGTATATTAATAATCAAATTAATTAATTTCACTCCCAACACCAAACACCTCCCAATTAAATTAATGAAACTGTACCGGTACGTAAATCTGCAAGCATAAATAATCAGTAAATATGTGTGACATGTTAACAGGATGGGAAAGGGGTGGGAACTCTATTTTTTTTTTTTTTTCTTAACCCTCTGAGTACCAGTGACGTGTGTTATACTATATTCTAGCTATATTTAGACGATATTATGCAGCTTAGGAAGGATCTGTGGTAGTTAAAAGGGTTGGTTGAGATAGTTGAAGCCATATTTTTGCTAGAGGTCCTTCCTAAGCTGAATAAAATCGTCTAATAGTGGCTAGAATGTGATAAAAAATACACTCCTGGTACTGTACGGGTTAATATCATAAAAATACGTTACCAGGATGAGAGCGACAACCCGGAGGAGTGCAAGGTGTGTATCAGCCACTACGACAAGGCCAAGCGTCGCCCTCGCACCCTTCCCTGTGGCCACACCTTCTGCACCCTCTGTATTACCGGTATGATCAAGGAAGAAGAGGGTCTATCCTGTCCCACCTGCCGCCTCCACCACCAAGCCACCGACGCAGCGCAGTTCCCCATCAGCTATGACATGGAAGCCATCATTAGAAAACTGAAGATCCTACAAATTACCTCTATAAACAAGAGTACCCAAGGCCAAGGCAGTAGGGAGATCCAGGAACGAGACGGCAATATCAAGTTGTTAATCGCCAGCCTGAAGGAGACACTAGGGCAGCTGGAGAGATACGAGTCACAGCTGAACGATTGGAAGCAAGAACACGAGGACATCATCGACAGACTACAAGAACTGGAGGAGAGGAACCGAACGGCGCTCAAACAGCTCGAAGATGAACGAAGCATCCTACTGTAAGTAACACCCCGTTCTTAACATTAATCATCAATTACAAACCCCAATGTACTTGAATAAACTAATGAAAGCATATGGTCCTCCCGGGATTCCAACTCGGGACACCACACCCAGAACATAAGCATCTAAACCATTACACCACCAACACAGTTAAATACACTAATGAAAGCATATGGTCCTCCCGGGATTCCAACTCGGGACACCACACCCAGAACATAGCATCTAAACCATTACACCACCAACACAGTTAAATACACTAATGAAAGCATATGGTCCTCCCGGGATACGAACTCGGGACACCACACCCAGAACATAAGCATCTAAACCATTACACCACCAACACAGTTAAATACCCTAATGAAAGCAATTGGTCCTCCCGGGATTCCAACTCGGGACACCACACCCAGAACATAAGCATCTAAACCATTACACCACCAACATAGTTAAATACACGAATGAAAGCATATGGTCCTCCCGGGATACGAACTCGGGTCGGGACACCACCACACCCAGAACATAAGCATCTAAACCATTACACCACCAACACAGTTAAATACACTAATGAAAGCATATGGTCCTCCCGGGATTCGAACTCGGGACACCACACCCAGAACATAAGCATCTAAACCATTACACCACCAACACAGTTAAATACACTAATGAACGCATATGGTCCTCCCGGGATTCCAACTCGGGACACCACACCCAGAACATAAGCATCTAAACCATTACACCACCAACACAGTTAAATACCCTAATGAAAGCAATTGGTCCTCCCGGGATTCCAACTCGGGACACCACACCCAGAACATAAGCATCTAAACCATTACACCACCAACACAGTTAAATACACTAATGAAAGCAATTGGTCCTCCCGGGATTCCAACTCGGGACACCACACCCAGTACATAAGCATCTAAAGTCTAAACCATTACACCACCAACACAGGTACCAGAGGAAGAGGGGTCAGGAGAGTATGAAGCAACTAGAGACCGTCGAGGGGTGTCTAAGCTCGGCCTCGAACCCCCAGGAGGCCGTGTCAGCCCTAGACCAAAGTGAGAGTAGCTGTAGCGAGGTGGAGGACTGGCTACAACACTGTCGAGCTATATTCCCAGACCAAACCACACTACAGTCATCATTAGAGGTAGGTTTGTATGCAAATTTAGCTTAAACAAATATGTATAACCCAGCCTAGCCTAGCCTAAACTAATCTAATAACCTAACCAAATAATATCTTCCCTGATGATACATTGAATAACCAAAGTCAACCAAATGGTCAACTCAGAGCTTGGGTGTTTAATCTTCCACTGTGTTATCCTTATGTGTGTGATATGCGCTAAAAACAAAAGCACCCTACACATAAACAATCGAGATCGATATTCGACGGGTAAAATACGGTTGCAAGTTAATTATATATTTTCCCTCTCAAAAAACTAACTGAATCATGACGTATAATGGCCAGTTGCATTTGTACTTGTTATTTAGAACATTGATTTACGTAGATTACTTCTCACAACCAATCGTATCCTTTATAATATATAACGAAGTCAACTTCCTCCAATTAAATTGTAAACTATACAATGCAACAACCGTATATCGGAATATTTCACAAGATTAACTATACTATCATGTGTTTATTATTAAACACGGCAATTTCAATTCGGCTGACAAAGTTTATCTGTATCCATTAGTTAAACAAAATAATTACAAACATGAATACAAAATATACACTTTACGAAATATAATTAGCACACAAAAAAATAAAAAATAAATACAAAATAAATAACCCCATTACAGAAATGATACAAGGACTCCAAAACCAATTCCAGATAAATTATTCCCTATCTTTAACTTCTTTACATGCATTACTAATAAATATATAATACTTATCATCCAGTGTATTATATATTTTGTATTATTACTGTAGGTGAGAGAATGTAGTGAGCGTGTACTGGAGGGTGGTGCTACAGGGAGAGAGACCAAGGCACACCCACCTACTAAACCACCCATACCAACCATCATGGAGAAGGTCCAATTTATTTTCATTATTATTCTATCTACCTATCTATTTGCTAATATTTTACTACTACCGGTACTATTATTATTACCGTATTATCATTATCTGTGTATACACCGGAATCCTCCTCTATTAGGTAATATTCACCTACTAGACGAGAAAGAGAAAGGGGCTAGGGAACGCGAAAGTGGTCCCGGACCCTAACAATTGGAACTTGAAATGTTCTTTCTCTTGGGTCTGTCTCAAGTTGGCCACCCCCAGCTATGGGGTATGTGCCTGAGTATAATTATATATACATACATACATACATACATACATACATACATGTACATACCCATTATGTGTGTGGGTGTATTGTTTTCCAACTTCTATTATTTCTTATATTTGACCAGGTGCGAGAATCTACTGGACGTGTGTTGGAGGGAGCCGCAGCGAGCGTTAGTGAGGAACCCCCCACTACCGACCCCCCAGACCCCACCTCCACCATCATGGAGAAGGTTGACCTCATCACACCCACACTCTCGGTAGGAAACACTAATATATACAGAAAGTAGATATATTAACCTTTTCAAGATTATGACGCTTTTTCCTCTACTCTGGCTAACAATAGACAATTGTACAGTCAGCAGCAAAAGTCATGTTGCCTCACCATGACCTGCGATAATCACAGATTCGAGAATGTTTGGTGTACAAACATGCATATTTCTGCCAACAAATGGCACACTGTGAGGTGTGTCATTGTGAGGATGTGGTGTTCACTGACTTGGGCAGCGGTATGATTGGGCCGCGCACCATACTTGCCGATAAACAAAAAATTCTCCCTATCGACGAAGTCGGCGCCAAAAATTGTGGGCAAAACTCTAATTAGGCCCTCTACTGTTAACAGATGCAGATTTCAATAAGTTACGGGGGCCCCCCTCAACCCATTCTGTATCTTATGGCAACGACCGCCACGCAGCCCAATTGTGCTGCGACTCGAGCGTCATAGGACCGAAGGCATAGGATGAGGGGGGAGAGGAGGAGTTAAGAGCTGTTAGGGGTCTGAAGGAGGGGACAATTTATTTGAAAGTAAATATATCTTTTTATCAGTACTCTGATATCATAATGATCCAAATGTTTAAGTTTGTGGTTATCCATTATGTTTGTAACACATGGAAAACAGCATGATCAAAACAACACATTTGCAAACATTATATGCCAATATTTGAGTAAACCAACCTGCTAAACAATCCTACATCTTTTCTATCATAAATGACCTAGAGTAGTTAGTCCAGAACACTACTTTAATTCCTGACCGCCTTGGAGATTGGTCCAACATTCTTTACTTATCGCTAACTTCTAATCCTTCTACGTAGGCTGTAAACCTTTTCTCTATGTTGGGCTCCTTCTATCAGAAACTTATCTCCGGTACCTTTCCTATTCTGTACGGCCATCCGATCCTCACAGCCGGCGATGCTTGAGGCACTTTGGCACTGCCGACTGGGAGGCTCTTCGGCAGTACTTGTTCGATTTCTGAATTATTTTTGCTTCCGTGGCCGGGGACCCTAAGTGTGTCGTGCGCATAACTGAGGTAATCCTCTCAGGCCTGGAAGCATACATCTCATTTTCTTTCTCTCAGTCTAATGCAAACAAATCTTGGTTTACTCATGCTTGTTCTACTGTTGTCCGCAATAAGGAAGAAGCATTCAAATGGTACCGTCACCTTCAAACTAAAAAATCTCTTGCTTTTTAAGTTTCTGCCCGGAATCAAGCCAAATCTGTTCTTCAACTAGCTAAAAAATCGTTCATTAATAAATAATGTTCTGAACTTTCCAACTCTAGCTCTTCCCAACTTTCTGGCTAGATGCCAAGAACCTCTCCAACATTTTACTTCCTCATCTTTCCCTCCTCTTTTCCACTCTGACGGCACTACCGTCACTTCTTCCTCCGACAAATCTGAACTCTTCATTCAAACTTTCGCTAAAACTCCATCATGGATGATTCCGGTGCTATTCCTCCCTCTCCAACCCCCTATCACATACTTATGACTAATATAATAAACTCTTATAAGGATGTACGTTCTGCCCTCTCTGGGCTTAACACTAAGAAACACAGACCAGATGGTGTTCATCCTGTTGTACTCAATAACTGTTCTTAAGTGCTGACTCACTGCCTAGGCAAACTTTTGTATCCGTCTTTCCCCTAACGTTTTTCCTTCTTGCTGGAAATTTGCTCGTATTCAACCTGTCCTAAAGAAGGGTGACCCCTCTCAACCCTCCAGATATCGTCCAATTGCTCTCATTTCTTGCATCTTTAAAGTTTTTTAAACTATTCTTAACTCAAATTTTCTTAAACATTTATCTTCCCATAATCTAGTTTTAGATTGCCAGTATGGTTTCCTTAAGGGTCGCTCTACTGGTGACCTTCTTGCTCATCTTACGAACTCTTGGTCATCCTCCTTTCAGGACTTTGGTGAGATTTTTTCTATTGTGCTAGACATATTGAAAGCCTTTGTTGAGTCTGGTACAAATCTTTAATTTCTAAGCTACCCTCCTTCGGTTTCTAGCCCTCTATATGTGCCTTTGTCTCTAATTTCCTTTCAGACCGCTCCATAGCTGCAGTTGTGGACGGCCATCGCTCACTTCCTCAACCTATCGACTCCAGTGTTCCTCAGGGTTCTGTCCTGTCTCCAATTCTCTTTCTAATATTTATTAATGATCTCAACTATACCTCCAGTCCTATCCACTCATATGCTGATGACTACCTTGCCAACTAATTTTTCACATTAACCCAGCATGCAATCACTCCAAAACTCACGTAAAAGGGCCATAGAGCGCCTATCTTCTGATCGATCAATTATTTATGATTGGGGCAGAGAAAATCTCGTTACTTTCAATGCCTCCAAGACCCAATTTCTCCCTTTATCTCTCCAATGCAATCTTCTGCAAGACTATCAATTATTCTTCAACAATACACAAATCAATCCTTCATCTTCTCTCAATATTCTATGTGTATCTTTTTCATCCGACCTTTCTTTGTGGTCCACGCAGGGCAAATGTATTTAACCCCTTCAGTACCGATGACGTCTTCCCAATATATGCTGGAAATTATTATACAATTTTATTCAGCCTGGGAAAGGTGTCTAGCCATTAAAGAAGTACCGACGATCTCAATTAATCCTTTTAGCTATCATATATCCTTCCTAAGCTTCATAAAATCGTCTAAATCTAGCTGACATCAAGTGAAATAGACGTTCCTGGTACCGTAATGAAAGTGTAAATAATATTCACATAATTGTATATATATGCCCAGGTTGAGTCACTGGGTCGTCTGGGCGGCAGTGTGGAGGCTCTGGTGGGGTCCGGGCGTGTGGTGGGCGTGATGGTGAGGGGACAAGATAACAAAGGAGGAGCACCCACCCAACACGCCCGCCTCACACTCTGCCAGGGACGCCCACACCTACACGCCCTCACACCAAAACCACCACCACCAGGAGCACACCTCATGCAGGTTAGTTAGGGCATCAGACGAGGGAAACACTAACCGGTCTTGATGGCGTAATGGTTAGAGCGTGTAAGTTCTGTATGTGATAGCCTAGGTTCGAACCCTGGGAGAATCACATGCTTACATTGATATCATTTGGGGTGTTATTGGTGTTAAGAAAGATGTAAAAAATAAAATACAAAAAAGGAGAGTAAATGTATAAACCAGCATGTTGGCATGATATAAACACCATTTGTTGGCATGCGCATTACACAAATAAGCCTCTGGAAGTCTAGCCGTTGAAGTCACAGGCTATTATATTTCTAAATTTCCAGAATGACATAGAGGTCAAAGAATATGGCCTTGTTAGTGAGGCTTATAAATAGTTTGTGTTTTCATTCTTCTTAAAGAGATTATACTATTATACATTAGAGTAACATACGGTATTTAATGCAAATGAACTGCAACAAAACTATTATTACCGGTATCCTTAAATATACTATCCTTAAATATACGGTACCCTGTTTCAAGCTCTTTATATCTTCTTGAACAGCACGATGCCTTGATCGCCTCCCTGAACCCCAGCTCCACCTTAGTGTTCCTGGACCTGGGGTGGATGGGGTCAGAGGGTGTCACGGGCCGGAGCAAACGGGTCTACATTCGCCTGGCACCAGACACAGAGCTGGCCAGGCACTTCCGTCTACTCTGCACCGGGGAAAAGGGCCCGTCATACCTGCACTCGCGGATCCTAGGCGTCTGGAACAAGGGCACGGAGTTTGAGGTGGTCGGCGGTGGGGACTATGAGCGGGATGATGGCCAAGGCGGGGCGCTACTGACGGGGGAGCTCCGGCCGCGACAGGAGTACCAGAGACTCGCAACCGCAGGAACCGTGAGGGCGATGCACGGGGCGGCGGTTGGTAAAGGCGCACAGTTTTCCATCAGCACGCGAGACTGTCCGAGCCGGGAGTGGCACTGGGCCTTCGGACAGGTGGAGAGCGGCCTGGAGGTGATCAGGGCCGTAGCAGCGTACAAGAGGATCAGGGAGGTTAAGGTCCTAGATTGTGGGGTCGTTCTTGATATATAAATTACGCCAGTTTTCATCACACATAATTTTTTTAATTTCAAATTGTTCATATCACAATAAATATATATATTTACTTATTTATTTATGGTGGCTGGGTATGCTTGACCGTGGGTTAGTTCTTCAAATATATATATATTAATAATGTATGACAATATTTTCCTATATGACCTTGTGCAGTCAATGTATTTATTCTATATTGTTCGGTACCGGTACTGCATTGTGATTATTTTTGTCATAACATCATGATTCCATTAGTATTTGTTATAGGATGCATACAAATTAACCCCTTCTGTACCGGTTATGTCTTTTTAACTTTATTCTGGCTACCTTTAGACGATGTTATGCAGTTTAAAAAGGGCCTCCAGCTATTAACAGGCTTCGAACTATCTCACTGAACCCTATTTAATACCACAGATGCTTCTAGAAAATCGTCTGAATATAGCGACAAAAATATTCAAAGGACGTCGCTGGTACAGAAGGGGTTAAGGGAGTAAGGTGCTGGACATTTTCAAAAACATAATCATATTAACTCTTTAAGGGGAGGTATTTAGTTTGTTCCCTAGACCTCCATCAAGCTTAAAATTACACCCCCTTGAGTCCCTTTCAAAATATATTTGTACATTTTTCGGTAGAAAAATGTCCCGACCGAAGGCCGGTTACTCTTAAATTACAGGCTCGCTATCGCTCGCCAGGATAAAATTGACACCTGAATGGCACGAAAGGTCTTAATATGGGTTGAAAGTTCTTAAAATCGCTAAACTAATGGGGCAAACGTTTTATAATATCAAAAGCAATGGGGCTAAACATGAGGGAGAAAGGGGTCAAGAGAAAAATCCCTCAAGTGGAATCCCCCCTTAAAGGGCAAGTGACCAAATTTGATGTGTTGGTGATGGACTACATTTGGACCTACGAGCGCGCGAATTTGAACTACTGTATATCTAAAACCACTCCGCCCCACGAAGGGTTAAGGGGGGTCACCGGCTTTTTTTTTATCTTTCTCTCCTTTTCTCTCTTTCCCTGGCTTGTATCTATTCGGCCCCATTCAGCCAACTGTTTTAAGACGTTTATCCCCATCCAGGTGTCAATTTCTTCCTGGCGAGCGACAGCAAGCCAGCATTGTATGGAGAAATCCGGCTTCACCGGAGAAATTTTTCTATCGAAAAATGTACAAATTTAGCTTGCTGTCAAAACAAAAATATATATATGCTGGCTCGCTACCGCTAGCCAGGAAAATATTGACACCTGGATGGGGGTAAACGTCTTAAAACAGTAAGCTGAATGGGGCCGAATGGATACAAGCCAAAGAGAGAGGGAGAGAACGAGAAAAAAAGACAGGTGATATTCCCACTTTGAAACACGTATAATTGTGATATATGACCATAAAACATTCAGTATTATTGAACTTCAAATGTTATTAATGTAATAGCTTGTTAAACACACAAAAATAAAAGTTTGCATTTGTTAATGTTATTATATTCTACCTTTAACATCTAAATCTAAAAAGATATTTCAACTTAAGTTTTTTTTTTTCCCTAGGGCCCCTTCATTTTTCGTTAGAAAAATGTCCTGGCCTTCCTTTTAAATTACAGGCTCGCTATCGATCGCCGGGAAAATATCAACACCTAAATGGCACGAAAGGCCTTATCATTGACAAATGGGTTGAAAGTTCATAAAATCGCCAAAGTAATGGGGTGAACATCTTACAATCTCAAAACTAATGGGGCTAAACATGAGGGAGAAAGGGGTCAAGAAAAAATCCTCAAGTGGAAATCTCCCCATTAATCCCATTTATGACTATCTAATACGTATATATCCCTTTATTGTTCATTCATTTGTGGACAAGTTTCTGCCACCACACCATTGTTACTCTAATCAATCTCTCTCTCTCACACACACGCACACACATCTCTTCAATCCCGTTCCAGCAATCATTCTTCTTCCTCTTCCTCCTCCTCCCTCTCCCTCCCCTCCTTCCTTTCAGCCCACCCCCTACACACACAGCATCAAAGGGAATAAGCCGTGTAGTCATATTTAATGGATGAATAAACGGAATCCCCCATACACAGATCCTTATCGGTCTCTTTTATGGAGGTTTGGAGTGTGTGTGTGTGTGTTTGTGTGAGTGTTTGGGGGAGGGGAGGTGGGGGTGGGGAGGGATGTGTGTGTTGGGGGGAGGGGAGGGGGAGGAGTCTGTGTTGGTGTGTTTGTTGGTGTTTTGGAGAGTGAGGGGGAGGGGGGATGCAGGGGATGTCTGTGTTGGTGTGTTTGTGTGTGTGTGATTGTTTGGGAGAGGGGAGGGGGTGGGGGGAGGGATCTGTGTGTTGGTCAGTGTTTGAGTGTGTTTATGTTTATGTTTGTGTTTGTGTGTGTGTGGGGGGGGGGGGGGCGGGGATGTCTGGGTTGGTGTGTTTCTGAACATAGTTTGAGAGTAGATGGAGTGTGTGTTTGTGTGAGTATTTGGGGGAGGAGGAGGGAGGGGGGAAGATGTGTGTGTTTGTTTGTGTGTGCGTGTGGGGGAGGGAGGGGGGGGAGGAGAGAGAAGGGGAAGGGATGTCTGGGTCGGTGTGTTTCTTATCATAGTTTATGAGTAGATGGAGTGTGTGTTGGTGTGTGTTTGTGTGAGTGTTTGGGGAGGAGGGAGGGGATGTCTGGGATTGTGTGTGTATTTGTGTGAGTATTTGGGGGAGGGAGGGGGGGGGGGTCTGTGTTGGTGTGTGTATTTGGGCGGGTGTCGGGGGGGGGGGGGGATGTCTGTGTCGGTGTGTTTGTGTGAGTGCTTGTGTAAGTGTTTTGGGGGAGGGAGGGGGGTCAGTGTGTTTGGGTGAGGGGGGGAGGGGAATGTCTGTGTTTGTGTGAGTGTTTGGGGGAGAGGAATAGGGGATGTCTGTGTTGGTGTGCTTCTGATTATATATTGTTTGTGTGAGTGTTTGGGGAAGGGAGAGAGGGTCTGTGTTTGGGGGAGGGAGGGGGCAGGGAGGTCTGTGTTGGTGTGTTTTTGTGTGAGTGTGTGCGTTTGTGTGAGTATTTACGAGAGGTAGGGGGAGGGGGATGTCTGGGTTGGTGTGTTTGTGAATGTTGTTTGTGAATGTTATTGTGTGAGGGGGAGGGGTATGTCTGGGTTGGTGTGTTTTTGTGTGAGTGTGTGCGTTTGTGTGAGTATTTACGAGAGGTAGGGGGAGGGGGATGTCTGGGTTGGTGTGTTTGTGAATGTTGTTTGTGAATGTTATTGTGTGAGGGGGAGGGGTATGTCTGGGTTGGTGTGTTTTTGAATATTGTGTGTGTGAGTTTTTGGGAGAGTGGATGTCTGGGTCAGTGTGTTTATGAATAATACTCAATACAGGGGAGCACTGTGCCCCGAAACCGAGCAAGAAGCGTGCAGGGGTGAAGAACCCACGGAGAAGATTGTTCCCACCTAACTTTAAGGAAGCTGTTTTAGCAAGAGTGGTAAAATTATCTTTCCAAGAAAGGTCGGATGAAAAAGATGAAGGGTTGATTTGTGTATTATTGAAGATTATTTGATAGTCTTGCAGAAGATTGCGATGGAGAGATAGAAGGAGAAATTGGGTCTTGGAGGCGTTGAAATTATCAAGATTTTCTCTGCCCAAATCAGAAATAATTGATAGAATGGAAGATAAGCGCTCTATGACCATTTTACGTGAGTTTTGGAGTGATTGCATGCTGGGTTGATGTGAAAAATTAGTCGAATAGTGTAAGGTAGAGTCACCAGCATATGAGTGAATAGGACTAGAGGTACAGTTGAGGAGATCATTAATACAAAAGTTAGTAAGACAAGCAAGATCACCAGCGGAGCGGCCCTTAAGGAAACCATACTGGCGATCTGAAAGTAGATTATGGGAAGATTGTTAGCCAGAATGTTATGAAAAAGGCGTCCTATTACTGAAAGGGTTAAGAGTTCCCTGTGAACCCCAGAAGACAAAGGGGGTTTAACTGGGTATGCAAGAATCAACCAATTAAGACCCAACATTAGCCCTTTGTTTATAATTAGTTGGGTGTGCGTTGGGGGAGACGAGTGGAATCAAAGGTTATTAAGGGGGGATGGTTCACTTTTGGGCGATTTTTGCACGTATTCGTTATTTTTCTGGTTTCCTCCCTAGAGCTCCATCAAATTAAAACAAAAAATAAAACATCCATTAAATCCCCCTTCTAGATTAATTTGTAAATTTCCCGGCCGAAGGCCGTTTCTTCCAACATTACAGGCTCACTATCGTTCGCCAGGGGAAAAATCGACACCTAAATATCACGAAAGGTCTAAATATTGACGAAGAAATGGGGCGAAAGGTCTTAAAATCGACTAACTAATGGGGCAAACCTCTTAACATCTGAACACTAATGGGCCTATACATGAGGGCGAAGGGGGTCTAGAAAACCGGCCCATCTCCCCTTAAGAGCTCTACTTAAGGATAAAAGAGAGGAGTTTGCATAGATATACTGGGCACACAGACCTTGCGATACCAGTGAGGTGACCCGGACTTAACTCTAATAGCGATAGCAAAAGCCAGATTAAGGGAAAGTGAAAGAAAACGATAGTAAAGCACCCTCCATTCCCTCCGACAAAATCCGAACATGAAGACAGATGGAAATGAATAACCTTGTATTTCTTGAATAGCACTATGGCCTGAAGTAATTTATAGAACACTTTAAAATGAAAAGGAAAGAAAGTACAAACAAATCTACTGATCATTACGAAGCTGCTTGTATCTATTCAAAGGAAAGGAAATAAAGGAGAGAGTGAGTGCGTGTGTGTGAGGAGAGGGCATGGTTCAAATAATATGTGTGTGTGTGTGTGTGTGTGTGTGTGTGTGTGTGTGTGTGTGTGTGTGTGTGTGTGTGTTCCTCCTTCCTCTAACCTTATCTACAATAATTCTAAAGATAAACCATTAATTATACAAAGATTCTCACAGCAACGACAAACTATGACTAACTAATCCAGCTTATTAACAATGTGTAAAAATATGAAAAAAGAATAACATAGGCCTATTAGTACAGCTAAGAATCAGACGTGCCTCTCTCTCTCTCTCTCTCTCTCTCTCTCTCTCTCTCTCTCTCTCTCTCTCAGAGATATAACTTTCGAGAGGCAATGGTAGGATTGGAGAGGATGAATAGGACCAGAAATACTATAGGGAAACTAGAGAGTACCGGTAACTGGAATGGGTAGAGAGTTCGGAAGTAAAGCTGGAAAGTACAGGAAGTAGGGAGGGAAGTAGAAGGAGGGCAGTAGGAAGGTAGAACGAGTGGAGGATTGGAAAGTATAGGGAGGACAGTATGGGAAGCAGGGGAGGAAAGCACAGAAAAATAGGAAGGACAGTAGGTGAAGACAGAGAGGACAGTATAGGAAGGTAGGGACAAAATGTAAAAAGCTTTCTTTGCACCTTGTATAATATATTATCGAGTTAAATATTCAGAAGTAAATACCGTAAAATTAAAACCATAATCGACCCGGATTTCAAGAAGTGCTTTTCATATTAAATACCACGTTAATTACATATTGGTAATGGCCTTTATAATAACTACCTATAATTATAAGACTTGAAAACGTGGCCACAATCTCAATCTAGTAAAGCAAATCCCTATTGGACTCCAGAAACAAATTAAAATGTAATTAAGCTCCCAAAGTAGTAGTTTAGTTTGTCATTGTTGCTGTTCCCCAGGCTGTCTGGCCGAACAGCCCCAAGATCCCGAGCAAGGTCAAGGCCATAACCGAGCAGCCCCACAAAACCCTCCCTGCTTACCACTAATAAAGCCCAGGTGACCGAAGCCACTCCAAGGCGAGGAGCTGAGGAGGGTGCGGAAACGCCCGGGAAACCAAAGCCCCACCCAAGGCCCTGTGCCCCTCAGCAATTATGAAGGGAAAGTTGAGGGACAAAGGTAAGATGTGACGCTTTGGCTCCCAATCTACCAAACCTCTTGGTTGGCAGTAGGGAGGTCAATCCACGGAAAAGACGCCGTCACTTGAGATCTAGAAAATATATAAATACAATTTCGGAAATGCAAACGTCAAATTGGAGTCTCTCTCCGCTGGTTGGTCAAAATTCAAGTCTGCTATACATTCGCCGATGGACTCTTCTTTTATCAGAAAACGCCTCCAGCAACACAAGTCGACCCTTCCAATTAACTCGCTCGGGGGAAAGGGAAAAGGGAAAAAGTTGTGTGTATGGCAAGAGGGGGAAAAGGGGATAAAGAAGGCTGGAGAGAAAGGGGGGGGGGTGGAGTAGGGAAGGAATGAGGGAGGGCAGGAAAAGGTACCTGGATTAGTAATTTGAGATATATATATATATACTGTATAATTATATTATATATACCGGTATATATATATATATATATATAAATAGAGAGAGAGAGAGAGAGAGAGAGAGAGAAAGAGAGAGAGAGAGAGAGAGAGAGCGAGAGAGAGAGAGAGAGAGAGTGATTTATAGACATTTAACAGACAGATTCACATAAGCATAGACAAATATAGATAAATAGATAAATTAGATAAACAGATATAGATAGATAAGAGATAAATAGAGATATAGATAGATAGATAGATAAATTAGATAGATAGATAGATATAGATAGATAAATATAGGTAGTAAAAGAGAAAGGGAGAGTGGGTGTACAGGATGGTAGAGATGGGAAACCAAAAACAACTGAATAATTAAAATAACGTAAAAATAAAAGGAATAGCCGAACGAACGTTGGGGAAGGCAAGAGGGGTGGAAAAATGGTTAGTGGAAAAAACGTGAAATATATAAATTCATATAAAACCATAAAAGTGGTATGGTTATAAATGACGGAACAGGAAGGAACACGGAACGACGATATGCATGGGACTGAGGGAATACGAAATCAATAATATAAACGAAATAAATTCATATCACCAACCCACCAATTGACCACTTGCGAGTTTCAGGCTATAAGGAAGTTGGAGCCGTAAAAATCAATATTAAACAGCAATTCAATAATAAATGTGAGTTTCTGATGGATAAAAAGTATAATCAATTTGTATTTATATACCCGGTATGCATTATGACCGTATTTTAGGTGATAATTCAGCTAAATAATAATGGCCACGGCTCCAACTTCCTTATAGACCAAAACTCGCAAGTGGTCAATTAACTTACAAATAAACCAAATTAATTATATCAATGAACAAATGAATACATGTGCTACCGGTATTCCAAGGATTCGAACCTAGGATACTCACACCGAAATTCCAATTCTTCCTTTCTTTACTTAAATGAAAAGTAAAAGTATTGAAGTAAAAGGCCGAAGAGGAAAAATACTATACGGTGCACTTGATGAATGAGAGAGAGAGAGAGAGAGAGAGAGAGAGAGAGAGAGAGAGAGAGAGAGAGAGAGAGAGAGAGAGAGAGAGAGAGAGAGAGAGAGAGAGAGAAGAGAGAGATGTGTGTGTGGTGTGTGTGTGTGTATGTGTGTGTGTGTGTGTGTGTGTGGTGTGTGTGTGTGTGTGTGTGTGTGTGTGTGTGTGTGTGTGTGTGTGAGTGAGTGAGTGAGTGAGAGTGAGTGAGTGTGTTTACCTACTGTTTAGACTATTTTATTCAGGTTAAGAAGTACCTCTAGCAATAGTAAACCAACCCTTTTAACTACCGCAGATCCTTCCTAAGCTGCATAACATCGTCTACATATAGCTAGAATAACACACGTCGCTGGTACTCATAGGGTTAATCTAGCTCAAGATCTATACATATACCTTGATCTAGCTCTACTCATTTTGGGTGAGCAGTTGTTAATCGATACCGCGTACCAATAGGACCAGCCTGCGCACGAATGGATTAGTTTACCCTCTCTCGTATGCTATTAAATACAGGAGCCCAATAATATGATCAATAGCAGACTGGATTGGCAATGTTTACAATTTTTTTTTTAATTTACATCGATTCATTAAAGGAGGTCTGAGGGGGGAAGGTGGAGAGAAGGGTGAGGGGGAAGGTGGAGAGAAGGGTGAGGGGGAAGGTGGGGAGAAGGGTGGAGGGAAATGGGGGAACAGGGGTGGAGGGGGGAACAGGGGTGGAGGGGGGAACAGGGGTGGAGGGGGAACAAGGGTGGAGGAGGGAACAGTAGTGGAGGGGGGAACAGGGTGGAGGGGGGAACAGGGGTGGGGAGGGAGATTGAGTGGTGGGGAAGAAGGAGGGATGGGGAAGAGGGGGGGAAGAAGGGTGGAGGGGAAGGGAGAAAGAGGGGTGGAGGTAGAGGGGGGACGGTTAGACGACAAAGCTAAAACCCTCTTGTTTGTAAGAGCATGAATTAACCCTTTCAAGATCTGATTACGCAGCATTCCTACTGTTATCCTTTGTTCAGTGTTATTCTGTTCATTAAGTCTTCAAAAAATTCCGGGTATTCCTCACTCGTAATGCATAGTGCGCGTAATTTCGATGTGAGTATCCTGGGTTGAGTCCTCGGAGTGCCACATGTATTGATTGATTTCATTGAGTTTAAATGTGAAGTTGGTTGGTGTAAAAAACATAATAATGTCTAACCTTCCTCCTCAATCTCACTATCTCAACCAGTAAATTCCTTCATCACTGTTTGTTCATTCTCATCATCACCAATCTTCAAGACATACTTCTCAACATCCACACACAGTCTTCAAAGTTCTCTTTCGGTACAATGTCGTTCAACAACTTCTCTGTCCACTTCATTATCACTCAAACTATTTTCTTCTTTCCCAAAACCCTCATTCTCCTTTCCTGTTTATCAATTTACTCTCCTGCCTTTCCTTCCATCTTTACCTGTATCCCTTGTTTCTCTTTCGCGCCTTTCTCTTCATTATCTCTACCTCTCTATACACACTCTTTCCCTCCCCCATCCATCTAGTCCTCTCAACATTCATTACTTCCCAAGATCCATAATAGATGATAATACCCAATCTGTCAGCCACTCCTATTATATCGAGCGGTCTATAGTGAGAGTAGTTCGGTCGATTCTTTTACAGTACCCGTCCATACTGCTTGGTGGTGTAATGGTTTAAATGTATAATTGTTCTGGGGGTAGTTTCCCGAGTTCGAATCCCGGGATAATCATATGCTTTCATTAGTTTATTCAAGTGCATTGTGGCTTGTAATAGAGGATTAATGTTAAGAACGGAGTGTTCCTTAATACCTTGTGTTGAAAGCCACTGAGTAATTCAAACACTCAATATATAATAAATTGTTCTAATACATGTTCTTTGTCGTGATAAATTAAATATACTACCGGAAATTTAAATAGATCATTATCAGGCAAACAAAAAGAAGCATGAAACGTGCAAGGCGATGGATGTAAATGCAGAAATGTCCGTGAAAAAAAATGACTCTTAAAAGAATTCAAGACAGGTAGGTTAGAGTAAGGCCCCGACCCCATCACCATAATTATATATAGCCTATTGCAGACCACTTCCTCGCCCAATTATCTCCCCTTACTAGCTTCAAGACATTGCACTTGGCCCTCTTCATTTTTTTATATATTTAGTAAATTGACAAAACATAATCTTCAATACATAGTAATACATGGCTTACATAATGCGAGTAAAATCAAAATGTTATATGTATGTATATTCTCCCAATTGATAACGCTCTTCCTACCCTCGTCCTCCTCCCTCGCCACTCTACTCTATGTGAAGGCTCCTCCAGCTTTCATTTTAAACTCTCAAACACAGGGCTCTCACCAGATGGCCTCGGGAGAGCGGTAGCCTTTGATGGACAGTGAGTCGGCCTGCTGGGGAGGGGGGGAGAAGGATGTTGGGGAAGAAGGAGGATGTTGGGGAAGCCGTGTTGGTTGTTGTGGGAGACTTTGGAGGGAAGGAGAAGCTTAGGAGAGATGTGTTGGTTGTTGTGGGAGACTTTGGAAGGAAAAAGAAGAAGGGAGATGTGTTGGTTGTTGTGGGAGACTTTGGAAGGAAGAAGGGGAAGAAGGGTGCTTAGGAGAGATGTGTTGGTTGCTATGGGAGACTTTGGAAGGAAGAAGGATGTTGTGGAAGCTTGGGAGTTGGAAGGAATGTGTGTGGTAGGATAGCTCGAGTAAGTACTTTGGGGTGGCTATCCAAAATAGAACATACGGTAGTCATGAATAATAGTACGGTACCGGTAGGTTACTCTCAAAAAAAAAAAAAAAAAAAATTGGCTTAGTTTTTTCTCAGAGAATTAAAAAAACCATCCAAATTTGAGTTTTTGGGGACTTTGAAAAATGTCTAAATCCGAGCCAACCTTTGCCAAAAACCCGCATTCCAAAACTCTCCCCTAGGCCTAGGCTATCGGAATTAAAACTAGGAATGAGAATGGTCTTAAAAACTGCTTACCGGTACCGTACCTCACTTTCTAACAATGAAATACACCACAATACAGCTTTAAAATAGATAATTTAATCGATGGTTGCAGACCAAGGTGCCCGAATCAATCGTTGATGATGGTGATCAGGTAATGTACTGTCGTGAGTCCACGTGGGTGAATCTGATGGAAGTGACTGCCGAAATGTCAGAGAAATTCTCTGTTTAACACAAAAATCCCCATTCATTACCCCATAATATACAGTACTCCCAAGGGCTACATAGAATATTGAAGAAAGATTCCCATACTAGAGTAAATATCCCTAAATGTGGGGTAAACTCACGATTTCTGGGGGCAGAGGGCAAGGGGGGGGGGGGTTGAACATCAACAAAAATCTATATTCAACGCAATGCCCCCTTCTACCCATCCTATATCCCAAGGCTTTTTTTTTTCCCCCCCTCTGAAAAGAAATATCGTACTGTATATCCGAATGCTTTAAAATCTTTGGATAATGGGGAAAACGTGTTTTCCGAGGATTCTAAGTAATGAAAACCACTGAAAACTACCTAAAACCGAAAATATAATCCATGAAAAAATTCATGGTCATCTCTTAAATATTTTTTTTAAATTGAAAGTCATAAGGACAATTTAACTCCCCCAGACTAGTGAACCAAAAACTCATATGACGCGATCGCGTCATATGGACTTATCTCTATACCTCTCCAATAAGTTTATGACGCGATTTTGCGTCATATGAGCTCAGTAAGTCCGCTATATTTGCGGCTCTCACAGAAACTCACATTAAAGATCAGCAAGATAGTGAGGTATGGATTCCTGGTTACAACCTACATAGGGCGGACAGAACGCATAGATCACATGGAGGTGTAGCCTTGTACATACATGACTCACTGATATGTACTGAATTCCTAAATAACAGTAACGAAGTGGTGGAAATACTTGGAGTTAAAATAGAATCCCTAAATTTAGCAGTTATTGTTACATACAGGCCTCCAGACTCATCCCGAGAAGAATTCAAAACCCAGCTCAACAAAATAAAATCAGAAGTGGAAACCCTGGGGAACCCAACACCAAATATTATATGGCTAGGAGACTTTAACCTACCAAACATTAAATGGAGACAACTAGAAAACCAGTTAGTGGCAAATAACACCGGAGAAGCAAATACTAATACGAGAGAGCTTTTTGAACTTTGTGATTCTTTTAGTCTTACCCAACATATTGCTGAACCCACACGGGAAAACAATATCTTAGACCTGGTCTTCACTAACAACGACTCTCTAGTACACAGCATTAACATATCGGACACAACATACTCAGATCATAAATTAATTGAGATCGAAACAACCTTAGAAAGTGTACAGACAACCTCAGAATCGAGAACAAAAACCGGCCCCTTCAGTAAATTTAACTTCAATAACAAAAACATTAGGTGGGAAGAGGTAAATCAAGAAATGGAGGAAATAGACTGGGAAGATTTAATGGATAACCGGACACCAGCAGAATGTCTAGTCTTAATAACAGAAACCATGACCCAAATCTGTAGCCACCATATACCTGCAAGACAAACAAAACGAAGAAGCAAACAAGATCGGGAAAGGAGGAGGCTGTACAGAAGAAGAAAATTACTCCCACAAAGACGCACACATCAAAATCTACAGGATAGGCAAAAGGTCGAAATAGATAGAGAAATTGTGGAAATTGAACAAAGGCTAAGAATATCATATGAACTACAACATATGGAAGAGGAGAGGAAAGCTATTGCAGGTATAAAGGAAAATTCCAAATACTTCTTTTCATACGCCAAACAAAAGGCTAAAACAAAATCAAACATCGGCCCACTGAGCAAAGGGGACGGCTCTTTCACAGGGGACAAAAAGGAAATGAGCGAACTCTTAAGCAGGCAGTATGAAATGGCATTCAGTGAGCCTGATGAAACAAAAGTCATCAGAGACCAAAATGTATTTTTCATGGAAACCTCCCCCACAGAAACCCCTCAGATTCTGGATATTGATTTCGGTCCAAGACATAGAAGAGGCCATTTCCAACATGCCATCCCACTCGGCACCAGGCCCGGACTCATGGAATTCGATCCTAATGAAGAAATGTAAGGAAAACCTCTCAAAACCCCTGGCTATAATGTGGAGAAGGAGTCTAGACACTGGTGACATACCAGATAGCTTGAAAAATGCAATAATTGCCCCACTGCATAAAGGGGGGAGTAAAGCACTACCAAAAAACTACCGCCCGGTAGCTCTAACCTCTCACATCATTAAAGTTTTCGAGCGAGTCCTGCGAAGCAAAATTTCAACATTCATGGAGACAAATGAACTACACAACACCGGTCAACATGGGTTCAGAGCGGGAAGATCATGTCTCTCACAACTTTTGGAACACTATGACAAAATTCTAAAAGCGCTAGAAGAAAAGAAAAACGTGGATGTCATTTACACCGATTTTGCTAAGGCATTTGATAAATGTGACCATGGTATAATAGCCCACAAACTGAAAGCAAAAGGTATAACTGGGAAAATCGGACGGTGGATATACAATTTCCTCGTAAACCGAAAACAATCAGTAGCAGTAAACCAAGTCACATCTGAGCCTTCGGATGTCAAAAGCTCAGTGCCCCAAGGAACAGTGCTAGCGCCCCTTCTGTTCCTCATACTAACTTGCGACATAGATACCAACACCAGACACAGTACGGTGTCGTCTTTTGCTGATGACACAAAATTAAGCAAGATAGTAAACACACAAGAGGACACGGGCCGACTGCAGGAAGACATGACCACATTCCAGTGGACCAGGGAAAACAATATGCAATTCAATGAGGAAAAATTCCAATTAATACGGTACGGAGATAATAATGGTGTTAAAGAAATTACAAATTACTTAACAGAATCTAACCACATAATAGAACGGAAAGACAGTGTGAAAGACCTTGGGGTATTAATGTCTGAAAATATGGGTTTCAAAGTACATAACCAGGTCAAAGTGGCGGCTGCGAAACGTCTAACGGGTTGGATTCTGCGTACTTTTAAAACACGCGGTGAATTGCCTATGATAACGCTCTTCAAATCTCTAGTGCTACCGCGGCTTGAATACTGTAGCGTATTAACATCCCCATACAAAGCAGGTGAAATAAATGACGTAGAGAGTGTACAAAGAAATTTCACTTCGCATATAAGTTCGATAAAACATCTACACTATTGGGAGCGTTTAAGAGCACTGAATCTGTACTCACTGGAACGTAGAAGAGAACGTTACCTAATAATATACACGTGGAAAATCGCATACCTACATACTCCGATAGTCATGAAATTCAGTGATAGGAGAGGCTGGGAATGCGAAATCCCCCGGATGAATAACAGGGGTGCTATGGGCTCTCTGCGAGAGGGCTGGTTATCACACAGAGGCCCACGTCTCTTCAACAAACTCCACGGCGAGTAAGAGACATGAGGGACATCTCGTTAGACAACTTCAAGAGAGCCCTAGATGTCGAACTGCAAAAAGTGCCAGACGAGCCCATCCTCGCAAGGGAGCGAGCTGTCGCTTCAAACAGTCTACTGCACCAAATCACCACCCATAACGAGGGGCGTCGCGCTCCTTGGTGCCGCTAGAAGAGTGGCGAACACATCAAAAGGTATCAAAAGGTAAGGGAAAGGATAAGTTACCATACGATAAAACCGTTGGTGGCAACCTCATTCACCTCCGATAATTCTAACGGCTGCAGTGTTGTTGTGAGTGTAGTGCGGGGCAGTGGCAATGATCCCGGGGCTCCCGCCTCCTCGGACTTATTGGAACATAATATGTCGGAGGGAGTTAATTGGGTAAGGATGGTGTTAGCGGAGAGGCCATGTAGCCTACGGTGCGCCGGTGATGGTGTGGTGGTGCCGTGTGGGTCTGCGCATGCGCAACACGACGACTTTGAATTTCTCCCCTTTAACTAGGCCTTTCCAAACACATCCACCATGCTGCCTTGTAGCTCAGAGGTAACGATTAGGCCTTCCACCCAAGAGTTCTAGCGTTCGCTCCCAGCACAATACAATATTTGTGTGCTTGTATTTTTATTACAGAAAATTAGGTTAGGTTGGGTTAGCCTAGTTAAGTTAGTCTAATAAATAATATAGAATATATTCTGAAGAAAAAATAAAGTCGTCGAGTAGTGCGAGTAGTGTAAACAAGGCAGGAGGTACGCCCGAATACTACATCCCTACCGGAAACTCAAATTAAAAAATTTAGAAAAGTAGCACTTATCTGTGCATCTTTAAGGTCCCCCGAGTCATTGTAAATTACAAGACTAACCTTCACCTAACACATAGTATGTGTCCCTAGTACCTAGTATGTTGGATACAAGTGACCTTCACCTAAAACCTAGTTTGTGTCCCTAGTACTGTACCGGTACCTAGTACGTGGGATACAAGACTAACCTTCACGCAACTCCTAGTACTGGTAGGCTATGTGTTCTTTTTTTATTTATTTTTTACTAGAAAGAAGTGTGGTGTGTTTGCTTAGTGTAGTGAAATAATAGGAGGTGTTTGTGAGAGCTAGCTGGATTACTCTCTGTATAGGTGAGGCAGAAACAGTGAGGTGGCCAGGCAAATGGGTCAATATGTATTTCAGGTCTCATATGTGTTTTTTGTATTATAATCCATTTTATCATCAGTTCCTTCATTGCTTAGTGTGTTTTAAGGTATTTTTCTTTCTGCAAATGCATTTGTACCTATTATTTAGCAATATTAGGCTATAACATGCCCCCCGAAAACCACATTTTGTCATTACCCTAACCCAGTGGTTCTTAACCTCTTTAGCACTGCGCCCCCCTTTTGTCAGGACTGTATTCATGATCCCCCCCCCCCCACGCCTCTGATGCCTAGAAAACTATTTTTTTTTGTATCCATTCAATTTGAATGCTTAAGACGCAAGATACTGTAAAAAGGGCAAAAAAATAACCAATCTGCATGCAAGGGTTAAAACTGATTTATGGTTTTTATATTCAACACTACATGTGGTTGCTCGGAATGACGGTTGTGAATTTTTCCTATCAAAGTTTCTTATTTATATATATCTTTGCGATTAGCCTGTATGTATTTGAATGGCCTAGCCCTATTTTGAACTTTGATTACCCCACACCCCCGCAAGCATTGTCAAACACCCCCCACCCCCGCTGAGTTAGCATTGATATAGAAGATGACAAAAATGAAAAGTGAAACATATTTGTTCTCAGCTGATCCAAGATGGCCACCATTATTCCTTCCACCCACAAAGTCTAAGGAAAAATTAATATAATTTGCAGCGGTAAAGACATACTGTATATTGCGGTGACTAATACTGTAAGACAAAGCTATAGAAAACAGAGAATTATATGTCATAAAATACATATTGTCCGGCAAATGAAACAGGGGGACCAGCAACTCTGGTAAGTTTTTAGGTAATTCTGCAGAACAACAACTCCAGTTATTTAATTTTTGTTTTTTTTAGCTTTATATTGTAATGGTTTGTAAGTGTGTATTATATTGTTAGAAAGTGCGGAAAGCACTTTTTATTAGCATTTGGATTGTTAATTGTAATTCCGATATCCCAACAATCTAGGGGAGAGTTTGGGAATGCAGGGTTTGCTCGGTTTAGTCAACTTTGAAAAGACATTAGCCTAACCTAACAATCTTACCTAACCTATCCTAGTATTATGGGTGGGGGTTGCCGCCCCCACACCCACGCTGGTTGGGTATTAAAACAATAAAAGATTGACGGGCGCCGAAAGAAAAGTCGATGAAGTCTACGGTGTTTACTCCGCAATTTTCAGCTTTGGCTGTCGATAACAAGAAAGGATATCATTAAAGACGTCTTTCGCCGCACTATTATAAACAATTTATTAGGGATAATAGGGACCTATAGACTCGCCATATTTTTCTCATTATAGTCCGCATGGAGGAATTTAGTTATCGAATACTTGAAAAAACCTGATTACACCGAAAAATAACACCAAAATAATCAGTCTCGACCGTAAACAAAGCATTGCGTCCAATGAATCCTTCGACTTGACCTCCTTCTTCTTCTTGTTTTGAACGATGCTCCAGGCGCGATTCACCCAATAAATGGCACGAGCGTTACTCGCAAAAACGAAAGGTATAATCCTGTGTAGCGGGTGGACCTGTACATATACAGTATCTCAATAATATGGTAATGTTACAACATATTTTTACATTTTACATTCATAAATACTATACTATATATAGTCCACTAATATACTAGGTTAGGTTAGGTTAGGTTAGGTTAAAGATATTGTTCAATGTTTCTTAGTAAATAGGCATCTGAAAAACGTTCCACCCGCTACACAGGATATTACCAAACGAAATACCGGCAACCTGTTCTTGCCCCTTTACAGATCAACATATACTGTATGAGGATGACAATAAATCAAGGGGGAGTGAGGGCCCCTCAATCCATCGTGTATCCAATTTACCCAACAATTTCCCTTACCTACTGTAAAAGCGGGATGTACCCAATAAATGGCGCCATTTGACACCGTAGCTTCAGATTAATGAATAATGGGTAAGTTAATGCAAATCCTCAACTCAAACCATGAAAAACAACAATAAAACATTATATTCCTTGAAAAACTATAAAGAAAACTTGGTAAATAAGGCTGCTCTAGCTGTCTTGAATGCTACCCAGGAAAGTACCGGTACCAATAATAATGTACGGTACTGTACTGACATCTTGTAGGTGAAGCTCCACTCCAATTAGCTACTGAACATCGGGGAAGAGCCTCCAGGGAGGCTAGAATGTAAACAAAGTGTCCTGGACTGGCTGTACAAAAATAACTGAAAATTTGGTACGATTTTAGTTACTGGACACCTATTTGACAGGTACTGCCAATGATTTAATACATATATTTTTTTCAGTTTCCACGTATCCACCACCAAGCTACACCCTTTTCTGGTGTACGAAACACTAAAAAAGCAATGGGGACACTTTAATAATGATAATATGAGATGAAATATAAAGACAACTCGGTTGCGTTCATGGAACTAGCGTCGCTTTGTTTACTTTACGCTCGAAGTGACTTCCCGGTCCCGCCTTGGCGGTCGACTTCAAATGGCTAAGCTTATAACCAGTTGTTGGGTCCATTTTTTGATAAAGACTTGCGTTATAGGCCGTGGGATACAGAATAGGGTTGAGGGGGGGCTCTGCCCCCCCCCCCCTCCCCCTCACCCCCTGAATTATAATAATCGTCATCTATGTGACCAGCAGGGGGCAAGTAAAACAGCTGGCCGTAGTAACCTCGAGCGTCCTGGGTAAACAAACCGCGACGATCCGAAGCGACGCCGGACTCCCCCCGCCGCCAATTTTCGGCGCCGTTTTATTCTCGTCGAAAACCACATTTAAAAAGTTATTATATTGTTTTCAATACTATTACCGGACCAGAAAAAGGTGTAGCTTGGTGTTGGATGCGTGGAAACCGAAAAAAATATGTATTAAATCCTCGGTGGTACCTGTAGGAGTCCAGTAACTAAAATCGTACCGAAAATTTTATAAGGGTGTGAAAATAAAATTGACAAAATTAGAAAAGTAACACTTATCCGACACATAAGTAAGGTCCCCTGAGTAAGGTAAGAGCGAAAATAAATAATTCCATAAGACAGGAATCCCGTAATCGAGGAGTTGTTGTTCTGCAGAATACCCAAGTTGCATTCGCGGGAGTAACGTCGATCGTTTGTTGACATAGTGCTCGAGGTTAGGCTAGTAGGCTACTTCGCACATTAACTAATTTCCCATATTGGCGGTTCAATATAAAAAATTAGGCCCATTAAGCGCGCGCAGGGTGTAGGTGAACATCACAGTTCTGAGCGGTAATATTAGGCTCCATTCCTCCCTATAGGCCTAATCGTCATTTTACGATAAATATCGTTATTACTTCGCCTATTCATATGCGCCTATTTTACCTTTAATATGAAGATAGTAACCTGTAACAACAATAAAACAAGTGGAAATATAATTTTCTGGTCAAAATCGCGAATTTTTAGCGAGCGGTTCATTCAAGTGTGAGCCAGCTGGTCTCACAACCTCTTCTCTTTAAGCCTGGAGAGTGACTGAGGCCTGTATCTCTCTGTATCTCTCTCTCTCTCTCTCTCTTTCCCACGCATAGACACACACATGACCACACCCTGCAACCGGCTTGCAAATATTAGCACGAAAATATACCAATTAATAAGGGAATAACAGGGAAAATAGGTGAAGGAGGGGATGTGGAAGAGTGATATGAGGTATGGAGGGAAAAAAAAAAATTTAAGTGCTACTGGGGCCTTTTAACCCTTTCACGCATATATGACGCAGAGGTTGCCAGATTAGCAATAAGAAATAGAGTTCTCTCACTCTTATAATTACCGTACCTCTCCAAAATTAGTTTTCTGCCCACAGCGAACTCAAAGACAACTGCAGAGGTTGAAGTAACTAAACTAATGGTTTCTAAATACCCCTGATGGTAACAAAGGCTTTAAAGTATCCCCAATAGGCTCAAAATCGCATCATATGTCAGAGAGGGTTAAAAAAAAAAAAAAATAGGCCTTCCCTCTTAAGAGCTTTCTCGCCGTTGACCAGTAAAACCTCTTAAGAGTGTTCTCGCCGTTCCCAGGTTAAATAGTTTATATGGTAGCATTTAACCCACTGAGCCCCAGCTAGTTATGAATAAATGTATCCTACCACCAGGGACCAGAGGGTTGTCAAAAAAAAAAAAAAAAAAAAAAAATCAGAAAACACCAGGAATGGGTTAGAAATGAAGGACCGCCCCCCAAAAAACGATCCCCTAGGTCATTAACACCTTACGAGCGGCCTAGGCGGTATATAATATGTAGCCACCAGCGGGGTGTTTTTACCCAAAATAGGGCTGTTTACGTGATCATTTTCATGCCTAAATAAGACCCAGAGCGTAAAACAAGTATCTATCCCTGAAAGGGCATAAACAGAGCTTTCCAATGACACCATAACGATCCTTTTATGATGGCTAGTTTTCTTGCAACAACCGCGCAACGCGAGTGCAAAAAGCATTTAATTCGGCACTTTCCCCATACAATTCCGTATGTAGCGAGTGAGAGAGGGAGGGAGGAGGTGGGATTCGTGTCAGTAGGTTCGCCGCGGTGGTCTGGAGCAGTCATACACTCGCTACTCCAGGGTGTAAAACGAGGCCGATTATCGTAATGCTACTCAACTTCGCTTTACAATTAATGCTACCCATAACAGAAAATATTTGTTCGTTGAATTGACAGTTGATTAGCCTAATCGATAGGCTAATCAATTTCTCGGTAAATCTACAGTTATACGGTACTACCCCTCCCCCACCTGCCCCCTTCAAAACACGCCTTTTAGCGTGTTTTTGGATGGTTCAGCAGACACGGAAACTGGAAAAAACGTATTTTGATAACAAATTATCGCCAACCAGATAAGAGTTTTTCAGGTAATTTGTTGTTGTTTTTAATATTTTCTTTGATAGGCCTATACAGTGTTCTTTAATACCGAGGACCGTCGCATTTTAGTATTTTTAACATTAGCCTAACCTAACCTAACCGAAAAGTAACCTGTCTCCGCGACGGTCTAAACTCCCCCTCACGTTCCCTGTTTATGGGTGCGCGACGGTCTAAAACTCTAAACCCTGCTCACGTTCCCTGTTTATGGGTTTGCGAAGGTTTGTAATAGCGGTACTTCAATGTATCTATTTCAAGTCAAATATACATTTCCGCACATCATCAAACCATACTAAGTCTACTACTAATAATATTAACCCATTAATACCAACAGAATAGCGACAAAATAGGGGTAGTATAACTGTAGATTTATCAATTTCTCAGATAAGATTATCTGAAAAGACTGAATAGTATTGACACAAAATATAATTAGGCTAGGCCTGACTGACAGTTACAAAGTACGGTATTATTGCCATTTTGGTTCCATAGCCGGCAAGATGGCACCATCATGGCAGCCAATTGTCTAAATGGCCACCATCCCATCTAGACCTATTCTTCGATAAATTTGAAATCTGCATATTTAGCCTAGGCGCTCGCCATTCGTCCGCGCATTAATGCTACTGGATTCAGGAAAATAGTGCTACTCAACTCAGGAGTTATTTGCTTTGACACCCTGCGCTACTCTCCTGCCACCACTTGTCTCTCTCTCTCAGCAACATTACGTGCTGAAATTGCCACACGACCTATGTCGAGCGCCGCCAGATAGTCCAGATTTATTATACTCGACTTATGTTGCGCGCCGATAGTTATGGGTTAAGGGGTCCTACGGTGCGCGCGAAAGTCGATTTTACAAGAGTAAAAAATTTAAGGCAAAAACACCCAAAAACCATGTTTTTGCGCGCTCACGCGGTTGGACTTTGAGAGTTTTCAAACATCGGCAAGGTTGCGTGGAATACTTACACAGTTCCCATACAAATCTGAGCCCTCTAGGTGCCATAGGACCGGAGTAATTAACCCCCGACGACACTTGTGCATCGTGGTGTCTAGCGTTAGGCTGCATACATTACCGACGACACGTTGTCGTCGCTGGGGTTCAGTGGGTTAAGGAACTACAGCAGGACTTACGGTAGCTCTGACCGGGTATTTGCTATCCTACTGTTTACTATACCCCTTTGAAAGGACATTAGCCTAACCTAACAACCTTACCTAACCTATCCTAGTATTATGGGTGGGGGCTGCCGCCCCCACACCCCCGCTGTTCGGGATGGATGTAGTTACCGGGTGTACCACTACCGACATACAACATTAATCATCTATAAATACTTATAAATCTATAATACTAGGTTAGGTTAGGTTAGGTTGTTTGGTTAGGGTAATGTATTTTTGTATCCAAAGGCAGTCAAAATAGACGGGAACATGATGGTGAGCTCCACGTAGTGTAAACAAAACAGGCGGTACACCCGGTAACTACATTCTTGCCATTGTTTCTCACAACGCTGCAGTAGTGTCGTTTAAAATAACCGTTTATAGGCTATTACTAGTATCAGACCAGAAAAGGGTGTAGGTTGTTACTGGAGGCGTACAAACCTAAATTAAATCGGTAAAATTCTAGTTTCACGTACACAGCGACAAAAGGGAGGCGCCGTTGTAAAGGCATAGCTTCCCGACCAACTATGAAGATCAGGGAAATTGCTGGGTAAAAGACGTAATATAATGATAATAAACTACATTAACGACATTAGCCTAACCTAACAACCTTACCTAACCTAACCTAGTATTATGTAATAGCTATGGTGCCGCATATGGGGAGAAAATATATATATTTTTTTACAGTAGGTATAATTCCTTATAATGCATTTCCGCCGCTTTGGACATATATAGGAATTAAGTATGGTATATGACAACTCTAAAGTAGCCATAGAAATTTATGAGTATGCTGTGAAAGCGAAACTAGAATTAAACCATTAAATCTCTAATGAGTACGTGGTGGTACCTGTCAAATACGTGCCTCTTTAGTAAAATGCTACCGTATATGATATATCCCTTTACATCAAGTGATTGTTGTGTTAGCGACCGAGACAATTACGGCCCACTTATAGGTTATGGCAACCGTTCCAGCTGAATGATTATTAAACCCTTTGTTAAGAATAAATAATTACTAGCCTACAAGACGAGATATTGGACATGTTTACACTTTACAAGTGCCAAGCAGCTGAAAATGTTGATACATAGGCCTAGGCTAAGGTGGGCCGTAACGACCGTTATGTGAAACTATGCGTAGAACAAGATATATAGAGCTTAGTGATTTTAGCCTATATATCTTGGTGTAGAATAGACTACAGAGCGGACAGCAAGAAATTACCGCCAAGGACACAGTGAAGGACTTGGGAGTAAATATGAGCAGTGACGCCACTTTTTCCCAGCATATTACCAAAGCCACAACAGCAAAACAAATAGCAGGCTGGATCCTGAGAACCTTCCACACAAGAAATGAGAGGTGTATGCTAACATTGTGGAAGTCACTGGTCCTACCACGACTGGAGTACTGCTCCCAGCTCTGGTCTCCCCAAAAAGTAGGAGAAATAACAGAAATTGAAGCCACCCAGAGGACATTCACCAGTAAAATCCATGGGTTTCAACACTTTAACTACTGGGAGAGACTTAAGGAGCTGCAGCTGTACTCACTTCAAAGACGTAGGGAGAGATACATCATCATCTACGTCTGGAAGATTTTGGAAAAAAAGGTACCAAACCCAAACATCCAAGAGACTCAGCACCAAAGGCGAGGGAGGCTGTGCTATGTGAGGACTACGCCGGGATCAACACAAAAAATCAAATCCCTGATCCATCACAGCTTTACATACAATGGAACCAGACTGTTCAACTGTATACCAGCCCCTCTCAGGAACATAACCGGGGTGTCTCCAGACACCTTCAAGAAACACTTGGACATGTGGCTGGCCAAAATACCGGACCGGCCACCAACACCAGGATACCCCAGCACCAACTCCAACCGACTTCTGGAATGGAGAGTGGAAGAAAGGGAGCTGCCTGGTCGCAGTGGAGCCCCAGCTCAACTGTGTCACTAACGGACGGAATACAACTAAGTGTAACTAAGTGTAAGTGTAAGTGTATCTCTGCCGCAAAATCAAGCCCGGAGCTGCTAACCGAACGACACTCACCAGTGTTGCCATTTTAGCTACTTTCTCGCTAGATCGAGGTATTTACTTCGATCTAGCGACACACTTCCAGCAGCAAGATTCTGGAGATTTGGTCAATATACAGGAGGCGCTACAATATAGGTAGCAAAATTCTAATGGTAGTTTTGGGTTCCTATCATCATATGCTTCATTTCTATATACTTTTTATGCCCGGGGAAAAAAAAAAAAAATCTTGGGTTTTTTATTTTTTCATTTTATTAACCTAACCTAAATGTATTTGGGGGCTATTAGGTTAGGTTAGGTTAGGTTTTTTGGTTAGGTTAAAAATGACCAAAACAAAAAATCCCAAGAAAATAAATGAAAAATTACAAGATTTTTTTTTTTTCCCCGGGGATAAAAAGTATATAGAAATGAAGCATAGGCCTATGATGATAGGAACCCAAAACTACCATTAAAATTTTGCTACCTATATTGTAGCGCCTCCTGTATATTGACCGAAGATTTCTGTTAGTGTCATTTTAGACGAGATTCTAGCATTTTTTGTTTTTAAATTGTATTTTTATAGCGATATTCGGCATTGATTTACTATAGAGTGGCCACCTAGCAACTTTTGACAACGGATCTAGCGATGTTAAGATTTGGTAACCCTGACTAGGCCTAATGCAGACGAATTTACCCGTGCATGTCCCATCCGGCCATGTGTCATGTTTACCTGTTATTATCTCTGCAATGGAATGGGCTAACCGGCATAAATGATACTTATTACTGTAGCACAAACCTTGAGTGGAGAATTTTGAAGCCTAGATTCCTCTTCATCAAGTTATTCGTGTGTGATGAGGTAATGCAGCTGGGTCTTTGCCACGAAAATCAGAGCATGGGAGTCACGTTCCACTTGTGTCTTCATTATTTCTTGATCTATAGGCAAACACGCTAGTTTATGGTCATGCACAGTTTCCTTGGACCTTCCACAACAACCATATACACTGTACCATTCCATAGCTATAAAGGATTTTGAGTCTGAAGTATAAAAACAATGACCACACTGGATCGCCGCCTTCCTCCACCACAACAAATATTAAAAGTGAGGGATTTTCTCCTGTCAGCCTACGTCACACATTTGTTGACCAATAGGAGCCGAGATACGCAGAGAAAGTTAAAGATGGTTCTCTGTCGAGCCTACCTGTTGATATATAGTAATTCCACCATGGATCTGGCATTAGTTCATTGATTTAATTAATTAGGTTTATTTTTAAGTTAATTGGTGATAATATGAATAGGACGTCCAACTGAGGTTGGCATAGCCTACTCCAAAGATATCACGACTCGAAAACAATAGGCCTATAGGCTATTAAGTTGCTCATGTAGTAATGTACACCCTATGTGGTGGATTGTGTTCTTTTATTTAATAATTTTCATTTTAGTAAGCGTTGTTTCCACATAGCGATTTTGATAATTTAATTTGACTTTATATTGTCCTTGTCCCAATTTTGGTTTGTTTAGTTTGCAAGTTTTACATTTTAATTGAAAGTTATGTAGGATTCAGGTGAGATATGTTTATTATAAATTACGGTTAATACATAATTAATTAAATCTGAATGGACGTTCTTCCTAGTTTCTTAAGAGGCATATTTTGAAATAGATCTGTCATAAGACCTTGCGGTCCCTATTATAGACAGTCCGTGCTTAATTCTAACACGGGATTTGCTACAAAGCAGAAGGTAAAGACAGCAAAGCAGAAGGCTCTTTCCCCACCCACCACTTCCTCCGACCTTGGGTAGGCATGGCATTTAGTTAGGGAAACAAGGTCCCAGCAGAATGAGAATATTTCTACTGGGAAATTCATAGTAAAGATTGACACTTATAAATATAGTGGGATGTGCTGTATAAACCTGTTAATTGAAATGAACAGTTTGTACGTTTGTGTGTTGTCAATACACTGTCCACTCTGTATCCGTCATGTATCAAACTGTTCTTCCCTTTGTTGGTCTCAACAATAGTAAAAATCCATTGTAAAAACTAAGACCACTTTAAGCACGTCGACCGGTACTGAATGGGTTAAGACGGTCTGATCCAATAGTCTGGCGATTATATGGGATTTCCACCAATTCATTAGTATCTATAAATCTTGATTTACAGTACCTGTAGTTTAAAGACGGATCTAGGAGCTTCTACAGACCATATTATTATTATCAACTAGGAGGGGTACCCGGCGTTGCCCGGGTGTAAATTCTACCATGATCACCATCATCAATCACTACTACCACAATCATCACAATACTACTACTACATAATCACCGGCCTCGACCTCCCTGTGCCTCATTAAACGGCGACCTCGATTTCGGCCGCTAAATGACCTCCGATTTTGGATCTGATCTCATCCGTACCCCCATTTTGGGGAGCTGCGAACAACTTTCGTTCCATACACCTTTTCGATCGGAGGCCTCCTGCCCCAAACGGCAATTTTTTCGCATTTTTTTTCTCGCTTCCGTATACTACATAAGTTCTGCCGAAAATTTTATTAAACAAAAGTGTCTCTGATTTCCACTAAACTCGCCTAAAACCATCTCCAAAGCCTGGACTTTCCAACGGTGCCCCACACTCCCACCTGGCACCAAAACTGTGGGAGGAGTTTAGTAACAAAGGTTTATCTTTTTTTAACCCACTGAACCCCAGCGACGACAACGTGTTATCGGCAATGTATGTAACGCTAAACCCCAGCGACGACAACGTGTCGTCACTGGCACTCCGGTCCCAATTACTCCGGTCCTATAGCACCTAGAGGGCTCAGATTTGTATGGGAACTGTGTAAGTATCCCACGCAACCTTGGCGATGGTTGAAAACTCTCAAAGTCCAACCGCGTGCGTGTGAGCGCGCAAAAACATGGTTTTTGGGTGTTTTTGCCTTAAATTTTTAATCTTCTAAAATCCGTTTTCGGGGGCTCCGTAGGGCCAATTTTTGACCTTTTGATCGTTTTTTTGTGGTTTTTCCTTTATTCCTAACCCATTTGCTATTGTTTCTGGAAAAAAAAAATCAAATCCTGCCGGTCCCTGGTGGTACATTTATTTATAACTAGCTGGGGCTCAGTGGGTTAATGGATATATTGGGCTGATGCCAGTATTATTTTACTCTGGCTAACACTAATCGGTTGTAAAAAAAAAAAAAAAAAAAACAGCCAATTAGTACACGGTGGCTTTTTTTGCACTGGTATTGGAGATTAAGTTGACGATAGCTAATCACAGATGACACAATACTTATAAACAATTATCTAGAAGGTGCCAGACCAGTGACTCAAATTAGTTACCGGAAAAACACGCCATAGGTATCCTTCAAATTAGGTTGTCAAAAGATTGACTGGGAAAAGATTAAAATATAATACACACACACACACACGTGCAAGACAAGTTAAAGGCACTTGAACTAATGAAGCACACGTACACACGTACACTCACTCACTCACACACTCTCTATCTATCTATCTATCTCTTTAGCTTACACACACAGTCGACTGGCAAAAGCTTATAGGTACGGTAATTAGGTGCTGAATACAAATTACTCTAATAGGAGCAATGCTAAAACAACTATAACGCGTCTATAATAAACATATTATAAACGCATTGTAACAGCTTCCAAAAAACATCTTAGTCATTCGCACAAGCTGAGAGAGAGAGAGAGAGAGAGAGAGAGAGAGAGAGAGAGAGAGAGAGAGAAGATAGAGGGAATGGTAACGGTAAGATCGAGCTAAGAGGGACTAGAGTAAAAACGGACACTCTAAAAGTCTAAAGGAAGCCAATGAAAAAAATATACATATATAAAAAAAATGGGGTGAGAAACTAAAGAAAAAGCAAGTTGAAAAGTGAGGCTTACTAGAGGGAGGGAAGGTTTCTAGAAAGACAGTACAGCTAGACAAAAATAGTGGATAAAGGGAGGCGGGAAGGGGGGGGGGGGGGGGGGGGGAGAGAGTAGAGCCCAAAGCAAGCCAATAGACAAGAGAGAGAAAAATTCGAGTAAGGGGGCTAAGCATCAGAAGAAGAAGTCTGACAAACATGACGGAACAAAAACAACAAGAGAGAGCGCGAGCAAAGAAGAAAACAAAAAACTATAAACAAATAGGGGTGCCCCCAACTCCCCTCCCTCCACCCCCATTAAGGGCCCTCAGGACAACAAATGAGCCTGGCGGTGGTGGGCGGCCCTAGACAATGGCCACTCAGGGGATCAAAGGAGAGCCGGGGCCCCTTAACAAATCACGAATAAAAAGAATATGTCAAAAGAGAAGGACGCAAAAAAATGTAGCATCAAAGTCTGGGGGGGGGGGGGGGATGTCCGGTGCTGTCTGAAAGTGGAGTGAGGGGAGGAGGAGGGGTGGGATGTCCAGTGCTGTATGAAAGTGGGAGTGAGGGGGAAGGAGGGGAAGAGGGAGGCAGAGGAGGAGGGGAGTGTGGATATCCTGTGCTGTATGAAAGTGGAGTAAGAGGGGGAGGGGGGCGTCCGGTGCTGTTTGAAAGTGGATGTGTGGAAGGGGGAGAGAGGGGCATGGGAAGGGGGAAGTGAGGACGTCCGATGCTCTCTGAAAGTAGAGTCTGAGGAATTGATGAGGGGTAATATTAAGGGGATGGAAAATAAAGGGTGGAGGAGTGGTAAGGAAAAAGGGAAGGGTGGAGGAGGAGTCGTAAGGGTAAAGGGAAGAGAAAGAAATGGGATAGGAGGAGTGCTAAAGAAAATGAGAAAAGAGGGGTTATTGGGAGAAGGGTAGAGAAGGAGGAGGAAGGGAGAGAATAGGGGGTAAGGGAAAGAGGAGAAGATGTAAGGGGAAGGTAAAGAGTCAGGGAAGAAGGGGAAAAGTAGGGAGGGTAGTGAACTGAGGCTTACGGGATGCAGACTAGAAAGAATGAAGGAAGGAGAGAAAGAGGAGAGGGAAGGTAAAGATAAAGAGGAAGAGGGAGGGAAAGGAGCCTGAGGAAAAGGGAGGGGAGAAGACATGGAGGGTAGTGAGTGGGTGGGTATGTAGGTTCGACTGAGGCTGATAATATGAACACTGGAAAGAGTGTGGGGGATGGGGGGGGGGGGGGGGGAGCGAAGGTAAGGGAAAAAAGAAGGGGGAACAAGGAAAGAAGGAGGAATCTGGGAAAGAGCTCTAAGGGAAAGAAGGGAGGAAGGGTAGTAGGCGAAAATGTGACGTATACAGTACAGTCAAACACACACAACAAAGCCACTCCGACAGCTTCCTCTCTCTCTCCAACACCCCTTCTCCCCACTCAACAATCTTCGGAAAGTAGATACGAGGTGCCGTTGTCAAGGCTTATCCCTCAATACATTCACCTGATCTGACCTATGTTAGTTGGACTGAGGATGACGGGATACAAACCGAAAAGAAAAGTGTATGAAAGAAGAGAGAGTAAGGCAAAACTAAAGGAGTGAAATGTGTGTCAAGAAAGAAGACGAGATGGACATAGATGAAAGTACAATCACTAGGAAAAAATCGTGGACATGATTTGCTAACCATCATGCAAGTATGGAAGACTGGATTATTATTTTGGTTTCGTTCGTGTAAATAGGTATACTTTTAATTATAATAATACTATAATATTCAGCTAATTGTAATGTTACCTATACAGTGGGTTAGTATAAAACAAAATCATCAACAACACCTATACACTGCTTATCACAATTACTTGACGAACAACATGAAAGGGCCTGGAATATTTCTGAGTGGCAGTACATAATAAAAATATATATAAAAACTGAATGGAGATAGCAGTGGACGAGAGCAGTGTGGGTCAAGAGTGGAGTAGAGAGAGAGAGAAGTGGGTGAAGGTGAGAGGGATGTGGTCAGGAGAACACGAAAAGCAGGTAAATATGGGAGAGGTAATGAGGATAGAGGGAGAAATGGAAGAATGGGCGATGATGGAGAATGGAGATGGATGGAAAGTGGTGATGAGGGGAGGGTATAGCCTACATGTAGAGGGAGAAATAAGAACATAAACATTAGAAAATGGGAGTCTGCAGAAAGCCGATTGGCCCACACAAGGCAGATCCCTCCCACACCCAACCTCAATTACAAGGCCTAATTATAGGCCCAGCTCACTAATACCATGAGGACCAACCTCACCAAAACGGTCAGAGGTCAGAAAACGGGGGTCTGCAGAGCGCCGATTGACCTACACAAAGCAGATCCCCTCATACCCAACCCATCTCGTCCATATGGGTACTGTGGATAGAGAATGAAGTGGGTGATGATGATGGAGGATGGAGATAAAGAGTGAAGTGGTAGAGTGAGTGATGATAGTGGATGGTGATAGAGAGGAAGTGGTAGAGTGAGTGAGGGCAGGGGAGATGGGAGTAGAGGCAGACTGAGTGAAGATAGGGGCACAAAATAAATTTCCCTCGTTTTTTGTTTAACAAATGAAACAAATGAAAACATACTGTCTAATTGTACGAATATATATTGTATTCCAAAAATTTCCCGTGCCGGGAATCGAACCCGGGCCTCGCGGGTGAGAGCCGCGTATCCTAGCCACTAGACAACACGGGATGACGATGAAGTGGGAGCGTTTTCTATTCTATACCTGAAGTTACTTGAGCGTTTTCTTGCATTAAATGTTATGGACCAAGTATTTACACACATTGTATTTCTTTATTAGCAGCTTATCCATCTATTACCACTGCTTTGCATACGAATATTATATGTTTCTAATTTATTATGGCTTTAAGTATCAGTTTTTATAGATTGCGAGTATTTATCCATAACATCTTAATTACTTTAATTCATACCACATTAACATGTAAACGAACTTGTAAATAAATACCAACTAAAATGAATAATGACAATAAAGTACAGCATGAACAGTTCATACTTTCATATTTTCGCATGTTGAGGATCGATTATTAAAGCAACATCTACATTCAGAAATGATAATATTATGACATGAACATGTCTATTTGGATATCAAATTTGAAAAACAAATCATATAAACATGTGTTCTAATATTCCTTTGACAAATAATTTAACATGTGTATATATTCTTCTGATTTAATTAACCTTAAGAGATATTTGCATAAATGTACAAGTGAATACAAAAATAAGAAACCAAAAACTTTACCTTGCCGGGAATCGAACCTGGGCCTCGCGGGTGAGAGCCGCGTATCCTAGCCACTAGACCTCACGGGACATGGCGCCTGCAAGAAATGAAAATGTTATTAGAAACAAATATAATCTATGATAACAAAATGATAATGATAGCCTACAACGGACTATAAGTTCCTTCTTCAGAACAAATGTCATTATTAACTTCTTGGGGATAAGTGAATAATTAATGTGTATTCTTAAATTACTTTGGATATATTCCGAGATAGAGTCCCTTTTCAAAAGTTCAAGTAAATAGCGAATTATATGTAACTTCGTTTCTCAAAATATATATTTTTATGAAAATAATTCCCATGCCGGGAATCGAACCCGGGCCTCCTGGGTGAAAGCCAGGTATCCTAGCCACTAGACCACATGGGAGCATGAACATACTCACGCAATTTAAATTGTATATCTGGATGTAGCATACATCCCTTCTAGCCAAATGGGTGATCAGTGTATGAATACTGTGAAACGTGACCACTAATAACGAAATATAAATAACGGTAACGCATCAATACGCTACCAAAAGAATACTCGAAATTTGCATGATATCAGTATTTCAATAAGCATTGCAAGGCGACGTCCAAATGAAATCCACGTCCCTAATAACACACACATCAGAGACACTCCATCAGTTCCCTCTCTCTCCAACACCCCTTCTCCCCTCTCAACACTCTTCTTCAGTCAAAAAGAAGATACGAGGAGCCGTTACATAAGGCATATCCCATCAATGTGAATTCAGGTGAGGTAAAACTTGAGAAATATACAAACACGCGGAGAAAACAACTGACCTGAGTGAGGATCGAACTCACGACCTAGAAACTATGAGACTCACTCGCTGCCTACTGCGCCATCGAGGCGAGTACAAAATTAAGTCATTCTATTGTTCTAGTTTTGTCTATTTAGAATATAGAATGAACGAAGAAAGACGAAAAATATGAATAGGAAAAATATATAATCGAGAAAACTGCATTTATAATAATACACCGACTGTAATTCTAATGTGGTCAGGGAAAGTACTTTATTTTGTCTAACACAACGTTAAGTACAATATGTAGCCTATTGGTGTGTTACTCTCTGGACACATTTAATGCACTAAGTAAGCCCCAAGTCAAAATACACAGGTAATTTATACATATAGTTAAAGTTGCAAAGATTTTTAAAAACCTCTTTAAAAACCTCTATTTCCACAATCTTAACGCCTTCGATAGCTCAGTTGGTAGAGCGGTGGACTGTAGAGGAACATATTCACAGACATCCATAGGTCACTGGTTCAAATCCGGTTCGAAGGATACTATTTTAGTAATAAATGCAATGGGTCTCTGAGTCTAGGCGATGATTAAAATCAATATGTGATAGGAGGAACTTGTTGAATATACATGAACATGACTATAGTAGTCAAAACTAGCAATTTATTTGTTGTACTGTGTCTACATGGCCTTCCACTACAATATTTCAGAGTGCTGGGGTTTGTACTGAAAGGTATTTATAATAAACAAATATATAGCCTCCATGAGATAAAACAAAATATACTATATGATTTAAAATTTTCATTATCTATCGACTTCGGTAATGAACTTCCTCTGTTTAGATAATAAGTTTATCCAGATCCTTTTGGAGAGCTTGAAAATCATAATCTGAATAAATATGTGTTCCTATATTAATGTCAATCTTTCCATCTAGGTTCATTTTTCATGTTTGCTGATGTGTGATTTAAAGCTCTGACCTGTAACATAAAATTATCCCATACAATAATTTGACCATCACAGCAATGGAGAGAAGAAAAAAAAAGGAAAAAAAAACTGCCCTGAGTGAGAATCGAACACACAACCGTGAGATTAAGAGACTCAGGCGTTGCCTACTGCGCCATCGAGACTATAGAAACCGAAAAGAGAAAGAAAATTGCAGGTAATAAATACAAATTAATTATAAGCAAAAGATATTCTTTGTTAAATTTATCGTAAATTCCTACAAAATTATGCCATTCAAATATAGGCTAAGTTCATAAAATTGTCTGGGTGTTCTTCAATAAATCAATATCTACCCAGCTTCTGACTTTTGGTACAGCGATTTACAATTTAGTGTCAATATGAGATTGGTAGCATTAACTGCCATACTAGAACAAACAGTACAAGCTGATTTTGTGCAGCATCTTCGAAATTTGAAAAAGAAGATGACATCAACCCTTTCATCCCTTCGATAGCTCAGTTGGTAGAGCGGTGGACTGTAGAGGTTTCCAGCACAGGCATCCATAGGTCACTGGTTCGAATCCGGTTCGAAGGACATGTTTTTCTAGACCGATTAATTCTCAAATGAGTACCCAGTCATATAAGATAAGAGCTGCAAAGTCAACCAAGTACCCCTTGAGTAAGACATAATATTCTTGGCATTCCCTTTGCCAGAACCTTTTATATAATGTACACATTAGATCTCTCCTTCCATCAGCACTGCTTAAACCATTGGAGAAAGTACAGAATATGTCAATGAGAATTATCCTTAAATGCCCCATGACAATTCGAATTGTAAATATGCTAAATGAACTTCATTTATGTACAGTCACTGGCAGAATACATATGAAAGGAACTATAGTAGCCTATTGGAGCGCAATGTCTATACATTTTCCCTCTCCTGCCTCCACACTTACTTTGTTATTAGTAGAAATAACATCATATCATACAAAACTTGAAAACTATCAAGAAAATTCATGGCTCTGGCCTTGCAAATTGGCTCCGCAAAATTTGATGCACTCTTTGTCCCATCCTTCACCTCACAGGAAGAGATCCCTTCACTATTATAAATGATATAACCACACCTATTCCTGTCGATCCCATGCCTCCCGTTTGGTTAATACAGCCAGTTAATGTTTATTATACTCCACACAAAAAGAGTCAAAATTAGCCTCCCATAATTGCTCGATTTTCAATATTGGACCCTTTCTGAAACTGCACAGGAATGTCCCTCCCTGACTGTTCATTTATATACTGATGTATCTTTTCTGCATATTGGAAGAACAGGAACTGCCTGCATTATATTTCAATCGGGTTATTCTATATTTGCAAATTCTAAACGTCTTCCTAATTAGTCCAGTAGCACACATTGTGAACTCTCAACAGCTGTTAATTCTGCACTGGATTACTTAACAGAGATAAGTATGTATTATCACACTCACAAGCAGCTCTTGTTCTTATCCGTAACCCACCCCAACATTCCTCACCCCTCACTACCTCCATACACTCACAGCTACATCAAACAAAGCAAACGCAACAGGCATAACGGAACTATCTGTATAGGGAACGCGATAGGCCTAACGGAAGTGAGCCAATGAAAATAAACCAAAATAATGCCCCACAGGCACTCAAATGGAAGCAATAGGTGATTAGGTCACATTTAGGTAGTATAACCACTTTCTTGTACCTCCTTCCTCTCCCCTACATAAAATGTCCCCCCACCCTCCCTCTCCTTCCCCCTCTTTCTTCACCACTTCCCCCCTCCACAATTATTGACTATTTTTCCTTCTATCTTCACCATTTCTCCCTTCCCTACTTGACATAGGACAGTCATGAGGCCCAGGAAGCACACCTATGTTGCACTCACTCTTGCCTGCCTCCACCATCTCCCGCCACACATATGTTTTTACATAAGACCATAAGAAAACGGGAGTCTGCAGAGAGCTGAGAGCCAATTAGCCCACACAAGGCAGTTCCCTTTCAAATTTAACCCATCTCGTCCATATACAGGAGTAGTTTTGTATTAATTCAATAAAGATAAATATATTTGAATTTATGACGGTGGGATACAGCAAGTGAAACCACGTTTGTGGAAACTGTGAGCCTTGCATAAGCTACCTTTTCATTATATTTATTTACATATTGCACATATGTAGCAGGTCCACGGTCCACCCCCAGCATAATAATAGTTCTCTCATAGAGAACTTGTGAACATGAAGTAATGCAAAACAAAAAAATATATATAATATAAATATATATATAATTATATCAAATATATAAATAAATAACATAGTCATCAATTGTTTTCAAGTTTTTAACTCCATCTTTCAACATCCCGTGTTGTCTAGTGGCTAGGATACGCGGCTCTCACCCGCGAGGCCCGGGTTCGATTCCCGGCACGGGAAGATTTTTATTTTAAGATGTTTTTGTTAGAACCGCCATTATGAATTAGCAATTAATTAAAACAAAATATATATCTTATTCAACGCTTTACTAGCTTATGAAAGACAGGATTTGAACTGAAATTTTGATGACAATATTGACTGGAAAATAAAATTAAAATATGCTGGCGATAAGCAATAGCAAAACTAATTCCCATGCCGGGAATCGAACCCGGGCCTCCTGGGTGAAAGCCAGGTATCCTAGCCACTAGACCACATGGGATGTGAAACACTGAAAAATCATGAAGAATTATATTGTTAACAATGCAAATAGAGTATGTAAGGTTTGTGTTATGACTTTGACGAAAAGTATTAATTTGACAACTGTCATCACAATATTTCATAAGCACGAAATTACACTAAGCTAAAAAAAAACATCCTAATGATTAATCTAAAAAAAAAGTTATAACAAAATATATACTGTATATCATAATACATACAATTATTTCAAAGAAATGGCGCGGATTCGGCGGATTTACGGTTGCAGTGTTTCAACTAGGCTTAATATTTTACTTATGACTTTGATAGTTTAATGTTGGAAAATACGTCCTTCGAACCGGATTCGAACCAGTGACCTATGGATATCTGTTATTAATGCCAACTACAGTCCACCGCTCTACCAACTGAGCTATCGAAGGAACTGTCTAAAATTGACAACCCTTCAAAATGTGTAAGTTAAGAACAGCACTCGTGTGAGAAGCAAATTATAATGGTAATCCAAAGGAGAGTTCAATAAGTTAGCATGTCATATAGTAATAAGATCATACTAACTTGGATATATACAATATATCTATATATATAGCCTACAGTGTGTATGTATGTAGGCCCTATGTGTATATATATATATATATATATATATATATATATATATATATATATATATATTATATATATATATATATATATATATATATTATATATATATATATATATATATATATATATATATGACCTCTGACCGTTTTAGTGAGGTTGGTCCTCATGGTGTTAGTGAGTTGGGCCTATAAATTAGGCCTTATAAGGGTTGGGTGTGAGAGGGATCTGCCTTGTGTGGGCCAATCGATCGGCTTTCTGCAGATTCTCATTTTCTTATATTCTTATATGTAGTGAAATAACAGGAAAGCATTCTCACCACCACAGCCAACATACCGAGATCCCTACCCCTACCTCCACCACCATCACCACCACAGCCACCATACCGAGACCTCCACCTTTACCTTTACCTTCACCACCACCACCACCATACCAAGATCACCACCTATAGCTGCTCACCACCACCTCTACCAATAACAGAGAAACAGTTACCCAAGCATTCACCACCACAAGTCGTTTTCTCTCTCTACCACACCGCCCCCCGCATCAGAGAAAACGTCGACTCAAGGATAACAATTATATACCTCTGCAAGGCAGAAGATAACATGTGATCAGTTCTCGCCGATATTACACTTCTCCTGCAACATCCCAAACCTACAAACTTGCAACCACTGTCCAATCTACCTCCAGCCTGTAAAACACATAAGCAGCCCCAGACCAAATCAGAAGGCAATATCATATTATATCACCTCACCCCAGAGTTAAAAAGGACACACCCTCTAACACCAGGGAAAAACTTATCCATCAACATAACCAATTCCAAAGTCCAACAGAAGAAAAAAAGCGAAGAAGAAAAATCAATCAAGAAATGGCACTATAAGTAAATAAGTATATCACCCCTCTCCAAGCCACAAGGAACCAACCGCCCTACAATACCCTACCCCTAGGCGCCTTTCTGATGCTTATTCCACACCACCGCCAAGACACTGAGAAAAGAGGTGACCTCAGCAGGAAATTCTAAGATCGATACTCAGCCAGAGAGCTGTCCATGCCATCCACAGACGTAAGGCAGTTTCAAAACCTGAGGGCTCGATATGACAATTACTGTTCTCGCCACCCACAGACGTGAGACTGTTCTAATATTGAGACAAACCCTGTTAATTATTTTCAGTGGGTATCAACAAGGCTAGTTATTAGACTCCTTCACAAAGGCTAACTAATATCTTTCCCGTACCCCAGCTGGTGCTATAGTGGATAAAGTACGCTACCCCACAGGGCAAGTAGTTTTATCTGACATAGACCCAAAAGCTTAAAATAACCAGCCACACTAAGTTCTGTAAAGTTCTGCATCAAAGTTTTTATAAGACCAGAGTAGTCGGGAGTTCTCTCCTGCGTTAACTCGATTGTATTGTACCAAGGCCACAGCCGAAAGTAAATAGTATTCAAGGTCTTACCCCAGGGAGCTCGAGTTAAACTGTGGGAACCCAGTCACGTCAGGACAACCCCCGGCCAGCGTATCTACCCAAGATTGGATTACTAATTCTACACCCATTGGATTATTTATTCTACACATCGAAAGTGAAGTTATTATACCGTAAAAATTATAGAAGATCTAACTGTGGAAAGTATATATACTTAGTGTACTGTATTCTCAGAGAGAAAGTATATAAAGATCAAAAGTGAAAGTAGTACAAATATATCTACTAGGTATATCATAAAAAAGTATTCTGGAAACATCGGAAACTACGCATGTATGCAAAAAGCGAGAGAAGGGAAGCTCTAGTGAAACCCAAAGAAATCAGGGAAGTAATTATAATAATTCTGTCAAAATTAGTAAGAAATAAATTCAAGTTAACTTATGCGTAAGCACCACAGTGATTTAACATCAGAAAAATAATTACGTACAGCTCCCAAATCCAGAACAACTCTACGCAGGTAAATACCAACAGTTCACATATATCATTACTACATAACCTTTTCTAAGCACAAGTGTAAATCCTCGATTGAAAGGAGTGCTATTCTTATCTCTGAAATAAATACAGGACAAGTGTAATCTTTCAGTTAGAAAGCGGTCCCTAATACTTCCTTCGATATAGCATAGAATAATCCAGTCTTGCGAGTCAGACGTAGTGGAGCCTCGTTCGTGCACTTTTATTGTTTTGTTCTTGACCATTGTTGTTCTAGCTTTTACGTATGCGATATTCTTGTGCAAATAAACGGAATATGAATACACGTCTTGTGATAATTACCCTCTATTGCCTTTCTGTGTCTGTGGTAAAACAATATAACTTCTCCAGTTAGGAAGAGCCCACTTGATCAAAACCAATTAAACCCCAGTAAAAACCTGGCATAACATATAGGAATATCAGTCGGTTTATTTCAAGCCAGCAGCCAATGAGGTTGAAAATAGTCAAAATACACAATTCCTTAACCTGAGGACGCGAAATTGCCTGTTGACGAACGTAGTTATGTGCGAATTAATTACCTTCAATTCTGACAGAATTTGTTATATTTACCATATAAAGAATTATTTCTTCTCCATGTGCGTTTATTTTATATGATGAACATATAAACCTTGAAAAGTGGCATGAGCATCTATCTATCTATCTATTGCCTGAAGCCGTGATCCCCGAAGGGGTGGCCACGAACGAACCGCCCCCATGCACCTCTGTCCCCAGTCAGTCGACGCCCCTCTCCCCAACCAGCACCGCCTTCGTTCATGTACTTCCTCACTTCATCCTTCCACCTCTCATTCGGTCTACCTCTCCCTCTCTGTCCCTCCACCTCGCTCTCGTACACCCTCTTAGTCATTCTCTCGCTTTCCATATGTTCCATATGGCCGAACCATCTCAAGTTGTTCCTTTTCACACTTTCCAGCACATCTACCTCCACACCACACCTCCTTTTTACTTCCTCATTAGTTTGTCTATCCCTCCATGTAACTCCGCACGCACTCCTTAAGTAATTAATTTCCACTGCTCTCACTCTTGGTCTGAGTCTCTCAACCAACGTCCATGCTTCGCTTCCGTAAGTCAGTGTCGGGATTACCACACTGTCATGCAAGGACTTCTTCACTTCCATACTGACCACCCTATTTCTTGTTACTGCTTTTAGCGTTCCTACAACCCTCTTCCCCTGTTGTACCCTCTCCCGCACTTCTTCATCCATAGTTCCATCTTTACTCAACACACTGCCCAGATACTTAACCCGGGAACTGCAGGAAGACTCTTAAGAGTTCCCCCGGCGGACTGCGGGAAGACTCTTAAGAGTAAGGCTATTAAAAAATCAATTTAAAACACCCCAAAACATTTTTTTTTTTTTTTTTTTTATTGCCCCTGGGCCATGCCAAAGATCACTCCTCCACCTCCCCTCCTTCCCCACTTTCCTCACCTCCTTCAGTTATCACCTATTTTCCCTGTTATTCCCTTATTCTGTGGTATATTTTCGTGCTAACATTAGCGAGTTGCAAGCAGGGCATTGTCATCACTGTTAGCAAGCGAGTGCAAGAGAGAGAGAGAGAGTATCGATCAACAGTCTCTCTCCAGACGTGGGGAAAAGTGGTGGGAAGGGAGGTTGCCGCAGCCATACATTATGTAACTCCCGGCCTGTATCGCCGATTTTGACCATCCAAACGCTGTTTCCACTTGTTTTAACAGGTTAATACCTTTATAATCAACCTATAATAGGCGCATATGGATAAGTATTAATGATATTTATGGTAAAATAACGATGTTAGTGATGGGAACAGCTCAAATACGTCAGCACAGGAGTGTGGTGTCTCATACCCCCCATGCGCACTTCAGAGGTTAAAAGAGTTGACAATCTCCATAGCCTGACCGTTCAGCTTCACCTCACACTCTGTGACTTCACCCCTTTCGAAGACCATAACCTTGCTCTTCCCCGCATTTACCTTCAAATTCCGTTTTTCGCACACTGTTCCAAACTCATTTACCAGACCCTGCAACTCCCATTCATTATCACTCATCAGAACTGTATCATCCGCAAACAGCAGTATAGGTAGCTTCCACTCAATTCCCTCCCTTTTCAGCGATACACCAACATCCACTGCTCTTGATAGTATTTCTTTCATGACTTCATCCATATATACAGTAAACAACCACGGGGACATCACACACCCATGTTTCAAACCAACATTCAGGTCAAAGAACTCGCTCTGCTCACTCTCCACATGTACTGCCGCCTTTGAACCCTCATACATGCTCTTCACTGCTTTCAGCAACTTGCCCTCTACTCCGTATATTCTAAGTACTTTCCACAAACCTTCTCTATCCACTCTGTCATAGGCCTTCTCCAAGTCCATAAAGGCAACATACACCTTTTGTTTCTTCTCCAGATATTTCTCCACAACACAATTCAGGGTAAAAATCTGATCTACACATCCTCTTCCCTTCCTAAAACCTCCCTGCTCGTCGCCTATCCATTTCTCCGTTCTCACTCTCACTCTCTCAATCACTACCCTACTGTATACCTTCCCTACTACGCTTAGAAGACATATTCCTCGGTGGTTACCACACACTCCTCTTTCCCCTTTGCCCTTATATAGGGGGACTATTATGCCAGTCTTCCAGTCATCGGGTGCACTCCCCTTCTCCCATGCTAGTTTGCACATTTTCCATACCCATTCTATCACTATCTCACCACCATACCTCAACATTTCCCCATACACTCCATCTGTTCCTGGTGCTTTCCCCAACTTCACTCTTTTCATGGCTTCCCACACTTCTGACCTCCTGATCCCCACCTCCTCCTCCACTACTTCTCTTCTTCTCCCTCCCATACCATATCCAGCTATGTTTGCTGGCTCTTCATTCCTTACATTTAGCAACTCATTAAAGTACTCCCTCCATCTTTCGACTCTCTCTTGCTTCTCGGCTAGCATTCTCCCATTCTTATCTTTCACACCCTTACTGTTTCCCTTGCTACCTTCCCTAACTTTCTTGACTTCTTTCCAGAACAGTTTCTTACTCTCCCTCCATTTTACACTCAGATTCCTTCCAAATTCCTCATCTACTCTTCTCTTACTTTCCTTCACTACTCTCTTCACCACCCTCTTACTCTCCACGTACAGTACCTCGCTCGTTTCTGTCTCTCGAAATCTTCATTCCTCTACTACCCAACCACTCTCTATATGCTTTCTTCTTTTCTTCCACAGCTATTCTTACCTCTTCTGTCCACCATGCTGTACCTTTCACTCCCCTCCCTCTTCTCCTCACTCCACACACCTCCTCACATGCTGCACAGATCTCATCCTTATACACCTTGCTCATCTCCTCCACAACTTCCAGGTCGAACCCACCTAGTCGTCTTTCCACTGCTCTCCTGTCCTCCTCCCTGACTTCCTCCTCCTGCAACCTCTCCACCCTCCTCACCATTCCACCCTCCTCTCGCCTCCCTCCAGCTCTCCTCACCCGCTTCTTTTGCATCCTAACCTTAGCTACCACTACATAATGATCAGACAGACCCCCTCCAATACCCCTATACACCCTAGCATCCATCACAGATTTCTTCATTCGTTCATCCACACATACATAATCAATCAATGACTTTCGTTCCACCACTGTCTTATCCTTCATCGTCAACATCCGTTTCCACGTGTACCTGTGGATCATTCTGTGTCGGAAGGTGTTGGCTATCCACAGCCTCCTCATCACACATACGTCCACAAGTGCACTACCATTCCCATTCACCTCTGATGGTACCCCCCACCCTCCCACCACTCCCTCAACTTTCCTATCACCCACCTTACCATTCATATCCCCAATCAGAAATATTCTTTCGTTCTTGTCAAACTTCTCCAGGCACGCCTCCACATTCATCCAGAACTCCTCTTTCTTTCTTTCAAGTATATCCTCTGTCGGGGCATACACACATACAATCACCCACGTTTGTATTCCTACTTTCATTCTCACCCACACAATCCTTGAACCCACAGACCCATACTCTCTTACACATTCCTTCCATTTGCTACTTACAAACAAACATGCACCTTCTCTCGCTGTTCCTTCACTCACTCCAGCACACACACCCATTCCACACTCCCACTCTCTCACATCTGAACCTTTCCATTTGGTCTCTGTCATTCCACATACATCCAGCCTGGCATTCACTAACACTTCCAGAACCTCTCTCTCTTTTGTGCCATCATTCATGCCACTAACATTCCACGTAGCCATTCTCAGAATGTCCGAAGGAATGTCCTTAGTCGGTCGTGGTTCGTCAACGTAGGTTCCGTCCGCATCCGAGGCTGTTAGTTCGTTTTTCTTTGCTTAGATTTTTTTTCCGGGTGGGGGTCGCAAGCCCACCGACCCAACCTCTTTAGTCGCCTCTTATGCCACGCAGAAGGCACGTGAGGCATATTCTATTCCCTAACCCCCAGGGTTTTTTTTTTGGGAGGTGAATAACGTAAAAATATTTTCGCCGCCCGGTCAAATCTTGGAGCAGCAGGCTGAGAGACACACAGCCTCCCCTTGAAACGTCTCTCAACACACTGAGTGGCCCGAGAGTTATCTCACAGTTCTAAAGGGTCTCTAAATGACGCAACCCTCTCTCCCAGCTTGCCTGACGAAAATTTGCGCAGAAATAACCGATAAATGATTAAAATAAGAGGAAAACTAGGTGATAATTGAGGAGGGGGGTAAAAGGTGGGGATGGAGGGGAAGGGGTTATTGAGAAACATATTGATGAGTGGTAGGAAGTATTAGAGAGGAATTATCTCACCTAATAACATTAATTCCGTTGTTTTAGAGCCCCTGGGGTGTTTTTAAAGGGCTTTTTCATGGTCTTGCTTCTGTGAGGCCTATACACATATACTTCCGTGAGGCTTATCGGGTTAACCTAACTCGTCCTAAGTAATCAACAGATTGACTCTGGCTGCCACAAGAGAACCTACTGTACATACCCCCAGAAGAGGTAGGTATGGGCAGGGAACCAGGTGAAACCCAGAGGTGGTGCATCCACAGCCCCGAAAGTTTTTTTTACAGAAACCTCACTGGCAGGTAGCTGGGATTGAATCCGTGTTACCAGAGTCAATTGACTTGATTACAATGACCCAATGCACTCGGCCACTGTGACTGTATATATGTACATGTGTGTATGTAGTATTATGCATGCTAGAGAGATGGCACTCAACAACAACATCACAAGCCAGAGTAGCCGCCATCAGGATACCGGAACAACAAAGGCTCAAGAGTTTGTATAAACATACTGTGACTCGCCCTAGTTACTCAGAAGTCAACCAAACACAACGTGGCCACCACCCAGATGGCTTTTGCCAGCTCCCATTTGAAATATCATCGCAAGCACCAGCAGATGTTATAGACCTCAAAGTCGACAACCCAGGTGTAGCAGAAAACAAGACAGATTACTCGAACCACCCTGACCAAGTCATCAATTGTACTAGGAGCAATCCTAAGTTTGGTCGAGGCAAACTTAATGCTATTGATATGCACAGCATTCAAATTGCATCCATCAAAAAAACGCATCAATTTCCACAACACAAGGGCGTAAAGATCACAACAACAGAGCTCCAGCGCGTCCTTCTCGCCCGAAACAGCCCCAGTATCACCAACCTCACCCCCGAGATGCCTACCACCAGACAGCAAGAAGAAGCAGAGATTGAGCGAATCTTTCTTGCCCTCACCCCTACCAATGGGAAAATAGCAGCAGACGAAGACACTACCACATCTAACCAGAAGTGAGCATCAAAAAAACATTCCATCGATTTTTGGTCAGTTAGGTAGGCTCGAAGCTGCCACCCCAGTGAGGCTCGATGCTCACAGAACAAGGCTCTACGATAGTAAAATCCCAGTGAGGCTCGAGGCTCACAGAACTAGGCTCGACACTAATAAAACACCAGTTGCTGAAATTATAGGAAGTGTTTCGAGACCTTCCAAGAAGCAGACGTTACCCAACTCTACGATAATTAAAGGAAGCAGTTCAAGACCTTCCAATAAGAAGACGTTAACCAACTTTACATTTGTTAAAGGAAGCGGTTAGAGATCTTCCAAAAGAAGACGTCCCCAGATTCTACGGTAATTAACCCAAGAACGACGAAGCCATGGTAGTTTAAAGTGCCCGCCAGGCGAAGGTATACTTGCTTCAATTCTGACGAATATCGTCATATTTAGCATATATAACATAATTACTTCACATATGCGCCTATTTCACTTTTAATATGAACAATGAAAAGCAATAAAAGAAGTGGTAACAGCAATTGTCTGGTGAAAAACGTATATTTTAGTCCCGCGGTTATAATCTCAGCCAGACCGGCGAGAGACATACTGTACCTCCTCCCTCTCTCCTGTCTCGTATGCTACTAAGAGACTAGGGATGTCTCAGACTGGGTAGAGGGTCAAAGAAAGACTCCCCCATCCTCCCCCCTCTCTCCCAGCCGTCCTCGCGCGAAAATACTCGATAAATATCGTAAATAACAGGGAAAATACCGGATAATTGAGGAAGGGGGGAGGGGGTTTCCCTCCATACCTCCTATCACTCTTCCATATGTGTCCATTAGGAAAACACAACACACGACTCTGTTCTTGCCATCCCTTCTTCTAACTTCCACTCTGTGGAACACCACCTCTCCTCAGCCAACCCTGATCTTCTCTTTCTCACCGAGACACAGTTGTCTGGAACTACTGACAGCAACCCTTCTCTGTATCATCCTACTATCTCTATCCTCAGTTTCAAGCCAAAGGTGGATGTTGCATCTATGTACACAACAATCTTGCTATCTCTCGTGTTACTAACCCATATGTCCCCTACTAACTTCCTAGTCCTGCCACGTTAGTGGCAGGGCAGTAGTTCCCTTTCCAATGTTCCCTTACCCACTCTAAACCACTGTTTGGACACTTGATCCTCAGTGTTTTGGAGGACAAGCAGCCTAGAAGGGTCACTAGATCTGTTGTTGCTTGATTTCCTTTGTACTCCTTTGTGTTCCCAACTTAGAATCTTCTGAATTCTGAACTCTCTGGCTAAAGCTTTCTTGTTACTCTCAAACTAAATATTTCTGCACTGTTTATCTCTCCTCTAATTCTACTGACTATTCAAAATTCTTCGACTATCTAACTTCTAAAATGGAACACATTCTATCCATTCTGACTATCTAACTTCTAATGTGGAACACATTCTATCCATCTCTCCTTTTGCAGAAATCTCCATCTTAGATTTCAACGTTCACCACCGCCAATGGCTATCCTGTTTCCACTGACCAACCTGGTGAACAAGCCTTCATCTTTTCTATCCTAAACGACCTAGAGCAGTTAGTCCAGCAACCCACCCGTATCCCGGATCGCTTTGAAGATCGGCCCAACATTCTAGACTTATTTCTAACTTGTAACCGCTTATACTATAAATCTTTTCTCTTCTTTGGGCTCCTCCGACCATAAACTAATATCTGTCACCTGTCCTATCTCTCCGGTAAGGCCACCCGATCCTCCCAACCGGCGGCGCTTGTGGCACTTTGGCGCTGCCGACTGGGAGGCTCTTCGGAGGCTCCCTTGGAATGACTTTAGCTTCCGTGGCGGGGGACCTTCGGAGAGTGCTGAACGCATTACAGAGGTAATCCTCTCGGGCATGGAAGCATACATTCCATTTTCTTTATCTCAGTCTAATGCAAAAATATCTTGGTTTACTCACGCTTGTTCTACTGCTGTCCGCAACAAGGAGGAAGCATTCAAACGGAACGGACGCCTTGAAACTCAAGAATCTCATTCTTCCCGTTTCTGCCCGTAATCAAGCCAAATATGTTCTTCGACTTGCCAAGCACTCTTTCATCAATAATATATGCACTGTACTATCCAACTCAACCTCTTCCCAAGCTTTCTGGCATGTAGCCAAAAACCTCGCCAACAATTTTTCTTCCATGTCTTTCCCTCCCCTTTTCCACTCTGATGGCACAACCATCCTGTTGTACTCAAAAACTGTGCTTCCATGCCGACTCCCTGCCTAGGTAAACTCTTTCATCTCTGTCTCTCCTCTAACGTCTTCCCTTCTTGCTGGAAGTTTGCTCTCATTCAACCTGTCCCAAAGAAGGGTAACCGCTCTTAACCCTCTAACTATCGTCCAATTGCTCTCATCTCTTGTATCTCTAAAGTTTTTGAAACTATTCTTGCTTCCAAATTTCTTATGCATTTCTCTTATAATCTACTCTCAGATCGCCATTGTGGCTTCCTTAACCTCTGAAGTGCGCATGGGGGGTATGAGACACCACACTCCTGTGCTGACATATTTGAGCTGTTCCCATCACTAAAATATTTATTTTACCATAAGTAGCATTAATACTTATCCATATGCGCCTATTATAGGTTGATTATAAAGGTATTAACCTGTTACAACAATAAAACAAGTGGAAACAGTGTTTGGATGGTCAAAATCGGCAATACAGGCCGGGAGTTACACAATGTATGGCTGAGGCAACCTCCCAGCCCACCACTTTCCTCCACCTCTGGAGAGAGACTGTCGATCGATACTCTCTCTCTGGGCGGGTGCCCAACCCCGAAAGGGGTTGAAATAGGGGAGCTATCCCCCCGCCAAAGGCGGCTTTCTAGGGCCTTTTCTAGCTGATGCTGAGAGGATTGGGTTCTAGTCATGTGGTGATGGGCTGGTCTATCAGAGTGAGAGCTGAGCAATCTCTGCCATACCCATAGCTTACTCTGACTTTTCCTTTAACTTATATATTTTCTAGATCTCAAGTGACGGCGTCTCTTCCGTGGATTGACCTCCCAATCTACCAAGATTGGAAGCCAAAGCGTCACATTTTTTCCCTTGCCCCTCAACTTTCTCTTCATAATTGCTGAGGGGCACAGGGCCCTGGGTGGGGCTTTGGTTTCCCGGGCGTTTCCGCACCCTCCTCAGCCCCCCGCCATGGAGTGGCTTCCGTCGCCCAGGCTTTATTGTGGTCGGCGGGGAGGGTTCTGTGGGGGCACTCGGTTATGGCCTTGGAATTGCTCGGGGCCTTGGGGCTGTTCGGCCAGGCAGCTTAGGGAACAACAACAACAACAACAACTCTCTCTCTCTCTCTTGCACTCGCTTGCTAACAGTGATGACAACGCCCTGCTACCAACTCGCTAATGTTAGCACGAAAATAGACCACAGGAAAAGGGAATAACAGGGAAAATAAGTGATAACTGAAGGAGGGGAGGAAACTGGGGAAGGAGGGGAGGTGGAAGAGTGATATTTGGCATGGCCCAGGGGCCAAAAAAAAAAAAAAAAAAAAAATCGGTATTTTAAATTGATTTTTTTCCCCCTGACTCTTAAGAGTCTTCCCGCAGTCCGCCGGGGGAACTCTTAAGAGTCTTCCCGCAGTTCCCGGGTTAAGGGTCGCTCTACTAGTGATCTTCTTTCATATCTTACTAACTCTTGGTCATCCTCCTTTCGGGACTTCGGTGAGACTTTTTCTATTGCACTAGACATATCGAAGGCCTTCGATAGAGTCTGGCACAAATCTTTAATCTCTAAACTACCGGGTTTCTATCCCTCCATCTGTGCCTTTGTCTCAAATTTCCTTTCCGGCCGCTCCATAGCTGCGGTTGTGGACGGCCATCGCTCACTTCCTCATCCTATCAACTACGGTGTTCTTCAGGGCTCTGTCCTATCTCCCATTCTCTTTCTAATTTTCATAAATTATCTTCTCAACTGTACCTCCAGTCCCATCCATTCATTCGCAGACGACTCTACCGGACACTACTCAATTAGTTTTCCATAACGCCCCAGCCAGTAATCCCTCAAAAACAAATGTAATGAAGCCATAGAACACTTATCCGCTGATCTAACTACTATATCCAATTGGGGCAGAGAAAAACCTTGTTGCCTTTAATGCTTCCAAAACCCAATTTCTCCATTTTACTACCCGTCCGTAACTCCCAGAGGACTTTCCCTTATTCTTCAATAATACAAAAATCAATCCTTCATCTTCTCTCAATATTCTTGGTGTCTCTTTTTCTTCATAAATTGGAAATTGAATTTCACTTGGAAGGACCATATTACCAGTCTTGCTAAGGTATAGCCTCCCAGAAGCTGGGTGTGCTCAATCGCCTCAAGGTATTTTTTTTTTCTATGTGAATGAGGGAGACAAAAGGCATAACTGCCTGCAGCGAGTGCCTCCCCCAGAGTTGAAAGAGTGACAGGGCCAAAATCAAGGAACGTTTGAGCTAAAATGCCTGGGCACACAGAGTTTGAAGAAATTTAAATCATAGGAAAAGGGAAAGACTGATTCTGGGAGAGAGTTCCAGAGCTCAGCAGTTGAATAGAAGAAAGTCTGAGAATAGCGTTTCACTCTTGGGTTGGAGAGTTGCACAGAGTAGGGGTGGGATTGTGTTGCCAAGCGGATACTACGTACCCTACGTAGAGGAGGTGGTATACACTGGGAAAGCTCCGAGGAACACTCATTATTGTAGTAGCGATAGAATAGCGAGAGAGATGCAACACTGCGGCAAAGAGAGAGATTGCAGAGAGTTGGTGAGTGGACGGGAGTTAATGATACGAAAGGCTTTCCTTTCTACTTTGTTTAGGAGTGCGGTGCGAGAGGATCCTCCCCACACATGTAAACAATACTCAATACAAGGACGCACAGTGCCCTGTACAGAGCAAGAAGCTGTGCAGTGGTAAAGAACCCCTTGAGGAGATTGAGCGCACCCAGCTTCTGGGAGGCTGCACAGCTTCTTGCTCTGTACAGGGGCATGGTGCATCCTTGTATTGAGTATTGTTCACATGTGAGGGGAGGATCCTCTCACACCGTACTCCTAGACAAAGTAGAAAGGAAGGCCTCTCGTATCATTAACTCCCATCCACTCACCAACTCTCTGCAATTTCTCTCTCCCGCCGTAATGTTGCATCTCTCGCTATTCTATCACTACTACAATAATCAGTGTTCCTCGGAGCTCTCCCAGTGTATACCACCTACTCTATGTAGGGCACGTGGTACCTGTCTTGCAACACAATCCCACCCCTACTCTGTGCAACTCTCCAACCCAAGAGTGAAACATTACTCTCAGACTTTTTTTATATTCAACAGCTGAGCTCTGGAACTCTCTCCCAGAATCAGTCTTTCTCTCTTACTATGACTTAAATTGCTTCAAAATCCTTGTGTCCAGGCATTTTGGCTCGAACGTCCCTTGATTTTGGCCCGGTCACTCTTTCAACTCCGGAGGATGCATTCACTACAGGCAGTTCTGCCTTTTGCCTCCCTCACTAACATTGGAGGAAAAAAAAAAAAAAAAAAAAAAAAAAAAAAAAAAAAAAAACTTATGGTTGTAGTTGGATACTCTGGCATCAACAGAATTAAAAATATTTAATTGTAGGATATATATTTATACACCCCAACATCCAACGCAGTGATTTTTTACGTTACCCATCCTACACAGTCGAGAAGTAAAGCCGGGCATAAAAGGAAAACAAACTTTCAGTTATACGCACGGGTAGACTAAGCTAAATTGTGTAAATACATTGTCTCCATGAACCAGACTCCATTGTATTAGTGGCAGCATTTCCACGATATCTAATTGTGTAATTTCATAATAATAATAATGTTGTTTTACTTAATATCAATGTTTGTTAGAGTCTAAGAACTCGCATACAGATTAGTTTCCATACTTACTCCAAACTCAGATTCAGCATTTTAATATTGATCAAAGCCTAAGAACTCACCAAATTACTTTCTATACTTATATAAAGTGAAGGTACCCTCCAGCCCCGGCTATGTATTATATATATATTCCTCGAAACCCGGGTGTTTTGGCCGAAAAACGTCTAGGCTAAGCTACCGTATATGTGTTAATCTGACTGCTTCCCGCATTCCCGCGCATCCCCAAGCGTAGCCGTGTTATTTACCTGTAGAATGGCATTAAGTAGAGCTCTCTAAGTCAACTGGTTGAGTTGTGATGATGATTTCATTGGAGATAACTTTATGGCCAAAACAGCCACTTTACACTACTTTTCGATACTTAACAACAACATACAGGCACACACGAACAAGCGACGCTCTCCTTCTTGTGGCCGGAGATGCGGGGCGTCGGTCCAGCCGGCTGTTGTTTACATGCGTCGGACCGACGCCTCGCACACGAAGCTCACAGGCTTTCAACCACTGGGCGTTCAAGAGCCCTTCCGGGTACCTGTTATATGCTTTTTTATGGGCGTTCAAGAGCCCTTCCGTGGTGAGAGGGTTAAAGTCTTTAGGCCTACTTGTGATTATTGATTTATTTGTGGAACATCTCGAGTTGAGAGACAAAACTCCCAGTGTGGAACTCATTGGGCGCTTAGACGTCGAGAGTATTAGTGAGGAGATGCATATCAGTAGCCTAGGCTTAGATGGTATAGACATGTGGAAAGGATGGATGAGAATTATTGGGTTAAGAAAAGCAAGTCTAATATGTGAAAGAAATGGTAATATTCACAAGTTTTTATTTTATTTTTATTAACACGAGGACTTAACTATTATTATTATTAACACATGAGAACTTACAAGGAAAAGTAAGAATAAATAAGAACAACACAGTTTATGAGCATGGTTGTCGGAAAACTATTTTATTTTGACCTTTTTTTTTTTTTTTTTTTTTTTTTTTTTTTTAATGGGTGAAGGGCCGGAGGATCCGAAGACCCCTTTTCACCCTGCCGCGTAACCTATTTTACTGTCAGGCGAAACAGAGGCAAGGGGTGTGAAGAGATTGCCCAAACGATCTCCACCAGCCGAGAATCAAACTCGGTCCTCCCGGTTAGAAACCGAGCGTTCTACCAATGTCGCTACTGGTCACCCCTATTTTGACCATGTATGATTTTTTTCTAAATATTGTCAATATCTTTGTACTTCCCAAACTGACTAATTCCTTGAACATGACGATAGTGCATTGTTATATGTGCGATTAGTTTGCTTGGGAACCAGATTAACTTGCGCATGTAGTGATGTAGGCTACACCATATGTGGTGGATTGTGTTCTTTTATTTCAAATTGTATTTTATTAAGCGTTATTTCCACATAGCGATTTTGATTAGTTCCTTTGTGTTTATCTTGTATCGTCCCAGTTTTGGTTTGTTTATTTTTCAAGTTTTACATAGTAATTAATATTAAGGTCTTATGAATATTTCAGGACAAGTGAATTACTCTCCACCCATAACCCCTTCTGTACCGGCGATGTCTGTCATTTGATTTCAGGTACATTTAGATGATTTTATGAAGCTTAGGAAGGATATATGGTAGCTAAAAAGATGAATTGAGACCGTCTTCCGCCTATTATTGAGTAGACATTCTTCCTAAGCTGAAAACAATTGTCCAATAGTTGCCAGAATATAATGAAAAGTACCCCCAGGAGGTAAGGGGGCCTTCATTTAATGGTGGAGGAAAAAAAGAATATGCCTCAAGCATACTACTGCGTGTCGTACAAGGCGACTAATAGGGGGGGATGGCGATAGACTTGTGGACCAACAGCCATTACTATGCAATAAAGTCTTTATCTTGGCACTTTCTTGGTGTGGCACTGCCGAGGCTGGTGGGGTGCGGATAGGTGCCACAGGCGACCGAGTCTTACCTGGGCGCTGTTTGGTGCCACACCTGTGTCGGCAACAGTGTTTGCATGTTGGAGCATTGTTGGGGAAGGACTTTATCTTTCTATAGTCCAAATTACCTAATATACAGTAAAGTCTTGTTATGGTGCTGTCTTTTTGTAACTCTGTTAAGGCTGGTGTGGTTGCAGATACTGCAGGTGCAAGTGCTGAAGGGGGACTCTGTTGAGTCTTGCTGAGGCACGGTTAGTACTATACCAACATCAGCCACAGTGATGACTTGGTGGGGCAGTGCTGTGGTCGGACTTTATTGTACTACAGTACACTCCAAATACTGAAAGGCAACCCCGTCTGAGCCGTTACACTGCATGTAATGGAAAAATGACGCTAAATCATTTTATGTATGTGTAATACCGGTACAGAAGGGGATATAGGACTGGGCCATTGTGAAGTGAAGTGGACGGGAGAAGGCACTCAAGACAAAATTCATGAATGGGATGGTAGAGGCAATGATACACAAGCATATTTTCTAGCTATTTTTGATGAGCAACTTCCTTCTTGCAATTTTCCAGAGCTCATGCATTGATATTGGCAACCACTGTATACGGTATATATATATATATATATATATATATATATATATATTTTTTTTTTTTTTTTAATATTAGTTTAACCAGGCCACTGAGCTCCACAAAAGAACTCTTATAGGGCTGGCCCGAAGGATTCGATCAAGATATATAACTAAACAAGTCAAGATAGATAGGGAAGGGCAGGAGGGGAACAAATCGAGGAAGGTGAAGACACGCAGACATTTCTCGCCATTTCACCAGTTCAGCCGGACCACATGAGCTCCACATCAGAGCTCTTATAGGGTAGGGCCGAAGGATGAGGCAAGAACTGCTACACCGTAACACCAACCAAGAAGTGATCAGGGCGAAGAATGAGAGATCAGGTCGAAGGTAGAACAAAATCACAGCGAGAAGCAAATACAGTTGGTCCTCCGGTAACGCGTGTTTTGGAAACGCGGTTTTGGTGGCACGCGGTATACCCCAAATATCCAAAATGTTGCTAACACGGTCAAAACTTACACTGGCGCGGGGTCCACTGGGCTCCGAATCTTTACTCCCGACTTTCGTAGCTCATATCTCTTCAAATATATGGCCTAACCAAGTGTTTATGCCTACCAGAGGTAGATATGATCGTTGGTGGGCGTTGGGTGAAGACTAGAACACCCTACATTGTGTAGTTATTGTATGAGGTGAGAAATAATAAGACGGCAAGTTATGCGGGAATTCCGAAGCTACGATTTTCGTAATTTACCGATGCTCATATCTCTGCAAATAAATGGCCTAACCAAGTGTTTATGCATACCAGATGACGATATGGTTGTCGCAGTGCGTTGGGTGAAGACTAGAACACCCTACATTGTGTAGGTATTGTGTGAGGTGAGAAATATGATGGAGGGATTTCAGAGCTTCGATCGAAAAATGTCAGCTAATGCTGTGACTTTCTCTCCTTAGCCTAGCTACCTAGCCTAAACGAAATATTTATTCAGAGGTAAGAGTTGTTGCAATGGGCAAATCAACTCATTGCACATGTCAAATAACCTTTATAATTGATTTAATTATTATAATATAGACTTCTATGGAGAAAAAGTGGACTTTGTGGAAATCACCAGAACACCAAGGTACCTTTAACATGTAAACATATGGGTTCGGTAACGCGGATTTTGCTAACACGGGAGGTAACCAGAACATATTGGCAGCGTTACCAAAGGACCAACTGTAATGCATTAACGAAGGGAATTAAGTCAGTTCGGCCACATCAGCAACCGAAGAGACAAAATGGGTCAGGAGTCAACTACCTAGCCAGGCCAGGGAGACATGAGATATATGCTGCCCGAGGACAGCCGAATGGGACAGAATAAGAATAGAAGGGGAAAAACATAGAATGAGGAAAGAAAAACTACTCAAAATTAGTCAAGCTGATGACGAAAGCTCGAGGGGAGGAGGGAAATAACCCTAGCCCTCCCCCATCAAGCCCTTGTCACCGGCCCCGAAGACCCCCAACCGCGCCAAGGAGAGTAGTACCAGGAGGGTGGTAACTATACTGAAGGTAGATTGTGTTGAGCAGTGGAATTCTAATCCAATTTTAATTTTACTTCTATTAATTCCACTCTCAATATCAAACACCTCCCAATGAAACTAATGAAAGCATGTGATCGTCCCAAGATTCGAACATGGGCTACCACATACAAATCTTAAACACTCTAACATTACAACATGCCAGACAAGAATTACTAAAAAATATTGCCGGAAAATGTGCTTGTGTGGCACCAGCTTAAACTAAGTAATGACCGGTGTGTTATGGGAAGAGAATACGGTATATACTACTGTACACATGAATAGAAAAACCCTCTACTGGTAGTACAGTACTGTAATCTATTGCAAAGTTCTATTATTTCATATTTTTTCACTAACCAACCTTACTTCTAAACTCAATTCACCCTCTCAGACTCCTATGATGCATTTCATTTATATTTTCTGGCTATTATTTGACAATTTTATTCAGATTCAAAAGGGTATATGGAAGTCAGAGGGCTAATAGAGATAGTCTTTACCCTTTTGAATCCCACAGATCCTTCCTAAGCTGTATAAAAGCGTCTAATTATAGCCAGAATAAACCGTCAAAATGCGTCAAGAGCCTGAAGGGGTTAATTAAACCAACAAATACATGTGGCATTTCAAGGACTCGAACCTAGGATACTCACACCAAAATTCCGCGCCTTTATGCATTACGCTATCAAGACAGTTAAGCAAGATAAGGCACTTGGAATTATTTGCACATTTTCTGTTATGCTATTATTGTATTGTCAGCCAAGCAGTCATTGGTCAATATTATCTGTCATGAAGGAAAGGTAATGTTAAGGGGCTCACTCTACTCTAGGCTACACTTTGTCATAGCATAATCTGTTTCAAACTTTTCAATTATCATACAGTAAGATCTCTTGCTTTCAGAATAATTAGAGGGACACGTATCCAGTAGAACGAAATTTAATAAAAGTGTGTATCACCTCAGTCATTCATACATTTACCTCAGCCTTTTTAAAAATATGTATGAATGCCTAAAGTGACATTCTAAAGCGGATATCAGGTACCTAGAGATATAGTATACCTTTTGTATAATGTTGTTGTTCTGATATTTACCTTGATCTTTTAATCCTTAACCTTGGATATAGCCTGGCAAGGCCTCGAACCCAAGTACCAGCTCAGCACCAAACCAATTAGACCACCAAGGAGCGTAAAAGTGATAGTGGACTCTCGTTATCCGCGCTCCGAACACTCGCGAAAGTTGTTATCCACGGACACCCCTAAATATCCAACAATCGTCATTCACGCATGAAATGTTCGCTATTCATGGGATTGAATCGGTTTCAGAAGGAGTTAAGGTGGGAATTGATAAAACAAAATTGAGAATTCATGATGGACCTGCTTAAAACTGGCTGAGAGAACACTTTGATGGGCCTTGCGGGTGGACGGCGCTACTCTTAACACCTTCTATACCAGTGATGTACTTTTTATTATATTCTGGCAACTATTAGACAATTTTGTTCAGCGGGGAAAGACGTCTACCCATTAAAAGGCTACAGACTATATCAATTAATCTTTTGAGCTACTATATATCCTTCCTAAGTTTCATAAAATTGTCTAAATGTAGCTGAAATCAAATATAAAAGACATCGCCGGTACCAAAGGGGTTAACATCACACAATCACTCTCAGTCAGACAGTCACTCAGCTGGCTTTGCTGTCAAGCACTGCAGTGCTCAGAGGCAGAAAATCAATAATTGCATTCAAGCATACTGTACCAATAGAACATGATAAGGGTTACAATGGTGAAATAAATCAATAATCAACGATCAGTAATCAATTATAATAAATTATACAGTAATAATCACGAGCCGTGGCATAGTCGGTAGAACCTCGGCTGCTGATCAAAGGGTCGGCGGATCGAATCCTTACTGTTAAAATGTTAGATGTCAAGCCCGGGCGACTTGACCCCTTCTCGGGAATTATGGCGTCTGGCAAAAACAAACAAACAAAATACAGTAATCTCTCAATTATCTGTCGCTGCATTATCCAACATGCGACATTATCCGTCCTCAATAAATTCCATGTTTGCCCAAAAATATTTGATCTTGACGCAAAAATCCCAGTAGAAACTTGAAAAAAAAGCAAAAATAATAAAAGACTCTACATCAAACTAGAAAACATAAACAAAAACAAAAAAACAAGTGAACTGAACTCCAAGAATCTGTCATTGTCAAGGTATTTTCTGCATGGAGACGAAATCTGAGTGAATCCGCATCCGAGCGTCACTTGCGCAAGTTGCTGCCGCCATCTTCAATGATGTAATCACTAGCCAGCCGCTCTAAGTCCACTCGCCATTGTGTTGGAAAACCACCTGTTTACAAGCTTTTTTTTGTGCCCGAACCTCATATGCCTCGCATTTATTATGGCTTCTAGTGCAATCAGTGATTGGGACGGTGGTCTTGGTGGTGGTGATGAAGGAATTGAATGTCTGGGACCATCAAAACAGAGAGCAAAAGCCAGTCAAGCATGCCTACCGTGTCGGACGAAAGCCGAGGAAATATGACGATGAGTTAGGCTATGCTAAATATGACAATGATTTCAAATAAAGTCTGTGTGGTAAATTATCTCCTCATAATATGTATTTATAAGTAAAACCTGAACCATTGGATGTAGAATGTTCCGGTCTTCAGCAGTCGAGTTAGGTGAGCCGAGTTTGGGGAGGGGTACCACCTAAATTTATTTCTCATTGAAACCTATGTTAAAATTTTCGCGAAACCACGCATCCGCGTACCAGATTCGGAACCAGGTAGGTGCGAATACACTGTTCCTTCATTTGGGACCGAGATTCCATCCAATTTCACTCGTCCCGACTCGTGGTCACATAGCTTGGCACCACACACATACACCCACTTGCAAACACTAGCAGCAAAGTACTAGAAAAGGATACTTGTAATTTGGGGCACAAGGACCAACAGACATACAAGTAGAGCCCTGTTTGATTTAACCCCTTCTTTACCGGTGAAGTCTTTTTAATTTTGTACGGGCTACTCCTAATCGATTTCATTCAGTTTAGAAAGTATCTCTAGCAATTATAAGGCTTTGAACTATCTCAATCAACCCTTTTAACTACCACAGATCCTTCTTAAACTGCACAAAATCGTCTAAATATAGCTAAATATAATATATAAATGACGTCGCTGGTACGGAAGGGGTTAACATTTTTGCTATATGACTTGGCCGGGCCCGGGCTGCCTTTCCTAAGGACGTTGTTGAGATCCGGGCGATCTGGCTGAAAAACGTCTAGGCCTAGGCTACCGTATCTTTGTTATTTTAACTGCTACCGCATTCCCACGCATCTCCAAGCGTAGATGTGTTTCGTATCTATAGACTGGCGTTGAGTAAAGCTCTCTAAGTCAACTGGTTCAGTTGTGATGACGATTTCCGTGGAGAATGTTTCGAGGCGATGTTAGCAATTTGACACACTTTTTAACACTAAAATCTGTCTTAGCACACCACACAACAACAAAGCTCCGATGTCTGCCTGCTTTGTGAGGTGCGTGCGTCGCCTCCGACCAGCTGTGTTTACATACGTCGGACGTGCGGCTTTCAAAACAAGCTTAATAGGCTTTCAAGCTTAGGGATTTTAAAATGATACCCGGGCTCCTGCCCATCTTCCGCGGTGTCCTTATAAAATGCTGCCCGGGCCAGAAGGGTTAAACCTGAGTCAGTAACGTAGTACAGTACTTCAGCACCAAACCAACGGAAATATGTAATACAGTAAACCCTCGCTATCTCGGACTAATTGGGGGGAGACCCAGTCCGAGATGACCGAAAATCCGAGATGTCCGAAGTCCGACTTATGTCCGACTTAAGAGAGGAAAATGTCCGAATTGGAAGAGGGAGTCCGAGCCACCAGAGAAAACGGAGACTTCCCTATCACTAACAACGTAGATTCAAGATAAATTACAGTACCTGTACAGTATCCAGCAGACATATATTATAAATATCACTTTCCTTCTCCATTTCACTGTCCTTCTCCACCTCACTGTAGCCTTAGATCTCGGAATTTACCCTTAGATCTCGGAATTTTCCGAGATATATGACACCTGTCCGACAGACCATGTGGGCCCTCGGAGTTTTCCCCTTACATCTCGGAATTTTCCGAGATATACGGCGAACTTTCCGAGAGGCCGATGCCAGTCCGAGTAGTCCGGGTTTCCGACTTCTAGAGGTCCGAGATAGCGAGGGTTTACTGTAGTACCAATATTAATATTTTTCAGGTCCTTTCACATATCTGTTCTTTCTGTGAGGAATGCTTATATTCTATCAGTTCTACAATGTAATGGGACAAAGGGTTCATAACTTCACTACCTTATTTAATGAATTTTTGCCAGTAGTTAACTTAAACTATCCTAAAATTAAAAAAAAAAAAAACTTACAATAACAAACTTAAACCATTCGGTTACGCTGGTCTGGAGGCATAGGCTGGGCTCTGCTTGATCACCTCATCAATCTTGGCCGCAAACAACTCACTTTCGATAGGCTTGGTCAGGGAACACAGTGGATTAAACACCACATACTCAACATATACCTGTCAACAGAGAGTTTATATTGATGTAGTGGATAAAAGACACCCTAAAAATGAAATTGATGGATGGAATGGTAAAGTATGTAAGGACAAGTGTGGAATGGAAGGAGAATACTGCACATGACGTGAAACATAGGTAAGGATTTTGGCATAGTTAAGGTAAGGACTATGACAAACTCCTTACTTGTGTCTATACAAAGGAATACAAAGGAAGGCAAGCAACAACAGACCTACTGGTCCTTAACCCTCCTCTAGCGGGTGCTCTGTGGCCGTTTTGGGCCTTTCTGGGCCGTTCTGACTGCTATATCAACCATCAGTATGAAAGGAACTGTATTGCGCCGAAAACTAGGTGGAAATCGCTACACAATGACGCCACATACAGCTACGTAGCACTCGTGGAGCACTGACAGTGTTACCTCGAAGATGGAAGTTTAGCAGATTTTGCTACCTTGCTCACTTTTAGCGAACTATTGGTTACACTGTCATCCTCTCGCGCGGTGGGGGAACTGGAGTTAGTGTGGGCCGGGAGGCCACAGATGTCGGACGTATGGATCATTACTATCCCACCCATTTTCACTCGATTTCCACCCTTTTTTCACCCGTTTTTTGCCAGTTTTTTCAACTCGACTTATGTGGTGAGCCGCTTTTTAAGGGTTAAACTAGGCTGCTTGAAAAAAAAAAAAAAAAAAATTAAAACCTTTGCCACAGCTATCAACAGAAGGGCTTCAGCTGATGATTATCAGTTTTTACAACCATGCACTCCCTGCTCAAGAGTTGAGCTAGGGTGGGTGCCCTGATGATCAGGGATATCAGTGAATAGTTACCACAGATTGCTAGTCCCCCAACAGCACTGGCGCCTTTCAATAACACACACTGGCTGGACTGAGACTCGAACCCACAACCTCACGGTTTGCGGGCGAGTGTGAACCGCGCTATGGCCTGGGCTATTCATGTAGAATATTCTCCTTCCATAGAAACTTGTTGACAAAAGCCCATTGAGGCCATCAAGCCATTCAATGACTTTCCTACTTTTACAGTCATCCCAAAAGAATACCTATCATGAGTTACAGTTTTTATACTGTCACATGCAATTATAGATGAGGATTATATTAGTCTGGATTTCCTATTTCGGCTAACAGGTAATTTTGGGAATACAGGTTTCCTTCACTATACAATACCCCGATTTATGATATTATTATAGGTTTTTAAGTGTTTGGATTTGGGTTTTAACTGGCCCGAGAACACATCCCCATTTATCCCATAAATTTTAAGGTTTGCTATACAAATTTTCCTTTTAAGATTGGGTTTTCAGGAACGTAACCCAATCGTAAATCGAGAGAGACCTGTAGTGTTTTCTGACACTTTTCATCATTATTACTGTATACTCCGCAGATGGAATATAATAAAAAAAGTCCTATCACAACACAATAATACTATAAGAGCATTTTGTTTCTGTTTTTTTTTTTTTAGTCTGGAAGAATTTCTGAATTAACTTACAGTAAATAAAGAGTCAGTCTCATAACATAATCCATTATTAATTCAGCTGCAGATACAAATGCAAAGAGACCCAAAATGTTTAAGTTTGATGGAGGTTTAGAGAGCAAATTAAACCAACTCCTTAAACCATTGAGCCGAACCAGTAAATGATGCTGCACAATACCGTCTGAGCTCCCTTAACACTTCTGGCCCGGGCTCGCCCTCCTAAGGACGTTGTTGAGATCCGGGCGATCTGGCCGAAAAACATCTATGCCTAGGCTACCGTATCTTTGTTATTTTAACTGCTACCGCATTCTCACGCATCTCCAAGCGTAGATGTGTTTTGTACCTGTAGACTGGCATTGAGTAGAGCTCTCTAAGGCAACTGGTTCAGTTGTGATGACGATTTCCGTGAAGAGAGTTTCGAGGCGATGTTAGCAATATGACACACTTTTTAACACTAAATCTGTCTTAGCTGACCACACAACAAAGCTTCGACGTCTGCTTGCTTACAGAGGTGCGTGCGTCGCCTCCGACCAGCTGTGTTTACATACGTCGGACGCGCGGCTTTTAAAACAAGCTTAATAGGCTTTCAAGCTTACAGATTTTAAAAGGACACCCAGGTTCCTGCCCATCTGCCGCGGTGTCCTTTTAAAATGCTGCCCGGTCGAGAAGGGTTAAGGGGGGGTCACTGGCTTTTTTTATAATTCTATCCTTTTCTCTCTTTCCCTGGCTTGTATCCATTCGGCCCCATTCAGCCAACTGTTTTAAGACATTTATCATCATCTAGGTGTCAATTTCTTCCTGGCGAGCGATAGCAAGCCAGCATTGTATGGAGAAATCCGGCTTCGCAGGAGACATTTTCCATCGAAACATTTACAAATTTAGCTCGCTGTCAAAACAAAAATATATATACAGTATGCTGGCTCATTACCGCTTGCCAGGATAATATTGACACCTGGATGGGGGTAAATGTCTTAAAACAGTAGGCTGAATGGGGCCGAATGGATGCAAGCCAAAGAAAGAGGGAGAAAGAGAAAAAAAAAGCGAGGTAAGCTCCCTTAACCCGTGGAGCCCCGGCTAGTTTTGTATTGTTTGTTCACCAGAACCCGGCCGGTTTTCAAAAAAAAAATTTATTCCAGAAACAATAGCGAATGGGTTAGGAATGAAGGAAAAACCACGAAAAATCGCTCAAAAAGCTTAAAGAATGGTCCTACAGAGCCCCCGAAAACTTATTTTACAAGAGTAAAAAATTTAAGGCAATTACCCCCAAAAACCAGGTTATTGCGCGCTCACGCTCACGCACATGGACTTTGAGAGTTTTCAACCATCGGCACGGTTGCGTGGGATACGTACCCAGTTCCCATACAAATCTGAGCCCTCTCGAGTGGCTACACCTGAGGTTACGGTCGGAGCAATTAGGGTGACTCGTCAGACGCGTCGCTGGGGCTGTGCGTTACATACATCGCCGACGCGCCAGACGCGTCGCTGGTGCTGGACGGGTTAAGCAGAATAATAGCTAACCTGAGTGTATAGCTGGTGCAGAAGTTCTTTGACTCCCGAGGCCATGTTGTCGGTGTTGAGGACAAACTTGAGCTTGGAGGGCGTCTCGTAGATGTTGAGGCGGTACTTGTTGGTTGTGTAGGTCAGATAGCCCTCTCTTAAGTCCACCGGAGATACCTGGTGAAGCGAAGAAGTTGTTTGATTATAAGTAATACAGTTTGTCTCCCTCTCTCTCTCTCTCTCTTTTTTTTTCTCTCTCTCTGTTTTTTTGTTTCTTGTTTTGTGTGTTTAAGTTAAATGGTCCTTTCATGAATCCACCAGGGATACCTGGTGGGGTGAATATATATACAGTATAGTATATATACTGTGTGTGTGTATATATATACAGTATATAATAAAGTATATATATATATACATATACAGTATATACAGTACCGGTATATACTGTACAGTACTGTATATATATTTTATACTCCCAGCCGGACTTGAACCACCGACAGTCAGGACGAGTGTCCATTAATTAATTCACTACACCATGGGGTGATAATGCATATTTAACCATTTTCTATTTAGCCTATATCATGGACACTTGTCCTGACTGGCGGTGGTTCGAGTCCGGCTGGGAGTATAAAACATTTAGTAGCTCACATGCATTTGTGTGATACAGTATACTAAATATTAACCCCTTATTGGAGGCGCTCGACTTGAGTTGTGCACCAATTTGCAGCAAGTTAGGAGCATTATTAAGGCTTTTAAAGGGTTAAAATAGAGTGCAAATGGCCGGGAGCACAGCGGGCCAGACAGCCGACTCCCAGGGCTTACCGCCGCCCATTAACTCATGTTCCCTGTGTTATCGAGAGGCCGGCAGTGTAGCCAGTAGTGAGCATAGCTGGGAAAAATATACCGATATATGCTAAACTCCCATGTTCGTGGCATCACTGCAAGAGAACCACGAGTGCTACGTAGCTCGTTCTGGTCTCATTTTGAAGTTTTTAGTGCCTAGTTTTTTGCTAAATATTTTTTTTTTCATGCAGATGCTTGATTTATCATGCAGGAGGGCCTGAATATGCCCAAATGAGCCCAAAACACCCCGCTAGACAAGGGTTAATGACTCTCGTGTTTGGCTGGGCGAGAATTAAATTAAATCTCTATAACCAGAGTTATGTGGGGGTGCTTGTAAAGTACCTGTATGGTCCTGGAATATGGATCCTGTGACTGGTCACATATTTTGACTCAGGTATCCCCAGAATCGTCATTGTCAATGTACACCATACTCCGATGTTACACTTACACTTAGTTACACTTAGTTGTATTCCGTCCGTTAGTGACACAGTTGAGCTGGGGCTCCACTGCGACCAGGCAGCTCCCTTTCTTCCACTCTCCATTCCAGAAGTCGGTTGGAGTTGGTGCTGGGGTATCCTGGTGTTGGTGGCCGGTCCGGTATTTTGGCCAGCCACATGTCCAAGTGTTTCTTGAAGGTGTCTGGAGACACCCCGGTCATGTTCCTGAGAGGGGCTGGTATACAGTTGAACAGTGTGGTTCCATTGTATGTAAAGCTGTGATGGATCAGGGATTTGATTTTTTGTGTTGATCCCGGCGTAGTCCTCACATAGCACAGCCTCCCTCGCCTTTGGTGCTGAGTCTCTTGGATGTTTGGGTTTGGTATCTTTTTTTCCAAAATCTTCCAGACGTAGATGATGATGTATCTCTCCCTACGTCTTTGAAGTGAGTACAGCTGCAGCTCCTTAAGTCTCTCCCAGTAGTTAAAGTGTTGAAACCCATGGATTTTACTGGTGAATGTCCTCTGGGTGGCTTCAATTTCTGTTATTTCTCCTACTTTTTGGGGAGACCAGAGCTGGGAGCAGTACTCCAGTCGTGGTAGGACCAGTGACTTCCACAATGTTAGCATACACCTCTCATTTCTTGTGTGGAAGGTTCTCAGGATCCAGCCTGCTATTTGTTTTGCTGTTGTTGTGGCTTTGGTAATATGCTGGGAAAAAGTGGCGTCACTGCTCATATTTACTCCCAAGTCCTTCACTGTGTCCTTGGCGGTAATTTCTTGCTGTCCACTTTTGTAGTTGGTGTCGTTTTGTAGTGCTCTCTTGTTCCCGTACCTTAGAAGCTCGAACTTGTCTCCGTTTAGGGCCATGTTGTTTTCTTCTGCCCACTTCAGGATTTTGTCCAAGTCTTGTTGTAGTAGCTGAGCATCATGTTGTGAGGTGATTTTCTTCATGAGTCTGGTGTCGTCTGCAAACGATGTGGCTGTTGAGTGTTCCAGGTCCCTGTCGATGTCTCCTATCATGATGAGGAATAGGAGAGGTCCCAGTACTGATCCTTGTGGTACTCCGCTGATGACCCCACCTGCTTCTGATAGGCTTCCTTGAACCGTGACTCTTTGTAAAATGTTAGGTGACTGGGTTCTATATATATATAAATATATGCAATTTTGTGTATGGCGGGGGGGGGGGAATTTTGTGACGTCACTGGAGTTATAGTGACGTCAGCGTGGTACCGTGCGTACCTATATTTTCACAATTCCACCCTCAGTCAAACTCTAATTCCCTTCGTCATGTTGTGGAGGTGCCAATTTCTCTAATATGTTTTCCAATAATAGCCCCGTGGAAAACGAAGATATATATTACCTACACATAAAGATTCATATATTAGTAAATGAAAGTAGAGAACATTGGAAATAACCTAAATAATCCATATAGCTGGAAAAAATACAATTGTATTTGGGAATCAGCTCATCTGTCTTCTTTTTCTTATGGGGGTCGGTCGAGTATTCCTATCCCAGCCATGCCTTTGTTTCGGCTTCCTCTCTTTTAGGGAAATATGTTTTTCAATAATATCCCCATGGAAAACGAAGGGATGTCTTACCTATCACATAATGATTCATATATTACTAAATTATAGTAGAGAACATTGGAAATAACCTAAATTGTCCATATAGCCAGAAATAACACTGTACAATTGAATTGGGGTTTCGATTATCGCTGGTATCTAGTTAAAATTATCCTATGTATGGTACCATTCACAGATCGAGTTGCCAACGGCCACCAGACTTTTGCCGTGCTCAAATTTATCTACGTAAATTCTCGGTTATTTCGTGACATAGGCCTATTCCATCAAGACTTCGTTCACAGATGCATTCTGATGTTGTGCAAGCGCCAATTACTATAATGTGTGATATAGCAGTAAATTAGGGAGAATAATTTGTATTATTAGGCCTATTACTTTATTTTCAATATTTTTACAAGTCTCTCATAAATGCTATTAACCCGGGAACTGCGGGAAGACTCTTAAGAGTTCCCCCGGCGGACTGCGGGAAGACTCTTAAGAGTCAGAGAAAAAAAAAAATCAACTTTAACCCTTAATTAGCGGCGAGCAACATAAGTCGAGTTAAAAAAAGCTGGACTATGTGGCGGCGCTCGACATAACTCGAGTGGCAATTTCAGCACGTAATGTGGCTGAGAGAGAGAGACAAGTGGTGGCAGGAGACTAGCGAGCGTATGACTGCTCCAGACCACCGCGGCGAACCTACTGACACAAATCTCAGCTCCCTCCTCCCTCTCTCACTCGCTACATACTCAATTATGTACTGAAAGTACCGAATTACCTGCTTTTTGCACTCGCGTTGCACGGTTATTGCAAGAAAACTATCCATCATACAAGGATCGTTATGGTGTCATTCGAAAGCTCTGTTTATGCCCTTTCAGGGATAGGTACTTGTTTTACGTTCTGGGTCTTATTTAGGCATGAAAATGATCACGTAAACAGCCCTATTTTGGCTAAAAACACCCCGCTGTGCGGTACACATAAATAAACCGCATAGGCCGCTCGTAAGGTGTTAAACATTAAAAAAAAAAAAAAAAAAAAAAAAAAAAAAAAAAATTGCCCCTGGGCCATGCAAAATATCACTCCTCTACCTCCCCTCCTTCCCCACTTTCCTCCCCTCCTTCAGTTATCACCTATTTTCCCTGTTATTCCCTTATTCTGAGGTATATTTTCGTGCTAACATTAGCGAGTTGCAAGCAGGGCATTGTCATCACTGTTAGCAAGCGAGTGCAAGAGAGAGAGAGAGTATCGATCGACTGTGTCTCAGTGGCCTTGGGGGAAATTTGCGGGAAAGCAGGTTGCCTCACCCATACATTATGTAACTCGCGGCCTGTATCTCCGATTTTGACCATCCAAACGCTGTTTTCACTCGTTTTATTGTTGTAACAGGTTAATACCTTTATAATCAACCCATAATAGGCGCGTATGGATAAGTATTAATGCTATTTATGGTAAAATGAATATTTTAGTGATGGAAACAGCTCAAATACATGCGCACAGGCAGAGGTGTCTAATTACCCCCATGCGCACTTAAGAGGTTAAAGAAAACGTTGCTGTTTGCGCTATTATAGAAAACGTTAAAACAGGCCATATGCTTATCATTTGAACCAAAATCAGTTAAATCACGACTGTATTTCGATACATCGTTAGTGAGCCTAACCTACCATTACTTATAATAATACGAATGCATAAAATAACTATAAATAACAATTAGTTGGTGGGATAAAGAATAGAATCTACGGAATTTATCCAGTTTTACACCGGGTCGAAACCATCGATATATTATTTAGACAAATATGTTAGTTAGTTCATGCACTTCATTGCCATATACTGTATGTCCACCCCGTCGGAAATTCATTATAAAAAAAATATAAACAGGGAACGTGAGCTGGGTTTAGACCGTCGCGCACCCATAGACAGGGAACGTGAGCTGGGTTTAGACCGTCGGCGAGACAGGTTAGTTTTCGGTTAGGTTAGGCTAATTTTTTTGCATTTTCCGATGGGGTTCATAAAAAAAAAATCCTAAAAAAAACCCAAATAGGCCTAGGCCTACAAAAAAAAAAAAAAAAAAAAAAAAAAAAAAAAAAAAAAAAGCCTACTTGTAAAAAAAAGCCCCGGTGTAAAACTGGATATTTACCGAATCTACTTCTAGATGGCAAAGGGGTATAATCCTGTGTAGCTGGAGGAACTGTTCTTATATCTCATTAATTTGGTAATGTTACAATATGTAATCAAGTAAGGAAGTATACTGTACTGTGAAGATACTTTACATGCATAGGTTTGCATACCTTATGTGTATTTTTACCTATTTGTAGTATACAGGAGTTGAGCTTTTTAGGCTCGTATTGTCCCGCTTCCTGAGTTACAATTATCTAACTTTGCCTTAAAAATATGAATTTTTTTTGCAGACACCACTTCCTTTTCTAACTGATTCCATTTACTTATACTTCTGTAAGGGAAACTATACTTTCTCACATCTCCTTTGCATCTTCCTTTCATTAGCTTATATCTATGCCCCCTAGTTCTACCATTATCTTTCACAATACAGTATAATGTGTGTGTGTGTGTATATATATATATATATATATATATATATATATATATATATATATATATATATATTAGTAATTTGATCACCACGAATTGAGTAGGATGAATGAGAAGTTATAATTTGTGTATTACCATGACCGGTACAGTAGGCCTATACTGTATTTAGGGCTCATTAAAACCAAAATTCGCTTTGACCTAACTTTGCTGGGAACCTATCTCTCGGTCTTATTGGGGGTTGACTGTATAACCTTGCGTGAAAAGCAGAAACAACAAAGTATTATGTTATAACATACTAGTACCACGGAGTCAAGATGGCGTCTAGATGCTATTGCTAACACCTGGCGGTAACCCTACAACAGGGGTTCCCAACCTTTTTGTTCCTCTGTACCACTTGGGCATTCTGATAGGTACCCATGTACGGTGTACCCCTAACAATTTAGGATAAAAATGGATAAAATTATGTTAATTTTATATTATTTTATTATGAAATATGTAGGCCTATGTGTAGACTGCATAGGGATCTTAGTATTGATATTATCAATAAACTGAACTCAGTGACTTTATAAAATATTTGGATCGGTCACATACTCGGACATTATCGGGCGGTACTGCAGCTGTCTCGAGTTGGTAGCCTATACATACCTGATTGTTTCACGTCCAATACAGATTGTGGGCCGCAGGAAGTCACATAATAGTGAAACAAATGGAATAGTCACCTCACTGATATAATTTTAAGGGAAGGATGTAGTATCCGAGTGTACGGTCCGACGGTCGTCATGTTTACATAGGTCGATCGCTCGCGGTTAAGTTCCCGTATATTTTTTCTGTTATTTTACCCCTGCTGGCAATATATGTGAAGATGACAATAAATTATGGGGGATGTGGGGGGCAAATCCACCCTTCAACCTATTATTGTATCCCACGGCAATCAAAATAGACGGGAACATGATTGCGAGCGTCCACGTAGTGTAAGGCGGGCGGCCCACCCGGTAACTACATGCTTGCCAATTTTATATGTTTTGCTTAGGCCTACTGAAATGAGGAAATTGATAAAAACACAACTTTGTGCAATCTGCCTGTAGATTAGAACGCCAGGTTTTGTACACTATGGTTATTTTCTCAGACCACTATGTACCCCCTGAGAAGTGCAAATGTACCCCTGGGGGTACATGTACCCCAGGTTGGGAACCCTTGCCCTACAATATAACTTCTTCTTCTTCTATCTATCTATCTATCTATTGCCTGACGCCGTGATCCCCGAAGGGGTGGCCACGAACGAACCGCCCCCATGCACCTCTGTCCCCAGTCAGTCGACGCCCCTCCCCCCAACCAGCACCGCCTTCATTCATGTAGTTCCTCACTCCATCCTTCCACCTCATATTCGGTCTACCTCTCCCCCTCTGTCCCTCCACCTCGCTCTCGTACACCCTCTTAGTCATTCTCTCGCTTTCCATACGTTCCATATGGCCGAACCATCTCAAGTTGTTCCTTTTCACACTTTCCAGCACATCTACCTCCACACCACACCTCCTTCTTACTTCCTCATTAGTCTGTCTATCCCTCCATGTAACTCCGCCCGCACTCCTTAGGTAATTCATTTCCACTGCTCTCACTCTTGGTCTGAGTCTCTCAACCAACGTCCATGCTTCGCTTCCGTAAGTCAGTGTCGGGATTACCACACTGTCATGCAAGGACTTCTTCACTTCCATACTGACCACCCTATTTCTTGTTACTGCTTTTAGCGTTCCTACAACCCTCTTCCCCTGTTGTACCCTCTCCCGCACCTCTTCATCCATAGTCCCATCTTTACTCAACACACTGCCCAGATACTTAAAAGAGTTGACGATCTCCATAGCCTGACCGTTCAGCTTCACCTCACACTCTGTGACTTCACCCCTTTCGAAGACCATAACCTTGCTCTTCCCCGTATTTACCTTCAAATTCCGTTTTTCGCACACTGTTCCAAACTCATTTACCAGACCCTGCAACTCCCATTCATTATCACTCATCAGAACTGTATCATCCGCAAACAGCAGTATAGGTAGCTTCCACTCAATTCCCTCCCTTTTCAGCGATACACCAACATCCACTGCTCTTGATAGTATTTCTTTCATAACTCCATCCATATACTGTATACAGTAAACAACCACGGGGACATCACACACCCATGTTTCAAACCAACATTCAGGTCAAAGAACTCGCTCTGCTCACTCTCCACACGTACTGCCGCCTTTGCACCCTCATACATGCTCTTCACTGCTTTCAGCAACTTGCCCTCTACTCCGTATATTCTAAGTACTTTCCACAAACCTTCTCTATCCACTCTGTCATAGGCCTTCTCCAAGTCCATAAAGGCAACATACACCTTTTGTTTCTTCTCCAGATACTTCTCCACAACACAATTCAGGGTAAAAATCTGATCTACACATCCTCTTCCCTTCCTAAAACCTCCCTGCTCGTCGCCTATCTATTTCTCCGTTCTCACTCTCACTCTCTCAATCACTACCCTACTGTATACCTTCCCTACTACGCTTAGAAGACATATTCCTCGGTGGTTACCACACACTCCTCTTTCCCCTTTGCCCTTATATAGGGGGACTATTATGCCAGTCTTCCAGTCATCGGGTGCACTCCCCTTCTCCCATGCTAGTTTGCACATTTTCCATACCCATTCTATCACTATCTCACCACCATACCTCAACATTTCCCCACACACTTCATCTGTTCCTGGTGCTTTCCCCAACTTCACTCTTTTCATGGCTTCCCACACTTCTGACCTCCTGATCCCCACCTCCTCCTCCACTACTTCTCTTCTTCTCCCTCCCATACCATATCCAGCTATGTTTGCTGGCTCTTCATTCCTTTCATTTAGCAACTCACTGAAGTACTCCCTCCATCTTTCGACTCTCTCTTGCTTCTCGGCTAGCATTCTCCCATTCTTATCTTTCACACCCTTACTGTTTCCCTTGCTACCTTCCCTAACTTTCTTGACTTCTTTCTTTATTGTTTAAATGTGCAGTTTGCTTGGAGGGTTGTCTCCAGATTACTGCACAGGCGTTTAGATGGGACAGAATAAGAATAGAAGTATAACTTACCCATAGCGGTCATTTTAAAGGGCTAATCTCTTGAACAAACAGTAGTACCAATGTAGCATATGTATAGCTAGATCTGTGGGAATTTACTTCGATCTAATTGCATTTTCTTGCATCCAGTGACATGAATTTAGTTATATTTTAGGAATATTAGCGATATTGAACAATATTAGATATATCATGGTATTATTCTATATAGTGTTGCCAGTATTTCACTATCTAGCGACATTCTAGCAACTTTTGAGAATGGATCTAGCGCTATTTTGTTTTTAGTTTTGGTAACCTGGGACCGAACTGGTTATTTATTTATCTCTTGGATATTTATTATCAACTGTCCAAGGCTGTAGGTGGGTACAATTGACAACGGTGAAGGTAAATCTGGAGTAATACATAGAATATAAGCTAATTAGCAAGAATTGGAGCTGAAGTGAGTGTAGCATTGGTATGGCTGTAAAACAAATCCAGGCTAACTTGTGAACCACTGTGAAACTGGTCTTAATTTCGGCTGTGTTTTCAAAGGTGGCCCTTCAAAAAAAAAAACCCCCCCCCTCAAAATACAAATATCTAATGGGATTTTTTTTTATTTAGGGTAAAAATTATAAAAGCAAAGCACATGTGCATCATATGTCAAATTAACATGCTTTGAAGAGTGACAAAAACAGAATGAGATTTTTGGCGAGCTATGCCCTTTAACCCTCTCACGTCCTTGACGCAATTTTGAGCCTATTAGGGATACTTTAAAGCCTTTGTTACCATCAGGGGTATTTAGAAACCTTTAGTTTAGTTACTTCAACCTCTGCAGTTGTCTTTGAGTTAGCTGTGGGCAGAAAACTAATTTTGGAGAGGTAATTATAAGAGTGAGAGAACTCTATTTATTATTGCTAATCTGGCAACCTTTGCGTCATATGGTAGTGAGAGGGTTAAGTCCACCAGAGATACCTGGTGAAGCGAAGAAGTTGTTTGATTATAAGTAATACTGTTTGTCTCTCTCTCTCTCTCTCTCTCTGTTTTTTTGTTTCTTGTTTTGTGTATGTTTAAGTTAAATGGTCCTCTCATAAATCCACCAGGGATATCTGGTGGGGTGAATATATAAACAGTACAGTATACAGTATATATATATATATATATATATATATATATATACAGGGTGTTTTAAAACAACACTGCCATACCTCATCTGCTAATTAGTAAATACAATAACGAAGAAGATTATCTAAGGACAAAATGCAAAATAATATACCATTAATGATTTAAACCGCATAGAGTAAAATAATTAGTGACACCCAGGTGTGAGCTATAATCCGAACACGGGCTAGTGTCCCCCCTCCCCCCCCAAATAGCCTACCTCTTGCCTCCCATCCCAGTTCGAGTTTTTCTTCGAAGCTTTGGAGTCATAACGAATCTTCTCATGTGTTTAATCATCTGCTCGGCCATGGTCCTATCTTCTTCTGTCATAGTGATTTTATTTACCTTATAATATCACATAAATATGGATTGTCGTTATTTAGGTGTGTCTCTGCCTTTGTTATTTTATACTCTTTAACCCCTTATTGGCGGCGCTCGACTTAAGTCGTGCACCAATTTGCAGCAAGTTAGGAGCATTATTAAGGCTTTTAAAGGGTTAAAATCGAGTGCAAATGGCCGGGAGCACAGCGGGCCAGACAGCCGACTCCCAGGGTTTACCGCCGCCCATTAACTCATGTTCCCTGTGTTCTCGAGAGGCCGGCAGTGTAGCCAGTAGTGAGCATAGCTGGGAAAAATATACCGATATATGCTAAACTCCCATGTTCGTGGCATCACTGCAAGAGAACCACGAGTGCTACGTAGCTCGTTCTGGTCTCATTTTGAAGCTTTTAGTGCTTAGTTTTTTGCTAAATATTTTTTTTTTCATGCAGATGCTTGATTTATCATGCAGGAGGGCCTGAATATGCCCAAATGAGCCCAAAACACCCCGCTAGACAAGGGTTAAGTCCAAGTGACGTAAATTGTTTGTTTTGGGTACCATTAGATGATTTTAAATATTCATTAGTGAACACCGTATACTTGTATGTCTACAGCTACGTAAAATCATCAAACTTCAACCATAAAACTGATAGACATATTTCGTTAGTACTCTGTGATAATAGTAACGTAATGAGGTATTTCTATTGAAACAGTAAATTGCGCAGGAACAATTTTTTCCAATTCAAACAGTTTCACGAACGATTAAATTACCTATAGCAGTGTTCGGATACCTGACCCAGACTTGAGATTCATTATTTTACCTCTTGGTCATCGTTACAAATGGTGCATATCTTTTTACGCTACTGTACTTGGATTCTAATACTTAGCAGTTTTCTTCTAATTGCAAAATATCATTACCAATTTTATGTTACTTTGATTTTGTAATTATTCATATGTGATTAGGTCATTAGATATCTCCTCTTTACCTTTTTTACTTGGTAATCATTCATATTATGTATCATATGTTTTGTGCTGAGCTCAGAAACCTGTTTTGCTACATTTCTAAATAACCATTTATCTCCGTTACAATATATTTTTGGTAAAAATATAATAGAAATATGTGTACTGTATTATATATTTTTATCAATGTGGTTATCATACTCTGGCAGTGTTGTTTTAAAACACCCTGTATATATATATATATATATATATATATATATTAAAAAAATATATATATACCCGGTATATATATATATATATATATATATATATATATATATATATATATATATATATATATACATATATATACAGTATATACTGTACAGTACTGTATATATATTTTATACTCCCAGCCAGACTTGAACCACCGACAGTCAGGACGAGTGTCCATTAATTAATTCACTACACCATGGGGTGATAATGCATACTTAACAATTTTCTATTTAGCTTATATCATGGACACTTGTCCTGACTGGCGGTGGTTCGAGTCCGGCTGGGAGTATAAAACATTTAGTAGCTCACATGCATTTGTGTGATATACTAGATATTAATGACTCTCGTGTTTGGCTGGGCGAAAATTAAATTAAATCTCTATAACCAGAGTTACGTGGGGGTGCTTGTAAAGTACCTGTATGGTATCCTGGAATATGGATCCTGTGACTGGTGTTGAATTGAAATTCATTCTCCAAGTAGGATTTCCCTTCTTAATATTTTATTTTTTATTAATTTCACCACACTACCAAACACCTCCAATGAAATTAATGAATAGGAAAAGGATAAGTATCCTTTATCATGCGATGGTGTAGTGGATTAACCCTTTATTCGTGGCGACCGTCATATGACAGGAGAGAGAAAATTGGCCTATCCTGCGGCACCCGTCATATAACGGGCACCATTTTGAAGCTATTATGAGCGCTGAGAGAGAGCCCAAGCGTTGGAGCGTACATTGAAGCCCAACACACAGCTGTCTAACTCATGTGCTGTCTCTCACACACCAAAAACAGCCAATTTGCCAATACTGTATTTTACCGATTTTTGCTCTTTGGTTGCACGATCGTTGTAAGATAACCAGATAACATACAGGGATGATTCAGGTGTCACTGGAAAGCTCTATCATTGCACTTTCACAGATATATAATTGTATTACGCTCTGGCTCTTGCTTATGAATGAAAAAGAGCTTGGAATGAAGGTAATTTTCGGCAAATATACCAGCCTGGCGCTACGGTGATATACACAAGACACCCTGCTCCATGAGAGTTAAAACATGGACGCTCGTCCTGACTGTCGTTGGTTCGAGTAATAAGCAATACGGTATATATATATATACTGTACTGTATATATATATATATATACACAGTATATATATATATATATATATATATATATATATATATATATATATATATATATATATATATATATATATATAGAGAGAGAGAGAGAGAGAGAGAGAGAGAGAGTGAGTGTGTGAGTGAGAGAGCGCTTGTATATGTGTGTAGGTGATAAGCTGGGGAGATTGTTCAATTACCTTTAGTTATAGAACCTATAATCCAAAGAATAAAGTAAAATTTGTAGAGGTTGAATGGTATTACATGTAGTTAGAAGGCCTTAACTTAAAGTAATAAGCTTAAAATGCAATACTGTATTTCATATGCTTACAACATATAAGTGAATACTGCTGAATATTCAATAATAATACATATATTTATATGAATATGAAAGGAATATATTGGATAGTCAATAATGAGAGAATTGATATTTTTACTGGATTCATGATGCTATTTTCCAAATACAGTACTACCATATATCTTACCTTTGTGACGAAAGATTTCATTGAGAATAGCATACCATACATCAACTTCGCTTCCTGAAAGAGAAACACCAATCACGTTTAATCACCAGGTTCAGAATACATCATTTATGAGCAAACAGGTGAGACACTCAGAAAGTGCTAGCAGAAGCCTATTGAAAAGATGGAATATCAGGGAATGCACCCTTGTATTCCAGGTACCATATATTGTCATATGAATGATATGACATTAGTCCTATAGTATTTTACTATACAGTGAGCCCTTGCGAGAAGCGGATTTGCGATTAGCGGTTATAGGTTTAGCGGCAGCATAAAAACTTTTCCGGTGACGCCATTAGCGAACAAGAACTGGTCGAATTCTGCTGAGTGGTTTGTTTATGGTCAGTGCGCAAGCCATCCGGTACTTGTCGGCGGCCATGCTTGTTACATCCAGAGTTCTCTAGCATCCCGCGTGTGCCAGGCCAAAAGCTTTGTGTGTGTTGTTTCCCCCCTTACTTCTTGATGACTGTATTAGTTGTTAGGATGGCTCTCAACCCACTTCCCACCTCTCTACACATCTCCTTAACACCAAGCATCTCTCATACTCCGTCAAAGTAAGCACTGTACCCTGGTAGCCTTTCGTTACACAGTACGTCTACGCCGTGGGACCACCTCCCGAGGCTGCCAACCGCGGATGGCTGCCGACCCTCCACGGCCGAAGACAAAATCAACGACCAGTGGAGGAAAACCGGATGCCGGCCGCGGGGAGCAGTTTCGGGAGCCAAACCGTCACAGCCATCCCCTGCCCCCTCCCTAGGGGCACGGGTCCTTGGAGCGGCTTCGGTCGCGCCGGGAATTTCCACACCTCTCACACCACACACACACATCACACAGTTTTTCCTACACCGAGAAATGACTCTCCGGCTGTCATTTCTCGAAGACTTCTTCTAGCCGGAGACATTGAGAGCAACCCAGGACCCACGTACACATACATATGTCCAACTTGCTCAAAACCAATCACTTCGAGTCGCCATACTAAGAGTTCAGTTCTCTGCAATTCATGCGGGAACTGGACCCACTTCACCTGTACAACACTTGCCTCCAAGAAACACTACACAAACACCTGGACCTATTCCTCATGCCCCTCCCTCTCCCAGTCAAATCCCTCACCTAAAACCCGTCCACCTCTCCTCCCCAACCCACCTAACCTTCCCATACCACATCCCATCCTCAACTCAACACACACCACACCCCATCCTAATCCATTCCAACCCCCATCTCCTGCTCCCCAATCCCCACCCCCATCCCAACCCCCAGCATCTCCCTCCCCCCCCCCCCCCCCCAACCCCATCCTCGTGCAGCAGCACCCAACATACATCGTGCACATAACATTAACATTCTTCAACTGAACATAGATGGCATCAACACAAAGAAACACGAACTCTCACACTTCATCAAACAACACAACATACACATTGCCATCTTAAAAGAAACAAAACTCCGCACAACACAAAAAACACCCACATTTCATCATTTCACCACCATCAGACAAGACCGGGCTGTCGGCGGGGGCGGTGGACTCATCACCCTGGTACACAAAGAAATATCATACATAGTAACCAGTGTACAAACCAAATCCCTCCTCCCCCCAAATGATAACACAACAGAAATACAGTCAATTAAAATACGCACTGGCAACAACTCCAACATAACCATCATAAACACATACATCCCTCCCCAAACATCCCCTACAGTACCAAATGAATACAGACCACACTTACAACACATCACAAACACCCCACACATCATCCTGGGTGGTGACTTCAATGCCAAGACGTCGGCCTGGTTTGTCGACAACCCCGACACAGACAGAGGGCTGGTACTACAAAACCAAACCGATAACCTCATCATCCTTAACGACATCCATCAACATACCCATATTCCTCACCAAGCCCTCTATAACCCATCATCTCCAGACATCACCTTTTGCTCCCCAGAACTCGCCCCTACAACATCCTGGAGGGTGGTCAGAACCTTAGGCTCTGACCACCTCCCGATCATTATCACCACCAAAACCAGACTCACCCCAGCTAGCCACAAACACACATACACCAATTATAAAAGAGCTAACTGGGAAGCATTCACAAATGAGACAGAACAACACTTCACAACTCTAAACAGTACACCCATCACTAACATCAACAATGCTGTACACATACTCAATAAAACTATCCAAAACGCTGACAAGAAACACATTCCAAGAGGTAACAGAAAAAGACACAACCCCAACTTCACACCAGAAATTCAAAACCTCATCAGACAACGCGACATACTGAAACACTCCCCAGAAACCCCACACACAAGACATCACACAACAAATTCAAGCACTCAACACCCAAACTAACAACAAAATACAAGAACAACAAAAACTAAATTGGAATAACTTCCTACAAACACTTGATCACAAAACAAACTCCAAAAAACTCTACAAAACACTAAAAAGCATCACACTTTCCAACAGTAACACAACACAATCACATGCTGCAATCACAACAACAGACTCTACTCCTTCATGTAAACAACAAGCAAACACTTTCATCAATCACTTTTCACATGTCAGCCACCTAAAACCTCCCAAAGACGACCGACGTGTCATCCGACGTAAGAGACAATTCCCCACAGACCCTGACTATACACCCTTCACCAATCACCAGACAAAGCATATCATCAACAATCTCAAGCACTCACCCACCTGTGGCCTAGACAACATAAGCAACATACACCTCAGACACCTGGGACCACAAGGCATACAAGCACTCACTAACATATCAAACTACAGCTATTCACACAACACAATACCAGACATTTGGAAGCATGGTATCATCATCACATTCCCCAAACCCAACAAAGACCCCACGCTACCCTCCTCGCACCGCCCCATCACACTCCTTTGCTCGTCCTCCAAAGTCATGGAACGCCTAGTATTACAACTAATTACACCTGACCTACCCCTAGCTCCAACACAACATGGCTTTAGGCCACTGCACTCCACAAACACTCTTCTCACAGACCTTACACAAAGAGCTTTCGACGGCATCAACTCAGCTAGACCACCACACAGATCACTATTAGCCACACTCGACATTAGTAAAGCCTTCGATGCCATCCCCCGCCACAACCTAACAAACAAAATCTACAACACAAACATGCACAACAACACAAAAAGGTGGCTGGCCAACTTCCTAGCAGGCAGATGTGCACACGTATCTTTTGCCGGTCAGTCATCTAAAATCAGAACTTTCCAAACGGAGTGCCACAAGGATCCGTCCTATCGCCCGCACTCTTCAATCTGTACATGCACGATATAACTACACCCAATACACCCCAAATAAACTTAGCCTCCTATGCAGATGACATAACACTCACATGCACACACCATGACCCAAAAAGAGTAACAGATCTCCTTCAACCCTATCTCACCACACTACATGGCTGGTGCACTACAAACAGACTTAATCTAGCCCCAGCCAAATCCACCGCAACCCTGCTCACAAGTTGGACAGGAGAACACGAATACATCCCTCAACTCACCATAAACAACACACCCCTAACACATACACACACACCCAAAATCCTAGGAGTAACATATGATACTCATATGACATTCAAACAGCACACCACAAACGTTAAAAAGAAACCGACACCCAGACTTAACGCCCTCAGGTCACTTGCTCACACAAAATTTGGACACAACAAAGAAACTACCACTACAGTATATAAACAATACATAAGATCAGGGATGGAATATGCAAGCCCAGCCTGGGCTTCTAACCTAGCTGAAACACATCATAAGACCTTACAGACTATTCAAAACAAAGCCCTGAAGATCATTACAGGCTGCACAGCTACTTCACCCACAGATCACCTACATCAAGAAACCAAAATCCTCAAAGTCAAAGACCATCTGGACATGAGAGGCACTCAATTCCTGGCAGCAGCCTCCACGAACCAAGACCACCCACTAAACTACATGGCAACACACCCACAGACACCAAGAAATATCAAAACAACACCCAGCACACGGTATCACACACAATTATTGTCCTCTCTCCCTCCCTGCCCACCCCAAACCAACTTCCAAAAGCACATCCATACTCACATCTCTCACCGATCCATCCACTCACTCACAGACAACACGCAGCTGCATGCACGACCTCCCGAAAGCCATCCTTCCGAATCCTCCCTTCCTCGCGAGGACAGAGTCCACCTGGCCAGGCTGAGATGCGGACACCATCCAGCTCTCCTGAGCTATCAGAAGAGACTGGATGACTCCGTTGTCGACGCCTGCCCGGGATGTAACACAGCACCCCATACCATTAAACACATCATAGAAGACTGCATTTCACACAACCACTTACGCCAACAACACAATCTACACTCAATGAGAGCTCTGTGGGAAAGCCCGATCATGGCCATGGCCTTTCTCAGGGACTCGGGGCTGTTCGGCCAGGCAGCTTAGGGAACAACAACAACAACAACAACAACAACCTCCAAGAAACACTACACAAACACCTGGACCTGTTCCTCATGCCCCTCCCTCTCCCAGTCAAATCCCTCGCCTAAAACCCGTCCACCTCTCCTCCCCAACCCACCTAACCTTCCCATATCATCCACTCCCCCCCCTAAAACCCGTCCACCTCTCCTCCCTAACCCACCTAATCTTCCCATACCATCCACATCCTCAACTCAACACACCACACCCCATCCTAATCCATTCCAACCCCCATCTCCTGCTCCCCAATCCCCACCCCCACCTCACCCATCCCAACCCCAGCCCCTCCCTCACCCCCCCCACCCCCCCCCCCCCCACCTCGTGCAGCAGCACCCAACGTACATCGTGCACATAACATTAACATTCTTCAACTGAACATAGATGGCATCAACACAAAGAAACACGAACTCTCACACTTCATCAAACAACACAACATACACATTGCCATCTTACAAGAAACAAAACTCCGCACAACACAAAAAACACCCACATTTCATAATTTCACCACCATCAGACAAGACCGGGCTGTCGGCGGGGGCGGTGGACTCATCACCCTGGTACACAAAGAAATATCATACATAGTAACCAGTGTACAAACCAAATCACTCCTCCCCCCAAATGATAACACAACAGAAATACAGTCAATTAAAATACGCACTGGCAACAACTCCAACATAACCATCATAAACACATACATCCCTCCCCAAACATCCCCTACAGTACCAAATGAATACAGACCACACTTACAACACATCACAAACACCCCACACACCCCACACATCATCCTGGGTGGTGACTTCAACGCCAAGACGTCGGCCTGGTTTGTCGACAACCCCGACACAGACAGAGGGCTGGTACTACAAAACCAAACCGATAACCTCATCATCCTTAACGACATCCATCAACATACCCATATTCCTCACCAAGCCCTCTATAACCCATCATCTCCAGACATCACCTTTTGCTCCCCAGAACTCGCCCCCACAACATCCTGGAGGGTGGTCAGAACCTTAGGCTCTGACCACCTCCCGATCATTATCACCACCAAAACCAGACTCACCCCAGCTAGCCACAAACACACATACACCAATTATAAAAGAGCTAACTGGGAAGCATTCACAAATGAGACAGAACAACACTTCACAACTCTAAACAGTACACCCATCACTAACATCAACAATGCTGTACACATACTCAATAAAACTATCCAAAACGCTGACAAGAAACACATTCCAAGAGGTAACAGAAAAAGACACAACCCCAACTTCACACCAGAAATTCAAAACCTCATCAGACAACGCGACATACTGAAACACTCCCCAGCACCCCACACACAAGACATCACACAACAAATTCAAGCACTCAACACCCAAACTAACAACAAAATACAAGAACAACAAAAACTAAATTGGAATAACTTCCTACAAACACTTGATCACAAAACAAACCCCAAAAAACTATACAAAACACTAAACAGCATCACACTTTCCAACAGCAACACAACACAATCACATGCTGCAATCACAACAACAGACTCTACTCCTTCATGTAAACAACAAGCAAACACTCTCATCAATCACTTTTCACATGTCAGCCACCTAAAACCTCACAAAGACGACCGACGTGTCATCCGACGTAAGAGACAATTCCCCACAGACCCTGACTATACACCCTTCACCAATCACCAGACAAAGCATATCATCAACAATCTCAAGCACTCACCCGCCTGTGGCCTAGACAACATAAGCAACATACACCTCAGACACCTGGGACCACAAGGCATACAAGCACTCACTAACATATCAAACTACAGCTATTCACACAACACAATACCAGACATTTGGAAGCATGGTATCATCATCACTTTCCCCAAACCCAACAAAGACCCCACGCTACCCTCCTCGCACCGCCCCATCACACTCCTTTGCTCCCCCTCCAAAGTCATGGAACGCCTAGTATTACAACTAATTACACCTGACCTACCCCTAGCTCCAACACAACATGGCTTTAGGCCACTGCACTCCACAAACACTCTTCTCACAGACCTTACACAAAGAGCTTTCGACGGCATCAATTCAGCTAGACCACCACACAGATCACTATTAGCCACACTCGACATTAGTAAAGCCTTCGATGCCATCCCCCGCCACAACCTAACAAACAAAATCTACAACACAAACATGCACAACAACACAAAACGGTGGCTGGCCAACTTCCTAGCAGGCAGATGTGCACACGTATCTTTTGCCGGTCAGTCATCTAAAATCAGAAACTTTCCAAACGGAGTCCCACAAGGATCCGTCCTATCGCCCGCACTCTTCAATCTGTACATGCACGATATAACTACACCCAATACGCCCCAAATAAACTTAGCCTCCTATGCAGATGACATAACACTCACATGCACACACCATGACCCAAAAAGAGCAACAGATCTCCTTCAACCCTATCTCAACACACTACATGGCTGGTGCACTACAAACAGACTTAATCTAGCCCCAGCCAAATCCACCGCAACCCTGCTCACAAGTTGGACAGGAGAACACGAATACATCCCTCAACTCACCATAAACAACACACCCCTAACACATACACACACACCCAAAATCCTAGGAGTGACATATGATACTCATATGACATTCAAACAGCACACCACAAACATTAAAAAGAAACTGACACCCAGACTTAACGCCCTCAGGTCACTTGCTCACACAAAATTTGGACACAACAAAGAAACTACCACCACAGTATATAAACAATACATAAGATCAGTGATGGAATACGCAAGCCCAGCCTGGGCTTCTAACCTAGCTGAAACACATCATAAGACCTTACAGACTATTCAAAACAAAGCCCTGAAGATCATTACAGGCTGCACAGCTACTGCACCCACAGATCACCTACATCAAGAAACCAAAATCCTCAAAGTCAAAGACCATCTGGACATGAGAGGCACTCAATTCCTGGCAGCAGCCTCCACGAACCAAGACCACCCACTAAACTACATGGCAACACACCCACAGACACCAAGAAATATCAAAACAACACCCAGCACACGGTATCACACACAATTATTGTCCTCTCTCCCTCCCTGCCCACCCCGAACCAACATCCAGAAGCACATCCATACTCATATCTCTCACCGATCCATCCACTCACTCACAGACAACACACAGCTGCATGCACGACCTCCCGAAATCCATCCTTCCGAATCCTCCCTTCCTCGCGAGGACAGAGTCCACCTGGCCAGGCTGAGATGCGGACACCATCCAGCTCTCCTGAGCTATCAGAAGAGACTGGATGACTCCGTTGTCGACGCCTGCCCGGGATGTAACACAGCACCCCATACCATTAAACACATCATAGAAGACTGCATTTCACACAACCACTTACGCCAACAACACAATCTACACTCAATGAGAGCTCTGTGGGAAAGCCCGATCGTGGCCATGGCCTTTCTCAGGGACTCGGGGCTGTTCGGCCAGGCAGCTTAGGGAACAACAACAACAACAACAACAACCCCTTCTCTACCACTACGTCTTGTTTATTTTCTTCTGGCTACTATTAGACTATTATATTCAGTTTAATAAGGGCCTCCAGCAATTGACAGGCTTTGAACCATCTCACTTAACCCTTTTTTAACCACACATCCTTCTTAACCCTTCCCGCCCGGGCAACATTTTAAAAGGACACCGCGGCAGATGGGCAGGAGCCCGGGTGTCCTTTTAAAATCTGTAAGCTTGAAAGCCTATTAAGCGTGTTTTGAAAGCCGTGCGTCCGACACATGTAAACAAAGCCTGTCTTTGCGACACCGCACCTCCGAAATCAAGAAGGAGACGTCGGATCAATGTTGTTGTATGGTATGACGAAATTAGTGTCTGCAAAGCTCCGATATTGTCAACATCGTATCGAATCTCTCTCCCAGAAATCGTCATCACAACTGAACCAGTTGACTTAAGAGAGCTCTACTCAACACCAGTCTACAGATTGGAAACCGCAGTACATTTAGAGATGCGTGGGAATTTTCTAGCAGTTTTAATAAAAAAGATACGGTAGCCTAGGCGTAGACATTTTTCGGCCAAATCGCTCGATCTCAACAACGTCCTTAGGAGGGCGAGCCCGGGCCAGAAGGGTTAAACTGCACAAAATCGTCTAAATATAGCTAGACAAAAATAAAAACACGTCGCCGGTACAGAAGGGGTTAATAAACTATTCTGTGTATGTTATGCTTGAAATATTTTTTCAGTGCTAATAACTAGTCAAAGAGGAAAAAATGGGGGACTACGTCAAAGAGCCAAGACTAATATGGTCTTTTTCCCATAAACACTGGCCCTTGCAGTTACAAATTTTTGGTTTAGCGGCAGTTTGGCCAGATTACAGTAATAGCATCATACATGTATGTATATATGATCTAGGTGTGTTTGTTAGCAATGATTTGAAGCCTAGAAAACAGTGTATAAGCATTCGTAATAAGGCAAACAGGATTCTTGGGTTCATCTCTAGGAGTGTGAGTAACAGAACTGCTGATGTTATCTTAAAACTTTACTTGATATTAGTAAGACCCCATATGGATTATGCTGTCCAATTTTGGTGTCCTTATTACAGAATGGACATAGATTCATTGGAGAGAGTTCAGCGTAGAATGACAAAAATTATCCATATTAGAAATCTTCCGTATGAAGAAAGGTTGAAGAAATTAGGTTTACATTCGTTAGAGAGACGCAGAGTTAGAGGGGATATGATAGAGGTGTTCAAGTGGGTTAGTGGGATTAACAAAGGGGACATGACAAATGTACTAGAGCTCAGTGATAGCGAAAGAACTCGTACCAATGGTTTCAAATTAGATAAATTTAGTTTCAGAAAAGATATAGGCAAATATTGGTTTGGTAACAGAGTTGTAGATGGGTGGAATGGACTACCAAGTGCTATAGTGGGATTAAAAACGGTAGGGAGCTTTAAGATAAAATTGGATAGCCATATGGACGAGAAGGGTTGGGTCTGAAGGGGGATCAGCCAGGTTGGGCCAATCAGCGCTCTGCAGACCCCGTAATCCTGCGTTAATCTCTTAACCGTTTTGGTAAGATGATCCTCAGGGTATTAGAGTGTTGAGCCTATAATTGGGCTTTGTAATTGGGGTTGTGTGGGACAGGGATCTGCCTTGCTTAGGCCAATCGGCTTTCTGCAGACTCCCATTTTCTTATGTTCTTATGTTCTTATATAATTATACAGTACACAAGTTTTTAGACCGAGTGCGCCACACATAGTGCGGTTCTGGTCTCACGTCCTAATGGTGGCGTTCCAGGCAACCCTGTTAAGAGCTGCCTCACTTGTCAGGTTCTTTGATTTAAGATCAGACCACAAGGTCTGATCCTACGTCTTTCTTGGTTCGCCCCTTGATGCAGCTCCCTTCACATTGTACATCGTTAAAATCTTCATCTAAAAAACTGCATCATGTTAAACTTTATAATCCTACCGGTATACGTACTGTACAAATATTCAGTATAGCAAATATTATAAAAATATATTGAATTGCATATTTTAGGGGTTAAGCAAAAAGTAGTAATTCTACAGTACCTCTTCTCTACACATCCCAGATTGCTTCTTACGAGTCCACTCTGCATAATGAAGAAGCTGGCCATCTCTATCATACAAATAAAGGTTGTAGATAGTCATAATAGCCACCTGAAAAAAAAAGAGGTAAAATTCAATTAGACTTAAGGGAGCCCACCTAATTTTTTTCTCATTCTCTCACTTCCCAGACATTCCATATGGTCAAACCATCTCAAGGTGTTCCTTTTCACACTTTCCAGTACATCTACATCCACACCACACTGCTCTCGTACTTCCTCATTCGTCTGTCTATCCTTCCATGTAACTCCGCACGCACTTCTCAAGAATTTCATTTCCACCCCTCTCACTCTTGGATTTTGTCTCTCCAACAACGCCCATGCTTCGCTCCTGTAAGTCAATGTCGGGATTACCACACTGTCATGCAAGGATTTCTTTACTGCCATGCTGACCAACCTATTTCTTGTTACTGCTTTCAGCATCCCTACAACCCTCTTCCCCTGTTGCATCCTCTCCCGCAGTTCTTCATCCATACTCAACACACTGCCCATATACAGTACTTTACTCTTGTCTAGCGGGGTGTTTTGGGCTCATTTGGGCATATTCAGGCCCTCCTGAATGATCAATCAAGTACAGTATCTGCATGAAAAGAAATGTATTCAGCAAACAACTAGGCGCTAAAAGCTTCAAAATGAGACCAGAACGAGCTACGTAGCACTCGTGGTTCTCTTGCAGTGGTGCCACGAACATGGGAGTTTAGCGTATAGCGGTATATTTTTCCCAGCTATGCTCACTACTGGCTACACTACCGGCCTCTCGAGAACACAGGGAACATGAGTTAATGGGCGGCGGTAAGCCCTGGGAGTCGGCTGTCTGGCCCGCTGCACTCCCGGCCATTTGCACTCGATTTTAACCCTTTAAAAGCCTTAATAATGCTCCTAACTTGCTGCAAATTGGTGCACGACTTAAGTCGAGTGCCGCCAATAAGGGGTTAAATAAGCTGACATTCGCCATAGCCTGACCATTCAACCTCACTTCACACTCTGTGATTGCACCCCTTTCAAAGACCATCACCTTACTCTTCCCCACATTTACAGTAATTACTCCAATTTTGCGTGTTCCGATTTTGCGAAACACCAATTTTACGACCGAGACCCCCAAAATGCAATTTTTGATGAAAACCTAATTTTGCGAGGTAACTCTACTTTTGCGGGTGGCGCCGTAAGAAAGTGGGGCTCTCCGCACTATTCTTTTTTTTTTGGGGGGGGGAGGGGTCGGGTAATAGGGGAGGCAAAGCCCCCCCTCAACCCCCCCATGACATATTCTCATCATCATACTGTATATATTGCCAGCAGGGGGCAAATAACCGAAAACATCGCCGTCAAAATAGACGCAAAGTAAAGTTAACCGCGGCGATCGCCCTTTGTAAACATGACGACCGTACGCCCGGAATCTACATACATCCCAAAACTACAAAACCAAATATAAAAATATATAAAATAGCTGCAGTATTCCCTCTGATTCCTAACCCTGCCTACTATAAAAAAAGTTTGGTGAACTTTCAGTGGTTTGTAATATTAAAAAAAACAAAAACATAAAAAACAACAATAACTACAAAACCCAATACAGTACAGTATAAAATACTGAATATATAATAGCTGTATTCCCTCCGATTCCTTGCCCTGCCCACTAGGCCTATACAAAAAAAGTTTTTGTTTTTCCAGCTAATGGTAAATTGCTATAGGCTATCTCCATCCTGATCACTATGTTATTGTCATGATTTTGTAGCGAAATGTTGCTAATTATGAAAATTTGGCTAGCCTATGTCAATGCACAGACATAGCCTAGCAGTATCATATTTTCCCAATAAGAATCAAGAAATCAAATGGATTCAATTTACCATCAGCTGGAAAAATATATACCGGTATAGGCCTACTTGTATTGAGGGCCGTATCTTCAGATTGATGGATAGGCCTAGGTTATTTTAAACGACACTAGTGCAGCGTTAAGAGAAACAATTTATTAGGGAAAATAGGCACCAATAGATTCGCCATACTTTTCTCCATATAGCCTAGTCCGCATGGAGGATTTTCATTAGGCTATCGACAAATTGAAAAAAATACCTACTGTACTTCACATATAAATGTACCAATAGCCTAATCTAAGTAAAAAATGTCAAACAGCGGGGGTGTGGGGGCAGCAGCCCCCACCCATAATACTAGGATAGGCTAGGTATTAGGCTAGGTAAGGTTGTTAGGTTAGGCTAGTGTCCTTTCGAAGTGGCATAGGCTAGTAAACACTAGGATAGCCTATACCCGGTCAGAGGTAAGGATCAATATTTACGAGCCGCACCACAGCTGGCATCTCATTTCTAATGGTAGTTTTGGGTTCCTATCATTTTACGCTTTATTGCTAGGCTAGACCTAGGCCCATATATTTTTAATCCACCGAAAAATATTTGTTTTCTTTGCTTTTTTTTTTTTTTTTATAGCATTAGGCTAACCTAACCTAACCTAATAGCCCCCAAATACATTTAGGTTAACCTAGGTTAGGTTAGGTTTTTTGGTTAGGTTACGTTAATGCAAATAAATAAAAATAAATAAATAAATAGGCCTAAAGCCAAGAAAACAAAATATTTTCCGGTGGATACAAATTATAGCCTATGGCAATGAAGCATAAAATTATAGGAACCCAAAACTACCATTAGAAATGAGATCCCAGCTGTGGTGGCGGTGCGGCTCGTAAATATTGACCGAGGTAAGTCCTGCAGTAGTCTCCTTGAATGCTACCGATGGATAGGCCTAATGGGTAATTTACGTAACTTTACGTAAGTACTAATTTCGGTAAGATTTTACTTCATAGCCCTCCCCACAAGTGGGGGCTGTGTTTAGCCTATAGGCCTAGCCTAGATTGTTAGAGAATGGTTAGCCTAAATACTAATTTCCTGCAGTCCTTGCTGTAGAACAACACTGTAGCCTAGGCCTAGGCCTATCAAAGAAAAATATGAACAAACCATATATATAGCCTAGGCTATGTGTTAACATTCTTGGCTGTCACATGGTCCAACTCAAAATTTACCCTAATTTCCGGTGGTCTGCAAATTGCAATAGGCCTAGGCTATAGGCTAATAAAACCATGAAAAACAACAAAAACTAAAAAAACTAAATATCGGTATGATTTTAGTTTCTGGACACCTATTTGACAGGTACCCCCAACGATTTAATACATATTTTGTTTAGGTTTCCACGCATCTAACACCAAGCTACACCCTTTTCTGGTGTACGACACACTAAAAAGGCAATGGATGGGGACACTTTAATAATGATAATATGAGACGAAATATAAAGACAACTCTGTTGCGTTCGTGGACATAGCGTCGCTTTGTTTACTTTACGCTCGGAGAGACTTCCCGGCGCCTTGGAGGTCAACTTAAAATGGCTAAGCTAACCAGTTGTTGGGTACATTTTTTTATAAAAAAACTTGTGTTATAGCCTAGGCCGTGGGATACAGGACAGGTTGAGGGGGGATCTGCCCCCCCTCGGGCCCCTCATCCCCCCGTGAATTATAATAATCGTCATATATGTTGCCAGCAGGGGAGCAAGTAACTGCGTTACAGCTGGCCGTAACCTCGAGCGTCCTGGGTAAACAAACCGACGATCCGAAGCGACGATGGACTCCCGCCAATTTTCGGCACAAACGCGCCGTTTTATTCTCGTCGAAAACCATATTTAAAAAGTTAGGTATAGGTCTATAATTGCACCTATACGAGCTAAACAAATTAATATTGTATTTAACAGGAAGGTATGATGAGGTACCGTAAGTGATGTGGTATAGGTGGCAATATGAGGAAATGGATTATAAGGCCCCCCCCCCCCCCCTCCCTTATGTTAGGCTAGGTTAGGTTACTTACTTACTTGGTCATACTTGGTAGAATTCCGTCCTCTGTGGACGCAGCTAAAGTGGACCTCCGCTGCAGCCAGGCAGCTCCGCAACTCCCTCGTTCCATCTATTTACTAACGAGTTGGATGCGGTGTGGTTAGGTTAGGTTAATGTCTCTCTAAAACAATGTAAAATCCGTGTCACATCTAGATTGATAGACTTTTGTCAGAGGGGGCGTAATGCCCTTATAATCCATTTCCGCATATTGCCACCTAGGCTATACCACATCACTTACATCGTCGTACCTTCCTGTTAAATACAACAATATATTTTGTTTAGCTCGTATAGGGTAGGCCTAGGCCTATATCCTAGGTGCAATTATAGAAATTTACCAAAAGTTATTAGGCTAGGCCTATATCGTTTCCAATACTAGCCTATTACCGGACCAGAAAAAGGTGTAGCTTTGTGTTGGATGCGGAAACCGAAAAAAAAAATATGTATTAGCCTAGGCCTAAATCCTTGGTGGTACCTGTCAAATAGGCTAGGTGTCCAGAAACTAAAATTGTACTAAAATATCAAAATAGTCTAGCCTAGCCTAGGCCTAATAGGTTCACTGTGGACCTGTGGTGCATAATTCCTAGGCCTATATTGATGCCTACCTTATATTATATGAATATTAGGCCTAGGTAAAAATTGAAGAGACCCCATAGGCTACAGCCTAGTTACAGCCTTTGGTAAACCTGACTCTTTGGACCGACAGCGATTTCAGTAAGTTTTATTTTGTTTTTTGTATTTTTTCCTTCAGATATAGGCCTAGCGTTGTTTTATACTGAAGAGGAGCGGAAATGAGTATTTACCCATTATCCAACAATCTAAAAACACGCCCCTATTAGACTATTTTTTTGGTTTTTTTAATGGCTATTAGCCTAGGCTATTAGCCTAACCTAACAACCTTACCTAACCTAACCTAGTATATGGGTGGGGGCTGCCGCCCCCACACCCCCGCTGGTTGGGTTATTTTTTTTTTTTTTTTTTCTGTGCCATTAGCCTAACTTAACAACCAACCTAACCTAACCTAACCTAACCTAGTATATGGGTGGGGGCTGCCGCCCCCACACCCCCGCTGGTTGGGTACTGGCTGAAAAACTTATTGTTTTACAGTAGCCTAGGCCTATAGGCCTACATGTATTTTAGCGTTTTTTTGTTTCTCCCTTGTAATACATTTCCGCTCTTAATGCCATATATAGCAATGATGTATATTATGCTCTACCGGACCTATTAGGCCTAAACAGATCGATGGGCTAACTGTCGGTCCAAAACATCGGTATAACCCAGCCTTTTTACTAGCCTAGGCCTATGCCTAGGCTAGGCTAGTTAATTTTTTTTTTTTTTTTTTTATTTGATAGCCTAGGCCTAGCCTAGCAGCCTAGCCTAGCCTATACAGTGTTGTTTAGGCTAATACCGAGGACCATCGCATTTTAGTATTTTCAACATTAGCCTAACCTAACCGAAAACTAACAGACGGTCTAAACCCAGCTCACGTTCCCTGTTCATCGGTGAACAGTCCAACAGTTTCTCGTAGGCTATTTCACTTTTATTGAATTTACGACGGTAATTGCATGTAGCCTACACCAACATAGTATAGTCCATGAAACTTCTAGAACATTGATAATCATCGATGGGGCTTGTATAGCCTATCCGGTTGTCTTCAATTAGCCTAGGCTATAGCCTAACCGAATATTAGGCCTACTCTAATCTCATTTTATTAGGCCTACCTGTTATAAAGTTGATCTTGATTCTTGATTCTTGATTTAAGCTTTTAAGGGCTGTGAGGGCAGTGCCCTATTAACCCTGACGCAGTGGTGGTCAAGCCGCAGCGGCCTCCCTGTAAGGAGGCTCAAACGTCAGTGAGACAGTGACCCAGGAGGGGCTGCAGAAGGGCAACAACACTCCCACTCCCAGGACTCGAGGATGGAAGGGAAGAAGAAGCGATGAACGATGACACCCGACACCCGGCAGGAAGAAGACACGTGGCGAAGAGAAGAGGTAGCCTAAAGTTAATAGTCAATTTTGTGATTTTCTCAAAGATTACGCCCCTTCTTCTTCTTCCTCAGATAACGTAATTTTGACAGATCAGCTGGTTGGTTTGTCGTGGAATTAAAGGGCTAGCCAATGAAGGATATCAATCCATATAAACCTTGCCAAAGATCTCAACTCGCTAGGCGTTTTAATAATATTAGTAAATATATTGACAAGTATATCCCAGTTCCATTCAGTTCAATTGAGGCATGATGTGATATGATGATACAGGGATCTGCCTTGCTTAGGCCAATCGGCTTTCTGCAGACTCCCATTTTCTTATGTTCTTATGTGCAGAGCAATTTTTTGTTTTTCCTCTGGGCATAGGCTTAAGCCGGCCATACACTTGCAGGCCAGGTCTGTCCGGCCAACGAAAATGGGAGGGGGTAGAGGCGGCCTCTGTGTGTATGGGGGTGTTTTTCATCCGGCCAGGCCTGTCGCAGCGGCCGGATGAAAATCAGTTGGCGCTTGAAAATTCCGTCCGTTGCGGCCTTCCGCCTGCGTGCGTGTGGGTGCGTTCAGGCGCGGTCCGCCCCTAGCTCGCCAGACTCTCGCTGTCAGTCGTGTTAGAAATGTATTGGGGATAACAAATAGATTACAGAACATCCGTTTATATCTATGTATGCAATTAACATTATCACCTGCATATGTCAATGATGTCACACAACAGAATAGGTAGGCCTACACAAGAATCCAAAACAAATAGGCTAATATGTCCAATTAATGCAGGCCTACTCCCTTCGTACCTGTCACAACACAATCAACCCTAGTTTATTTAGACATGAACCCAAAACATATACAAGACTAACCCTTTCCTAGCACCTAGTACAATTGGATACAATATCCACTAATATCCTTACCTACCATTGACTGTGCTGGTTGAGTGGTGAGCACGCTCGCGTGTGAATCTGCAAGACCCGGGATCAAATCCCTGCCACGGCGGACATTTAGTGGGTGTGGTACGTAGTACGTCCTAGCATGTTTGCACCCAGTCAGGGGACATCCTGACGACGTATAGACTAAACACACATAACAAAGCCACTCCAACACCTTCCTCTCTCTCCAACACCCCTTCTCCCCTCTCAACACTCTTCTCTGAGCTAGTGCCGATACAAATGGCATGGACAGTCCTGTATAGAATCGTAAGATTCAGAGTCGTAAAGATTCCAGGACGAGCTCAATAGCGGCGGATCCTCAGATCGACCGTGGTCATTGTCACCTAAACATCTACAAAAAAAAAAAAAAAAAAAAAAAAAAAAAAAAAAAACCCTACTCCTAGTAGGCTACATTGGATAGGCTACTAGACTAACAAAACATATAGTATAGTTGGGTTAATTAATGTTACTAATATACATAATTATATTCCAATCTGTGTTTATTCTATCAATCTTCGCTGGAAAACCCTAAAAACTCGCCCCCAAACGGCTTCATCCCAACTCCTTATCGGACTACAGACTCATATATTGTTATCGATATGGTGGTCCGACGTATACTGTGTATTTTCGTGGGGTGGCCTGTATGTGTGTGGGTCTCATCCGGCGGACGATGCCCCACCCCTTTATGTTGGCCGGACAAGCCGGGCCTGCAAGTGTATGGCCGGCTTTACAGTTAGCCTACCTGTAGATTCGACCGCTCAACATGGTACAATCAGGAGGCATCATTCCACATGGCAAGCGAGACATCGAGAAAGATTAAGTATTGTAACCGGCTCGTTTGTGGCCTTCCTATGACACCCAATGTTCTCCTAGTAGCCTGTTGCAACTGACTTCTAGAAGTTGTATCGCCACTGTCTCATCTCACAATCTTGGATATCTTTCTCTTTCAAACGTACGCAGGGTCCTCTCACATTCATACATACATAAAATGTTAAGACCGAGTGTTCCACACATCAGTGCAGTTTCAGTCTCTTGTCCTAATGGCAGCGTTCCAGGCAACCCTGTTAAGGGCTGCTTCACTTGTCAAGTTCTTGAATTTGAGATCGACGCGTATAGTCCGATCCCAGGTCTTCCTCGGTCCACCCCTTGGTGCAGCTCCCTCCACAATCACAGACCTGTATTTTTTCACCCAATTTTGTTCATCCATTCTCTCCACATGTCCATACCATCCCAGTCTACTTGTACGCATCACCTCGCTAATACTCTTTATACCTAAACGTCTCCTCAGCTCAACATTTGTTATTCTATCCTGTAGCCTGGCCCCACACATCCATCTCACCATTCTCATCTCATTACGCTCCATTCTGTTGACATCCTCTACTTTAACGGCCCATGTTTCTGAGGCATACGTCATTGCACTTCTAACACATAAGGCATACACCTTTCCCTTCAGGGGGAGAGGCATTCTTTTCATGGTCAGGATTGGCATCAATTCTCTGAACTTCCCCCAGCCACACCTAATTCTAGCAACAGTGGCAGCCTCGGCCCCACCACCGGCAGAGATGGTATCTCCTAGGTAACAAAACTTGTTCACCAGCTCCAAAGACTCATTTCCAAAATTCACAGCCACAGGATCATCACTTAACACAAGCTCGCCTTTGCACACTACGCACTCAAATTTCTCTATTTCTGACTTATCCTTCGGCAGGGGCCCCTTTATTCTACTACAGCGCTTACTCTCATGGTGTACCCAACATCGACAGATGCTACATTGAATTGAGTTAACGCCCACTCCCTTTCCACACTGCACATGGGTATGCACCACTCTTTTCCACATTGCCGCGTCTCAATCTACAATGCATAACCTTGGTTTTGTTAATATTGACTCTTAAACCCTTGCTCGCCATGCCCTCTCTCCACTCTCTGAATTTGGCCTCAGCATCCTGCATACTGTCAGCTATTAGGACTAAATCGTCTGCATAAAACAGTTCCAACGGGAGTCCGCCTCTAAAAAATCTAGACAGCGCCTCCAAGACCATAATAAAGAGGAGGGGGCTTAACACTGAACCCTGATGGACTCCAACACGGACTGCGAACTCATCACTCAGTACACCCTTCACCCTCACCGAACTTCGCGAATCCTCATACATCTTCATTATCACACGCACCAGCCACTCTTCCACACCAAGTTTCCTCATAGCCCACTGCACAACATCTCTAGGTACCCTATCAAAGGCCTTCTCCAGGTCCACAAACACAAAGTAAAGATCCCTGCCTTTTAGTAAGTATCTTTCCTGTATCTGCCTGACTATGAAGATAACATCGGTTGTACCACGTCCTGGCATAAAACCAAACTGCATATCAATAGAGATGCTTTGCCTGATCAAACCCTCAAGGACTCTCTCACAGACATTCATGATTTGATCAAGCATTTTCAGGCCCCTATAATTTCCTCTATCTAGCACATCCCCTTTTCCTTTGTATATATTTACTATTACACTTTTGAGCCAATCCTCTGGGATTTTCTCATCTTTAATAATGGTGTTTATCAACTCAGTGACTAAGTTTACACCAATCTCCCCTGAGGCTTTTATCATCTCAGCGACAATGTCGGAGCAACCTGGAGCTTTACCGTCCTTCATTTTATTGATTGCGTCGCTCACTACAGCTGGTGCTATCAAAGGAGGGGTCCCAGATATTGGTTTTTCGATACTAAGCTGTTCCTTATCCCATTCAAACTCTACATTTAGCAATCGTTCATAGTGTACCTTCCATGCTTCTCTGATTTCATTTTCTGCATACACAATCTTCCCATTATCATCTCTAACACACTGTTCACCTATAATATCCCTACTGTCATTTTTAACTCGCCTAGCTAGGTTGAAGATCCCATTGGGATTGTCATTTAATTTAATTTCATTTTCTATGGAGCTCGTCCTGGAATCTTTACGACTCTGAACCTCACGATTCTATACAGGACTGGCCATTTGTATCGGCACTACAGTGTTACACACTTGTTCGAGGACCAGGTCCTTAATGTGATTTTTAGCAAATAAGGTCAAGTCATCAACTGCCTTTCTTGCCCTCAAATGGTGCACCAGTGACAACTCTACCAAAGCTGAGACTGCCTCAGCCAAATCACTGGAAGTCAGGCAAGGGGTAGAAACGTGTACTGACCGTTTCTGAAAATAGACTGTGTACTAGCCACGGCTATTCCTTTAATTCCCTCTCCCAAACTACCACACAAGACTGTGTTGTGCACTGGCGGACATTTATTGAAGTAGTGCGGATACCACAAATGTTTGCGTAATTTACATGTGTTGTACACTGGACAGGCATTAACCTGACAAGCGCGAAATAGACCTAGGGGCTAGGGTAGTTATTTGTGCATTTCTAGCCTTGGATTCTGACAGAATTCGTTATATTTACAATATAGAGCATTATTTGTTTTCGGTATGCTTTTATTTTACATATATGATGTATATATGAACCTTCAAGAGTGCTAAAATAAGTGGGAAAAGCATTTGGGTGGTGAAAAACGAAGATATTGGCCACCCGGTCATAATCTCAGGCGAGAGAGAGCCACAGGCAACCCTCCTCTCTCGCTGTCTGTGAGGTAACTGAGACGAGCGGGGCGGTGTGGGCCGGTGTCTGGGTGTTGCATAACGATCTTTTCTGCAACCCACTTGTGCTATATTATCGCGGGAGAGAAAAATAACCGATAAATGATGATAATAAGAGGAAAAATAGGTGATAATTGAGGAGGGGAGGGAGGGGGGAATAAGGTGGGGAAGGAGGGGAGGGGGGTGGGTGAGATTTACATGGATGAGTACTGGAGGGGAATTATCTCACCTAGAGACAAATTCCTTTGTTTTGATAGGCCCTTTTTTTTTATGGAAGGCTTTTTTTATGGTCTTGCTTCCGTGAGGCCTATCGCGTTCCCTATAGGAAGCCTTCCGTGAGGCCTATCGCGCTTGCCGGGTTAATTGTAGATATAAGAAAAACAGGAAGTCCTAACAGAGGCCGATCGCTGTTTAAGAAGTCGTGTTGTGCACTGGCCAGACGTTTCTATTATACACGGGAGAATACTATTCTATCCCGGTAGGCCACTTGTGTTGTGCACTGGCCAGACAACGAAAGGGTATTCTTGGTTGTTTATACAGGGGTGGCACATTTAGTAAGTTTCTAAAACCATCTCCAGTGCTTTCCTCCCAAACCCAATTATCAGCTCGCAACGGTGAGTTTATGCCAGGACCTGTAGGACAGCGCCCCAGCCAAGGATCTCTACCTGGACACCGTCTACCATGCCGTGAAGTCAGGCCTAGATCAAGCCACCAACCCAGACGTCAATGCCGGATCCCTAACAAGAAGGAAAGTGTTAACTTTGCTCGAAAGCTGCCCTGCAGACCTCCCTTCTCACTGTGTAGGCCACCTCTTTGAATGAGGACACAATCCAGGACTCTGATTAATACTCTGTACACTGTTCGAGGTAACAGTTTATGGTAATATTTTACAGAAACAGATGTCACATACTGTACACCAGTGCTACACGTAGAATCACAGCCGACCAACACCCTTTCTTTCTTTAAGTGATCGACCCCTGTAATTAACTTTCTCTACGGAGTGAGCTTGTATTCATAATTGATCCGTCCTTGTACTACGGATTTGAAATGAGACTCCGCATAAGGGGTATTTATGTTGTTTAACAGTGTTAATAAGTGTTTAATGTAGCTCATAGTGATCACCATGTGTCTAACTTAATTATTGCTATCTAAGGAAACTTATCACCAGTATTGGATGTATTCCGTTGTGTATAGTTTCTGTGTGCACTAGCCAAGCATTGAATCCATTTTATTTCTGTGTGTAACAAACTACCATATAAATGTTATACACGATCTGCCTGGCATCCCTGACTTTTAAAAATAGTTGCTGTGTTATTATAGACTCAGTTTCAGAAGAGCAGACGCGGCACTTACAGTGCTCGCGTTTTGCTCTGCGATGATCATCAATTACCTGGTAGTTATTAAGAGTTCTTGTGACTGTGGCCCTGGAAATCTTGGCTTAAGCTTGTCGGCGAGAGGTAGTTTGATGACCATTACTTGATACTTGATCCTATAAGGGCTTGTCTTCGGTGTTTCATCCTTTTGCAGGTCTTGGCAATGTTGTAAGTGTCGGAGGTGATTCTTTAGATGTTGCAGAGGGTCGTTGGGCGGACTGGGGGTAGTTTCAGGTCTGGCAAGATGGCATAGTGGCACGAGTAGGAGGGCTTCCCAAAACACTTGTGCGGCATGATCCTTTCATCTTGAGGGCAGGTAATCATCCCCCATTGAATTATTTTTACTTGAGAGGGCCATTCGTCAGTAACGAGGGCCACTAATTAAGTGGGTGCTTGGTTGGCTAAGCTTTTGTGGCTTCATTTGCATATGGAATTCCCTTGAAGCCAGTATGGGGACGAATGGGATATTTTTTGTATTAGTCTATGAGTGAAAGAGACAAAAGGCAAAGCTGCCAGTAACAAGTGTCTCCCCCAAAGTTGAATGAGTGACAAAGCCAAATTCAAGGTTGTTGTTGTTGTTGTTCCCCAAGCTGCCTGGCCGAACAGCACCAAGGCCCCGAGCAAGGCCAAGGCCATAACCGAGCGCCCCCACAGAACCCTCCCTGCCGACCACAATAAAGCCTGTGTGACCGAAGCCACTCCATGGCGGGGAGCTGAGGAGGGTGCGGAAACGCCCGGGAAACCAAAGACCCACCCAGGGCCCTGTGCCCCTCAGCAATTATGAAAATAAAGTTGAGGGGCAAAGGAAAAATGTGACGCTTTGGCTTCCAATCTTGATAGATTGGAAGGTCAATCCACGGAAGAGACGCCGTCACTTGAGATCTAGAAAATATATAAGTAAAAGGAACAGTCAGAGTAAGCTATGGGTATGGCAGAGATCGCTCAGTTCTCACTCCGATAGGGTTGGGCACCCGCCAAGTGCCCTTAGTGATCCCTGGGTCTTCTGGGCGACCTAAATATGTGAGATTTTTTTTTTTTTTTTTCCCCTGTTCGGGCTCTGCCTCGAGTCAGCCACCCCCAGCTATGGGGTATATGCCTGATTATATAAATCATAATAAATATCAGGAAGTGTAGTGCAGTGTAGTGACTGAGAACACGGGCCTGTAATCAGGTAGGTCATGGCCTGATACCAACTTACTGATAAGTTGATCAGCTTTTATCATGTGTCTGAGTACAATATAGTTCTCTACTCATATGGAGTGATAGGGTTCACATGTCATCTATAATAATACCAAATAGTTTATGCAATAAGACCCATCCCTGTGTAACTACTATGACCTCAGAGCTGTCACTTATTCCCAACTCTCAACCACTGAATCCAGCAGTCCAACTAAGAACCTGCTTCTATATTATAATAATCCTATAACATGACTAACAATGATACAGAAGTTTGGTAAAAAATTTGGTTCCTTCCTCTAGTCTTTTACCAAAAAAAAAAAAAAAAAAAAAAAAAAAAAAAAAAAAAAAAAAACAACATGCACTCACAATTGTTAAAATAGCAACAGGATAACCAAAAACTGGATAATGAAAATGCTTCTATTTATCAACATGATACAGTGTGATCCTTAAAGAGTCGTGTGAAGACAAAGACGAGTTAGCCAGAGCTTTGACTACACTCCCACACACACACACACGCACACCGAGTAGCCACCGACCACTCTCACTCGCATACACATTTTGAATATAATTTTCTTGGATATTAAATTCAAACTCCCAGCACTTTATAAGCAGTACTCTTTTCTCTGACATTTCTGGCCTTATTTAACACCTTAATTACAAAGATACCCTATTTGATTTCATTCGGACTATCACCAGACAATATTTATGACATTTTAGAAGGACTTGTGAGAGCCAAATAGTTTTTTTAGAATAGATCTGATCTGATTTCAAGAAATCTTTCCTAAGGTAAATATAATTGTCTATCGTTAGCATTACTAAAATGAAAAGGGCATCATCACGCTGAAAGGGTTAATTAAGTTTATGTGAATGGCTGACACTACCCTGGCTACAAAACTTGATTGTATACTGCATTATATTCCTCAGAAATTAGTTGTTGGTAGCTATTCTAGGTTCCTCGTATAGTAACAGTATCTAAAATTAATCAGCAAGACTATAGTTTGCACACACAACAGACTTAAATTATATTGCAAAGTGTAAAATCTATGCCTAAGGAAAAGATGCAAGGGATTCCAAAACACTACCACGGTAAGAAGTCGCAGAAAAGAGTATCGTTCTATTGTGTTCTCTTATTTCGTAAATTTTATTTTAGTAAGCGTTGTTTCCACATAGCGATTTTGATTAGTTATTTTGCCTTTATATTGTCTTTGTCCGAATTTTGGTTTTGTTTAGTTTGCAAGTTTTAAATTTTAATATCTGGTATAAAAATCTCAACCTGGACCTAGAAGTGCCAGGAACGAGAACCTATCACAATGAAGTTGTTCTTTATTTCTGCAGTACTGTACAGTATAGTTGGCAAGGGTACGATGCATTTTCAAAAGAATTAGTAGTTTCCCCAGTTAAGATATGTTTAATCTAGAGGTCCTTTGGAATGTTAACCCTTTCAGTAAGAAAATGCCTTACTAATTTGCTTTGGTATATGAAGCAGTAGATAATGACAAGTTATATGATTTAGTTTACTTAGATTTCAGTAAGGCCTTCAATAGAGTCCCTCATGAGAATGATGAGGAAGGTAGAAGCACATGGAATAGGTGGGTCGATACTAAAATGGATTAGGTCATGGCCGATTGGTAGGAAACAGAGTGAGCATAAATGATATTAACATAGCAGTTGCGACAATTCTCTCCAGGTTTTACTGATGGACTGCAACACTCCTCTCGAAAGAATAATGTCAAACACGTACCAAAACACTCCAAATGAGAAAAACAAGAAGTGTGACTGTCAGGGCTAATGAGGTGAGCTTCCAAGGATATTTACTGCCCCCCATCTTGCCTCCACCCTGCTCCTCCCATTTCCTCCCTCTACCAGACCAATATGCACAGCCGCTCGTTGCCGATTTTGCGCGACATTTTCAACTACGGACCACCGTAACACCCCAACCACGCATCTTTCTCTCAACTTTCTCTTCATAATTGCTGAGGGGCACAGGGCCCTGGGTGGGGCTTTGGTTTCCCGGGCGTTTCCGCACCCTCCTCAAGCTCCCCGCCATGGAGTGGCTTCGGTCACCCAGGCTTTATTGTGGTCGGCGGGGAGGGTTCTGTGGGGGCGCTCGGTTATGGCCTTGGCCTTGCTCGGGGCCTTGGGGCTGTTCGGCCAGGCAGCTTGGGGAACAACAACAACAACAACAACATATCCATAAAAAACAATACATAAAACAAACATCGTTCTAAGATGTCATGGTTGTTGTTGTTCCCTAAGTTGCCTGGCCGAACAGCCCCGAGATGTCATGGTACAATATCTCGCCACACCCATTTTGTAAAATACACTGCTTACACTAACTGCTCAGTAAAATTTATTGCTGTTTTATAACATGAATATATAGTTACAGTACTGTACCTCTTTCATCCCCCAAAACAAATTCAACGCAGTCGGTACAACAAACTTCGCCAACCAACCTTGCTTGATTAGTTCTTTTGCATTTATCTTGTGTTGTCCCAGTTTTGGTTTGTTTATTTTGCAAGTTTTAAATTATAATTTATCATGAAATGTTCCAGAAGGTTAACAGATTGTACTTTTGCCAACAATCCCTATATTAAAGGGCCGAGCCGAGTTGATTCCAAAAAACGTTCTCGGTAACTTTGGTCCGAGTCGGAAATATTTAGCTAACTACTGTATAATAATCCAGCGTCACTATAGTCGGCGATAGTGCACAACAAAGAGTTTCAAAATGCTGCCAGACGCAAAGCTGCAGATTGGGACCCAAATATACTAACCAATACGAATCACAACGCAAACAAATTTAACCACAAGTGTGAAGGAAGCTGAGGGTGAATGTTAATAAAAGTACAGAGATGGTGTGTATTAGAGATGCTCGTAGGATAAATCTAAATGTCCGACTGGATGGGGAAATGCTGGGACAAGTGGAGTGTTTTAAATATCTAGAACGAGAGGAAATGGAGGTGGGACAGACAGTGTATGAGGGATGGGGGGGGTTTCGGAGCAATGGGGGGAGAGAAGTCTTGGAGTGAAATCCGAGAGTGCAATGTATAAGGGGATAATCGTGCCAACAGTGATGTATTGGGCTGAGACATGGGATCTGAGTGTACAGGAGAGGTGAAGGTTGGATGTGATGGGGATGAGCTGCTTGGGAGTGACGCATGGAGACAGATTGAGGAGTGAAGGGGTGCGTAGGAGAGTGGGACAACAGCAATCCTTGTCGGCCAGAGTGGAAAGAAAGGTGCTATGCTAGTATGGACATGTTGAAAGAATGGGTGATAAAAGGCTTACAGAGTGTGTGAGTCGGAAACACGGGGAGGTAGAGGTTGAAAGATGGAGAGATAACTGAAGAACGGGCAGGGGAAGTAGTGATGAATGAGAATGAGTGAAGACTGCTTCTGATTAGATATATGATAACGCAGTCGTTGAGAGTGGGGGTCGGGCGCCAGTTGGACTAGATAATAGTCCACCAGGCGCCCGGCCCGGGGAGCCGGTATACAGTACTGTATACATGAAGCGCCCTACCTGGAAGTGTGCGGGCGGGCAATGTGTTGTAGTTCCACTGCGTGTCTGCCTGTTGTGACCGGAAATTTTCCAGGAGATCTGGGCACTGGGAATCTTTTGCTGGGGACCCCTCATGGTCCTTGGTCTCTGGGTCTTCTGGGCAACCTACAGTGGATGTGTGAATTTTTTCTTTATTTATATATTTTGTTGTCTGTTCGGGCTGTCTCGAGTCGGCCACCCCCAGCTATAGGGCATGTGCCCGAGTATATACATCCATACACAAATTAATTATCCCTATAGGTGTTAATCCTTTATCTCCACCCTCTTGCAGTCACTTTTGTCCACATCATTATTCTCACTGGTTAGTAAATCTAGGCCCACAAGTCACAGGGAGAAGAAAAAAAAACAAAAACAAAAATAATCGTGAGGTTACAGGTTACCCACTCGAGCTCTCCTCAGCCACTTAAGTTTGGTTTGGCCAAGGGGAGATGGGCTGTTTTTTTGGTCTATTAATATATGTATTCCTTTTTTTCTTAGTTTCCTCGCTAGACTTCCATCAAGCTTAGAAAAACACCCCGTCACCCACCTTCAAGATAAATTTGTACATTTTTTGGTGGAAAAATGTGCCGGTTCCCCTTAAAATTTCAGTCTCGCGAAAAAAATCAACACTTAAATGGCACAAAAGGTCTTAAAATGTATAACAAAATGAGGCGAAAGGTGTTAAAATCGCCAAACTAATGGGCCGAATGTCTTGTAATCTCAACAAATGGGGCTTAACACAAGGGAGAAAGGGGACCAGAAAAAAAAACTATCTCCCCTTAACATTCAAACTTTCCCAGAAGAACTGGACTTCCCAAAACACAACAAACTAAACCATTTTAAAATTTCAACATGTCACAAACATGATACATTTTTCAATACAATTGTCAGGTTCTGTGAAAGTCTAAGTACTACTAAACAGTCTTCCTTGCATTTTCTCACTGCTTCACCACAGCATTTGGATACAGATGGATAAGTTATTGTCTTTATATTGTGTCGTCCGTTTATTTGTATATTTTGCAAGTTTTACATTAATAACAATATTGCTTTATTGGCTATATGAAGAGTGCTATTCATATTACTTCATATAAAAAGAAAAAAATTCAAATATGGCAAACTCACCTAGTGAGAGCGATATCAATTAATCTCTCCATATTTCATCAAACGTATTCATGACAAAATTGGGGCACAGTACTTTTAACCCTTACTGTACCAGCGACGGTATACAACCGTCGGTAAAAGAGTCACTCGTCAGTACCAGCGACAGAAGACGTCCGTCAAGAACATGCAGTCCTTGTAACTGCCCGTATCGAGCGGTACCTGGTACCATGACTTGTACGCACTTCTCAGCTTGGATCCAAGCCTGTGGGAGCTATAGGTAGCGCCAACGAACTTGACAATTATCTTGATCCCTAACCTCGTCATAACTCAAAAGGACCTTAAGCAAACTGGCTGTAAATTTCAACACCTATTTCCTGGTGGCCTCTTCCTAAATTATAGAAATGTCAGCCCGATTGCTTTAATTCATTTTGAGTTATAAGAAGTCAAGGGGTCCAGATTATTGTCAAGTTCGTTGGCGCTAAGCATAGTAGGGTCAGTAATCCTCCAACTTTCGGGGCGAGAGGGCGTTCTCTCTCGACTCTGAAGCCATTTTGGTCACAATGCCTGGTACTGGAGGGTATATTTTTAGTAATACCCTCTGGTACAGTAGTGGTTAACAGATTTTACAGGCCATAACAATAAACATATTTGTAAACAATAGTAGATACATTCAAGGGAACCTGCACCACGTTTAACAATTTTGATTAGTTCCTTTGCGTTTATCTTGTGTCGTCCCAGTTTTGGTTTGTTTATTTTGCAAGTTTTACATTATAATTTACCCATTATCCCAAGGCCTCTATATATTTATATATCATCATGTATTCATATTTTTTCACCAACCGACTTTACTTCTAAACTCAATTAATGAAGTCAACAAATACACGTGGCACTCCAAGGACGAACCTAGGATACTCACACCGAAATTCCACGCCTATTTCCTCTCTCAAAAGGAAGGGGTTATGGAAAACAAAAACTTGCACAGTCCCAGTAAAACTCTTCTCCCAGCCATTTCCTTAGCTAAGAAAGCTAGGCTGTTCACTTGAGGGAGCTATGTCATTTCAATGCTATTGCTCACCAACTGTGCTAGATAACCAGAAAATTTGTACTCAAAATGCAAGTAACTTCACCTATCTTGAAGTTCAGAGCTTGCAGTGGTTTTAACTGATTCAGCTACTCATACCGGACTTTCACAAAACTCGACTCCATATCAATTTTTTTTTTAGCAAGATCATTAACAAATAAATTAACATGTTAAATTTTAAACATAAGGTTACAAATAAAATTAACTTGCGTAAAATAACTAAAATTACACTATGGTACGCATATCTTCATTCACAAGAAGAGACAAAGAGGATGAAGAAACTTAGAAAGTAGTTACTGTGCATCTTAATATAAATGTGTGGGAGGAGGAATAACGTAGCGTGAACCAAACTCAAGGAAGGGTGGGAGTCGGCTCACTCAGTCACACTAGAAAACCCTTCCAGAAACACAGACCAGACAACTCACAATTTTGAGCCTTTGTCATTTTCATATACAGTCCATCCTCCTATAACACGACTATATGGGCGGCCGAGCCCCTCGCGTTGTAGGAATAACACTTTATAATTATGGAGATAATTCTATATGGGTCTGCACCCCACAATTTTGCCCCTTTTTTTCCGGATTTCTTGCTAAACAACACCTACTGTATATTACTTACCAGATAATTATCATCAAACCATTAACAAATATAAAAAAACATCACTTACCTTAAAACTAATGAAGAAAAATGGGTCGATCCGACCCTCGCACTACATGAAATTCGCGCTATGCGATTGCGTATACATACGGCGGTAAATAAAAGTGACCGATCGGTCCTAGGAAAGACCTAGAATATATTAGTTCCTAGAATATATCAAAATGTATGAATATATAATAGAGAAATTAGTTAGATTTTTTTGGAATCTACAATAAACTAAATAAATTTACTATTTATTGGGACCCCCCCTCGTGTTAAAGGAGGATCGCGTTGTAGGAATTCGTGTTATAGGAGGATAGACTACCAGTAAACTAGCTTGCTTGGGAAACAGATTAACTTGCTCATGTAGTAATGTACACCCTACGTGGTGGATTGTGTACTTTTATTTATAAATTATTAATTTGCTTAAGCGTTGTTTCCACAGCAATTTTGATAAGTTGTTTTGTCTTTTTACTGTGTTCGTCCAAGTTTTGGTTTGTTTATTTTGCAAGTTTTACATTATAAGTTCTTTCGTCTTTATAATGTGTCGACCCTGTTTTGGTTTGTATATTTTGCAAGTTTTACATTATTACTATCACGATAAAAAGTTGTCTGATCTACATAATCTACAGGACACTGCAGTGGCAGGTAGGTGGACAGTCAGGGATGCTGGTCCAATTTGTATGCACTGGTCCAATTGGCCACTTGTGACTTTCAGGCTATTAGGAAGTTGGAGCTGTAGACATCGATATTTAGCAGAATAACCAGCTATAATACGGTTTTAGCAATGTTATAAATACATAAAACCAAATTCAACATACTATTTATCTATCAAAAACCTACATAATTACTGTATTTGTGAGTAATATTGATGTTTACAGGCCGAACTTCCTTATAGCCTGAAACTAGCCAGTAGTCAATTACCACATGTCAAAAACAAATATCCACAGAAAAATTAGTTGCTGTATATATATAAATTAAAATATAAAACTTTAAAACAAACTCAAAAGTTACTGTTCAAATTAATTTAATGAACTCGTTAAAATTAAAGACTATCGAAACAACACAATAAACCTTTTGTATCTTCCATTTTGATAGCTAATTTATAAATCTAACTAATTTTTTTGTGGTTGTATTTTTTTTCATTGACATCGTGTAATTAGCTATTTTTGTGGGTAGTCTATTTATAAGTGTTGCATACAAATTGGCCCAAGGCATGTGAATTGACCACTTGTGAGTTTAAGGCTATAAGGAAGTTGGAGCCATAAACATCGATAATAAACAGAAATACAATAATAATGTAAGTTTCTAATGGATAAAAAGAATGTTGAATTGGGTTTTATGTATTTATATATGTAATAAGACCATATTTTAACTGGTAATTCTGTTAAATGTCGATGTCTACAGCTCCAACTTCCTTATAGAACGAAACTGTCTGCAATTGACCAGTCTACCCCAGTCCCTCAGTTACTGTACTTGGGAATGAGAGAATTAGAATAGATCAACACACGATTGTTATCCTATCTAAACAATTTGTACTATACAGAATTTTATTTATTTTAAACAACTGTGTTGACAGACAAACGATGCAGTTACAAGAAAAACGGTAACAATTCACCACTTGCGAGTTTCAGGCTATAAGGAAGTTGGAGCTGTAGACAACGATAATAAACAGAAATGCAATAATAATGTAGGTTTCTAATGGATAAAAAGTATATTGAATTGGGTTTTATGTATTTATAAATCCACTACAACGGTATTTTAGGTGATCATTCTGTTAATTATCGTTGTCTACGGCTCCAACTTCCTTATAGACCGAAACTCACAAAACGGTAACAATCGACCACTTGCGAGTTTTGGCCTATAAGGAAGTTGGAGCTGTGGCCATAATTATTTAACAGAATTATCAGCTAAAATACGGTCATATTACATATTATAAACACATAAAACCAATTTGATCATACTTTTTATTCATCAGAAACCCACATTGTTATTGCATTTATCTTTTATGTCGATATGTTCACGGCTCCAACTTCCTTATAGACCGAAACTCACAAAACGGTAACAATGACAGTGCCTGTGGCTGGAATAGAAACCATAGCCTTGAATCAGTTACACCTGCTATCTTCATGTGAATAAAAAAATAAAGAGCAGTTTACCGATTAAAGTTAACAACTATCCTTGCCACAACACACACAACTGCATTAACCCACGAAATCCGGGGGGGGGGGGGGGGGGGGGCCTCATATGATCCCGATCGCTGTGTCTGGGACCCTTTTGGTACAGGCAAACTTCATAATTCAGTAGCTACCGATTGAGACCACCTGGAGCAGTCAATTATTTTGCAAAATGTAGAACTTTTTGTTGTCTATAGAATGCCGTTGAGATGACATCGCTACGACGCGTGGTTGCCGAGTTATGATGATTTTAGCTGTGCATTTTGCCTCTTATGAGGCCTCACGGATTCCTGCCAATTTAGATTTTTTGCCTCATATGAGGCCTCCCGGATTCCGAGGGTTAAGAACACTACATTAACCACTGCAGTTTAATGCTTTCAATTGCTACTTAATAGTTTCTCAAGCAATGAATTAACCATCTCTTTAATATATTCTTTCAGAAAAATAAACTACTTTGTAATCTTTGAAGATCCTGGTCAAGATGTTACAATTATTGATTAATATCACTAAATACAGTTTATATAACTAATTCCATCAGTAAGCATGATTGGACCTTCTACCTTATCAATGGAATAGTTATGTTTTTGTAACATTTGTGATTCAAGACAGTCCAGTCTGGGAGAAACACTAGTAACAAGAATTTCCACGATACTGCAATTGACCACTTGCGAGTTTCAGGCTATAAGGAAGTTGGAGCCGTGAACATCAATATTAAACAGAAATACAATGATAATCTAGGTTTTGGAGCCGTGAACATCGATATTAAACAGAAATGCAATGATAATCTAGGTGTCTGATGGATAAAATATATGTTGAATTTGTTTTTATGTATTTATTCATGTACTACGACACTAGTTTAGCTGGCAATTCCGCTAAATATCCATGTAAAAAACTACAACTTCCTTATAGCCTGAAACTCGCAAGTGATCAATTTTCAGTCTCTCTAGTTAAACTTTAAATTAAGATACTTCTAAAAAGTTTTGCAAAGTACATTGATTCTAAAACTAGTCAATCTTCCAAAGCAGACATATCCATTAAAGTAACGTAAAAGTTATAGTGGATATAAAATGTGACAAAATAACCCCTTCATTACCGAGGTCATCTATTCACAATTTTCTGGCAATTATTAGACAATTTTATTTAGCTTAGGAAGGGCATGCACTAATTAAGTCTTCCAAGTATCCCACTTCATTATATAGTAAACTCCCGCCCTTTCGGAATTCATGGTTCAGCCTTTCGGATTTGTCTGAAAGGCTGAGAAAAATTAAATCTCATTCGAACCAAAGAGCCGAGTTTCGGACTTGTCTGATTAGGTGAATGTGTATTCGGACTTATAAACTCCGGACATTATTTCAGCCTTTCGGATTTGTCTGAAAAGCCGAGAAAAATTAAATTGCATTTGGACCGAGGAGCCGAGTTTCGGACTAGTCCGAATGGATGAAGTGTGAAGTTCGGACTCGGCCCTTTCGGTCTTTTGACACTTTTGGACAGGGGTCTCCCCCAATTAGTCCAAAAGGACGGGGGTCTACTGTATTAACTAACACACGTCATTCCTTAGTTGTATAAAATTGTCTAAATATAGCTGAAATAAGAGGAAAAGACATCCCCGGTAGTGAAGGGTTTAAAGATTGCATATAAATAGCCGAGTCAAAGAAATGCCTACGCCCGCTACTAGAGATGCAGTAGTACAAATTGACCACTTGCGAGTTTCAGGCTATAAGGAAGTTGGAGCCGTAAATATCGATATTCAACAGAAATACAGTGATAATATAAGTTTCTGATGGATACAAAATATGATTGATTTGGTGTTATGTATATACAATATATATGTACTACAACCGTATTTTAGTTGTCAATTCTGCTAAATATCAATGTTTTTTGGCTCCAACTTCCTTATAGCCTGAAACTCGCAAGTGATCAATTGTACTTTAGTTTGTACTGAATCCCCCCCAAGGCTGGCCCGGCCTCCTCCTCTCCACCACTGACTCACACATACAAGGCTTACTTAACCCTTTGAGTACCAGCGACGCATGTTATATACTATTCTAGCTATATTTAGACGATATTATGCAGCTTAGGAAGGATCTGTGGTAGTTAAAATGGTTAGCAGAGACAGTTTGAAACCTTATTATTGTTAGAGGTCCTTCCTAAGCTGAATAAAATTGTCTAATAGTTACCGCAATATAATGAAAAGGCCATCACCGGTACTGTACGGGTTAACACCTTCTGTACCGCCGACGTCTTTTTATTATATTCAGGGTAATTTAACCCACCAAATCCGGGGGCCTCATATGATCCCGATCGCTGTGTCCGGGGCCCTTTTGGTACAGGCAAACTTCATAATTCAGTAGCTACTGATTGAGACCACCCAGTGCAGTAAACTTTTTTGCAAGTTGTAGAACCAACTTTTTGTTGTCTGTAGAATGCAATTGAGATGACATCGCTACGACGCGTGGTTGCCGTGTTATGATGATTTTAGTGGCAATTTTTAGCCGCGTATTTTGCCTCATAGGAGGCCTCCCGGATTCCATGGGTTAAGACTATTTTATTCTGTATAAAATGGGCCTCGAGCAATTACCAGGCTTCGAACTATCTCACTTAATCCTTTATATTACGACAGATCCTTCTTGAACTGCACAAAATTGTCTAAATATAGCCAGAACAATATGTTAAAGAAGTCACCGGTACAGAAGGGGTTAAGGCCTGTCCACACAATCAGTTTCTTTGTGTGCTGTTCCAACGGTTATTAATGAACTACTTCCCCGATTGAGGTCATTTGAGAGAGGAGAGTAGTGAGCTAGGCTTGTCCCCTCAAAATGGGTGAAGCCATTTAAGAAGAGGTATCCCCATCAGCTTTGCTACTTATACATTTCTCAGTTTGGTGAAAACGTGCCATGTTTAAGCAGGGATGGTGCTTCAGATTTCTGCATCAACACGGTCAGTTTCGGTTACCAAGCTTAAATATTACACTCTGACAATGATTGTGTGGACAGACTTTTCGGCTGCTCGCAACCTTGTCTGCTAACACTGGAATTAAGATCTCATCTCAAATTCACCAACAAACCACTGCCAGAATTCTTGTATCATTTTATACCAATAAATTAATAACTTTAACCTGATAAAAATGTGTAACCATAATTACACCCATATTTGGTATGAAATTACCTATTAGAGGACTTAAATTTAACCTTGCAAATAATTGCCCTATTTTACAGAAGTAAACTGAACATCAGTTATTCTTTAACACTCTCTGAAGGCCTTTTTCAACAAAGGCTTTAATAAAACATTTTGTAAATTTGAATTCAAGTATTAATAAATATTTAACCCATTCTGTACCGGCGATGTCTTTGTAATTTTATTCTACCTATATTTAGACGAATTTATGAAACTTAGGAAGGATATATGGTAGCTAAAATGATTAATTTAGATAGTCTACAACTTTGTAATTGGTAAACATCCTTCCTAAGCTGAATGAAATCGTCTAATGGCTGACAGAATATATTGAAAACACGTCGTTGGTACAGAAGGGGTTAACCCTTTCAGTTAATATAAATTTTTCTTATATTCTGACTACCTCCAGACAATTATTTTCACCTGAGGAGGGACCTCGAGAATTAAAGGGTTAATGAGTATCAAAATAAGCCATCCAACTCTGACAGGTCTTTCCTAGGTTGAATAAAAGCATCAGAAGGTAGCTATAATATAACACAAACTGGTATTATCTGACTAAAAGGATTAAGGGGGCCCACCTCGTTCTTTTTTATCTCCCTCTCTCTGGGTTGTATCTATTGGGCCCCATTCAGCCTACTGTTTTAAGACGTTTATCCCCATCCAGGTGTGAACTTTTTCCTGGCGAACATATTTAAAAAAAAAAAAAAATTGACAGCAGTCTAAATTTGTACATTTTTCGATAGAATAATGTCTCCGGCGAAGCCAGATTTCTCCATACAATGCTGGCTTGCCAAGAAGAAATCGACACCTGGATTAGGATAAGTCTTTTAAAACAGTAGGCTGAAAGGGGCCGAATGGATACAAGCCAGAGAAAGAGAAAAGAAGAGAGAAAAAGCAGGTCACCCCCCCTTATTAATGTGAATCTGGTACTTCTCACTTTTCATAATTCGTCCATTTACCATCCATCCGCCCTCCAGTACCTGATCCCTCTCAGAACTTTACACACATTTGGCAGTATTAGGAAACAAAAATATAATGCTGGGCAACATTTTCTACCACTCAAACCTCGTACTCACCAGTATACTTTGCGTTTCAACCTCTTCCATTAAGTGACGACATTCAGATTTTATTCCCGCTGCCTCCAGGCTAGTACATTCAGCATTAGAGTCGTTCCTTATGAATCTATTGGTAAAGAATATCTCAATTAGCTGTGTGACTGTGAGTGGAGCTTCTTAATTTGAATAAAATCATTTGGAGTTTAACCCACGAAACCGGGGGGCCTCATATGATCCCGATCGCTGTGTCCGGGGCCATTTGGGTACAGGCAAACTTCATAATTCAGTAGCTACTGATTGAGACCACCTAGAGCAGTCAACTTATTTGCAAATTGTATAACTTTTTGCTGTCTGTAGAATGCCGTTGAGATGACATCGCTACGACGCATGGTTGCAGTGTTATGATGATTTTAGCGGCGATATTTTACCTCATATGAGGCCTCCCGGATTCTGTGGGTTAAAGAAAAGAGTATTTGTCATCTTCAGGAAAGAGTTCAACATTCATTAAATAAAATAAAAGGAACACTATCCCGTGGCTCTAGAAGAAGTATATTACGTAGCGAATCACCCAACAGAATACCTTGTTTCCCAATTCTGCCGCTCCTCACTCAGGCCGCCGCATTAACTGATATCAACATCGGAGTCATCGAGCATATCCTCCTCTTCCTCATCCCCAAATGAGGACGGGGAAGCGGACTCGGGTCGGTGCGGTTCGTTCTGCAGCGACACAAGGGAGGAATGTCGGGAGATGATGTTCATACCCCCGCTGACGACACCACTTCCGCCACCGCTAACTCCGCTGACGCCGCTTCGTATCACGCCGCCCCCCACCTCTAGGTCCTCCTCAGCGAAGGCCTCCGACCCCAGGATGGTCAGGTCCTCCCGCAGGTTTAGTTTGGGTTCGTTGTTCCCTTCCGCCAGGTCTAGAACAAGAGAAGTTGAAACACCAGTAGGGCTCATCATTCCCCTTTTATCCCCTCCATCCACAAACAATATGTGTTGTCCCTATTCTGGCTCACACACATCTAGGTCACCTAGGAAAAGACCAATAATATGCCAATAGACTCTGGTTACTATTAGAAGATTTTCTTTAATTTGTAATCTACCTTTACGACTCAAATGGGTAATTACGATCTCAATAAACCCTCTTAGTAACATAGGTCCTTCTAAACACAATAATTACAGTACTGCGGCAATTGTCATATGACAATTGCTTGGCCTGCACTGTACCATACAGGGGTTTTGGACTAAAAGTGGTTTTCATTCCATGCATATTTTAATGTATAAACAAGAGCTAGAATGTAATTCAATTATACATCCCAGAAAGTAAAGGAATACTTTTCCAATGACACCTGAATAATGTCTGTACAACCACTGGTTATCGTGCAACGATATTGCAAAGGTGGGGTAAAATCGGTAGAAATGAGCGGTTTTCGCTATTCCCAAGTCTGTAAATGAGCTGGAGATATCTCCGAGCTACCTCAGTATCCTCCCAGACATGCTGGGCGGTGGTGGGAGGTGAGCGGCGCTGCCTAGACTCACTTGCCTGCCTCTCAGGCCACTTACTACGCATATTTTTGGCGATTGTCATACGACAATTGCCGCAGTTATGGCATTAGTTTTAATATAGTATGCCTGCAATGATTGAGGTAAACTGCATAACATATTTTAATCTTAGCCAGAATCAAAGGTAAAAAGGTGTCGCAGTGCTGAAGGGATTAACCCCTTGATTACCAGCAACGCACATTATACGTCACCAATGTATGTAACGCTAAACCCCGCGATCACAATGGTTGCGTTCGCGTTAATTACTCGTCTTATGGCACCTAGAGGGTTCGGTTTGTATGGGAACTGCTTTAGTATCCCACGCAACAATACCAATGGTTGGAAACCATCCAAGTCCAGCAGCGTGCGTGTCGGCGCGCGCGAGAATGATTTTAAAGTATTTTGCACACCCATTTCCCCATGTTAATTGCGACTTCCCGCAGGACCCCTAAATGACCTAGGCGAGTGTTTTTTTGTTTGTTTGTTTGTTTTTTTTTTTTTTTGGGGGGGGGGGTTTCCTTCATTACTAACCCATCCCATGTGTTTTCAGGAAAAAAAAAAAATCAACCTGCTGGTCCCACGTTGTACATTTATTATAAATCAGCCGATGCTCAGTGGGTTAAACAAGATGATCACCGATTAGTGGATTACCCTTTCCTCCTACAAAAAAGTAGAATCCAGGGATTTGTAATATTGCACTACTGCAACGGTAGGACCACAGTATTTCGAAAACAAAAATTTAAGAATTAATTTAATCGGTAAGGACAAGACTATGCTACACATCTACAATCATCAACAATATTAACAGTACCAAGTCAAGTTATACAGACCCAGAACATAACTTTCTAAAGCCTTTGGTACCAGCGCTTTGGCTCGTTCAAGATCCACCGATGAACACTGAGCTTTGTCAAGTCCTGCAAAGAGAAAACAGATTTAAAAAAAAAAAAAAAAAAAAATCTACTTACTTAGGCCCATTCCCCATATACATGTATTTATATATACAGTAGAACCTCTCTCTTTCGGAATTCTCAGACTTTCGGACTAGCATTTCAATTCGGACTTATGGTTCAGCCTTTCGGATTTGTCTGAAAGACTGAGAAAATACCTCCATCCTTTTCGGAGTACATTTAACTTCGGACTCATGCTTCAGCCTTTCGGATTTGTCTGAAAGGCTGAGAAAAATTAAATCGCATTCGGACCAAAGAGCCGAGTTTCGGACTTGTCTGGTTAGGTGAATGTGTATTCGGACTTGCTGAAGTGTGAGTTCGGACTCGGTCCTTTCGGACTTTTGACACTTTCGGACAGGGGTCTCCCCCAATTAGTCCGAAAGAGCGAGGTTCTACTGTATATATATTTTTTTTAAATCTGGGGATGGCCGACTCAAGACAGTTTTTGTGCACATTCTATCACATTATATAGCCAAAAAGTTAAGCCTATCTTTTCAGTCATTTGTTTAGGTTGGTTATAAAATACAATCTGTGAATATATATATTATGTACTGCTTTACCATTCATATATTAAATCTATTATATAAAGCTTTAGCAATAACAAACATACTGTATATACTGTACTCAGGCACATACCCCATTGCTGGGGGTGGCCGACACGAGACAGAGCCCGAACAGAAACAATATTTAAAGTTCCTATTCTCAGAGTCCGGGACCACTTTCGCGTTCCCTCGCCCCTTTCTCTGTCTCATCTAGTAGGTGAAGTCTACAAGGGGAGGAGGATTCCTAGCCTCCTGCCCCCAAACATACTCCACAATAACAAAAATATTCCATAGAATTTATTTGAGTTTTGCAAAAATATATAAATATAGGCCTGGACTGAAAAAAAAAGCTCGATGTTCAACAACAATGGGGTTTTTTAATTAAAATACATAACTTTAAAACTCTAATCAAAACTACACCAACTGACCTAAAGCCATGCCCATTCGTTTCAAAACTTCAATGTCATCATGGATTTCAAATCTATCTTCGAAGTCGAAAAGATATTCAGTTCTGCAAGGAAAAACAGGCAGTTAAAATTGGAAAAAGACAATTTTAGTAAGAATTTCTACATTATTATACATTCGTAAATAAGGATTCTAAAAAATATACTTTTATAAATATATATATACTAGATGTACAATCGCGCTAATAAGCGATGTCTCGGCACAAAGTATGTTTTGATCAATATTTGGTATCGGCAATATCTAAGCTTGATTTCTTCATATCGAGTGAAATATACAAACATGTTCCTACACCTACCCACCCTATTCAACATCTGACAGACATTAATACAACACAGAGCAAGCCAAACGTAATGACAGCTGGGACATAACTTATTAGCGCGACCGTACAGTCAAAGAACTACTCGATAAAATATGAATGAATCAAACTATAAATCGTAGGTTTCTTCACACAAACATTTTCAGTTGTGATAGTCCTTTCTCTGACGGTACAATTGCAAAAACAAAATTATTAGGTTAATTATTAAAATTTACAGTACAGTATTATATTAATAGGGAGGTATAACATTGTAACTGGCATGCAAAATAGTTCGATATCGAAGCTAAATATTTTTAAAGCGGGATTCAAATTGAAACAAATTCTGATCATAAAATGCTGAAATAACTGTATATAAACAGGGTTGGCATTTGTTAAATCATAGACTACAGTAGATCTGGACTAGACACAAAAATGGAACTTTGCAGTAAGGGACCCAAAATTGGAGAACGAACCCCCAAGTTCGAACCTAGAAACCGCGAAAATATAAAAAATTTGCGGTTTAGAGGTTCGAACTTGCGGGTTCGTTCTCCAATTTTGGGTCCCTTACTGCAAAGTTCCATTTTCGTGTCCAGTCCAGATCTACTGTAGTCTATGGTTAAATATACTGTATATTTTATAAACATATATAACAATGTATTAAAAAATATGACTAAAAATAAGCCAATATGACTCATGGTTCGATTAACCTATAATTTAAGGTAAAACTTTTAAGTTGCAGTACATACACAACAACGAAGGGAAAAGAAAACTTAAAATACAACTGCACTTACTTGTCATTGGATATAGAACACTCGATGACAGTCTTTTTATTGGTGTTGACGATGATGAAGGGGAGCTGGATGGCAGAGTTGGGGGAGGGGGCACCGTGGATTCTCTCCTCCGTCCGGTTACGCTCGACCAGGTTTTTGAACGCTATTTGCTGGAGATGGAATACAGAATAAAAATTCAATAGGCTACAATAAGGCTTATATTCTATATTTATTAATTTCACCTGAACACCAAACACCACCTATGAAATTAATGAAAGCATATATGTGTAATAAACAGGAATGAATGGAGAATGCTTGTGAATAGATGAGTGAAGTGGTCATTTGGGGGAAGGGGTCGGGTGCAAGTTGGACTAGATAATAGTCCATCAGGCGCCTGGCCCGGGGAGACGATTAATATGAAGGGTGCGCCTGGAAGTGTGGTGGGCGGGCTTGTGGTGGTAGGGCTTCGCTGCGTGTCTGCCTGCCGAGATCGGAACCTCTCCGGGTGGTCGGGCGGCCTGGGGAGTGCTGGAGGGACCTTGGTGACCCTGGTCTCTGGGTCTTATCCTGAATGACCTAGATGTGTGTGATTTTTTTTTTTTTTTTTTGTTTTGTGTTAATTGTTTTCTGTTGTGTTTTGCATTGTCCCTGTTCTTGCTCTGTCTTGAGTCGGCCAGAACCGTAATTCCCAAGAAGGGGTGGCCATGAAGATTAGGAATTTGTCACGAATTGCTAGGTCAAGTTGCCCGGGCTTGACATAGATCACAAATAAAAAAATTGACGACCCTTTGATCAGCAGCCGAAGCTCTACTGACTATGCCACGGGGCTCGCGACTTATTGAGAGCCACATTAAAATGAAAAAGACACCAAAAAATTTAATGTAATTTAACCCTTTGAGTACCAGCGACGTGTGGTATATTTTATTCTAGTTATATTCAGACGATATTATGCAGCTTAGGATGGATCTGTGGGAGTGAAAAGGATTGGTTAAGATATACCGGTACTGAAGCCTTATTATTGCTAGAGGTCTTTCCTAAGCTGAATAACATCATCTAATAGTTGCCACAATATGATGAAAAGGACGTCCCTGGTACTGTACGGGATAAGTATATACATTAAGTCAGTCAGCATACCGGCAAACATTCTGTCTCCATAACTGAATACATATTGAATACATCGCCAACTCACTTGTATAATCAGATCTTGTAGTTGTTGTGTCTTGAGTTTTATCCGCTCCACGCGTTTATGTCTCTCCTGCTCCAGTTTACGGCACTCTTGCGCGGAATTCGTCGGCAAACCTAGCCAACGAATCTCCTTCTTCTCTTTACTGATTATGTTCATGGCCATTAGAACGTTCAGCGCGTCATATACTCGGCGACGAATGTTCTTCTGATCGTACTGAAATAAGAACAAGAGATAGAGAAAATTGACCACTTGCGAGTTTCAGGCTATAAGGAATTTGGAGCTGTAGACATCGATAGTAAACAGAAATGCAATAATAAAGTAGGTTTCTGATGGCTAAAGAGTATGTTGAATTGGATTTTTGTATTTATAAATGTACTACAACCGTATTTTAGCTGGTAATTCTGCAAAATATCGATGTCTACAGCTCCAACTTCCTTATAGAACGAAACTCGCAAGTGGTCAATTTATCACATCAGACACACAAGGCAAGCTAAATTTCATCAACAACATTGGACTCGTAGAGCATAAATGCATGTGATCAGCAAGGGAAGGGTTAAACCAAACCAACCAGGCAGAGTACTCACATTGGCACCGTCCGAAGGGGAGGCACACCGGGTGGGATCGGTAAACTCTGAGACCAGCTCATCTGCCACCTCATTGTACGATGTGGTGCCTTTGGCTTTAACCTTCTCGCAAACCTTCATGGAGAAGTGACGCAACCCTTTCCCCCCCTTCTCCGTCTTTCTTCTCTTGCTGTTGGGGAAAAATAAAGTTAACATTATTAAAGGGAGAAACTAAAAAATAATAGTTATAAATAAGTAACACCCCGTTCTTAACATTAATCATCAATTACAAATCCCAATGTACTTTAATAAACTAATTAAAGCATATGATCCTCCCGGGATTCGAACTCAGGACACCACCAGAACATAAGTACCGTAAAATGGGGTAACTTCGGACATTTTTCGATGTTCTTTAAAATTGCTCCCGAGTGTAAACACATTATAGAGATTTAACTAGGTCAAGTGATGTATGGTGCTAGTGCGCCGTAATCCAGGAAGCCTTCTAAAATTAACCCCTATAATAAGAGAGCTATCCTTATCCTAAATGATGTCCGAAGTTTGCTTGAAAAGTTGACAACTTCGGACATAGGTGATTTCTTGGAAAATGATTGCCAAGAAAGCTGGGCTAACTCCGGACAAACGGAGGAGAACTTCGGACGTACGTTCGTGGCCTTATTTCATTCATTTTTCGGCTCCTACTATTTTATATGAATATTTTATTATTGCTGCTTATTCCTGTCCGATGTTTAACCCTTCTGGCCCGGGTGTAATTTTAATATGACACCATGAAATAAGGGCAGGTGCCCGGGTGTCCTTTCAGGAGATAGTAAGCTTTCAAGCCTATTCAGCTTGGTCTGAACGCCGTGCATCCGACGCATGTCAACAAAGCCGATCGTTGCGTCACCGCACCTCCGAAAACAAGAAGGAGAAGACTGTTTTGTTATTGTATGTCTGTATGTCGTTGTTTCAGTAGTGAAAAGATCGTCATATTGCTAACATCGCCTGAAAATGCTCTCCACTAAAATCGTCATCAAAACTGAACCAGTTGACTTAGAGAGCTCTACTCAACGCCAGTCTACAGATTGGAAACCGCACTACATTTAAAGATGCGTGGGAAATTTCTAGCAGTTAAAATTAACCAAAAATACGGTAGCCTAGGCCTAGACGTTTTTCGGCCAGATCGCCCGGGTACGCCGCACTGTCATTAGGAGAGCTAGCCCGGGCCAGGAGGGTTAAGTGGAAAATGCACAGTCAATACTTTTAGGCCTGTATAATCAGTATAGGAGGGGGATATACTGTATACAATGTTTAACATATATTCTGTTTGCATCTGTTCTCGTTAGGCATTGAGCTCACTCTTAGAAAATATTGAGCAGGAAAAATAACCAATGCTGTCTAATCAATAACTCAAAAATTAACTAGGCCTAGTGAAAATATATAGGTATGTATACTATATCACTGCATATACACTTTTATGAATTTGAGCATTTTTATAGGTATAACGTATTTGTTGGTGTTTCTTTCGGCAGATAAAAAAACATTTGGACAAGATATATGCCTCTCCTAATTTATATATATTATATATCCAGAATTATCCGAAATACATAAAGCGGTTAGCATATTATCATATTTTTATGGGTTTTTGGACTCAGAGAATGATTATTTGATCTTTTACCACCATGTTAATGATGGATAAGTATTATGAATGATTTTCATAGGGCAAATAATAACAAACGATTGTTTTGTTCCATGTCCGAAGTTAGCATTTTTTGTTTTAAATACACAATCGGCTAAATGATAGTGTTCTAGCTAGAGCGTTATACAAGTGTAACAAATTTCCTTTGGTGGATGTTGTTGTTCCCCAGGCTGTCTGGCCGAACAGCCACAAGGTCTCGAGCAAGGCCAAGGCCATAAACGAGCGCCCCCACAAAACCCTCCCTGCTTACCACTAACAAAGCCCGGGTGACCGAAGCCACTCCAAGGCAGGGAGCTGAGGAGGGTGCGGAAATGCCCGGGAAACCAAAACCCCACCCAAGGCCCTGTACCCCTCAGCAATTATGAAGGGAAAGTTGAGGGGCAAGGGAAAAATGTGACGCTTTGGCTCCCAATCTGCCAACTTCTAGGTTGGCAGTAGGGAGGGCAATCCACGGAAAAGACGCCGTCACTTGAGATCTAGAAGATATATAAGTAAAAGGAACAGTCAGAGTAAGCTATGGGTATGGCAGAGAACGCTCAGCTCTCACTCTGATAGACCAGCCCATCACCATGGTGGATGTTGTCTCTGGTAATGTTACTACAAAATTATATCAGTCACATCATTCATACAAACAAATTTATTCAGGGCGATAGAAGTTTGGCAGGGTAGCGAAAAATTTACATATTTTCGTCATATATATAATATTTGTTTAGTGTACATAATCTCATGTCAGTTTCCTAGGACTTTTACATGCTCTTCCTTTGCCATTTCTCTAAACGGACCCCACAAAAAAAACAATAAAAAGCGTTTCCATTATATAATGACTATGTCTAATTACTTATTATCGCCGATGTCCGAAGTTATCACCGCAGTACGAAGTTACCCCACTTTACGGTATCTAAAATAACAAGATAATATTAAATAATAATAGAGAAATCTAAAGTAAACTTACAAGAAAAAGTTTTAATATAAATCGCAACCTCACAGTTAAAGCTAGAACCGTAAGATTTCAAGAAAAATTTAAATCACCTCTCGACCCCGTACTCAAGGTAAAGTAGCGTCTATTGCACCATAGTCGAGGATGGGTGTAGTGACGACATTCAAATTCTTAGCTCCTTGTTCACTATCATCACACTACCATGTCAAATCTTGGCATCAGTCAGACAGATGAAAACTTTTAGCTCCTTGTCTGGCATTCCATTCCAAACTTCACCTCAGCAACCATTGAACAAATAAATAGTCTATCTATCTATCTATACCTGTATACTCAGGCACATACCACATATTTTCCTTCTCTCTCTCTCTCTTTTCTATCCTTTCCTTCAACTTTTCTTTTCTATCGGATATGCCATCTACTAGAATTAAGTCCTGACTACCTCGTTTGGATCGTAAGGTCTGTGTGGCCAGTGTATCTATGTAAATATCTCTCTTTCTCTCTCTATCTTATATATTTTTAATGAAAAAAGTATGGTCAACTTACCTCTCAACTCCATAGTCAAAATCAAAGTCATGTCTCTTGCGGCCCCCACTGTGGTCGAGGATGGGCGTAGTGATGAGACTCTTAGGTGGGGTGCCGCCTATCACCTGTGGGGTCACGCCGCTGCTCTGGTGATGGATATGGTGTTGTTGTTGTTGTTGGTGGTGCTGTTGGTGGTGGCTAACTTGGGGTTGACTGGTCTGGTGGGTCTGTAGGGTCTGGTAAGGGGGGATGGATGGTTCACTTTTTGGTCATATTTTTTTAATTTACAGTTTTTTTTTTTTTTTTTTTTTTTTTGGGGGGGGCAGGGGTCTGTAGTGTCTGTTAAAACTATCGAAACGACAACACACTAACAAAATCTATATGTGGAAAAAGCATTTAAATTCAACGGAAATTAAACTTTGAATGAAAATAGCAAACTTATAATATTGATATACTGTAGGTGGCAGGGGTAACACTTGAACAGTTAATAATGTAAAACATGCAAAATAAACAAATCAAAACGAGGACAAGACAATATAAAAGCAAAGGAACTAATCAAAATCACTATGTGGAAATGACGCTTTAGCCAAATAAAATTTTAAATTAAAATGTAAAACTTGCAAACTAAACAAACCAAAATTGGGACAAGGACAATATAAAGTCAAATTAAATTATCAAAATCGCTATGTGGAAACAACGCTTACTAAAATGAAAATTATTAAATAAAAGAAAACAATCCACCACAGTTTATACAGTTTAGAGCCTTACCACAGAATTGGACGAAAGAGAGCCAGTCTGTGTGCGGATGACGACTGGTGAGGATGTAACAGAGGGTCGACTGGTGACCACTGTATGATGTGATTGTTGTTGCTCCATGGTACGCAGGGGAGACTTGAGGTGTGTGTTCATCGGCACCACCACCTGATTCCCTCCTGTCATGGAATACAAAGGGTGAACATACATGAGAGAGAAGGGGATCAACAAAAAGCGAGTACTACCCCCCTTAACCCATTCAGTACCAGCGACGGCAGAGAGCCGTCAGTAGATAAATCACTCCCCAGTTCCAGCGACGGCAGAGCCGTCAGTAATATACTTTCCTTGTAACTGCCAGTATCAGGTAGTGCCTGGTACCATGACCGTTTTAGCACTGCTCTAGAGTTGGCAACACTTCTCAGCTTATATCCAAGCTCTACAGGCTGGGAGAGCCAGTATTCCTCCATCTTTTGAGGTGGGAGGTTGTTATATCTTGCCTTTTTGGCCACATTGCTTGGGACTGGGGGGGGGGGGGGGGACTTTTATTACTGTACCCTATGGTACAGTAGGGGTTAATCAAGCTCTCCAATACTTATTCTTACATGCATTCTCAACTTAACCCTCTCCGACATATGATGCGATTTTGAGCCTATTAGGGATACTGTAAAGCCCTTGTTACCATCAGGGGTGTTTAGAAACCTTTAGTTTAGTTACTTCAACCTCTGCAGTTGTCTTTGAGTTAGCTGTGGGCAGAAAACTAGTTTTGGAGAGGTAATTATAAGAGTGAGAGAACTCTATTTCTTATTGCTAATCTGGCAACCTCTGCGTCATAAATGCGTGAAAGGGTTAATATACCGGTAATGTCTTAAAGTCTATAGTTTCATGTTTTTTCCTCTCAAACACCACTACTATAAATACTCAGCTTTTACATTAACGCCCAGGGTTGCAGGTCCAACCGACAACCTCTTTAGTCGCCTTGTACGACACGCAGGAGGCACATGAGGCATATTCTAATCCCTTTATCAAAACCCAGTCCAAATCACACCAGTCTATGCTACAATAATTTTATTTCCTCTTGACAGTGGTGTGACCTATGCTATAACTGGTCTCAATTCTTAAACAGTGTAGTATACTTAAACCACATTAACTATTAAAAAACCATCAGGATCATATACACAAAAATGGGAAGGACGTAGTATCCGGGTGTACGGTCATGTTTACATAGGTTCGCGGTTAAGTTCCTGTCTATTTTGACGGCTATTTTTTTCTGTTATTTGCCCCCTGCTGTCAATATATGTACGATGATGAAAATAATAAGTCTTAGGGGTTGATAATTGTATCCCACGGCAGTCAAAATAAATGGGATCATGATCGCGAGATCGCGAGCGATCATGAGTTTAGTGTAAACAAGGCAGGCGATACGCCCAAATACTATATCCTTACCAAAAAAAATATATATACCTGTACTGTATAAACACTTTAGCTATCTATATACTCAGTCACATACCCCATAGCTGGGGATGGCCGACTCGCGACAGAGCCCGAACAGGAAGAAAACCAGAAGACCAAGACACTTCAGCTAATACCGTAAATCAACTAAAAAGAACACTCGGATGACTTACTCTGGGTGGTTAGTTGTCCTTGTTTGGTGGGTATCGCTATGATCTGACCACTGGCTAATTTGCTGGTTTGTATATAAGTCTGGTTCTGAAAATAAAAACGATGTCAATTAGTACTTTTATAATGTCTATCTATTGCCAGACGCCTTACTCCCCTTACGAGGGTGGCCATACACAGAATGCCTCCAAGCGGACCTATTCCCTGTGAGAGGGACAACCCGAGCCAGTTTAGTGAAGGACTTACAGGATTGACCACTCAATTTAGGATCAGTCCGACTCAGAGGCCCTCTGTGTATCTTGTTGGCATTATTTTTCTACAGTGGTGTTCGGCTAATCCAGTGGTCAGCAACCCTTAAAGCTAGAAGAGCCATTTTTTTAAAGTTTCATAAATATGTTGTACTGTCGGAGCCGCAATACAACAAAATTGGTCTCAGCATCCGAAATAAACAGCACCCTACTTCTGAACTAAACAAATTAAATTGTGATATTGTTCAATATCCGGAAGGACCATATGCTTTTATTAGTTTATTAAAGTGCATTGGGGTGTGTAATTAATGTTAAGAATGGGGTGTTACGTAATTCACAAGCTTAGGGAAGACATGTCACATTTCTAGAAATCCTAACGATTGATACCTATACATCTTTTCGAAGTTGAATAAACAAATATAATGTCACCTTGAATGTGTTATATGTTGCCTTCATTTTGAAGGAAGAATTATTATTTCTGAAGCTTCTGGAGCCACACGAGTGTCCTGAAAGAGCTGCAGGTTGCCAACCCCTGGGCTAATCCATCCACTAACCTGCCTTACCTTTAGGTAAGCAGTACAGATTTGTATCAGATTTACTCCCCTAGACAGGTTGCCAACCAAGGCTGACGAGTCCCATCCACCCGGATTTGTATAAGGTTGTCTCCCCTAGATGAGTTGCCGACCAAGGCTAACTGAGTCCCATCCACCCGGTTTTATAATGTTAAACTTGCAAAATAAACAAACCAAAACTTTAGACGAACAGTAAAAAGACAAAACAACTTATCAAAATCGCTAGCCTATGTGGAAACAACGCTTAAGCAAAATAATAATTTATAAATAAAAGAACACAATCCACCACATAGTGTACATTACTACATGAGCAAGTTAATCTATTTCCCAAGCAAACTAATTGCACACATAACGCACTATCGTCACGTTCAAGACTATTTTTGTTCAACTTAGAAAGGGCTTATCAGATATAAAGTACCGTACTGAATAGGATTGATTCTTAGAGGACCTCCTAGCAAAGTAAAATGTTCTGGCAGTAGTAATAATGAAAAGTAGTAAGAAACATTTGTCAAATTATAGGAGTCAAGACCAAGTTGCCTTGCAGTTTAGCATGCTAGAGATCAGCCTTAGGTATTTCGGTGTGCGTATCCTAGGTTCGAGTCCTTGGAGTACCACATGTATTTGTTGATTTCATGAATTGAGTTTAGAAGTAAAGTTGGTTGGTGAAAAAATATGAATTAGGTCCCCTTCTTTTCATGGGCTATATAACTACTCTCGTGTCTCTATTGGATACTTCCCAAATTTGACTAATTCCTAACGTGACGATAGTGCGTTGTTATGTGTGCGATTAGTTTGCTTGGGAAACAGATTAACTTGCTCATGTAGTAATGTACACCCTATGTGGTGGATTGTGTTCTTTTATTTAATACATTTTATTTTAGTAAGCGTTGTTTCCACATAGCGATTTTGATAATTTAATTTGACTTTATATTGTCCTTGTCCCAATTTTGGTTTGTTTAGTTTGCAAGTTTTACATTTTAACTCATGATATCACAGTAACCTATTATTTCTATGTTGGGAACCAGATTAACTTGCTCATGTAGTAATGTACACCCTATGTGGTGGATTGTGTTCTTTTATTTAATAAATTTTATTTTAGTAAGCGTTGTTTCCACATAGCAATTTTGATGTGTTGTTTTGACTTTATATTGTCTTTGTCCCAGTTTTGGTTTGACTTTGTTTTGCAAGTTTTACATTGTGTTCTTTCATTTCATAAGTTATATTTTAGTAAGCGTTGTTTCCACATAGCGATTTTGATGTGTTGTTTTGACTTTATATTGTCTTTGTCCCAGTTTTGGTTTGACTTTGTTTGCAAGTTTTATATTTTAATTTAATTGAGGATTAATTATTGCAATCAAAAATTGAAAACAAAGGATTTACTGTTGATATAGGCAAGAAAAACTGATTTGAATGTTGGCAAAACTAGGATTATTATTTAAAGATGACTAGCAGGGGTACCCGGCATTGCCCGGGTACTACCACCACTACTACTACCATAATCACCATCATCAATCACTACTACCATAATCATCACAATACTACTACAGTACTACCATAATCACCGGCCTCGACCTCCCTGTGCCTCATTAAACGGCGACCTCGATTTCGGCCGCTAAATGACCTCCGATTTTGGATCTGACCTCATACGTACCCCCATTTTGGGGGGCTGCGAACAACTTTCGTTCCATACACCTTTTCGATCGGAGGCCTCCTTCTGCCCCAATTTTTTTTTTTTTTTCAATTTCGGCCTCGAAACGACCTCCAATCATGGCCTCGCCCCCTCTATGACCTGACCCAGGTCAATTGACACCCACATGCAAAGTTTCAGCTCCCCAGGTCCAAAACTGCAGCCGCCTATTAAGAACACACAGACACACGCACTGATTTAATAATATAGATATACAGTCCCTAAATAACCCAGGATAATTAGCTACCGAAAATCCTGCTCTCTGTTTGGCTGGCAGAGTGAGCTCTCGTGGAGTTTGTACGTCTTCCATTTTTACTCCCACACCCTCAACACAAAAAAGAACTTAACAGAATTTAATTACATTAAAAATTACACAATTAGTTTATCAGAAAATATAATTTTAAAGAACACAGGCTGCTACCATGCCAGCGCAAAGATACAGAGGACGTATCTACTATCCTGATCATAGAAATGGTTTCTACCGACCTACTGTAGGTGCTCTCATAAATACTACAAGTGAAGGTCAAATGATCAAAAACAGATCCAGTGGCAACCTGTCTAGCTTTTGGAATCCAGTACTGTATATTTCTACTCTCTTAAGTACAGTAATGTACATAATTCTAAGCTATTTCATATTTTTTCACCAACCAACTTTATTTCTAAACTCAATTAATGAAATCAACAAATACATGTTGCACTCCAAGGGCTCTAACCTAGGATACTCACACCGAAATTCCGCTTTGGGCATTACGCTACGCGCTACGCAAGAACAATTTGGGGAAAAATATATATTACATACCTAATTTACCTAATTGTTTTACCTAATTGTAAACCTGTAAGTAAAAAAAAGCAAGCTATATCAATAAGGAGGTAACATGCAAGAAATATATATTACCTGATCTTGAGTGGTCTTGACGAGTGCAGTCTTGACAGTGGTGCCAGACCCGCCGGCCCCCATCCCTGTCAGATGTATGGGAAGGTGACCACCCTTACTACCCATCACCTTGATCATCTGGGGCTGACCACCTGGTGAATATAGGGACGTTGTTAACAGGAAATATAGAACATGGAAAATAGACACTTAAAAATAACAAGATTAGGCTAATAATAAACAATTCATTAAAAAAAGTAGTAAAACATGAGAATAAATAAATACAAAAAGCAAATATTGTAAACAAATATGGGGAGAAGAGAAAGATAGATGAAGGGTGAATATTTTATTTGTTCAGCCAAGGGAGAGAGAGAGAGAGAGAGAGAGAGAGAGAGAGAGAGAGAGAGAGAGAGAGAGAGAGAGAGAGAGAGAGAGAGAGAGAGAGAGAGAGAGAGAGAGAGAGAGAGAGAGAGAGAGAGAGAGAGAGAGAGAGAGAGAGAGAGAGAGAGAGAGAGAGAGAGAGAGAGAGAGAGAGAGAGAGAGAGAGAGAGAGAGAGAGAGAGAGAGAGAGAGAGAGAGAGAGAGAGAGAGAGAGAGAGAGAGAGAGAGAGAGTCATAGAGTAGCTTATTTACAAACTAGGGTACCGGTAATGGTCTTTAGTACGGTAATGCAAAATATATTCTAAACTGCGTAATTACAAACCAGTGTACAGTACAGTACAGTACAGTACTATATCCACCAATGAAAATTAAAACCCCAGACTTTCAGATGAAGGTCCAGGGTGTTCTGGGCTCTCATTTGAAAGTGCAGGGTTCAAATCCCCAAATGAAAATAGTAGATGTATCTGACAATACTGTACTTGGTTCCTTCATGAAAGATTACTACAGTATTTGTCTGTACAGTATCTATCCTGACAATACTGTACTTAGTTCCTTCATGAAAGATTACTACAGTATTTGAAAATAAACACCATGTGACGAAGAACACTTTATTGACAACGTTTCGCATATAGCTTCATCAGGCCAATGCCATACACCAAAAGATTTTTCCGGTTAACAATTTCTTATCACTACAGTACCTATCTTCCAACAAATTTATAAACTGTATATATATGCCACAAGGTGGCATCCACCCAGATGGTGGATGGGTCAACCACTGAATCCGAAAGACCAACTAAAATAGCCACCTCTCCTTTGAGGGCTATGGATCACATAAACATTACTACCATATTATATACTCTATATACAGTACGGTATATACCAGTACAGTATATGATGAAGAGAAACACCAGGGCTTGATAGAAGACCTTCATTTTGTCTTATTTTTATTTCTACGTTTCCAAGACACTCCATTACCAGGCAAATCTTACTTAACCCTTCCTACCCGGGCAGTCTTAAATAAGGACGGTCGCCCGTACCTGGGCAAAATGGCTGAAAAACGTCTAGGCCTAGGCTACCGTATTTATGTTTATTTTCACTGCTAGAACTTTCCCACTCATCTATAATCGTAGTGCGGTTTTCAATCTGTATTTTGGCGTTGAGTAGAGCTCTGTAAGTCAACTGGTTCAGTTGTGATGACGATTTCAGTGGAGCAAATATTGCAGAGATGTTGCCAATATGGGGGCTTTTCAGACACTAATTTCGTCTTACGTCAGAACAATAACATTGAAGAGTCTTCTCCTTCTTGTTTTCGGAGGTGCGGTGACGCAATGCTTGGGTTTGTTGACATACGTCGTACGCACGGCGTTCAGACCAAGCTTAATTAGGCTATTAAGCTGCCGCCTTAGGTAAGGCAGACCGGGTAGCGGCCCTTATTCCGAGCTGTCCTTACCTAAGGTAGGCCGGGTAGGAAGGGTTAAACAGCTCTTGGCAATTGACGGATGGCTGAACCTCTCCAAGGTATCACACTTGTAAGAAAAACCTATCATAATGAATTACAATGATTTCATAAAGCCTAAGACACAAATAAAAATAAAAAACAGTGGTAATAAAAATGTGAAGTACAGATATTACATTGGTAAACCAAAATATGGACTAATTAATCACTGCAGGGGTTTTGGCCTTGATTGAGCTTCATTCCCTGCATAAACAAGAGCCAGAACGTAATACAAATATATATCCATGAAAGTACAGTAATTGAGCTTTCCAATGACACCTGAATCATCTCTGTACGACGTCTGGTTGTTTTTCAACGATCTTGCACAGGTCGGCCAAAATCACTAAAATTAGCGTTGTTGAGCTGTTTTTGCTATGTGTAACGCTGCAGTGAGCTCACAGACGGCTGTAAGTTACATGAATGCCAGCCTAGACTTGGCTCGCTCCCAGGATACATAAGCGGATTTCGGTGCCCGTCTGGTGACGGGACCCGTCGGGAAGGGGTTAAGGACATAAAAATCAAACATTACAAAAGACAAAAATATCATAGTGAATTACAATAATTTCATGAAGCCTAAGAAATATGACCGTATGAAAAATTTGAAAATGGATTACCATACGTGGTAATCCTACGTTCGCACTATAAGTTAATGACAAAACTCCCAAACTATTATGATATACAGTAAATACTAAAAAAATACCATTAACTTAAATTATGAAGAACTAGATAACACTAGTAGCACAAATTGTTAATTTCTCATTGCCACCTCATGAGTACCGGTATCTGTTGTTTTCTATTTGCCTGATGATGGAGAGTCTCCAAAGTGTAGTAATAAAAAATAGAGAAGATGAATGTCTTCTATCAAGCCCGCAGTCTTGCAATCTGTGGCAACTGTTCACTGAAGTCCCTGATCAGGGCACCCACCCTAGCCCAGCTCTTGAGCAAGGAGTGCATGGTGGTAAAAAACACATCATCATACCTACTGTATACAGTATACATACTACATACATACATACATATATATTTTATATATATATACCTGTATATATATATATATATATATATATATATATATATATATATATATATATATATATATATATATACCGGTATATATATATATATATATTATATACACAAACACAGGTACAGTACATGGTATATACACTGTATAAAAGTACTGGGCATAGCCTATATCATAATCCAATTAAAGAGAATCACACACACCAAGAAAGGCAGAGCCCGTTTATGTACAGCTGTTTGGTTATATCTGCTTCACACATTGTTTTTAATATGCAAGCTGGATATCTTAATATTTGAACCTTGCACAACAAAAATTTCTATAATATAGTAAGTGAATAGACCTTTCAATTTCATTCTTGACTATCATTGTATTTATGTGTACATTATAATTATTACCGTATGTTTTTTCCACCACCAACTTCACCTCTAAACTCAATTAATGAAATCAACAAATACATGTGGCACTCCACAAACAAATTTCACAAAAGTGGTTCTATCTAATGCCGGACTCTGATTCCCGAAGGGGCGGCCACGAATGAAACTCCCCCATGCACCTGTCCCCAGTCAGTCGATGCCCTTCCTCCCATCCAGCACCGCTTTCACGCATATACAGTACTTCTTAACTCCATCCTTCCACCTCACTCTCTTAGTCATTCTCTCGTTTCCCATACGTTCCACATGGCCGAACCATCTCAAGGTGTTCCTTTTCACACTTTACAGCATATCTACATCCACACCACACCTCATTCGTCTGTCTATCCCTCCTTATAACTCATTTCCACCCCTCTCACGCATGGATTGAGTCTCTTCGCCAACGTCCATGCTTCGCTACCAAATACATAAATGAGCCGACATTCTCCATAGTCTGACCGTTCAACCTAACCTCACATGCTGTGGCTGCATCCCTTTCAAAGACCATAACCTTGCTCTTCCCTATATTTACCTTCAGATTCCAAGTACGGTACTGTATTCAAATTTTCCAAATAACCAAACTCAATGGCATCCCAATATGTTAGTTCCAAGCTCGCTTATCTGAACAAATTTGAATCTCAACAGAACAAAACAACGGCATAACGGCAAGGATGTAGTGTTCGGGCGTACCGCCCGCCTTGTATACACTACGCGGACGCTCGTAATCATGTTCCCGTTTATTTGACTGCCATGGGATACAATAATAGGTTGAGGGGGAGCTTTGCCCCACCCCCTCTCCCTCTTATGACTTATTGTCATCATATATATTGCCAGCAGGGGGCAAATAACAGAAAAAATAGCAGTCAAATAGACGGGAACTTAACCGCGGCGATCGACCTATGTAAGCATGACAACCGTACGCCCGGACACTACATCCTTCCCTCAAAAAATGGAAGGGTCAAGGTTGACTTTATACTATAATGGATGTAGCCTACCTCGATAATTATGCCATACTGATATACTTTTTTTTTGTTTTTTTCATTGTGGATGAGGGAGACAAAAGGCATAACTGCCTGTGGCAAGTGCCTCCCCCCGAGTTGAAAGAGTGACTGAGCCAAAATCAAGGAATGTTCGAGCCAAAATGCCTGGACACACGAAGTTTGAAGCAATTTAAGACATCAGATGAGGGAAAGATGGATTCAGGGAGTCTGGACTCTCTGGAGAGAATTCCAGAGCTCAGCTGTTGAATAGAAGAAGGATTGGGAATATCGTTTCACTCTTGGATTAGAGAGTTGAAGAGTAGGGGTGGGATTGTGTTGCATGACGGGTGCTACATACTCTACGTAGAGGACCCACACATCATTCCTATATAATTGACTAATTCCTTGAAGTAGATGATAGTGCGTTATTATGTGTGCGATTAGTTTGCTTGGGAAACAGATTAACTTGCTCATGTAGTAGTGTACACCCTATGTAGTGGATTGTGTTGTTGTTGTTCCCCAAGCTGCCTGGCCGAACAGCCCCAAGGCCCCGAGCAATTCCAAGGCCATAACCGAGCGCCCTCCACAGAACCCTCCCTGCCGACCACAATAAAGCCTGGGTGACCGAAGACACTCCATGCGGGGAGCTGAGGAGGGTGCGGAAACGCCCGGGAAACCAAAGCCCCACCCAGGGCCCTGTGCCCCTCAGCAATTATGAAGAGAAAGTTGAGGGGCAAGGGAAAAATGTGACGCTTTGGCTTCCAATCTTGGTAGATTGGGAGGTCAATCCACGGAAAAGACGCCGTCACTTGAGATATAGAAAATATATAAGTTAAAGGAACAGTCAGAGTAAGCTATGGGTATGGCAGAGATCACTCAGTTCTCACTCTGATAGACCAGCCCATCACATGACTAGAACCCAATCCTCTCAGCATCAGCTAGGAAAGGCCCTAGAAAGCCGCCTTTGGCGGGGGGATAGCTCCCCTATTTCAACCCCTTTCGGGGTCGGGCACCCGCGATTGTGTTCTTTTATTTAATAAATTTTATTTTAGTAAGCGTTGTTTCCGCATAGCAATTTGGTAAGTTATTTTGCCTTTATATTGTCTTTGTCCATGTTTTGGTTTGTTTAGTTTGCAAGTTTTACTTTTTAATATGTCATTACCAGTGCAAATTAGTATTTACTCATAAAATTATCATTATCCAATAATGTTAAAACATAACCCCCAAAGAACCATATTTTTTCATTAGGCCTAACCTAACGACCTAACCTTAACTACATGGCAGCATACCCACAGACACCAAGATATATCGAAACACCCAGCACACGGTATCACACACAAATACCGTCATCTTTCCCTCCCTGCCCACCACAAACCACCTTCCAGAAGCACATCCATACTCATATATCTCGTTGTTCCATCCAATTACTCATAGAAAACACGCAGCTGCAGGCACGACCTCCCGAAATCCATCCTTCTGAATCCTCTCTTCCTCGCGAGGAGAGAGTCCACCTGGCCAGGCTGAGATGTGGGCACCATCCAGCTCTTCTGAGCAATCAGAAGAGACTGGATGTGTCAGTCGTCGACACCTGCCTAGGATGTAACACAGCACCCCATACTAATAAACATAGCATAGAAGACTGCATTCCACACAATCACTTGCGCCAACAACATAATCTACACTCCTTGAGGGCCCTGTGGGAAAGCCTGATCATGGCCATGGCCTTTCTTAGGGACTCTGGGCTGTTTGGCCAGGCAGCCTAGGGCATGACAACAACATTAACTTACCTGGTAGGACCATAAACCCCTCCAGCAGTAAAATGGGTAGCATTCAAGGAGACTACTGCAGGACTCTTCTTCTTCTTCTTCTTACCTCTGACCGGGTATAGGCTATCCTAGTGTTTACTAGCCTACACCCCTTTGAAAGGACATTAGCCTAACCTAACAACCTTACCTAACCTATCCTAGTATTATAGGTGGGGGCTGCCGCCCCCACACTCCCGCTCTGACTTAGATTTTTGGTGTATTTGTCTGTGAAGTGGGTATTTTTCAATTTGTTGATAACGAAAATCCTCCATGCGGACTATATAGAGAAAAATATGGGGAATCTATTGGTGCCTATTTTCCCTAATAAATTGTTTCTCATAACGTCGCACTAGTGTCCTTGAATATTATCGTAAAATGACTACATCAGTAGGGGGGAAATGGCCAAATGGCCAAAGATTCAAAGGGATGCTCCAGGAGTACAGTCACATGGACAGGCAAAAGGACAAGTACAGTGTATATTGTTTGACTGGTTTAGTGTATCCCTTATGATTGTTCAATGTTTTGTTTTTGGTCATAGCATTGATATAAAAGATAAAATAATAATAATACGGAGGATTTTTTTTTTTTTTTTTAATCTCCACTGAATCAAGATGGCCTCCATTTTTGCTTCCACCCTCATTTAACCCATTGTCTAAGGGAAAATAATTTAATTTGCACTGGTAATGACATAATAGGATTGATGTATGGGTCATAAAAATTGTATACAGTACCTACCGTATATGACAATTATCGAGGTACTTTCTGGAAGTGAAGGAAACATCAGTGAAAGTGAAGTACAGTACAAAACAGTTATAGTCCGTTCATTCTAGGTTGGGCAGAAATCGTAACCCCTAACCTCTCATAACTTAAAAAGGACTAGAGTAATCGAGCTAATATTTCTACCAAATAGGAAGACTTGGCTAGGGAATATGTGTATACATTGACAGCTCATTTGCTCAAGCCCTTTTTTTAGTTACAGAGGTTAGAGGTTACGATTTCTGCCCAACCTAGAATGAACGGATTATAATGAAGAACAGCTTCAGCAAAAGAGGAAGACTAAATGAAAAGAAGAAAACCATTGGAAATGAACAAGAATAACAAGTGGAAGTGAACGAGAATAACAAATGGAAGTGAAGAATAACAGTGGAAGTGAAAGAAAAAGAGCAGCGAGAGCGAATGAGAATAACACTGAAAATGAAGGAAAAAACCAATAGAGAATAAGAACAGTGGAAGTGAAGCAAGAGAACAAGAACAGTGGAAGTGAAGCAAGAGAACAAGAACAGTGGAAGTGAAGGAAGAGAACAAGAACAGTTTGTTAGCAATGATTTGAAGCCTAGAAAACAGTGTATAAGCGTTCGTTATAAGGCAAACAGGATTCTCGGGTTCATCTCTAGGAGTGTGAGTAACAGAACTGCTGATGTTATCTTAAAACTTTACTTGTCATTAGTGAGACCCCATATGGATTATGCTGTCCAATTTTGGTGTCCTTATTACAGTATGGACATAGATTCATTGGAGAGAGTACAGCATAGAATGACAAAAATGATCCATAATATTAGAAATCTTTCGTATGAAGAAAGGTTGAAGAAATTAGGTTTACATTCGTTAGAGAGACGCAGAGTTAGAGGGGATATGATAGAGGTGTTCAAGTGGGTTAGTGGGATTAACAAAGGGGACATGACAAATGTACTAAAGCTCAGTGATAGCGAAAGAACTCGTACCAATGGTTTCTAATTAGATAAATTTCGTTTCAGAAAAGATATAGGCAAATATTGGTTTGGTAACAGAGTTGTAGATGGGTGGAATGGACTACCAAGTGCTATAGTGGGGTCTAAAACGGTAGGGAGCTTTAAGATAAAATTGGATAAGCATATGGACGAGAAGGGTTGGGTGTAAAGGGGGATCAGCCGGGTTGGGCCAATCAGCACTCTGCATACACCCATAATCCTGCGTTAATCTCTAACCGTTTTGGTAAGATGATCCTCAGGGTATTAGAGTGTTGAGCCTATAATTGGGCTTTGTAATTGAACTGGGGTTGTGTGGGACAGGGATCTGCCTTGCTTAGGCCAATCGGCTTTCTGCAGACTCCTATTTTCTTATGTTCTTAACAGTGGAAGTGAAGCAAGAGAACAAGAACAGTGGAAGTGAAGCAAGACAATAAGAACAGTGGAAGTGAAGCAAGAGAATAAGAACAGTGGAAGTGAAGCAAGATAATAAGAACAGTGGAAGTGAAGGAAGAGAATAAGAACAGTGGAAGTGAAGGAAGAGAATAAGAACAGTGGAAGTGAAGGAAGAGAACAAGAACAGTGGAAGTGAAGGAAGAGAATAAGAACAATGTAAGTGAAGCAAGAGAATAAGAACAGTGGAAGTGAAGGAAGAGAACAAGAACAGTGGAAGTGAAGGAAGAGAATAAGAACAGTGGAAGTGAAGGAAGAGAACAAGAACAGTGGAAGTGAAGGAAGAGAACAAGAACAGTGGAAGTGAAGGAAGAGAACAAGAACAGTGGAAGTGAAGGAAGAGAACAAGAACAGTGGAAGTGAAGCAAGATAATAAGAACAGTGGAAGTGAAGCAAGAGAACACAAAAAGTGGAAGTGAAGCAAGATAATACCAGTGGAAGTGAAGCAGAATAATACCAGTGAAAGTGAAGCAGAATACCAGTGGAAATTAAGCAGAATACCAGTGGAAGTGAAGCAGAATAATACCAACCAGTGGAAGTGAAGCAGAATACCAGTGGAAGTGATGCAGAATAATACCAGTGGAAGTGATGCAGAATAATACCAGTGAAAGTGAAGCAGAATACCAGTGGAAGTGAAGCAGAATACCAGTGGAAGTGATGCAGAATAATACCAGTGGAAGTGATGCAGAATAATACCAGTGGAAGTGATGCAGAATAATACCAGTGGAAGTGATGCAGAATAATACCAGTGGAAGTGATGCAGAATAATACCAGTGGAAGTGAAGCAGAATACCAGTGGAAGTGAAGCAGAATACCAGTGGAAGTGATGCAGAATAATACCAGTGGAAGTGAAGCAGAATAATACCAGTGGAAGTGAAGCAGAATAATACCAGTGGAAGTGAAGCAGAATAATACCAGTGGAAGTGAAGCAGAATAATACCAGTGGAAGTGAAGCAGAATAATACTAGTGGAAGTGAAGCAGAATAATACCAGTGGAAGTGAAGCAGAATAATACCAGTGGAAGTGAAGCAGAATAATACCAGTGGAAGTGAAGCAGAATAATACCAGTGGAAGTGAAGCAGAATAATACCAGTGGAAGTGAAGCAGAATAATACCAGTGGAAGTGAAGCAGAATAATACCAGTGGAAATTAAGCAAATGCCAGTGGAAATTATCCTAAGCAGAATAATAATACCAGTGGAAATGGAGATGAGCACCAGAGGCAGTGAACAAGAACACCAGTGACCGTGAATGAGATTATATAATTATCAAGGTACCTACCATACCTCCGTTATAGTAGGCCTTTAAACTCAACCTTGTGGAAAAGTGCAAGTAGTTCTGCACCAATTAAAGGTGGCCACCTTTCTTGCTTCCATCCTTAGGCCTATTTAACCCACAAAGTCTAGGCCTAATGAAAAATAATCTATATTTTGTGGTGGTATTGACTTAGCCTAGGTCTATATAGTCTAACCTACAAATTCATGCATAGGCTAAGTAGCCTAGCCTAGGTTTAGACTAACAAATATGTAGATACAATTTCAATCAGGTAGTGTAGTAGGCTAAATCACCTTTCTACGCCACTGACATGTCTCGTTAAGATCTTGTGTAGCGGGTAGAACTATTTTTCAGATGCCTATTTACTAAGAAACATTGAGCAATATCTTTAACCTAACCTACTAACCTAGTATATTAGTGGACTATTTATGAATGTAAAATATAGCCTACTCTAAGTCTCGAACATTACCAAATTATTGATATAGGCCTAGGCAGGTCCACCCACTACACAGGATTATATCCATGTCTCTAAACTCTAAAGAATACAATTATAAATAAGGGGTCCTGGCAGGCAATTCACATACAATAGGCTAGGCTTAGCCTAGGCCTAATATTTGTTCTTCAAGAATTGGTAACAAAAAGTTCAAGCAATTCTGTGCTCTTCTTTAAATCTGACCAATGCTAATGTGGAATGCCTAGTTAGCTAAAAAAGCAAATTAGTGGTATGCTAGCCAACCGAAAAATGTCTTACGAAGTGCATTGCAATTACAAGTAGATGTCAAGGGTAGGTCATTTGAAAACGAAACTAAGAAGTGATTCTCGTTGGCACATCCGTCTTAATATACCAGGCCCAGGACTCCAATATTACCCCTGCCAGGACCCCAGGAATAATCTCGGGTACAGTGGTCAAAGGTCCAGCTGCTCTCCCAGTAATGAGAATATTCCGGTGGTCTCTCTCCCCTCGACGGTCCAGCCACCACCACTCACCATTCGGGTCTGGGATCAGCAGTGTGGTGATATTCTGCTGGTTTTGAGACATTTTGGCCTACTCCGTGCTCCCCGGCTGACTTGGGTGGCTAAGGGAATTTAAATGACGCCCCAATTTTAACGTCAAATGCACAGAGAAAAACAACAACAAATGGTCCACCGACAGCAGCTCCTAAAATGGCGAGTTCTTCCCTCTCTTTTCTAACTGCGAATCTGCTTTTTATCGTCTACATTTTGGCATGTCAATGGTTTACCACACTCAACCATATATTTACATATGTGATAAAAGCCTCAATTGTCTTAAAAATGTGATTAACGGCCAGAAATAATATAATTTCTGAGGGAATCCTGAAGAGGAGAGTGGCTTTATGATCTTGGCGGTGGGCACAAAGCTCGGCCTCTGATTGGTCAATATGTGTCACGTGGTACGGTACGGAACGAAACCAGTAGTAGAGCCAGGAAATCCTTAATATTGGCAGGAAAGGCGGGGTAATTGATGTATGCCCTGTTTAGATCATTACAGTGGTATCTTGAATGGTCGCCTATGAATCTGTAGGTTTCCATACGCTTTACAAGGACGTTTTTCAGTGAAGTCATTTAATCCCGCCAGGAGTGAGTTGTCCACCGGGATGGGAACGGTATAGTTTGACAGCCAATCAACGAAGAGTATTCATATTTACGTGTGGCGCGAAATATGTCCTAAACAGACAAATGTCTCGGCAAATTTTAGTATTTTCATATCATCACCAACCCACCAATCAACTTACAAATAAACCTAATTCATGAAATTAATGAAACAAACATGGGAGTCTGCAGAAAGCCGATTGGCCCACACAAGGCAGATCCCTCTCACACGAGGTAAGATAACCCAATTACCCTTATAACTATAACTTATAACTATAAGGCCTAATTATAGTCCCACCTCACTAACGCCATGAGGACCGACCTCATCAAAACGGTAAGAAGTCATCATTAGAAAACAGGAGTCTGAGAGAGCCGATCGGCCCACATCCGGCTGATCCCCCTCACATCCAACCCATCTCGTCCATATGCCTATTTAATAAATTTTATCTTAAAGCTCTCTATCGTTCTTGATCCCACTATAACACTCGGTAGCCTATTCCACCTGTCGTTTTTTTTTTTTTTTTTTTTTTTTTTAGTAGATATGTGGATCTATTTATCTATCTATTGCCCGACGCCGTGATCCCCGAAGGGATGGCCACGAACGAACCGCCCTCATGCACCTCTGTCCCCAGTCAGTCGACGCCCCTCCCCCCAACCAGCACCGCCTTCGTTCATATACTTCCTCACTCCATCCTTCCACCTCTCTTTCGGTCTACCTCTCCCTCTCTGTCCCTCCACCTCGCTCTTGTACACCCTCTTAGTCATTCTCTCGCTTTCCATACGTTCCATATGGCCGAACCATCTCAAGTTGTTCCTTTTCACACTTTCCAGCACATCTACCTCCACACCAGACCTCCTTCTTACTTCCTCATTAGTCTGTCTATCCCTCCATGTAACTCCGCACGCACTTCTTAAGTAATTCATTTCCACTACTCTCACTCTTGGTCTGAGTCTCTCAACCAACATCCATGCTTCGCTTCCGTAAGTCAGTGTCGGGATTACCACACTGTCATGCAAGGACTTCTTCACTTCCATACTGACCACCCTATTTCTTGTTACTGCTTTCAGCATTCCTACAACCTTCTTCCCCTGTTGTACCCTCTCCCGCACTTCTTCATCCATAGTCCCATCTTTACTCAACACACTGCCCAGATACTTAAAAGGGTTGACGATCTCCATAGCCTGACCGTTCAGCTTTACCTCACACTCTGTGACTTCACCCCTTCACCCCATAACCTTGCTCTTCCCTGCATTTACCTTCAAATTCCGTTTTTCGCACACTGTTCCAAACTCATTTACCAGACCCTGCAACTCCCATTTATTATCACTCATCAGAACTGTATCATCGGCAAACAGCAATATAGGTAGCTTCCACTCAATTCCCTCCCTTTTCAGCGATACACCAACATCCACTGCTCTTGATAGTATTTCTTTCACGACTCCATCTGTATATACAGTAAACAACCACGTGGACATCACACACCCCTGTTTCAAACCAACATTCAGGTCAAAGAACTCGCTCTGCTCACTCTCCACATGTACTGCCGCCTTTGCACCCTCATACATGCTCTTCACTGCTTTCAGCAACTTGCCATCTACTCCGTATACTCTAAGTACTTTCCACAAACCTTCTCTATCCACTCTGTCATAGGCCTTCTCCAAGTCCATAAAGGCAACATACACCTTTTGTTTCTTCTCCACAACACAATTCAGGGTAAAAATCTGATCTACACATCCTCTTCCCTTCCTAAAACCTCCCTGCTCGTCGCCTATCCATGGATGAGGGAGACAAAAGGCAGAACTGCCTATAATGAGTGCCTCCCCCAGTTGAAAGAGTGACAGGGACAAAATCAAGGAACGTTCGAGCCAAAATGCCTGGACACACTGAGTTTGAAGCAATTTAAGTCATAGGATGCTGGGAAGATGGATTCAGGGAGAGTTCCAGAGCTTAGCTGTTGAATAGAATGAGGTTTGAGAATATAGTTTCGATAATTCACTCTTGGATTGGAGAGTTGCACAGAGTAATAATAATAATAATAATAATAGTTCTTAATCTATGTTTGGAAGATTTTAGAAAAAAGGGTCCCACACACTATTAAGTATTCAAGAAACAAACCACCAGCGGCGAGGGAGGCTGTTATGTGAGGACTAGGCTACTCCTGGATCAACTCACAGAATCAAAACCCTGTTTCACCTACAGTGGAACAAGACTCTTCAACTGCATCCCAGCCACACTGAGAAACATGAAAGGGGTGTCTCCTGACACCTTGAAGAAGCATTTGGATGCATGGTTGGTCAAAATACCTGACCAGCCACCAACACCAGGATACCCCAGTTCCAACTCCAACCGACTTCTAGATTGGAGCATAGAAGAAAAGGAGCTGCCTGGTCGCAGTGGAGCCCCAGCTCAGCTGCGTCACTAACTGACGGAATACAACAAAGTGTAACAAAGTGTAAGTGTAAGTGTAAGCTAGTGCATGCTAATAAGCCAGCTAAGGCCAGCCCAATAAGGCCGATTAGGCGTACTACTGTACTACTACCCCATCTCCTTGCTCATGAGGGACGGTAACGACTCAGTGCTTGTGAAAAACCTTTAATGCGCCGAGCGTGGGCGCGATCCTGGGACCTTCTGGGTGGAAGTCCAAGACGCTATAGTCACTACACCAGCGAGCCGCTGGTTAGAGTAGGGATGGGTTTGTGTTGAAAGACGGGTGCTATGTACTCTACGTAGAGGAGGTGGTATACACTGAGAGAGCTCTGAGGAACATTGATTATTGTAATAGCGGCAGAATAGCAAGAGAGATGCAACACTGCGGCGAAGAGAGAGATATTGCGGAGTCCGTGAGTGGACGTGAGTTAATGAGACGGAAGGCTTTCTTTTCTACTTTGTCGAGAAGTGCTGTGAGAGAGGATCCTCCCCACACATGCGAACAATACTCAATACATGGACGCACTGTGCCCCTGTACAGAGCAATTTAAGAAGCTGTGCAGGGGTAAAGAACCCCCGGAGGCAGTTGAGCACACCCATGCTTCTGTGAAGCTGTTTTAGCAAGGGTGGTAATATGGTCTTTCCAAGTGAGATCAAGAGAGAAAGAGATTCCTAGAATACTGAGAGAAGATGAAGGATTGATTGAATTGTATATTATTGAAATATAATGGATTGTCCTGTGGGAGTTCTTTACGGGTAGATAAATTGAGCAATTGGCTCAGTGTGTCCAGGCATTTTGGCTCGAACGTTCCTTGATTTTGGCCCTGTCACTCTTTCAACTGGGGGAGGCACTCTTTACAGGCAGTTCTGCCTTTTGTCTCCCACATCCACATATAAAAAAAAAAGATAGGTGGAATAGGCTACCGAGTGGGATCAAGAATGATAGAGAGCTTTAAGATAAAATGTATTAAATAGGCATTTGGACGAGATGGGTTGGATGTGAGGGGGATCAGCCGGATGTGGGCCGATCAACTCTCTACAGACAGAGGGCTGTCCCTCTCCCTCATACTTTCTACTTCTGTACCATTATATGGAAAATTGGAATCTGCACTCTGTTCTGAACCCGTCTTCCCTCGGTTCTTAGATTGACCGGGACTAGGAGGTTCTCTGGGTTCTAATTCCCAGTCTGCCTCAGTCCACTTGTGTTCTTTCTCGTATACCGAGGTGTCTGTTCCAGAGCCAGATTCGGAATTAATTTCCCCTCTCTTACAAGATTGATAAAAAGTTGAGGGCCATTGGTAACTCTCCTCTATCTGGGAAAGGTTTCGTATTCCCGGTCAATTTGATATCTTTTCCCCTCGCTCGTATCAAACTGTGCTCCCGTTTCTTCTTCACTCATTTCGCCATTACTCCAGCTCCATTCATCTGATGCAGTGACGAGGGATCCTTCATATCTCTTGGTATGGCGAATATGTGTGACTTGACACATACCAGATTTGATATGGTCCGTTAGTTTCTACAACTTGAAGAGAGCCCTCATATTTCTCTTCGAATTTACCTGCTCACGTGGGGTCATACCTTTAACTAGGATGTATTCTCCTTTGAAATACGGGTTCTCTAGAGTTGGATTTCGGGTTGTCGGCGGTATATATGAGTTCAAATTTCATCTCGTCTCTTCTCTTTGTCTTAATAACATTGTTCAGGTTTAGAATAAGATTTGTCCTTGATGGTGTAGGGTAACAACCGTTCTTGGGGAAGCTTTGAAGTACTGTAGTACTAAAAAATATTTCATAGGAGGGAATAACCGGTAGTTCTACAGACCGTGGTGTTAACTCCCCAAATTATCTCAGGCAACAATTCTGGCCATTCTCAGTTAATCTCGCCTCCTTGTGAACTCAGGTTACACAGTTTTCAAGTAGGCCTAACCGGTGATTTCTTTCACATACATCATTCCCTTGTGCCCAGGTATGGTGATCGAGGTATGTTTGATCTGATAACCTAAATAGTATATCGCAGGTGGTACCAGATTTCATTGTTAAATTCTCTGCCTCGATCGCTCAGAATACATTCAGGAATACCGTATATGAAAATAACTGATCGTTCCAGTATACAGTTGGCTACCGTTCCTGCACTCTTTTCCGGAATGGCACAGGCAATTGTATATTTCGAGAACACATCTACACAGGTCAGGATGTATCTCTTCTTTTGCTTCCTGGGTAAGGATCCCACAATATCCAGATAGCTTCTCCCAGGGCCTCTCCGCAATGATATGGCCTGCTTGTTGTCTTGGTCCTCGGCCATCTTTCCCTCGTTGGCAACCTAAAGGGGAGGTGTGGTTGAGTGGTCTTGCCACTGGACTGGTAATCTAATGGTCCCGGGTTCGAATCCCGATGTATCAATGGGAAGATATTATTGGGATGGAATTTGTGCTGTACCTATAGTATCAGTGCAACTTTCAAATAGCCTACCATAGCTGCGCAACTTATGAGTTAAGAGTCCCGGCGCCTTCACCCAGTAAAACCTCGTAAGAGTCCTGGCGTCTTTCTCGGGTTAAGAGGACCCTCGCCTTCGCCCAACAAAACCTCTTATGAGGACCCTCGCCTTTCGACCTGGGTTAAATTTAATAAGTCATGTCTCGGCTGTCATTACGTTTGGCTGGCAACAAATACATAAAGTTTTAGATATTGTTGATACCAATTATTGATCAAAACATACTTGGTGCCGAGACATTACTTATTAGGCAGACTGTACATTCAGATAGTATTCCATAGGCCTAGGTCCAAGGTCAATATACTGCAGACTATAAATTTAATTCAAAATAGGAGATATGTTATTAGATGGGAAAATTATATATTTAGTTTAAGTATATATTAAATGTTACATCCCTTGCATATTTAGACAGTGTGACTGTATATAGTTTAAATAATAAATATCAGTGGGAGTTTATGAAATAATGATTGTCTTGTGCGTCCACTAAGAAATAGCCGATCGACTAGTTTGGATCATAGTAATCTCGGTTTCCCTAAGAGAAAAAATAGCGTATATATTTGGCTGAATGTATTTTTTAATATCTATATGCATTGCCTATTATTGTATTAAATGCTATGATTTATGATATAATCTTTATAAACGAAAGGTATAACTCAAGTAAAAAAATCAATAGCAACGTCAGTGTCATTAAATCCGTCCGAAATCTCCACATCGCGGGTACGTGATCGGGTAGATCTGTGGCAGAAGCGACTGTCTTATCATAACTTTTATCTGGCGTAGCCCTGTGCCCTCACACACTGGGTAAGCCTCAATATTTCCCTCCACACTCACAACCACCACCATCATAAACCCCTATGGTATGTTACAGGTGATGCTGCAGCCTCCACCCACCTGTAGTATCCGAGAGAAGAGGATACAGCTGTAACCCAGGGAGAAGCTGATTCAATGTCGGCCTCTTGTTGAGGCAGTTCACTCACCTTACTTGTTAAACACTAGGGTTAATGCCTTCACTAACACTTTTTGTCAACATTGGTATAAAGGGGTTGGCATGGTATTTGTGATTGTGAAAAAAACCATTTGTGAAATTTTATAGCTTAGGCCTAGTTCCACCTAGGCAATTAATTTGACAGGCTAGGCTAGTGTAAAAGATATTTAAATTTTGGTTTTAAGTAGGCTAGGCTTACTCTGTAGTTTTTTAAACTTGAGTCTTGTTTTTTCTTAAAAACTAGGCTAGGCCTATTCTAGATTAGGCTCTAAAAAATTACATTAGGAACCCATACCCAGTACAATACTGTATTTAAATTCAGAATGGAAAAACAAATTTTATTAGATCTAGCCTATGGGTCAAGGTTATTTTTGGGAAGGATGTAGGCTAGTATCTATTTTGACGGTTATTTTTTCTGTTATTTGCCCCCTGCTGCGCCTGCTCGTAATATACAGTATACCATAGCCTATGATGATGACCAATAAGTCATGTGGGGGGGGGGGGGGGGGGCCTTAATATTGTATCCCACAGTAGTCAAAATAGACAGGAAAATGATCGCGAGGGTGCCGAGTAGTGTAAATATGTAGGCTACTGGTATCCCGTAAACAAGGAATTAATATTACTGTATATTTAAAATTTCTTAACTTTCTATTTCAATTAGGTTGATATTAATAATAATTCTAATATATTTATTTCACTCCTAACACCAAACACCTCCCAATTAAATTAGTGAAAGGCTAAGCCCAAGTAATTTTGACAGTTTTATTATAATTATTATTATATAGATAGATCCGATCCGATAATCTGATATTTTTAAATTATGATTTCCGATCCGATATTAATCAACAAATTCTTATCAAAGCACAGCTCCAATTGATAGGCTATCGAACACACATATGCTCGCAACAATATGAAACAATACCGGTATATAATTATACCCTGTTATAGAGGTATGTTATGAAACTAGAGTATTACTACACACAAAAATAAGTAACACCCCATTCTTAACATTAATCATCCATTACAAACCCCAATGTATTTAAATAAACTAATGAAAGCATATGGTCCTCCCAGGATTCGAACTCGGGACACCACACCCAGAAGTTCCAGAACATAAGTATCTAAACCATTAAACCACCAACACATATATAACTGTATATTGTTCTTTCCCCAGGTGAGGATGGGTGAGGACAGCTCTGTCTCGGTCAAATGGGATCACCACCAGCCAGTCCTCTTGCAGGCCATCAAAGAGATATATTCCAAGGCAAGTTAAAATATCTATCTATCTATCTATCTATCTACTCAGGCCCAATCCCCACTTTCCCTATTTTTATTTTATTTTATTTTATTATTATTAGGCCTATTATTATTATTATTATTATTATTATTATTATTATTATTATTATTTTATTTTATTTTTTTTTGGGGGGGGGGGGGGCGACTCAAGACAGAGCAAGAACAGGGACAACACAGAAAACAAAAAACACACAAAAACAAAACACAAATTCACACAGATCCAGGTCATTCAGGAGAAGACCCAGAGACATAATTTGTATACCAGTATACAAGTTATAATTCCAGTAATTTATTACCGTACTTTTAGTGATAAATGAAACCCATTTCCTCCATAAAATTCCTTATGATTATGCACTATTTTTGTCTAAATCAGTTACAATTTAATAATTAAATAAAACCACTTAAATGTGAATGTTTTCCCTACTTAAGGGGGTCACCATTTTTGTTTTATCTTTCTCTCCTTTTCTCTCTTTCCCTGGCTTGTATCCATTCGGCCCCATTCAACCAACTGTTTTAAGACGTTTATCCCCATCCAGGCGTCGATTTCTTCCTGGCAAGCGATAGCTAGCCAGCATTGTATGGAGAAATCCGGCTTTGTCGAAAAAAAAATTCTATCGAAAAATGTACAAATTTAGCTTGCTGTCAAAACAAATATATATACTGTATATGCTGGCTCGCTACCGCTCGCCAGGAAAATATTGACACCTGGATGGGGGTAAACGTCTTAAAACAGTAGGGTGAATGGATACAAGCCAAAGAGAGAGGGAGAGAAAGATAAACAAAGCGAGGTGGGCTCCCTTAATGAACAAGATAAAATTGAAGAACTGCATATAGTACAGTATATATTACTAAATTACTCTACCTTTCAGGAGATCTTTGCGGATGTGAGACTGGAGTGTGACGGCCATGAGCACTGGGTCCACAAGTTTATCCTCTCAGCTTGCAGTGAATACTTCCAAGATGTTTTGGTTGACGTTCCTCACCGTGGGTCCATCACAGTGTCCTCCTACGTGCAGCACCGCCATTTGGTCTCCCTCCTGGATTTCATGTATCTCGGGGAGGTCATTGTGCCACAGGAGGAACTGGCCGAGCTAGTCAATGCTGCTGAGGTGTTGATGGTTCGAGGGTTTGCTGTCCCTTGTGAAGAGGCTGATGATGATGATGAGAATAACGATGATGAATTTCCAGGGAAAAATATTTTCAGCAAATTCCCTGATAAGTCGGGTAACCAAGGTTCAGAAAATTATGTAGGCAGCTTTACGAACGCCGGAGGTAGCAGCTATATGTACGACAATAAGTTCAACTTCAAAAGAAGAGTGTGTGACGAGGAGGATGGTAACAAGGACTTTAAAGACAGAAGAATGTTTGGACCCGGGAGTGACATGAATATTAAGGAAGAACCAGATGATTCCGACTTTACCGAGCGACACCAGTTCTCCAGCAATCAGGGTAACAGATATCCAAACAATTATCCAATGCACGGTATGGATATGGATGGAAACAATGGCAACCAAGGAATGATTCAAAGGCAAGGACCGGATATGAACGGTGGTAACCCGAATGCGGATATCAGTAATCTGCTGAATGTCTTGATAGACAGTCCTACCACTGTGAGTATAAAACTGCCGTACTTCATTCATATTAACTTGGTAATATATCCCCACACTTCATTCATCGTAACAAGGCAGTAAATCCCCCACTTTATTCATTAAAATGTAAAACTTGCAAACTAAACAAACCAAAATTGGGACAAGGACAATATACAGTAAAATTAAATTATCAAAATCGCTATGTGGAAACAATGCTTCTATCTATCTATCTATCTATCTATATGCTCAGGCCCAATCCCCATTTTGGGGGTAGCCGACTCAAGACAGAGCAAGAACAGGGAAAACACAAAAACAACATAAAACAAAAAATAAACACAGATAAAAAACACAAACTCTCACAATGCTTACTAAAATGAAATTTATGAAATAAAAGAACACAATCCACCACATAGGGTGTACATTACTACATGAGCAAGTTAATTTGTTTCCCAAGCAAACTAATCGCACACATAACAACGCACTATCGTCACGTTCAAGGAATTAGTCAAATTTGGGAAGTCCGGGACGTTCTGGCATTTTTTTTTAGTAAGGAGTCACACCCCCACACTTCATTCATCGTAACAAGGCAGTAAATCCCCACACTTCATTTATATTAACAAGGCAGTAAATCCCCACACTGCGTACGTGTCCCTTTTGCGTTTCAACGTTCGGCTGGCACACGGCTTCAGCTTCTAAACACCCTTCCAACTATTGATAATTTATTTTTATTGATTATAGATTTATTTCACCATTATAACCATTTTATGCAACTATACACTGCTTACATCCATGGGTTCAGACACTTTTGGAATGTATTGATCATCTGTGCTTAGAATGTTATCAGATCACCAAGCACAGCTGAGTGGGGTTTGTTTACATGCAGTCGCTATAAAACCACTTATAATCGCGCTAGAGAGAGCTTTGTTGTCATGTCGGGCGGTCCGCAACACACGCACAGTCGCACACGTGTATTATTTGTCATATTAACAAGCTTTGAAGAGTGAAAAAAACAGGTGGCTTTGAGTGAGATATGCTCTTTAACCCTCCTCTAGCGGGTGCTCTGTGGCCGTTTTGGGCCTTTCTGGGCCGTTCTGACTGCTATATCAACCATCAGTATGAAAGGAACTGTATTGCACCGAAAACTAGGTGGAAATCGCTACACAATGACGCCACATACAGCTACGTAGCACTCGTAGAGCACTGACAGTGTTACCTCGAAGATGGAAGTTTAGCTGATTTTGCTACCTTGCTCACTTTTAGCGAACTATTGGTTACACTGTCATCCTCACGCGCGGTGGGGGAACTGGAGTTAGTGTGGGCCAGGAGGCCACAGATGTCGGACATATGGATCATTACTATCCCACCCATTTTCACTCGATTTCCACCCTTTTTTCACCCGTTTTTTGCCAGTTTTTTCAACACGACTTATGTGGTGAGCCGCTTTTTAAGGGTTAAGTTAAGCATGCCTGCACCTGCTTGTTTCGACAAGTCCTTTTAAAACGTAACATGTCATCTCTATTGCAGAAGGGACCAAACCCCAGTGGCAGAAAAAGAGGTGGAGGGGCAAACCATGGCAATCTGCCACAAAGCCAGATGTGCGGTGCGGAGGGTGAGCCGGGGTTCGTGTGCCCTCAATGCCGCAAGACATTCCATTGGCGCAGCAACCTCACTAAGCATATGAGGACCCACACTGGTGAGAAACCTTACAGCTGCACCACTTGCTCCTACAAGACCAGCTACAGTGAGGCGTTGAAGAGGCACGTGCGAATACACACGGGGGAGAAACCTTATAAGTGTGATCTATGCGACTACAAGGGCAAGGATTACGGTTCCTTAAAGTCTCATTTGAAAAAACACGCTCCGCACCACCTAGTACCACACATCTCCACCCAGGTGTCTGTGCCTCAGCTCCTATCCCAACAACTTTCACCCATTAAAATGTCCTCCCAACAAAATGACTCACAGCTAGGGCATACCCCACAGCACAATTCCACACAGCTAATACATCCACAGCAGGACTCCTCTCAACAAGTACACCCTCCTCAGCACAACTCCCCACAATTAGTACATCCCCCACAACACGACTCCCCACAGTTAGTCCATCCTCCACAGCATGATTCCCCGCAGCTAGTTCATCCCTCACAGCATGACTCCCCGCAACTGCTACATTCTACACTACACGACTCTTCTCAGTTAGCTCCCCCACCACGGCATAACCCTCCCCAGTTAGCACCCCCACGACATAATCCTCCCCAACTAGCACCCGGTCTAAGGCATAATCCCCCTCAACTTGCCCCCCCTTCACGTCATAACCCCGCACAGTTAGCACAACCCTCTCGGCATAACCCCTCCCAGATACTGCCCCCGTCACGGCACGACCCCACACAAGCACCCCCTCTCCATCTTAGTATCGAACAAAGGCTTTCATAGAGGGTCGTTTTGTGAGGCTTGTATGTGTAAATAATTATGATCGAGTATTTATTCCTCGTGGCACAAAAAAAGGATGTTAGATAGAGATTATGATAGCCCGCAGCTTTTGTTCTATTTATTTATTTAGTGTTTTCTATTTATGTAATGTTACAGAGTATATAGTTGTAGGGTATTGGTCATTTCCCTGATTTTTATTATTTGCATATAGTTGCATAATGTTACACTAAGCAGCATTGTGTGCAACCACTCTAATTATGCTATAACCAGTATTGCTATTAGTTATTAACTCCCAGAGAATGACCTATGAATATTCCTGACTACCCGGGGGTACGGGCACGCAAACACCTTGTTTATAGCATCTTGTAGCTTCACACATACCAAACGCACAGTAATCAAACCAATTATCACATATATTTATTCAGCTTGAGAATGGTGAAAATCCCATGATTTTACGTTGCTTTGTTCTTGGTATATCACTACTAGAGCATCGCCAAACAATCCAGTGAGCGTGCGTGCATATGTATGTGTGGGACACATCGATCAATACTTGTGTGTGAGTGTGTCAATCTCGTGGGGGAAGTTTAGAGAGCTGTTGCCACTCCTGACCATTAAAGGACTCCCACTTCACCTTAAAGGGAAGGTGTATACCTCGTGTGTTAGGAGTGCGATGACCTATGCCCTGGAGACTTGGCCGGTTAAAGCGGAGGATATCAAGAGAATGGAACGGAATGAGAAGAGAATGGTGAGATGGATATGTGGGGTCAACCCCAGGGACGGGATATCGAGCGAGGAATTTTAAGAAGGTGTCTGGGCATTTGGAGCGTCAGTGAAGTGATGCGCACGAGCCGACTTGGTTGGTTTGGACACATGGAGAGAATGGATGATCAGTGCTGGGTGAAGAAATGCTGGACTGTGAACTTGGGGGGAGCTGCACGTAGGGGTAGACCTAGAATGACGTGGGATCAGGTACAGTACTCCAGTCTGATCTCAAAATAAAGAACTTTACAACAGTCGCCTTGAAATCTGCGAGACTGTAACCACATTCTCTTTGGACAGAACGGTCTTTAAACTTGTATGTATGTAGATATGTACAGTCGCGCTAAGAAGTGATGTCTCGGCACTAATTATATTTTGATCAATAATTGGTATCAGCAATATTTACACGTGATTTATTCTTTTTGAGTAGATATACAACCATGTTCCTTCACTTTCCCACCCTATTCAACATCTGACAGACATTAATACAGCACAGAGCGAGCCAAACGTAATGCCAGCTGGGACATGACTTATCAGCGCGACCGTACTGTATATCCGAAAATGACAAAACTCGAGCATGCACTAGAATCCAGGCTCGCGGCGGCGATAACTGGCTCGCTTATTTTCACAATAAAAACTGAACCACTTACCTAGTATTCACCCATAGCAAGATAACAAGTACTGCCTCTGGATTAAAATGTTAAAACTTGCAAACTAAACAAACCAAAACTTGGATGATACAAAATAAAGGTAAAATAACTTATCAAAGTCGCTATGTGAAAACAACGCTTACTAAAATAAAATTTATGAAATAAAAGAACACAATGCTAATAGGTTTTTGTTGTTGTTCCCCAAGCTGCCTGGCCGAACAGCCCCAAGGCCCCGAGGAAGGCCAAGGCCCTAACCGAGCGCCGCCAGAGAACCCTCCCTGCCGGCCACAATAAAGCCTGGGTGACCGAAGCCACTCCATGGCGGGGAGCCGAGGTGGGTGCGGAAACACCCGGGAAACCAAAGCCCCACCCAAAGCCCTGTGCCCCTCAGCAATTATGAAGAGAAAAAGTTGAGGGGCAAAGGAAAAATGTGACTCTTTGGCTTCCAATCTTGGTATATTGGGAGGTCAATCCACGGAAGAGACGCCGTCACTTGAGATCTAGAAAATATATAAGTAAAAGGAACAGTCAGAGTAAGCTATGGGTATGGCAGAGATCGCTCAGTTCTCACTCTGATAAACCAGCCCATCACCACATGACTAGAACCCAATCCTCTCAGCATCAGCTAGGAAAGGCCCTAGAAAGCCGCCTTTGGCGGGGGGATAGCTCCCCTATTTCAACCCCTTTCGGGGTTAGGCACCCGCCTAAGAGGTTATAATTTTATACTGTATTTCATTTAAAGTGCTACTGGTACCGGTATTTCTCCAAAGACCATGACAAATGGTCAAAAATCTATTTGCTGACGACTAACAGTACTGTATATCTTATCACAGCCACCTGAAGTGAAGAATGTGTGTGTGAGAGGAGAGGTGAAGGTGTGTTTTCTATGTACACTCTGATACCATAGTCTCTAGCCCACTCCTAAGAATTTGTGGACCTCATATATTTTTCTGTATGCAATTATAACTTTGGAATGATTTTTGGAGAGAACTAGCTTTTCAATAAATGCTATACTGTATATCATTTTGTAGTTGATTTAAGATATATTCATAATTTGTTCTCCAGAGATATAAATTAAAAAATAGGTGAAGTCCACGAATGTGTATAAGTGGGCTAGAGACTATGGTATCCTAGTGTACCTTACAGTATATAGTAATGAAAAGGTTTGGAATGAATCTCTTGACTGATCGCTGCAATTGTGTTCTAGTTATTTATGCCATAATCAAAATTGGCAAGGATGTAGTATTCGGGCGTACCGCCCGCCTTGTTTACTCTACGCGGACGCTCGCATTCATGTTCCCGTCTATTTTGACTGCCGTGGGATACAATAATAGTCCCCTCACCCCTCCATTACTTGTCATATATATTGCCACAGGCTGTAGCTCGATTGGTAGAGCGTTCGCCTGCTAACCGTGAGGTTGACGGTTCGAGCCTCGGGCCAGCCAGTGAGTTATTGGCAGACGTCAGTGCTGTTGGTGAACGGTGCGGTCTAGCAATCTGTGGCAACTATTCACTAAGTCCCTGATTCATCAGGGCACCCACCCTAGCCTTGCTATTCAGCAGGGAGTGTATGGTGGTAAAAACTGCATCATCATTGCCAGCAGGGTCAAATAACAGAAAAAATAGATGGGAACTTAACCGCGAGCGATCGACCTATGTAAACATGATGACCGTACGCCCGGACACTACATCCTTCCCCCAGTATTTCTTCATACTTATATAATACTTCATAAACTGTAATGGAGACTAGTGAACAATATTATGGAAGCTTAAAATTATAATGTAAAACTTGCAAAATAAACAAACCAAAACTGGGACGACACAAGATAAACGCAAAGGAACTAATCAAAATCGCTATGTGGAACTAACACTTAATAAAATAAAAATTTGAAATAAAAGAAAACAATCCACCACATAGGGTGTACATCGCTACATGAGCAAGTTAATCTGGTTCCCAAGCAAACTAATCGCACACATTACAATGCACTATCGTCATGTTCAAGGAATTAGTCAGTTTGAGAAGTACGTAAAAGGAGTTACTGTAAATTGCAATTGAATCCAATTTGAATCTTGAAAGCTTAAGTTTTGCTACATTGGGGATATATTGAAGCATTGTATTATCTGTTCTGGGTCATGACAGCACATACGATAGAAAGTCTGTCAGCAGGACTAAGGAGTTACGGTAATTAAAAAATAGGGCCAATGTCTCGCTATCTCTGTGACTTCAATAGTTTGAATTCAAACCAACTAGAATTCTGGGGATGGATGTAGAGTTCGGGCGTACGGTAGTCATTGTTTACATAGGACGATCGCCGCGGTCGCACTTACGTTCCCGTCTATTTCGACGCTATATTTTCTGCCATTTGCCCCCTGGCATTACTAAATGAATACTAGGTTAGGTTAAAATAGACGGGAACATGATGGGAAAGGTCCGACGCCACTACGCGTAATGTAAACAAACATGGCGGTACGCCCGCTCACTACATCCTACCCCAATTCTGTTATTATTTGTTAGTATTCATGATGAGCAATATTTTAGGTTAGCTAGTAGAACAGGTAAAGTATATATACAAATATGTGGAAGCATAAGTAAGCGATTTGGTGATATAAAAATATTTATTTGAAAACAATTTTTATCTATTTATATAAATAAGGCGTTTGTCATGAATCGCTAGTCAAGTTGACCGGGCTTGACATTTACCAATAGCATTTTGACAGGGAGAGCTCGATCCACCTACCCTTTGATCAGCAGCTGAGACTCTACTGACTATGCCACGGCTTGTGACAATTTTTTATTAATTTATTTATATATATTTTATATTTGAGTGACATTTATCAAGGTGCAATAAAGAAGTGAATGCAAATATGGCCAACAGTTAGTGACTTACTACAGCAGAGTACAAGTGAAATGCTACACTTAGTGGCTTTCAATTTATTGTGTTCATTTTGTATTTTGTTTTTCCAGTGTTATGAAAACTACAAAGATGTTCCCTGTGGAGTTACAATCGGCCTAATAAGTGATGTCTCGGCACCAAGTATATTTTGATTAATAATTGGTTTCAGCAATATCTAAACTTTAATTTACTCATTTCGAGAGGGATATACAAACCTATTTCTACACTTACCCACCCTATTCAACATCTGGCAGACATTAATACAGCACAGAGCAAGCCAAATGTAATGACAGCTGGGACATGACTTATTAGCGCCACCGTACATTATTGGTTGGTAAATTATGTGGGCTATTGTTTTGTATGGTAAATGATTGGTGATAGAAGATGCAATAGTAACTAAAGTAGAGGATAGTCTATGTTATACTCAAATGATAGGCAGCATATTATGGATTCTAGATATTATTATAGTAGATCTGATTGTAAAGTAATATAATCACTTGTATGTTGTACTTGTCTCTGGTAAATATACATTGAAAATACAGATAGTTTAACTGAATATACCTATGTTTTGGAAATAAATTATATTTCATAAATAGCTGCAGAATGTTTCACACAGACTGGCTATTGTGTACTGTACATACATATATAACATTGCAAGACGGAGTGCTCCACACATACATGCAGTTTCAGTCTCTTGTCCTAATGGCAGCATTCCAGGCAACCCTGTTAAGGGCTGCTTCATTTATCATGTTTTTAAATTAGAGATCGGCACGTTTCCGGACCCTCCTCAGCTCCCCGCCATGGAGTGGCTTCGTTCACCCAGGCTTTATTGTGGTAGGCAGGGAGGGTTCTGTAGGGGTGCTCGGTTATGGCCTTGCTCGGGGCCTTGGGGCTGTTCGGCCAGGCAGTCTGGGGAACAACAACTTGTACGCGTCTCCTCGCTCACATAACATTACAGGACACAATATTACAATTTCAAAGCAAATGATTATGCATAAATCCATGTCCGGATTTGTACAAAGCTGGGCAAGAGTTGTGTTATCGGGCGTATCCTAGTGTTTACTGTCACCTACCCCTTTGAAAAGACATTAGCTTAACCGGAAAATATAACCGAAACTATCACTAATTTTTCCATAGTTTTTGTTTTTGGTTTTAGGTAGTTTTCATCATTATACAGTAGTTGATATTAGTTACAATCCCCAGAAAATGCTATTTCTCCCATATCCAACGATCTTAAAACACTTAGATGTAAGTAATTTTCAGAGTAAATATACATTTTTTTTTTGCCTTTGGATACAGGATGGGTTGAGGGGGGCTTTGCCCCCCCCCCCCCCATGGCTTATAGAAATCAGCATCTATTTTAACAGTAGGGGGCTTAATAAGAGTTTCACTGCTGTCAATAGGGAGAATTTTTGTTTTATATAGTGCACATAAAATGTATCTCCGGAGGTTGAAACATTTTAATATGATCTTCGCAACATCCTTATTCTATAATAGCCTTCAAGTATTGAGAAATAATTAGTGGTAGTTTCGGTAATAAGTACCGCTTAACCTAACCACCTTACCTAACCTATCCTAGCATTATGAGTGGGGGCTGCCACCCCCGCTGTTCGACATCAACTCAAGTATTTACACGACGTACGCCCGGTAACACAACTCATTCCCAAAGCTGCATAAGTAGCAGTGGTGGTGGCAACTAAAATCTGTAACAATCTTTCACGGAACGTCTTGCAAGATCATAAGCTTCTTGTGAAGAGTAAGGTCTTGAGATGCTTCTAAAGCCCTTCAGCATGATGACGTAATTTTCATCATGTTCTGGTTACCATTAGGCTATTTTCTTTAGCTTATAATATACCTGCAAGACTCAAAGGGGTACATACAATCTCAATAAACACTCTGGATAACACAGGTCCTTAAACTGTATTACATAGTCTAATTTTACAATAAAAGGTAAAAAGGCGTCTTCGTGTTGAAGGGGTTAAAGGATTCAAATAATGATGGAAATTGCAATATTAGAGATACAATGTTTGTAGAAGCTTTGCACAGTATCAGTATCGTAACCAATGAGGTTTAGAGGTTCTGTCATTTGCATGAAAGTAAACGATATTGGGAAAAGTTTAACTGAAAACGCACCTCTGTGGCTTACCGTACGGTAAGCAAGTCCTGCTCCCCACTTCAAGGTAACCTCATTATTACACCATCTACAAATTTTACAAACGTAGTCCCTCAAGGATCTGTTTTGTAATCCAACACCCTTTAATCTATACATGCACAACCAACCCATACCCCACGCACTCCAGATACACAGCCTTTTACGCAGATGACATAACACTCGTGTGGTGATGGGCTGGTCTATCAGAGTGAGAACTGAGCGATCTCCGCCATACCCATAGCTTACTCGGACTGTTCCTTTTCCTTATATATTTTCTAGATCTCAAGTGACGGCGTCTCTTTCGTGGATTGACCTCCCAATCTACCAAGATTGGAAGCCAAAGCGTCACATTTTTCCTTTGCTCCTCAGCTTTCTCTTCATAATTGCTGAGGGGCACAGGACCCTGGGTGGGGCTTTGGTTTCCCGGGCTTTTCCGCACCCTCCTCAGCTCCCCGCCATGGAGTGGCTTCGGTCACCCAGGCTTTATTGTGGTCGACAGGGAGGGTTCGGTGGGGCGCTCGGTTATGGCCTTGGCCTTGCTCGGGGCCTTGGGGCTGTTCGGTCAGGCAGCTTGGGGAACAACAACAACATAATATACATACCTTGAGAGCCTTGTGGGAAAATCCAATCTCGGCTGTGGCCTTCCTTAGGAACTCTGGGATTTTCAGCGAAGCTACTACTAATCATATGTAACTACAGTACTTGCTTGTATACCTAACTCATGTCACTACTTCTATGTGGTTCCCAGACAACTGAAACATTGAACAACTGAACCAGTGGGCAATTGAACCAATAACAACTGAACCATTGAACAACTGAACCAGTGGGCTATTGAACCAGTAACAACTGAACCATTGAACAGCATGTGGACAACTGAGCCATTGAACAACTGAACCAGTGACAACTGAACCAATGGACAACTGTTACACATTTATTGAAAAACATTCATAAATCGAATTCACAATTCTAAGCAAATTGCATTCATAAACTAATCTTACTAAGCTTACTAGAACAGATAAAATCATGAGACCCACAAACTGCTATGAGTAGGCTAACTGTAAACATACACACATTTCTTTAATTTTCAATGAGTCAACCTAGCACATAGTATGTGTGGATATTATTGGAGGAAATGAACTGTAGAATTAGATGATACCACACAATAGTATATTTACCTTGTTGCTGGAGTGTAGACGACGCGATAGGGTTATTGAGGAGTGGAACTAGGCAACTATTTAGTGGCGGAGTTGTGTGATGACAAGTGGTGATCAAGAGGAAATTAGTGGATAGTTAATTATTATGTTCCCTCCACCAACCGACTTTACTCCTAAACTCAATTAATGAAATCAACAAATACATGTAGGCGGGTGCCCAACCCCGAAAGGGATTGAAATAGGGGAGCTATCTTTCTAGGGTCTTTCCTAGCTGATGCTGAGAGGATTGGGTTCTAGTCATGTGGTGATGGGCTGGTCTATCAGAGTGAGAGCTGAGCAATCTCTGCCATACCCATAGCTTACTCTGACTGTTCCTTTAACTTATATATTTTCTAGATCTCAAGTGACGGCGTCTCTTCCGTGGATTGACCTCCCAATCTACCAAGATTGGAAGCCAAAGCGCCACATTTTTCACTTGCCCCTCAACTTTCTCTTCATAATTGCTGAGGGGCACAAGGCCCTGGGTGGGACTTTGGTTTCCCGGGCGTTTCCACACCCTCCTCAGCTCCCTGCCATGGAGTGGCTTCGGTCACCCAGGCTTTATTGTGGTCAGCAGGGAGGGTTCTGTGGGGGCGCTTGGTTATGGCCTTGGAATTGCTCGGGGCCTTGGGGCTGTTCGGCCAGGCAGCTTGGGGAACAACAACAAATACATGTGGCAGTCCAGGGAATCGAACCTAGGATGCTCACACCGAAATTCAGTGCATTTATCCATTGCGCTACGAAGACAGTTAAAGAATGGTGGACAAGCCTACGATTTATTATGCAGTTTCGAATCCTGCATATCAATCTAAGCATGTACACACTTTCCAACTGTGCTATCATAGGCTATGGATAGATGGATGGAAGGAGTAATTAATGTGATAGAAGGGGGCCTCTTGACACATTATAAGGACGATGATAATAGATGATCGGTGAATCGGTGAAAGCTACGTTAAGGTTAGTACCAACATATTAATGGAATGGAATGAGGTGAGAAAACCAGTTGAGGTAGGTCTGGTACGGTCGGTGGTTGAAGAGCAAGTGAGCTCCCTGTCTGAAATTGTGGGAGCCTTGCTTGTTCCGCATATGCTCAAAGAGGTCGGAACTTATTTTCCTTCCCAGAGATTATTATCCAAGTTTATAGGAATGATATATTACTTAATATCAAATACAGAACATAATTCAATATTCTTCCCATTTATACTAAATCATATTATGATTCAGTAAATCTACAGTTATACCACCTCCCCCCTTTTAGCGTGTTTTTGGATGGTTCAGCAGACGAGGAAACTGAAAAAAAAAAACGTATTTTGATAAAAATTTATCACCAACCAGATACGAGTTTTTCAGGTAATTTGTTGTCGTTTTTTATTTGTTATTTGATATACAGTGTTGTTTAACCCTCGTGGCCCGGGCTGGTCCTCCAAAGGACGGAGGTCGTATCCGGGCTATCTGGCCGAAAAACGTCCAGGCCTAGGGTACCGTATTTTTGTTTATTTTAAACTTCTAAAAATTTCCCACGCATCTATAAAGGTAGTGCAGTTTTCAATCTGTAGACTGGCGTTGAGTAGAGCTCTGTAAGTCAACTGGTTCAGTTGTGATGACGATTTCAGTGGAGCGAATTTTTCCGCGATGTTGACAATATCGGAGCTTTTCAGACACTAATTTCGTCTTACGTCACAACAATAACATTGATCCGACGTCTCCTTCTTGTTTTTGGAGGTGCGGTGACGCAACGATCGGCTTTGTTTACATGCGTCGGACGCACGACATTCAGACCAAGCTGAATAGGCTTGAAAGCTTACTATCTGTTGAAAGGACACCCGGGCTGCTGCCCAATTTCCGCGGTGTCCTTTCACAATGACACCCGGGCTGGAAGGGTTAATACCGAGGACCGTCGCATTTTTAGTATTTTTAACATTAGCCTAACCTAACCTAACCTGTCTCGCAACTGGTCTAAACCCAGCTCACGTTCCCTGTTTATGCGTCTTCAATGTATCTATTTCAAGTCAAATATACTTTTCCACGCATCATCAAACCATACTAAGTCTACTACTAATAATATTAACCCATTAGTACCAACAGAATAGCGACAAAATAGGGGTAGTATAACTGTAGATTTATCTATGATTCTTATTCCTACAAACTTATTACTTATTACTTAAGATTACACTTAAATTTAGACTGTCCAATACTTATGGAAATAAAAGTATGGACACCCCTTCTGTACCGGCGACGGTCTTGAACTTTATTATGGCTTCCATTAGACAATTTTATTCAGATTCTTAGGGGCCTCCAGCATTTAACAGGCTTCAAACTACAGTATCTCACTTAACCCTATTTAGCATTGTATGGAGAAATCCAGCTTCGCCGGAGACATTTTTCTATCGAAAAATTTACAAATTTAGCTTGCTGTCAAAACAAAAATATATACAGTACTGTAATTATGCTGGCTCGCTACCGCTCGCCAGGAAAATATTGACACCTGAATGGGGCTAAATGTCTTAAAAAAGTAAAACAGCCGAATAAATACAAGCCAAAGAGAGAGGGAAAGAAAGAGAAAATAAGCGAGGTGGGCTCCCTTAAAGGTTAACAATCTCGGGAAAGATTTGCAAACTGTAGCAAAAATATAGTAACCATAATTATGAAATAAACTTAACTATACTTGGGAAGTGTTTAAACAGTGTCATAATATTTATTAGAAACAATTTTATTGAAAAGATTCTTCTTAACCTGTACTAGTTTTGTAAAAACCTAATATATTCCTTCATATTTAACAAAAAAATAATGTAAACTTTAAAACCGTTCCACTTTGTAAAGTATTCCAAAGTCGGATATTAAATGTATTATATTTTTTCACCAACCAACTTCACTTCCAAACTCAATTAATGAAATCAACAAATACATGTGGCACTCCAAGGACTCGAACGTAGGACACTCCCACCGAAATTCCGCGCAGTTATGCATTACGCTATAAAAAAAAAAAAATCCTTATCAATCTCTAAAAAAAATATAATCTTAATTTCCAATAAATATAGAATTGAGGCCGTAAAAAGATAAAGCTGCCAAGAGAAACTATAAAAATTAAGTAAGGATTCCCAAACTTTTGACAATCTGCTTCATATCTCACAGCTGCACTCCTTACATCATACGGTTACTTAGGCCATCTGTCTGATTCTTTACTCGAAATATCAATTACATTATACAAATATCAAGAACGAAAAATATTCATTACCGTACAAATTTACTGTGTGCTGTATGTACTGGGTATCAAATAATCAGATAATTAACTTTAACAAATTAATTATGAACTAACTGGTGCCTGCCTTATTATTCACTGATAAACGTGTCCCTCTCCCTTTCAAAAGATGCCTGATACTGTATGCCAAATGGAATAATAATTAAAGAAAACCTGTATAATTTGAGAAATAAATAAACAAAAGTAATAGAGCATCCTGGTCAAATAAGGCATTCTACAATATGTGTCTGAGTATATAGATAAATAAACAATATGATTATAATGTAAAACTTGCAAAATAAACAAACCAAAACTGGGATGACACAGCTTGGTGCCCATACTAAAAAGACAAAAGATGAATCACATTAACAATAATCCGACTCTGAAATGCTTTAACTTATTTTCACCACTCACCTCAAGTGCTCGTATCAACACACATCTGTTGTGGTCCTTTTGCATTGTCGTTATCTTTAATGCAACTCTCAGCAACATCACCGACCTCCATAGCCACACTTTTCCCAACCTCTCCATTACTGCGGCTAGTTGTACCATCAACTTTAGATTCTGAAGCTGCAGTGTCTTTGCTTTCAACTTTCTTTTCTGAAGATGCACCGGCCTTGCGTTCTAGATCTTCCTTTCTGCTCTCAGCCTGGGCCTCACGTTTTGATGCTTTATCCTTATTTGAATCACGCTCAGTTTCCCTCTCCGCTTCTTCATCCTTCTCTGCATCTTGGTCAACATCACTCTTCGATTCTTCTTCATCCTTCTGTTCATCTTGGTCAACATCACTCTTCGATTCCATGTTTTCCTGTACATCTTGGTCAGCATCACTCTTCGACTCCATGTCCTCCTGTGCGTCTTGATCCCATCCGCCCTTTGATCTTGGGTCCCGGGGTTCCTTGAATCTGTTTTTCTCGTAGCGCGAGGTGTCGGCGCCCAGCAGTCTCAGGTAGTGGATGCGGTCGTTCTTGGCCACATAGCCTCTCACAGACTTGTTGCCCTTCCAACCCACCAGTTCTATACTCACACCATCATCGGAGAAGTACTGGAAGGCAACCGCTCCAGTGCCTGCAACATATTATTTATTATATATTTTCACCAACCAACTTTACTTCTAAACTCAATTAATGAAATCAACAAATACATGGCACTCCAAGGACTCGAACCTAGGATACTCACATCGAAATTCCACGCATTTATGCATTACGCTATCAAGACAGGTAAAAGAATTATGCACAAGCCTACAATTGTAATGTAAAACATGCAAAATAAACAAACCAAAACGTATACGAACACAGCAAAAAGACAAAACGACTAATCAAAATCGCTACGGTATGTGGAAACAACGCTTAAGTAAAAATATATTTTTTTTATCAATAAATGAACACAATCCACCACATAGGGTGTACATTACTACATGAGCAAGTTAATCTGTTTCCATCACGGGTAATTGGTGCCCTAATTCTACCGCTATAGCGAAAATGAAGACACTGAAGAACTAATGGGAATAATTATAATTGGTGCCGAGGTACCAGGCTCACCAATCTGGGACACCCATTTCCCCCCAAATACATCCAATAAATACATATTATTTGAGGAGAATACTTCCCAAATTGACTAATTCCTTGAAAGTGACGATGGTGCGTTGTTATGTGTGCGATTAGTTTGCTTGGGAAACAGATTAACTTGCTCATGAAGTAATGTACACCCATGTGGTGGATTGTGTTCTTTTATTTCATAAATTTAATTTTAGTAAGCGTTGTTTCCACATAGCGATTTTGATAAGTTAATTTGACTTTATATTGTCTTTGTCCAAGTTTTGGTTTGTTTAGTTTGCAAGTTTTACATTTTAAAATACATATTATGAGGAGGTTACTAACCACACAGACTATATTTGAAATCAGTCATATATAACCTAGCCTAACTCATCGGCATAATTTTGCCGTTTTCGTCTGACACGGCATCGGCGTCGTTAGCCTAGACCGGCGTTTGCTCTGTCTGTTTTGATGGTGGGCATTTATTTATTTCATCATTACCACCAGGCCCACTGTCCCTATCACTGAATGCATTTGAGGAGAATACTTATAAATACATATTAACATATTACTGTATGAGATTACTTACCACACAGACTATATTTGAAATCAGTCATATATAGCCTAGCCTAACTCATCGGCATAATTTCGGCGCTTTCGTCTGACACGGCGTCGGCGTCGGTAGCCTAGACCGGCGTTTGCTCTGTTTTGATGGTCCCCGGCATTTAATTCCTTCATCATTACCGCCAGACCCACTGTCCCTATCACTGAATGCACCAAAGGCCATAATAAACGCGCAAGATACGAGGTTCGGGCAGAAAAAAAGCTTGTAAACGTGTAGTTTTCCAACACAATGGTGGCCAGCATGTCCACCAATAACAGCCGCCGATTTTCTGTGACGTCATCGGGCGCCGTGTTTGAACTTTCCCGTCGGTACGGAACCGCTATGGGACACGATAAGGACATTTTAGGGTTTTTAAGGTAATAATAATAATAATAATAATCTTCTGGTTACTTATATAGCGCCCGTCTCTCCTCCTTCGAGGATTCGCAAGCGCTTGGCTTTCTTTAGTCTACCAGAGACCATTACCCATCCCCCTTGCTCATGGGGAGATGGTAACCGCCGGCTGTATCCCAGAAAAACTTTTCAATCTGAGCGGGGATTGAACGCGAGACCTTCAAGGTGGGAATTAGGCACGCTATCAACTGAGCCAGCCGGACGGCCGGTAGCCGTGATAGCACACAAACGCTATAGCAAAACCTGTGATAGCAGAGGGATGAGTGTACAGTATATACTCAGGCACATACTCCATTGCTGGGAGTGGCCGACACGAGACAGAGCCCGAACAGAAACAACATTTAAAGTTCCTATTCTCAGGGTCCGGGACCACTTTCGCGTTCCCTCGCCCATTTCTCTGTCTGGTCAAGTAGGAGAATTATACAAGGGGAGAATGGCATCATCACATTTAAAGGGTTAAGTAAAGAAAGCCCCACTAAAAATTACCATTCACCTACTTAGAATAAAAATAATGGTATAGAAAAATCTTACAGATCTCGGAGCATTGTTTTTGAGTGTCGGGGTGGAGTGTGGCAATCTCTGGCGGCATCTCCATGTCATCGTTGAGCAGCATTGCTACCAGGTCCTCTTTGCTCACCGAGATCTTACGCTTAGTGATGAGTGGCAGCAACACCTGAGAACCCTGGAAGACAAATATTACATTATCAGTGCACAGAGGTAAAGTTCAATTGATGGAGGGAGGGAATGGCAAACAAGGGATTAGGAGTTAACCCCTTGAATACCAGCGATACACGTTACGCGTTGCCTATGTATGTAACACTAAACCCCATCGACGCAATGGTTGCGTTCGCCTTAATTACACTTGTCCTATGGTACCTAGAGGGTTCATATTTGTATGGGAACTACTTTAGGAACCCACGGAACAGTACCGATGGTTGGCAACCCTCGAAGTCCAGCCGCGTGCGGGAGTGATTTTCCAGTATATTGCCTACCCATCACCCAATGTTAATTACGACTTACCGCTGCCCCTCAGGACCCCTAAATGAACTAGGTGAGCGTTTTATGTTGTTTTTCCTTCATTACTAAACCATCCCATGTGTTTTCAGGAAAACAAAATGACAAGTGGCTGGTCCTGGAGTGAACATTTATATTAAATCACTGGGGGTCCGCCGGGTCAATATAAAACAAAGGTCATGATGAGTGGAGTAGGGCACGGAACTATGGAAAGAAGTGGTGTGCAGTTTGCAGGAAGGGGGTGGGAAGTAACTTGATTCAATGTTGCATCTGTAGTGACAGGGTACACAAGAGATTTAGTGGGGCAAGTGGACCTTTGACGAGAAACAGCCTTTGAATGTGCAGTGTGACAGGGAGAACTTGTGTTGAATGACTTGCCTGATAGTTTCAATTTCGGCAGTGTAAAGCTGGAGTCGGTGAATATATTTAGCTAGTGAACTGTTGGTGATGTAATGGTTTAGATGCTTATGTTCCGGGTGTGGTGTCCCGAGTTGGAATCCCGGGAGAATCATATGCTTTCATTAGTTTATTCTAGTACATTGAGGTTTGTAATGGACAATTAATGTTAAGAATGGGGTGTTCCTTAATACACTAAACTTACTTCTTGAGCTAATCTGAAGTCACAAGGAGCTCCCTTATTATCACTCCTCACCAGCACCTTCACTCCAGTGTTGATGATCTGAGGTGGAAATAAAATAACTCAGAATTAGATGAATATAAATGTTGTTATCAATCTGCACATAAAATGTATAAAACTACAAATATATACCTGTATATATTATTAAAATCAACTTTATATGGCTTAATAAAAGTGCAATACCACCTTTGGAAAGTCAATCAAAGATTATAAAAGAAAAAAACAGCAACAGCAAATCCACTGATCCTCACTAGCCTGCATGATGAGGAGTAAGGAAAAAGACAAGGACTTTTAACCCATTGGCTGTGGGAGACGTTCCCGAACGCCATGGCAATTTACAGCAATTTACAGGCTTTTAAAGCCTCTAAAAGCCTGTAAAATCGAGTGCAAGGAAGCAGGACAGCGACAGGCCACACGTCCTTCTCTCAGCCAGGCAGCTGAAGCACTGAGGGATCTGAGTCCAGAGTCTCGCGAGATATACAGTGCTGCCAAAGGCAAATGTAGAGAGACATTAGCGAGAATTGCTCATTTTAGCGAATGTCTATGGTAGCGCTGCGGGTGAACCCCACGAGCTACGAAGCTTGTTTTGGTGTAATTTTGAAGCCATTTTCTTCTAGTTTTCGGCTGAATAAATTTCATTTCATTCAGATACTTGCCTAATCAATCAGGAGTGCCTGAATGAGCCCTAATATGGCGGAAATATGCCCGCACCGTAAGTGTTAGAGTAAAATGTGTGGTCAAAAACTGACACACTGGTCAGACCTATAAGCAGTCTGTCCACAAGGGCCATTCTGGGTTACACAGTGTCAGCCCATCCATTGATCTGCGAGCTGTACAGCTCAATGGGGACGCTACACAGTGGCCACACAACTGACCCACTAACATTATAAATAATAAATAATAAATAATATCCTGGTTGCACCCGAGTCCCCATATATGATGATTCAGTTAACTGGGCATTTGCAATGGAATGCATTATAATAAGGCCATTCAGCGCTATTGAATCTCTGAGCGAGAGCTAGAGAGAAATGGCGCTATATAAGTAACCTGAACATTATTATTATTATATTTGCTGGTAAACTTGTAAAGGTACGCACACAAACACCATAATTATGTAAATGCTTCTTCTGAAATCACTGTGTTGGGTGATTTTAATGTCCATAATGTTGAATGGCTCACTCATTCAGCCAGGACTGATGATGCTGGTCTTGAATGTGAGCTATTTGCAGACTCATTTAATCTCATTCAACTAGTCAACCAACCCACCCGTGTACCAGATAATCCTAATCATAATTTCCACCTACTGGACTTATTTTTAACAACCAATTCAGAAAATTATGATGTTACAGTGAGGTCCCCACTTGGATCTTCTGATCACTGTCTGATACAGGCCACCTGTGTATCACCTACCACACCTTCCCACTCTGAACCTGTTTTGGTGACTAAATGGCATTACGATAGGGCAGACTGGGAGGGTCTTCAAGGTTTCTTTATTGATATTCCCTGGACCTCTTTCTTTTCTAATGATGCACACTCCACCTTGAGCCACATACAAGATTTTGTAAAAATTGGAATGGAAACTTTTATTCCTCATCAAAAGTACAGTAAAAGATCTAATTCACCTAAATGGTTTGACCATAATTGTGCTAGAGTAACTGAACAAAAAGCAATAGCCTACAATGCATACACAAGATCAAAAACACATGAAGCCTTTAATTACTTTAGAAACATCAGAAATCATGCCAAAACTGTATTAAACCTAACTAAATCAAACTTTCTCCATAAGCAGGCAAATAAACTTCTAAATAATCCAAATGATAACAAAATATTTTGGTCTACTCTTAACTCATTCAAATCCAACTTCACTACTGCTTCATCCATTCCACCATTAAAATCTCCGACTGGCAATCTTGTAAGTGACCCACGAGGTAAAGCTAACCTTCTTGCAGATATTTTCTCCACCAACTCAACCTTAGATGAAATAAATCAAGATGTCCCTGTACTTAATTTTAATTCACCTGAAATTCCCTCACTTAAGATCCACACCAGACATGTCAAAACTATTTTGCAGAATCTCTCAGTAGATAAGGCTCCTGGTCCAGATGAAATTCCTCCAATAGTACTTAAGAATTGCTCCTTGGTGCTCGCTCCTGTATTGGCAAAATTTTTCCGTCTGTGTACTCATACCTCATGCTTCCCAGTACCCTGGAAAGAAGCAAACATCCATCCAGTTCCTAAAAAAGGTGCCTCTTCAGATCCATCAAACTACAGACCAATAGCTATAACTTCCACTCTTGGCAAAGTTTTTGAAATTATATTAAATAATCACATAATTAAGCATCTGGAGAATAATAAATTAATCAGTGATAGGCAATATGGTTTTAGACGATGTCGATCAACTGCAGACATTCTTTGCCTTCTTACGCATCAAATCAACCAAGCTACAGACCAACATGGTGAAACACATACAATAGCACTGGATATATCAAAGGCATTTGATAGAGTCTGGCATCAATCCTTATTGTCGAAGATGTCACACTACGGCCTTGCATCATTAGTTCCACTAATTTCTTCTTATCTTCATAACAGAAAAATACGTGTAATGGTAGATGGCCTTTATTCTCAATTTCACTCAATAAATGCTGGTGTTCCCCAGGGATCAGTTTTGGCCCCAACTCTGTTCCTCATTCATATCAATGATCTCATATCTACCACTCATAATCCAATACATTCCTACGCAGATGACTCAACACTCCACAGTTCCTTCACATTTACCAATTCTTTCACCCAACCCGATCTTATAAATTCAAAAATAAACACTGCAATTTCTCTGAACCAGGACCTTTCTAGAATTAATGAATGGGGACAAGAGAATCTAGTTTCCTTTAATGCACAGAAAACCAAGTACATTCAATTTTCTAACCGACAGAATCTCACTGACTCCCATATATTTTTTAATGATGTAAATATTCCCACTTCCCCTAGTATTGACATTCTCGGTGTAACATTAACTACTAACTTGAGCTGGACACATTATGTTAGAAGCATTGCTAAGAATGCCTCTAAAAAACTGGGACTCCTGTACAGAGTTCGAGAATTCTTCACTGACGAGCAGTTGGCCGTAATATATAAAAGTCATGTGCGCTCTCAGATGGATTACTGTTCACCTCTGTGGGGTGGAAGTGGAGTGGTTGCATTGAGGCAGTTGGACAAAATTCAAAATAAAGCTATTAGATTAATCAATAACCCTGCAATCACACAGGACCTTCCTACATTAGCCATACGAAGAAACGTTGCATCCCTTGCATTATTCTACAGATATTTTCACAGCAATTGTTCCGAGGAACTTGCTTCAATTGTGCCGCCTCTCCACATCTTTCCCCGTAGAACTAGGGCAGCTGAGAGCGCCCATGAATTTACACTTTCTCCTCCACAATGCAGAACTTCTGCTTATCAGAATTCATTTATCCCCAGAGCTACTACTCTTTGGAATTCACTTCCCTCGAATTGCTTTCCACAAACTTACAATCAACAAATGTTTAAATCCAGTTGTTACAAACATTTTATGAATGGAGGATGCCTTTAGGCACATGGACCTTTTTGTTTTATCTGTGTTTTTCCTTCCTCCGTTCATTGTCTCTTAAAAAAAAAAAAAAAAAAAAAAATACAACAAATAATCAACAAACAACCAACCTTAATATTATACTGATTGAGAGCAATGATGTCCTTGATGAGCTTGTTAGTGAAGTAAATGTTCCTCTTCTTGCCTTCCTTGGTGCGAGTGAGGAAGAGTCCGGCCCCTACCTCCGACCTCATCCCGTAGAAGTCGTTGATACCCGGCCATATAGGCTCGTCGTCTTCAAAGTAGTAATATGGCTCTTCTCGGAAACCCTGACGACGTTTCTTTTTAGGAGGCTGAAAATGCAAGAATAAAACATAAAACTTGAAAACGAACTTCAAAGCTACTGTTCAAATAACGTACTAATTAAAATTAAAAAGTATCGAAACGACAACGCACTAAACAAAATCTATATCTGGAAAAATGCTTTTAAATTTATCGGAAATTTAACTTTGAAAATAACAAACTTATAATATCCACATATCTGTATACCACTACACAAGACAGTAGGTTGGTTTCCCATGTCACCCTAGTAGCAAATGTGTGATAAAATAAAGTAAGTGAGACTGCTTATTCTATATTTTATTCTCAGCTAACAATATGAGTAAAGAAAGGGTGTGACAGGGGGTGGAATCAGCTGCTACCGAGCTGATTGCATGTACTGGACTATAGGTAGTGCCAACGAACTTGTCAACAATTTCGATCCCTGACCTCTTCGTAACTCAAAAAGGACTAGAGCAAACTGGCTGTAAATATCCACACCTATTAACTGGTGGACTCTTCCCAAATTAAAGGAATTTCAGCCTGATTGTGTTCATTCATATTGAGTTATAAGAAGTTAAAGGGTCAAGATTATTGTAAAGTTCGTTGGCGCTACCTACAGTATATCATCATTAACTCTCGGTGCCAGCAAATTACTAGTGACTAATTTGGCTCCTGAGACTGATTTTGGCCTTTTTATTCCAGAGCCAATAGCTAAATCTCTTAATGACTAGTAAAATAGTAGTTAAATTGTTGAGGTAATGCAGACTGAACAGGACTGACCATTCTGATACGCTGTGTGTTTGAGCCGGACTGCGTGTCGTTTCCCTCGGGCACTGCGTCCGTGTAGACCTTCTCCCCCGGCAGTGGCTTGGTCTTCTCCAGTACCGCCACAAAGAACCCACCCGTATCTTGGTGGTGGGGCAGGATCCTCACACTGGAAAAATAGGCACGAAAGGTCTTAAAATTGACAGAAATGGGGCGAAGATTCTTAAAATTGACTAACTAACAGGGCGAACATCTTAAAATCTGAAAACTAATGGAGCTAAACACGAGGGAGAAGGGGGTCCAGAAAAAGCGACTACCTGCCTCTTAAGGATAAATGGTGGGAGATCTATATATAACGGGCCGTACAAAGCCACTACAGTATTTCTTGTTAGTTTTTTTTTTTTTTTTTTTTTAATATTAGTTTAACCAGACCACTGAGCTCTACAAAAGAACTCTCATAGGGCTGGCCCGAAGGATTCGATCAAGATATATAACTAAACGAGTCAAAATAAATAGGGAAGGGCAGTAGGGGAACAAATCGAGGAAGGTGAAGACACGCAGACATTTCTCGCCATTTCATCAGTTCAGCCGGACCACATGAGCTCCACATCAGAGCTCTTATAGGGCAGGGCCGAAGGATGAGGCAAGAACCGCTACACTGCAACACCAACCAAGAAGTGATCAGGGCGAAGAATGAAAGATCAGGTCGAAGGTAGAAAAAATCACATCGAGAAGCAAAAAATGCATTACCGAAGGGAATCAAGTCAGTTCGGCCACATCAGCAACCGAAGAGACAAAACGGGTCAGGAGTCACCACCTAGCCAGGCCAGGGTGACATGAGATATAGGCTGCCGATGGCAGCCGGAAGGGACAGAATAAGAATAGAAGGGGAAAAACATAGAATGAGGAATGAAAAACTACTCAAAATTAGTAAAGCGGAGGACGAAAGCTCGAGGGGAGATAGGAAGGGTAAGTAACACAACCATCCCCCATCAAGCTCCAGTCGCCGGCCCCGAAGCCCCCCAACCGCGTCAAGGAGAGTAGTATCAGGGGGGATTTCTTGTTAGTGGGCCAGAGAGTTGATAGTAGGGTGGAAGGCTAACAAATAGGTACAGTCGCGCTAATAAGTCATGTGCCAGCTGTCATTACGTTTGGCTTTCTCTGTGCTGTATCTAGTATGTAGCAATGTACACCCTATGTGGTGGATTGTGTTCTTTTATTTCATAAATTTGATTTTAGTAAGCGTTGTTTCCACATAGCGATTTTGATTTTGCCTGTACATTATCTTTGTCTAAGCTTTGGTTTGTTTAGTTTGCAAGTTTTACATTTTAAGTTAAGTAGAGCAGATTAACCAGACCACTGAGCTCCATACCCTGGCAGTAGGCTATGGGTATTGATATGTGGTAATGTCCTCAAAAACTTTCAGTAATTATAATGTAAAACTTGCAAAATAAACAAACCAAAACTGGGACGACACAAGATAAAGGCAAAGGAACTAATCAAAATCGCTATGTGGAAATAACGCTTAATAGAATAAAATTTGAAATAAAAGAACACAATCCACCAAATAGGGTGTACAGTATATCACATTTTCCCGATTCCTTTAATGTAGTGCAGCACTTCTTCCTGTGGTGTACCCAGCAGCAGCAGACGGTACACTTAATTGAGTTCGTGCCCACTCTTTTTTATTAATTTTTTTGCATACTGGGCATGAGTATACACCACTTTTTGCATACTGTGCATGGGTATACACCACTTTTTGCATACTGTGCATGGGTATACACCACTTTTTGCATACTGGGCATGGGTATACACCACTTTTTGCATACTGTGCATGGGTATACACCACTTTTTCTACATTTCCAAACCCCAATCCACTGTGCAAACCAGGGGGGTGGAGTCGGATTTAAAAAATTATTCTGAGTCCGACTCCAGGATATTTTAAGGTTGCAACTCCAACACCCCTCCCTCTCTTCTGCAGTACATTAGTAGGCTTACTGTATTACATCCATATTTTCAAGTTCATCCATATTATTATATTATAAAATATCATAAATTAATAAAACTAATCAGTGAATTCTAATAACTTAAAATTAAATTAACGAAAGCATGTGATTTTCCCGTAATTTGAACCCGGGGCATTCATCAAAGAATTATATAAACTGGGACATTACAGTTCGCTCGTAAGGCGGACTACACATCATCTAGTAATTTATCTCAATGATCTATAGATTGATTCATGCAAAACATCACAAAATATAATATTTCCACAAAAATAAATCCACGTTAAATCAATATTCCCACAAATTGCTTGCTTGAAATGTCCTCCCACAAATTTGTGGGAGTTTACCATGGTAACACTGGCCTAGCAGTGCACCCAAGTACTTTACACGAGAATTGATCACATAAAGGAGTCGGAGTCGGGGATATTTTTACCGACTATGACTCCCACCAAAGGTAGCCGATTCCTGACTCCGACTCCACACCCCTGGTGCAAACCTTGGTTTTACTTATATCAACTCTTAATCTTTTACTAGTCATCTTCATCTCCAATCTGCACCATTATTGTCCATGGAAAATTTATCTTTGAATATTTTCACTGATATGATTTAAGTACAATGAACAAGTGTTTATTAGAAAGTGTAAACAAAGGAGATTATTACAGCGAGTAGAAAATTCCCTCACCATCTTTTGAGATTCAGCTTTTCCCTATTTTCCTGTGAGGGTGGAAAGAGATGCTTGTTGAAGAGATTTGAGTTCTTGGCAGGAATATCAGCGGCTGTTCTCATCTCCTCCATCTCTCGGTTCATCAACACCCACTCCTCCAAACCAGGCATAGACTGCAAATATAAACAATGCCTACTGTAGTTCAAATTCACATAATTTTTCACCAACCCACCAATTAACTGACAAATAAACCTAATTAATGAAATCAATGAAAGTAATGAATACATGTGGTACTACCCGGTATACAATAATGACCCCGCTTCCCATCTACCTATTTTGCCAGTGTGCTGCTCCCAAAACTCTTGTATGGAAGTGAGACATGGACAGCAAGTGACAAGGACCTCTCCAAACTGAGAGCTGTGGAGATGAACGTTTTCAGAATGGCAGCTGGCGTGAATAGGCTAGATGGGCCAAGTACAGTAATAGGGAAGTGTACGAGTCTTTTGGAATGGAAGAGCAAGTTTTGGGCATTGAATATGGAAGGATTGAGTGGATAAAGAGAAGTTGTTGTTGTTGTTGTTGTTCCCTAAGCTGCCCGGCCGAACAGCCCCGAGTCCCTAAGGAAGGCCATGGCCACGGTCGGGCTTTCCCACAGAGCTCTCAAAGAGTATAAATTGTGTTGTTGGCGTAAGTGGTTGTGTGAAATGCAGTCTTCTATGATGTGTTTAATGGTATGGGGTGCTGTGTTATAAAGAGAAGTACTGAACTTTGAGGTGGTTCAGTCTTGTTTAGAGAATGGATGAAGAATGCCAAGAAAGATACATGGGAGTGAGGTAAGTGGAGCAGCTAGTAGTGGAAGGCCACTTAAGGTATGGGGGGAAAAAATATTGAGGAAAAACTTCCACATAGTGGAAGGGGCATTGTGGCATGGACAAAAAAAGCATATCTTCACAAAGTAGCCCGAAGGCATTTTTGTCATGGCCATCCTTTAGCAGAGGTTTCCCAGGGGAAAACAAGGCGATGGAGATGATGATGATGATTAATATTTTGTGCGGGTTTGTATTCGTGGGCAGCTACGTACTTTATGTGTATATTTGTAGGCAGGTGTATTCTTTTGTAGCTATTTCTTACACGTGTCTGCTTTGTGTATGCATTCAAATTAATTCCACACGCACTTGCAAACATTTGTACATGTTAAGTGCGGTCCATTGCACGTTTAGCTCAGTATATGCACACCCATCTACGATTCTAAACTTATAACACTATGTAAAACTCTGAGTAACTTTTACTCTGCTCCTCTTAATCCCTCTTCTAATCCCACCTCCTGGATCTCCCCCATCTCTCTCTCTGTTTATCATCTCCACTATTTATATTTTTACTAGTTTTAATAGTTAATCCACCTCTGTCTCATGCCCTCTTCCCTCCGGTTATCTTAATCTAACTTAATCCCTCCAAAACCCACACTGCACTTTGAAAACAAAATGCATATCATCGATAAAAATGCATTCTCTAATCATACCTTCAAAGAGACTCTCACAACCTTGCATTGGTCAAGCATTTTCAGGCCCCTATAATTGTCCCCATTTAAAGAATCCCCCTTACCCTTGTATATATTATGTATACAGTACTAATATACACACTTTTAAGCAAAACATCTGGGATTCTCTCTTCCCTAATAATGGAGTTAATTAGCTCTGACCAGTCTCACTCCTACGTCACCTGAGGCTTTTATAATCTCAGCTACACTGTGAACATTATAAGCGTTGTTTCCAAACAGCGATTTTGATAAGTTATTTTGCCTTTATATTGTCTTTGTCCAAGTTTTGGTTTGTTTAGTTTGCAAGTTTTACATTTTAATGTAAAACTTGCAAAATAAACAAACCAAAACTTGGACGAACACAGTAAGAAGACAAAAAAACTCAAAATCGCTATGTGGAAACAACGCTTAAGTAAAATAATAATTTATAAATTAAGCAAACTGATGGCAAAACCAAACCATTCCCACCTTCAGTCCTGGGAGCTGTTCAGAAACGTCCAGAAGGTGCACAGACCCATCAGCTTCCAGTAGGAGTCGCTGAATGACTGCCTCATTCTCCAAGGGGTTGAGAGAACATGTGGAATACACCAGTCGACCACCCACACCCAACATCTCCAACCCTCGCCGTGCTATCCTTAGTTGGAGTCTGTGTGGAGAGTAATTGTCATTGGAGTAAAGATAATATAATATAAAACTTGCAAAATAAACAAACCAAAACTTATACGAACACAGTAAAAAGACAAAACAACTAATCAAAATCGCTATGTGGAAACAACGCTTAAGTAAAATAATAATTTATAAATAAAAGAACACAATCCACCACATAGGGTGTACATTACTACATGAGCAAGTTAATCTGTTTCCCAAGCAAACTAATCGCACACATAACAACGCACTATCGTCACGTTCAAGGAATTAGTCAATTTGGGAAGTAATAAGTAATTAAAATGTAAAACTTGCAAACTAAACAAACCAAAATTGGGACAAGGACAATATAAAGTCAAATTAAATTATCAAAATCGCTATGTAGAAACAACGCTTACTAAAATGAAAATTATTAAATAAAAGAACACAATAAGTTATTTAAATTAATCGTGGTTGTTATTCAATATTAAATATTTATGTATAGCTACACAATCCTTTATAAATTGTAGGTAACTGACAAAAATTAATTTAATTATATTTAGTATGAAATATTTTATCATATCATGTCCGCGGTTTGACCTAAAATAATGTAGAACAAAAGATCAAGATAATTACCCATGCAGATTGGCTCCATTTACAGGATTCCACTTGCCCCAAACATCAAAGTTCTTGCGGAGAGTGCCGTCACCAGCGCAAGGAACGTCGCATAAAATTCGGTCAAACTTTATGGGTCGTACGCCGCCGTCTGTGTATGAGGATAAATAAACAAATATGGCAACTTAAACTAGAATATAGTACTGTACAAACAACATAAATAAATCAATATCTTTTATACAGTACACTCTCCTACTTTGCGAGCTTCACTGGGAAAAATAATAAATAAATACTTAATTATTGCAAACGCGACTCCAGTTTTGCGACAATGGCTGTGCGCAAGTCGGCAAAAAATTCGATTTTTTTTTTCTCCACTATGCGACAATGCATACTACTTTGAGGAGGCTTGGCATCACGGGCGACTCTAGGGCAAACACACGCTGACGCCATTGTTTACTGTATCCTCCCTCAACCCTCCGTGTGCTCGCATTATTACCCTATATTCTTGATATCATGTTGCCAGCCAAGAAGAAATATAAGATAAATTTGGAGACTAAACTCAAGATAATACTGTCAAAGAAGCAAGGAAAAGGTTATGAGCTAGATATGGGTTTATCAAAGGTACGCATGATGTGGAAAAACAACCTTTGACAACCCGAAGGGATGAGAGGAAACCTAATACAGTATTTAGCAGTGGCTCTGGAGTTACTTGACGTAGTGCCAATAATCTCAGCCAAGCTGGTAGACCCCAAACAGCACTAACAGATTAGAACCATTTCAAAGGCGACACTGAAAATACCGGTACCTATGATGTAATTTGTCACGGATGTCACTATGATGTAGTAGAAAAAAGTTATTAAAAAATCTAGAGAAAAATAAAAAATAAACAAAATATTTTAAATATATTAAATAAATAAGTACAATAAAGCTGTTCTGTTCCTGTGCGCTTTCCATAGGTCTGTTATCAAGCACGTCATCTCGCTTGCCTTGCCCTTAGAGTTTCCTATATTGATATATCGAGATGGCAGATGTATTGGAAGGGGAAGGAGGGAGGCCTCATCATACATCATTGGACTACGGAGCCAGTGCCACTACTAAATATTAGGTTTTCCTATCTTTCATTCAGATTGTCAAACTGGTAATATATTAGTGGATTCTAGTTTTACATGAAAAGCTAAAGGAATTTGTGTGTGTAATGGTCAGAATGTAATGATAATGATGCTTGTCCAACCAACCTTTGTATGTGTGGTGGATGTTGGGCATGAACGCAGCATCGTGGTTGGTGATCAAGATGGATGGACTCTGTAGCCTCTTGGCCTGGTGGGTCAACATGTAGCACCGTTTGTTATCAGCATCGTTGGCCACCACCAGACCCGAGGGAGTCACCGACAGTAGTTCGTCTTCGGAGCCGTGCAGAAATTCTATGAGCTGGGCGGTCTTGCTACCAGGGGCGGCACACATGTCGAGTACCTGGTTGTGAATATTGATTAGTGTCTATCTATCTATCTATCTATCTATTTTTTATTTATTTTTTTTTGGGGTGGCCGACTCAAGACAGAGCCCGAATAGGGACAACACAACAGAAAACAATGGTCTATACTGGTGATGGGCTGGTCTATCAGAGTGAGAACTGAGCGATCTCTGCCATACCCATAGCTTACTCGGACTGTTCCTTTTACTTATATATTTTCTAGATCTCAAGTGACGGCGTCTCTTCCGTGGATTGACCTCCCAATCTACCAAGATTGGAAGCCAAAGCGTCACATTTTTCCTTTGCCCCTCAACTTTCTCTTCATAATTGCTGAGGGGCACAGGGCCCTGGGTGGGTCTTTGGTTTCCCGGGCGTTTCCTCACCCTTCCCAGCTCCCCGCCATGGAGTGGCTTCGGTCACCCAGGCTTTATTGTGGTCGGCAGGGAGGGTTCTGTGGGGGCGCTCGGTTATGGCCTTGGCCTTGCTCAGGGCCTTGGGGCTGTTCAGCCAGGCAGCTTGGGGAACAGCAACAACAACAATGAACACACAAAAACAAAATACAAATTCACTCATCTAGGTCACCCAGGAGAAGACCCAGAGACCAGGGTCACCAAGGTTTGATAAAATATTTCCTTATAAGTGTAGCCTAATAAAGTAAAGTTATTTATTTTGTCACAAGCCTTACCTTTTGTTGGTTCGGCCAACCTCGTGTCGCCTTTTTTAAAGTGGCTCCGCCCGAGTCTGTTTGCGACCGGTGTATGAAGGACTAGACTACTTATTATGCTTTTTTCACCAACCAACTTCACATCTCTAAACTCAATTAATGAAATCAACAAATACATGTGGCACTTATTTGAGGGAGTAGCTGTTCTCCATGCCAATTCTTCCCAAATTTTAATTTACCTTATGGTGAGGTTGTACATCCAGCACAAGGGGAGGAATCATGCTGACCGCCTCCTGCCGCGAGATGTTGCCTGTCTCTGTCTCGGTGATAAGGAACTGGTGCAGCCGCCAGTATGCCTCACATCGACGAATGTTGCGTCGGGTCAGGTTCAACTGCCAGGCCAGGTTGTCGGGGTACCTTGAAAAATTTACAGTTATTTAACTTTCTGTGATCTACTTGGTTTGGAATCCCAAGCAAGACATCGAATCGCATTGTCTTTTCAAGGGATTCCTTCCTTCTGTATACATATCCACAAAGTTATAAAGACAGTAATCTACATGGAGAATGGTATCAGTCTCACATCTTAATGGCAGTGTTCCCTGTTCTGGGATGCCTCACTTGAGAATTAGAAAAAAAACAAGAATCAGAATGTAGGACCTGATTTAATCTCTTTCTAAATACAGTACTGTACTGTATATCCCTTTGTGCAATCGATAATTATATAATTATGTGTTCTTTTATTTATAAATTATTATTTTACTTAACCCTCTCCGACATATGACGCAATTTTGAGCCTATTAGGGATATTTAAAAGCCTTTGTTACCATCAGGGGTATTTAGAAACCTTTAGTTTAGTTACTTCAACCTCTGCAGTTGTTTTTGAGTTAGCTGTGGGCAGAAAACTAATTTTGGAGAGGTAATTATAAGAGTGAGAGAACTCTATTTCTTATTGCTAATCTGGCAACCTCTGCGTCATATGAACGTGAAAGGGTAAAGCGTTGTTTCCACATAGCGATTTTGATTAGTTGTTTTGTGTTTTTACTGTGTTCGTATAAGTTTTGGTTCGTTTATTTTGTAAGTTTTACATTATAATTATATATAAAAAAAACACTGACCATGGGAGACAGAGAGGCTTGAGAGGTTTGGCAGCATCTTCGTCTTCCTCCTCCCCTTCAGCAATTTCCGGGACCTCCAGTTGTGAGAGGGGCTCGAAAAAGGAGGTCTTCATAACCCCCAGGAGGGCGCGGGCCAGGGATTTGCTCCCGCTGAGGCGGAAGGCGGCTGGCAGGTTCCCCTTCATGCACTCCAAGAACGTATCCCATTCTCCCTCCGGAACAATCTTCTGGGCCTGGGAACACACAAAAATATTACTTACGGTAGCGCCAATAATCTTGAGACGGAAACAGAGCAAGACCGATACTATCATAACATAGGAATAAATATCCCATACGATCAAATTATCACATTGAAAATCGATATATAGTACTACAGTATACATATATTTAATCGTTCTTCAAAGTGTACACCGTCATAATTTTGTTATATGATGAGCAATACCTTTTTTATATGAAACAAATGTGTTATCAGATTCTATTTATCATCAATACAGTAGACTATCATATATCCATGTTCGAAACATCCAAACTTTCCAAATAACCGAACTCGATGGCATCTCAATAGGTTATAGTCTATTCGCTGTATGTAGGCGAGAAATTATGACCTATCTTCTGTATCTCAAAAAGGGCTAAAGCAAATTGGCTGTAATTTTCCAATCTATTCCTTGATTTCTCAAATGGTAGAAATATGAGCTCGATTACTCGTCGTTTTTGAGTTAAAGAGGTCATGATTTATCGCCTACTTACAGCGAACACTATAGTTCCAAGCTCGCTTATAAGAACGAATTTGAATCTCAACCGAACTTTCACAATGTCTAGATGCCTATTAAAAGGTAAGAGCTAATATTCTAATATTTTACATATTTATGCATATTTCAGCCTATAATTGGGTAAAAGTTCACCCTAGATGCCTGTTAAAAGGCAAGTCAACTAACAATATACTATAGCCTAAAAAAAAAAAAAAAGTGGGGGTTGGGCCTGAGTATAGCCTATACAGTACATACACATACCGGTACATACATACAATATTATACTGTACATATCTATGCATGTTTCAGCCTTTGATAGGGTAAACTCTGACTAATCCTATCCCCATTAAACAACACTGAACTAAACAAACTGTACTGCAAAAAAATTATTACTATACCTTGTAATATGTTTCAAAATTCTTGTTTTCTCGTACCACTTCTTCATAATTGACAGGTCTCTCTCTCTTGGGTCGCTGAAATAAATGAGGAGAGATCTTATCAGGCATAAAATAAATATAGAGATGAATTGTTATACATAGCAATGTACCAATACTGTATTACCATAACTATACAAAAATGGATAACTTGGGGGAGAGGAAAACAGGAATAATAAATTAATTTATCTTTTTCCTAACAATTTGGGCTATGCAGGATGTACACTCGGTCCAAGAATTATCTGCACCCCTACGCTGATCATCTGGTCTGTACAGATTGATACGTTTGGCACCTCTGCCTGCAACTATATCCATGTGTCAGAGACGATCGTCTCTGACACATGGATATAGTTGCAGGCAGAGATGCCAAACCTACCGAGCTGTACACACCAGATGATCAGCATAGGGGTGCAGATAATTCTTGGACCGAGTGTACCTTCAGGGATATCAAATAAAGAGGAATAAATAGCCTGTACAGGATGATTAACCCCTTGAGCACCAGGGAGGCAGGGACGCACGTTATGCGTCACCTATGTATGTAACCCACAGACAGTACCAGCACGCAACGGTTGCGTCCACCTTTAATTACTTGTCCTATGGCACCAAGAGGGTTCAGATTTGTATGGGAACTGCTTTAGGATCCCATGGAACAATACCGATGGTTGGCAACCTCCCAAATCCAGCTGCGTGCATGTGGGCACGCACGGGAGTGATTTTCCAGAAATTCCAGTACAGTATTTGATAATATTCAAGGACACTAGTGCGACGTTATGAGAAACAATTTATTAGGGAAAATAGGCACCAATAGATTCGCCATATTTTTCTCCATATAGTCCGCATGGAGGATTTTCGTTATCAACAAATTGAAAAATACCCACTTCACAGACAAATACACCAAAAATCTAAGTCAAAGCGGGGGTGTGGGGGCGGCAGCCCCCACCTATAATACTAGGATAGGTTAGGTAAGGTTGTTAGGTTAGGCTAATGTCCTTTCAAAGGGGTATAGGCTAGTAAACACTAGGATAGCCTATACCCGGTCAGAGGTAAGAAGAAGAAGAGTCCTGCACTAGTCTCCTTGAATGCTACCCAGTATTTTGCCTACCTATCACCCCATGTTAATTGTGACTTTCCCCCAACACCCTGTCACCCAGGACCCCCAAATGACCTAGGTGAGCGTTTTTATGTTGTTTTTCCGGCAAGAATGTTAAATGCGGGCGTACCGCCAGCCTTGTTTACACTACGCGTAGTGGCTTTGCCATCATGTTCCCGTCGATTTTGACTGCTTTTGGATACAATATGTTAAGGGGGGGAGCTATGTCCCTCCCCCCATGACATATTGTCATCATCATATATAGGCTATTGCCAGCAGGGGACAAATTAACGAAAAAATCGTCGTCAAAATAGACGCGAACTTAACCACGGCGATCGACAAATGTAAACATGACGGCGGCGGGGGAAGCGTCAGACCTTTGCAATCATGTTCCCATCTATTTTGAATGCCATTGGATACAATAATATGTTGAGCCGCCCCACCTCACCCCCATGACATATTGTCATCATCATATATATTGCCAGCAGGGGGCAAATAACCAAATTAATAACCGTCAAAATAGACGCGTAGTTAACCGCGGCGATCGCCCTATGTAAACATGACGACCGTACGCCCGGAGTCTACATCCATCCCGCTTTCCTTCATTACTAGCCTAGGCTAAACCATCCGGTCAAATTGGATTTCAGGTCACGTATGTGTTTTTTGTATTATAATCCTTTTTCTCATCAGTTTCTTCATTGATTAGTGTGTTTTAAGGTGTTTTTCCTTCTGGAAATTCATATTTACCCATTATTTTGCAATATTAAAACATGCCCCCTTAAAACCATATTTTGTCATTACCCTAACCTAACCTGGGGGCTGCCGCCCCCAGACCCCCGCAGGGTTAGTATTGATATAGAATATGATAAAATACTAAAACTACGGTAAGAAAATGAAAAATATTAGTTCTCAGCTGATCCAAGATGGCCACCATCACCCTTATTTAACCCACAAAGTCTAAGGAAAAATAATTTAATATGCAGCGGTAAAGACATATATTGTGGTGACTAATACTCTAATACAAAGCTATAGTATACATTTATAACATCATATCCCATACGTGACCTAAAATCCAGTTTGTCCAACCATCCTACTAGCCTAGGCTAAACCATCCCATGGACTATTTTCAGGGAAAAAAAAAAAAAAAAAGGCCAGGCTAGGCCTAGCCTATAAAAATGTGTAAGCTAGCTTATCCAAGTCACTTTAGCCTATAGCATTGAAAAGAAAAGTCGCAAAATGCACTCTCAGACACCGTAAAATGTCAAAAGATTTCTGGAGGAACATGCCCCTAGACCTTACGATTCCGAAGGGCTTTGCCCCTCGACCTCGGATCCCCCCTCGTAGGCTATGCATTCCTTAAACTAGCCTAGGCCTATCTCTCATCCTAAAATTACTAAAGACATAAAATTTTGCTCACTTGGCACCCTGACTAACTGTACTGCTAATATTACCACTCGACTATTACTCCGCTATCTAGCCTACCGGTAAATGCCTTGCATCCGCAGACATGTCATTCTCATCTCATCTAGGCTAGGCTACACAATGTTAGCCTACAACCTGGCTTAGGCCTACCTCAAACTTTCCCTTTTTGTTGTGGTGTTTCCTTCCTCTCTTCCCCATTGTTACAACAGCACTGACAGCACAGGAAACACTGTGTAACTTGGGAAATACGGGAAAAATTATACTTCTTCTGAACCACGACCAGCGTGCACAAAACACGAGTATCCTATCTTGAAATGCGGACTTGCGTCATAGTTTTTAAATTATGAAAAACAAATGCCTACAGACCATTAATTTCTACAATCCTTACGTGAGAGAGAAAATATTGAACTCTGATACAAAAAATCTATGAATTACTGTAGCCTACTTGCCAATAAGTCTTCCAAATTAAGCTAAGATTGTCCATGAATTATTATTACACGAACGAAAGTGCGAGAGGAACCACACAACCAAATGTTCTCAAAGTTACTCAAATCTAACAATGCTAAGAACAAAAGAAAATGGGAGTCTGCAGAAAGCCGATTGGCCCACACAAGGCAGATCCCTCTCACACTCAACCCTAATTATAAGGCCTAATTATAGGCCCAGCTCACTAATACCATGAGGACCGACCTCACCAAAATGGTCAGAGATCAACACAAGAAGTTAGCAGCGGTGGACCACCACGACTGTGAGGCAACCGCTTCTAAACTACAATAAGGTTCAAGATTATGGGGGTCTACAGAGCGCCGATTGGCCCACACCCGGCAGATCCCCCCTCACACTCAACCCATCTCGTCCATATGCCTATCTAATTTTAGGCATATGGATGAGATGGGTTGGGTGTGAGGGGGGATCTGCCGGGTGTGGGCCAATCGGCGCTCTGTAGGTCTAGACCCCCGTAATCTTATGTTGATCTCTGACCGTTTTGGTGAGGTTGGTCCTCATGGTATTAGTGAGTTGGGCCTATAAATTCTATAACTAGGGTTGAGTGTTCATAGATATCATAAATTCCATATACTCTATATTAATCCTTTCGTTGCGGGTGACGTTCTGGAACGTCCTGGCAAGTTACAGCAATTTCCAGGCTTTAAAAGCCTGTAAAAACCGTAAAAATCGAGTGTCAGTGGGCGGGAGCGTGAGGGGCCCACCTCCGACCCTCAGAGCACCGAGCGGCTCACTGAGGTTGACTGTGTCTCGCGCGGGTCTCTCTCTGTGTCTCCCAGCAGTGTAGCCAAGCGAGCGAGTGTTACATAATAGCGGGTTTCCCGCGTTTCACTGGCACCACTGCGGGTGAACCAGACCACATACGGGGCCCGTTCTGGTGTCATTTTGAAGCTATTCTCGCCTAGTTTTCGGCAGAATACACTTCATTTAATGCAGATTCCGTACATTCCATACATTCCATTCTCTTTCTCTCAGACTAATGCTAAAAAATCTTGGTTTACTCATGCCTGTTCTACTGCTGTCCGCAATAAGGAGGAAGCATTCAAACGGTACCGACGCCTTAAAACTCAAGACTCTCATTCTTCATATGTTTCTGCCCGGAATCAAGCCAAATCTGTTCTTCGACTTGCCAAACACTCTTTCATCAATAATAAATGCACTGAACTATCCAACTCTAGCTCTTCCCAAGCTTTCTGGCATCTAGCCAAAAACCTCTCCAACAATTTCTCTTCCTCGTCTTTCCCTCCCCTTTCCCACTCTGATGGCACAACCATCACTTCTTCCTCTGACAAAGCTAAACTCTTCGCTCAAACTTTTGCTAGAAACTCCACCTTGGATGATTCCGGTGCTATTCCTCCCTCTCCGCCCTCCTCTCTCTTACTTATGCCTAATATCCTAATCTCTTCTAAAGATGTACTTTCTACCCTCTCTGGGCTTAACACTAATAAGGCGTACGGTCCGGACGGTGTTCCTCCTGTTGTTCTCAAAAACTGTGCTTCCGTGCTGACTCCCTGCCTAGGCAAACTCTTTCGTCTCTGTCTATCCTCTAACGTCTTCCCTTCATGCTGGAAGTTTGCTCACATTCAACCTGTCCCAAAGAAGGGTGACCGCTCTCAACCCTCCAACTATCGTCCAATTGCTCTTATCTCTTGTCTTTCTAAAGTTTTTGAAACTATTCTTGCTTCCAAATTTCTTAAGCATTTCTCTTCTCATAATCTGCTCTCAGATCGCCAGTATGGCTTCCTTAAGGGTCGCTCTACTGGTGATCTTCTTTCATATCTTACTAACTCTTGGTCATCCTCCTTCCGGGACTTCGGTGAGACTTTTTCTATTGCACTAGACATATCGAAAGCCTTCGATAGAGTCTGGCATAAATCTTTAATTTCTAAACTACCCTCCTTCGGTTTCTATCCCTCCATCTGTGCCTTTGTCTCTAATTTCCTTTCCGGCCGTTCCATAGCCGCGGTTGTGGACGGCCATTGTTCACTTCCTCACCCTATAAACTCCGGTGTTCCTCAGGGCTCTGTCCTATCTCCTATTCTCTTTCTAATTTTTATAAATGATCTCCTTAACTGTACCTTAATTCCCATCCATTCATACGCAGACGACTCAACCTTACACTACTCCATTAGTTTTTCAGAACGCCCCAGCCAGCAATCCCTCAACGACAAACGTAATGAAGCCATAGAACTCTTAAATTCTGATCTAAATACTATTTCCAATTGGGGCAGAGAAAACCTTGTTAACTTTAATGCTTCCAAAACCCAATTTCTCCATCTATCTACCCGTCAGGATCTCCCAGCGGACTATCCCTTATTCTTCAACAATACAAAAATCAACCCTTCATCTTCTCTCAATATTCTTGGTGTCTCTTTTTCTTCTGCTCTCATTTGGAAGGACCATATTACCAGTCTTGCTAAGGCAGCCTCCCAGAAGCTGGGTGTGCTCAACCGCCTTAGGGGGTTCTTTTCCCCTGCACAGCTTCTTGCTCTGTACAGGGGCATAGTGCGCCCTTGTATTGAGTATTGTTCACATGTGTGGGGAGGTTCCTCTCACACCGCTCTCCTAGACAAAGTTGAAAGGAAGGCCTTTCGTATCATTAACTCCCGTCCACTCACCAACTCTCTGCAATCTCTCTCTCTCCGCCGCAATGTTGCATCTCTCTCGCTATTCTATCGCTACTATAATAATCAGTGTTCCTCAGAGCTATCCCAGTGCATACCACCTCCTTTACGTAGGGCACGTGGTACCCGTCTTGCAACTCAATCCCACCCCTACTCTGTGCAACTCTCCAACCCAAGAGTGAAACGTTACTCTCAAACTTTCTTCTACTCAACAGCTGAGCTCTGGAACTCTCTCCCAGAATCAGTCTTTCCCTCTTCCTATGACTTAAATTGCTTCAAACTCCGTGTGTCCAGGCATTTTGGCTCGAACGTCCCTTGATTTTGGCCCTGTCACTCTTTCAACTATGGGGGAGGCACTCGCTATAGGCAGTTATGCCTTTTGCCTCCCTCAATCACATAGAAAAAAAAAAAAAAAAAAAAAAAAAAAAAAGATGCTTGATTTATCATTCAGGAGTGCCTGAATATTCCCTAAATAGCCCAAAAATGGCCGCAGCCAAAGGGTTAAGAGAAAGGATGCAGCAAATGGTAAATTTACTTAATATCTCAGTCTTGCCAAATACAGGATATCAGTTAAAATAATAATAATAACAATAGAGAGCAAGGCGGAGGGGGATAACTATCTATTCTATTGCCAGATTCATAGATCCTCGAGGGAGTGGCCATGAATGAATCGCCTTTATGCTCCTCTGTCAATCTATCATTCATTGCTCATTCTGCACCCAACACCACTGAGCTCTATGTAAGAACTGGAGCGGACTGCTCTCTCTCCTCCATCTGACTGCTGCCGCCTTCTTTTTCTTTAGCCCAAGGAGCGCTAAGAGAGGTTTGAATTGACCCATCCGTAGTGCAAAATTCCCGCTGCTCTTTGTGCGAATCAAGGGTGCTGTGTTACATAACCTTGTTCGACCTCTCAACTTGCTGTATTGCACGAAATGACTTCCTCGAGTGTAACTTTCAAGGTTGAGTAGCCAACTGTGTTGCACTGCTCTTTACTCCGGTTTGGGTTGTCCCGAGGAGATGAACTGCCGATCCGAACGATTGGCGAGGTCGGTATGAGCTAGATTTCTTGTCCCTCTTGCTGGTTATGTTCTGGGAGGAAGAAGGTCGTCTTTTGCCATTTGGGTGGGGTCACTAGTGGCAATTCAATAAGTCCTGGGGGGGGGGGGCGTCCAGAAGAAATACCCAGAGACCCAGGCCCATTTGAGGTCTCCAGCATGATTCCCAGGTCCCAGATCTCCCGGAGGCTCCGATTTCCACAGGCAGACATGCAGTGGAGCACACCCCAATGCCTGCCCACCATACATCCAGGTGTACCCTTCATTTCTACCGGCTCCCCGGGCCAGGTGCCTGACGGACTATTCTCTAGTCCAACTGGCGCCCAACCCCCTCTCCCAAATGACCGCGTTTACACTCATCTATTCACTAGCATGATCCATTCATTCCTATTTATTGCCACTCTCTTGTCTGATCTATAGTCATTCCTCTATCTTCCAACACTTGTCCTACACAGTTTCTCCATCTCAATGGAGGTCTTCCTAGCTCTCTACCTCCCCTTGTATCTGACTCACATATTCTCTTTGTTAACCTTTCATCTTCCATTTGCTCAACATGACCATACCAGCTCAGCAACCTTCTGTCCACTCTGGCCGGCTCCAGCTGTCCACTCCTGCTGCCCACACCAAACTCTTTGACTATTTGCTGCAGTTTCTCCTCAGAATCCGCCACCAACGCTGTTTCATCAGCAAACAGCAACTGATTCAACTCCCAATCTCTACCATTCTTTCCTACTAAAAACCAATCCTCTACCCAGCTCTCATTTTCACCTCTCACGACACCATCCATATATACATTGCACAACCCTGTCGCAGACCTACATTTACCTCAAACCATTCACTCAACTCACTATTTCCTACTCTAACACACGCTCTGCTCTCTTCATAAAAGCTCTTTAAAAAAAAATCCAATTTCATAAATCCTTAGCACCTTCCATATTACTTCTCGATCCACACAATCATACGATTTTTCCAAATCTACAAAAACCCAAAATATCTCCTTATGCTTCTCTAAATACTTCTCGCATAGCTGTCTTACTGCAAAAATCTGATCCACACACCCTCTTCCCCTCCTAAAACCGCACTGCTCTTCTCCTATTGCACCTTCCGTACCCTTTATTATCCTCTCTATCAGCATAAATATAATACACAAAATCATGGTCATGGATTTATATACCCTGGAGCTAAGATGAATTGCAAGTATTAAGACTAGGGGGTTACTGCTCCTTTGAATTAACAATAGAAGTTACACACAAAATATATAATAATTCACCGAGTGTCTCTTTAATATCAGAATTTATCACGGATATATTGGTATCCTAAAAAGCGCACTTAAGAGTCTTTACACATAGATTTAGACAAGTCACGGAAGCACTTCTAGAACGAATTAAGCATGAAATGGAACATAAACAATAAAATAATCACAAGTCACTTGGTCACTGAGCGTAGAAAGATAGTGTCACTGGGGTTTATGTTACGTGTATCACTGTATGTGTGTGTGTGCGGCTATAGAGTCAAATATTACCATACGTAATATCAGTATATCACAAAGAGTTCATGTACAAAATATTCTGCTTTATAACGATAGATATGTGTGGTTTGTATCCTCGTCTATAGTGGCCTAACAAGTGAGAAGGGAGGTCTGTTATACAACTTTCAACAAGCTAAGTTCTTTGTTCTGGTGCTGTGGACCAACATCTATGGATCTTCCTCGGGCTCATCCTTGTAGTGGGTTCAACGTCAGGGTTGGTGGTGGGTGGTCCTCCGACAACGTCCTCCAGCAGGTCTCGACACGGCGGTGAGTTGGCTTCTTACCATCCAGGTGTTGAGAGGTAGGGGGGGGGGGGGGGAGCACGGACCAGTGTAATGGCAATCTAGCAACTCCTATACTGAAGTCTTACACGAACCAGTGTACTGGTAATAGCCTTTACCGAAGCCTGGAGGTTTAGAGAACTTACTAGGCAGCATGGACAAGACTTGTGCACTGTCCATTTAGCAATTCCTCTCTCGAGTAAGGGAGAAGTCATTATGGCCTGAACAACTACCGATGCCCAAGTTGGGGAGGGCCAGAGAATCTATTAGGCGGCTCAGACCAATGTACTGTCCACCTAACAATTTTTCGGTAGGGTTTGGGTCAATACCAGGGATTGAGTTATAGGGGCTACAGGACCAGTGTACTGGCAGCAAGCTAAAGCTCAAGAACCGGGCTCGACAGTGTACTGGCACAATAACTAAAGTCGTACGGATCAGTATACTGACAACACTTGTCGTTATTATACAATTCCTCCTTTACTATCTTTAGGCAAGTAGGACAGTTTAGGAAGCTCCAAGTCTACATATCTTCTTGCACTGACCAGTGTACGGGCAACTGGATTTAGACCAGGAGATTGGATAAGGCTAGATGATGTTTGACTGCATTGACCAGTGTACGGGCAGATCACGTTGCACCTAGGAATTGGCAGCTACTCCGGCTCTACCCTGTCTGCCCTCTGCTGGTTTTGCCTAGCACATTATACATTCAGCAACGTAGTCCAAGGCGAGGTATCTGTGAGTAAAAAGGGCATGGGGTTAAGGTATCACTTTTAAAGGGCTCAGGTCGACTCCACCAGCGCGGGCATAGCCTGGGTGGCCGTGCTGCGAGCGAGAAGGGTCCGAGCACTCTCCTTTGAATCTGGCGGACGCCCGGGTCGGTGTATTGTTTGCCTCGCTTCGTCTCCAAGGCTCATCTAGACTGCGGCGCCTGTTGGATGATTTGTGGTGCTTTTTGGATTTGTGATGTTTGTTCACCCTTCCTTGGGTGGTGAGGTGACTTCCCTGATGGCATTGGTTCTGATTTATCGGGGCTCTGGTGTTGCTTCCCGTTCTTGTGGCTCTCCCATTTTCCCATTTTCTGTCTCTCACCTTCATGCTACAACGACATAACCGCCTGCATCACCATATGTGCAGGTCCCTTTCTTACCCGCAATCCATTTCCCAGGATTTCTGACTTGATTGTTGTGAGTACTCAGCCAAGACTACAGATGTTTTATTTAAAGCTTGATGTAGGTTCTAGAAAGGAAACTAAAACAACAAATAATGAAAAGATGCATGAATGAGCAAATAAATACGCTCATCCCCCCTTAAGTTGGTTCCTCCGCAATTATCTATAGCTATACTCAGATATTGCTAGATATATAAATATACTGTAGATACAATTATATACCTTTTACAGATATATAAATCATCTTTATTTGCCTGAATAACCAATACCACTTGTATCTGGGTAATAAATTCACATGTGTTTCGTATGAACAAGTGTACCATTATATTAGAAGTGTAGTGCATTTTTTTTTTTACGAAAAGTATTTTTTTTCCCAACTACTCCCTCTCGGGCATAGACTGAGAGCTTGTACATTCGAACCTGGGTTACCACATACATATTTTAAACACTAAGCATTAAACTACCAAGGCAGTTAAATCGTATTATTAATCATATTATTAATAACAAATCATATTATTGAAGAAATATTATGAAACCAAAAATAAAATATATCCAAGTCCAACCTCAGCAGTCAGCACCACATAGATTGGCCTATAACACAGCACGTCTGCCCTCAACACCAAAGAGAATCAACAATAAACATCTTACTATAGAAAGTCAGGTCAGGTCAGGTGAAAGTATTGAGGGATAAGCCTTTACAACGGCACCTCGTAACTACTTTCTACTTTTCCTATTTTCTGAAGAGTGTAGAGAGGGGAGAAGGGGTGTTGGAGAGAGAGGAAGATGTTGGAGTGGCTTTGTTAAGTTTGCCTCGGTAGCACCTGATGTTGCGGCCCCAAGTATATTTCGATCAATAATTGGTTTCAGCACTATCTAAGCATTAATTTATCGTTTCGAGCGAGATATACAAACATGTTCCTATCTTTACACACCCTATTCAACATCTGACAGACATTAATACAGCATACAGCGAACAAAACGTAATGACAGCGGCGACACGACTTATTTGGCCAACTGGACAAGACCCTAAACACACACACACACACACACACAACAAAAACAGTCACGTCATCGTATTGAAAGGGTTTTAACAATACTTTCCCTTAAAGGGGTAGTACTCGCTTTTTCTGGACCCCCTTCTCCCTCATGTTTACCATATTAGTTTTGAGGTTTTAAGACGTTCATTTCGCGATTTTGTGACGTTTCGCCTCATGTTTGTCAATATTAAAACCTGTCTTGCCCTTTAGGTGTCTGGCGAGCGATAGAGAGCCTCAAAAATAAATATATAGACCAAAAACCAAGCACTACCCCCTTAACAGAACCTGATGCCGAATAAATACTTAGATACTTATATTCTGGGTGTGGTGTCCCGAGTTGGAATCCCGGGAGGGCCATATGCTTTCATTAGTTTATTCAAGTGCATTGGGGTTTGTAATGAATGATTAATGTTAAGAATGGGGTGTTACTTATTAATAGATATTTTGTATTATTCCCATCTCTATAGGTAGTGTCATTTCGTTCATTAGAGGGAGATGGGTCGTTTTTCCGGCCCTCCTTCTCCCTCATGTTTAGCCCCCCTTAGTTTTCAGATTTGAAGATGTTTGCCCCATTAGTTTGTCGAGTGCGTGAGAGCATCCAAGATCAGTTGTTGACCTTCATTCCTTCAGGAAGCTGTGTCACCTCAACCAACACTTTTCTTCGTATTATATTTCTCTTCTGTCTCCTACGAGCACCTATTGTAAGCATCTCGCAGCTGTCGCCCGATTAAATGTTCATGTTCAATTCACCTTTTCGGTTTCAATCCTACAAATGCCCGTAATGTGTGTCAAATCCATTTATTCCATTGATGACATGTGGTGAATGTATGTCCCTCTGGTTGGTAGCGTCACTGTTCCGACCTGTCAAGTACGGCCCTGCCCACACGTCCCTCCGGCCAATGAGAACACCCAGTTTCCTAGCGTCCTGCTCTCAGATTGGCTGGTTCTCGTGTAGCTCCGCCCACTCCCCGTGCGTGGTTGGCTGGATTAGGTGAAGTGGATTTGTAAACAGTTGCGCTTGGTCGTGCGTAGTGGGCAGTGTTGTGGGTGCGCGGACATAGTCAGTGTGAAAATTGTTGGGGGTGTGATAAACTGGGGACAAATATGCAAGTGGATGCAAATTAGAAGAGGAATGTGGAAAAATGCACAGGTGCCTGACTCTAAGGCCACCTGTGAAATTAACAGCAGGTAGATTGGCCGGGGTAGAGTCAACTCGGGCCATCCACAACTCGGCCCACCCGCAACCAACTCGGCCCACCCGCAACTAACTGGGCCCACCCGCAACCAACTCGGCCCACCAGCAACCAATTCGGCCCACCCACACCAATTCGGCCCACCCACAACCAATTCGGCCCACACAGTTTAGAAAGAACGTCTACCCATTTAAAATTAAGTTATAATGCATACACTACTGAGGTATCAACCTTGAGAATTGAAATGTATTTGCGAGATAATTGTGATAGTCTTTACCCATTTAATTCCTACAGATCTTTCTTAAGCTGTTTATAATGTCTAATGCTAATTACTGATATCACTGCACCGTGGTCGTGCGAATCAGTTAACGAAAGTAATATTCAGACATCGATTAATTCCAATAATGCATTACAACAGTGATTGAGTTTTGTAGAATAAAAAATAAATATAAAATAAAAATAAATAAATAAAATATATATACTGTATACCCGGTATATATATATATATACGGTATATATATTATATATATATATATATATATATATATATATATATATATATATATATATATATATATTCATCCAGTCAGATTTGATCTATCTAGTGTAAAGGTAACTTCGCGGTATATGTGTATTTTCAACCATGTGTAATCAATGTGTATGTAATCTCATCTAACCCTTTCCCTACCACAGATCCCTTTTAAGCTGCACAAAATCGTCTAAATATAGCTAAACTAAACTTAAAGATTATTATTATTATGCCTAAAATAATACCCACCCACCCTCCCCTTTCCTATTTGTCCAGAACCCACCCAAACAATCGATACCTGGGCGTCTGAGGGTTTGTTATCATCAATATAGGGCCCCCGGAAAACCACCATATGACGGCTGAATTATACACACTCAAGGGTGGTGGGTGGGGAGAGGGTTGAGGTGTGGGTGGCTGGGTGGGAAGGGGGATAGTAGGGAGGAGGGTAGTGGTGTGGTGTGGGGGGGGGGGGATAGTGGTGATTGATTGGAAGGCTCGCTATCGCTCGCCTAAAACACCTGGCTAACCTTGGATGGGGATAAACGTCTTAAAACAGTAGGCTGAATGGGGCCGAATGGATACAAGCCAGAGAAAGAGAGAACAGGAGAGAAAAAAACCGCAGGTGACTCCCCTTACATGAGACGACCAGCAACTTGGAGAACTCGTGTTCTCTGTATTACCATAATAATCATTTACTTTTTTCTTTGTTGCAGGATCTGAATGATGGGAGACTAGATGCCCGAGAAGTGTGTGTTTTCTGCAACCAGCCCATTGTCTCGGATCATGTTACCTTGGGCCAAAAGGGACTGGAGAATGGATGAATTAGGTGGGAGGGAGACACAGGAAAGAGCTTGAATTCTTTATTATTACGTTTCGGGCTACGCAGAACCCATCTTTAGAGAATATATATATATATATATATATATATATATATATATATATATATATATATATATATATATATATCCAGTCTCTCTGAACATGGGTTCTGCGTAGCCCGAAACGTTAGATATATAAAGAATTCAAGCTCTTTCCTGTGTTTCCCTTCCACCTAATTCATCCACTTATAGTAGATCAGCGAGGAATGGAGAATGCTTTATCAATCAGCAGTGAGCTGAAGGATGGGTTGGCTCAACTGCTAATAAACACAGCACTCCCAATTCCCATACACAACAGATGCAGCCAAAATTATCTTCTGCCTAATAAAATTAACCCTTTCTGTACTGGCGACGTCTTTTTTATTCCATTCTAGCTATATTTAGAAGATTTTGTGCAGTTTAAGGGGAGATTTCCACCTGAGGGATTTTTTTCTCGACTCCTTTCTCTCTCATGTTTAGTCCCATTGTTTTTCTAATTTTAAGACGTTCGCTCCATTATTTTGACGATTTTAAGAACTTTCAACCCATTTCTGTCAATTTTAAGACCTTTCGTGCCATTTAGGTGTCGATGTTATCCTGGCGAGCGATAGCGAGCCTGTAATTTAGGAGAAATTGGCTTTCAGCCGGGACATTTTTCTACCGAAAAATGTACACATTTATCTTGAAAAGGGCTCAAGGAGGTGTAATCTTAAGCTTGATGGAGGTCTAGGGACCAAACTAAAAACCTCCCCTTAAGAAGGGTCTTTGGTGGTGAAAAGGGTTAAGGGAGATAGTTCGAAGCCTATTATTTGCACGGGCCCTTTTGCAACTGAATAAAATCGTCTAATAGTAGCCAGATCAACGTTCAAAAAGACGTTGCCGGTACAGATGGGGTTAAGAAAAGAAAAAGAGAAGCAGACAAGATCCCTGACACACAACTTTTGACTGAAATTGTTTGTATTGTGGACAGTATATCGATTATGCCTATTGTGTGAAGACGTTTATCCCCATCCAGGTGTCTATTGTGTTAAGACGTTTATCCCCATTCAGGTGTCGAGTTTTTCGCGAGCCAGCATTTTATGGAGAAATCTGGTTTCACCGGAGACATTTTTCTATCGAAAAATTTACAAATTTAGCCAGCTGTCTAACTCATTATCCAAAATATGGTGGCTCGCTATCGCTCGCCAGGTATAAATCGACACCTGAATGGGGATAAACGTCTTAAAACAGTAGGCTGAATGGGGCCGAATGGATACAATTCAGAGAGAGAGAGAGAGAGAGAACAAAAAAAGCATGTGACTCCCTTTAAGAAACTAAAAAAGAGAAGCAGACAACTCCCGTGAAAGGTTGGAATACACGGCACTTGACAGACAACCTTGACATAAAGTGAGATAGTTTGTATTGTGGAAAGTATATCGATTATGTCATGACCACGAACAAAACCTCTGGAGCGGTGTGACAAAGTGCATGAATCAGCAACTAAAGAATGTATCCAGTCTGTAGAAGAGAAATGTATAGAACGTTCAGATGTATGGGGCAATGAGATACAGTCGGACTAATATTAGGTGATTTTATTCAGTTTCAAAAGGGCCTCCGGCAATTAACAGGCTTCGAACCATCTCACTTAACCCTTTTTACTACCACAGATCCTTCTTAAACTGCATTAAGTCGTCTAAATATGGCTAGAATAAATGCAGAAAGAAGTCGCCGGTACAGAAGGGGTTAATCGTCAACCTTACCATACAATAGAAGATGGACTGCCCACTATCTTACCATACAATAGAAGATGGACTGCCCACTATCTTACCATACAATAGAAGATGGACTGCCCACTATCTTTAACCTTACCATACAATAGAAGATGGACTGCCCACTATCTTACCATACAATAGAAGATGGACTGCCCACTATCTTACCATACAATAGAAGATGGACTGCCCACTATCTTACCATACAATAGAAGATGGACTGCCCACTATCTTACCATACAATAGAAGATGGACTGCCCACTATCTTACCATACAATAGAAGATGGACTGCCCACTATCTTACCATACAATAGAAGATGGACTGCCCACTATCTTACCATACAATAGAAGATGGACTGCCCACTATCTTTAACCTTACCATACAATAGAAGATGGACGGCCCACTATCTTTAACCTTACCATACAATAGAAGATGGACTGCCCACTATCTTTAACCTTACCATACAATAGAAGATGGACTGCCCACTATCTTTAACCTTACCATACAATAGAAGATGGACTGCCCACTATCTTTAACCTTACCATACAATAGAAGATGGACTGCCCACTATCTTTAACCTTACCATACAATAGAAGATGGACTGCCCACTATCTTTAACCTTACCATACAATAGAAGATGGACTGCCCACTATCTTACCATACAATAGAAGATGGACTGCCCACTATCTTACCATACAATAGAAGATGGACTGCCCACTATCTTACCATACAATAGAAGATGGACTGCCCACTATCTTACCATACAATAGAAGATGGACTGCCCACTATCTTTAACCTTACCATACAATAGAAGATGGACTGCCCACTATCTTACCATACAATAGAAGATGGACTGCCCACTATCTTACCATACAATAGAAGATGGACTGCCCACTATCTTTAACCTTACCATACAATAGAAGATGGACTGCCCACTATCTTACCATACAATAGAAGATGGACTGCCCACTATCTTACCATACAATAGAAGATGGACTGCCCACTATCTTACCATACAATAGAAGATGGACTGCCCACTATCTTTAACCTTACCATACAATAGAAGATGGACTGCCCACTATCTTACCATACAATAGAAGATGGACTGCCCACTATCTTACCATACAATAGAAGATGGACTGCCCACTATCTTTAACCTTACCATACAATAGAAGATGGACTGCCCACTATCTTACCATACAATAGAAGATGGACTGCCCACTATCTTACCATACAATAGAAGATGGACTGCCCACTATCTTTAACCTTACCATACAATAGAAGATGGACTGCCCACTATCTTACCATACAATAGAAGATGGACTGCCCACTATCTTACCATACAATAGAAGATGGACTGCCCACTATCTTTAACCTTACCATACAATAGAAGATGGACTGCCCACTATCTTACCATACAATAGAAGATGGACTGCCCACTATCTTACCATACAATAGAAGATGGACTGCCCACTATCTTACCATACAATAGAAGATGGACTGCCCACTATCTTACCATACAATAGAAGATGGACTGCCCACTATCTTTAACCTTACCATACAATAGAAGATGGACGGCCCACTATCTTTAACCTTACCATACAATAGAAGATGGACTGCCCACTATCTTTAACCTTACCATACAATAGAAGATGGACTGCCCACTATCTTTAACCTTACCATACAATAGAAGATGGACTGCCCACTATCTTTAACCTTACCATACAATAGAAGATGGACGGCCCACTATCTTTTACGCTACTAGATTTCTTTAAGGGGAGGTTTTTAGTTGATTCCCTAGACTTCCATCAAGCTTAAAATTACTCCCCTTTGACCCCCTTTCAAGATAAATTTGTAAATTTTTCGGTAGAAAAATGTCCTGGCCGAAGGCCGGTTCCCCTTAATTTGCAGGCTCGCTATCGCTCGCCAGGAAAAAATCGACATGTAAATGGCACGAATGGTCTTAAAAGACAGAAATGGGTCGAGGGTTCTTAAAATCGCCAAACTAATGGGGCAAGCGTCTTTAAATCTCACAAGCAATGGGGCTAAACATGAGGGAGAAAGAGGTTCAGAAAAAAATCCTCCAGGTGGAAATCTCCCCTTAACCCTTTAAGTACCAGCGACGTGTGTTATCGTTTATTCTAGCTATATTTAGACAATTTTGTGCTGTTCAAGAAGGACCTAAGGTAGTAAAAAGGATGAAGTCAAATAGTTAGAAGCTTGCTAATTGCTAGAGGTCCTTCCTAAACTTAATCAAATCGTCTAATAGTAGCCAGAATAAAGTTAAAAGGACGTCACCGCTACTGTAAGGCTAAACTTCAAACTTTACCCTCAACCTCTTGTTCCCCCCCCCCCCCCCCCTCCAGTGTGGGGGCGGACGTGTGCGCTTATCGACACTCATTTGTCTCCCTCCTCCATCACTCCCGATACCACGGCTGTCACTGCGGCACCCAAGGCGGCACCTCACTTCTTATTCACCACAGTCTCGCGAGGGGACACTCACTCGCTTTTAAGATTATGCCACGCACTTCATCAGTCTCTTCTTATCTCACCCGAACGATGGAGGAGGAGGTGGCGAGGAGTTACGGGAGTCTTTGTCGCATAATTCTCCATATCGGTATAATCCTGTGTAGCGGGTAGACCTTTATTTATACCTAAATAATTTGGTAAAGTTACAATATATTTTTACATTTTACACTAATAAATAGTCCACTAATATACTATACTCAGTTTCATTTCATCTGACGGTAAATTGATTCCCTTAGAAGCTAATAATCATGAAGTTCAGTGATAGGAGAGGCTGGGAATTTAATATCTCTGAGATGAAAAATCGGGGTGCTATGGGTTGGTTATCACACAAAGGAGCACGTCTCTTTAACAAACTTCCGCGGCGAGTAAGAGACATGAGGGGCGTCTCGTTAGACAGCTTCAAGAGAGCCCTCGATGTCGAACTACAAAAAATGCCAAACGAGCCCGTCTTTGCAGGGGAGCGCTCCGGCCCTTCAAACAGTCTGCTGCACCAATTTTCAAACAACAACGAAGGTCGGTGCGCTCCTTTGTGCCACTAGCAGAGTGGAGAAATTCACATAGGTGACATAGGTGAGGTAGGTATGAGTGGATGGGACTAGAGGTACAGTTGAGGAGATCATTAATTAATATTTGAAAGAGAACTGGAGACAGGACAGCACCCTGAGGAACATCGGAGTTGATAGGTTGAGGAAGTGAACGATGGCCGTCCACAACCGCGGCTATGGAGCGGTCAGAAAGGAAATAAGAGACAAAGGCACAGATAGGGGGATATAAACCGAAGGAGGGTAGTTTGGAAATCAAGGGATTTGTGCCAGACTCTGTCGATGGTTTCAATATGTCTAGCGCAATAGAAACAAATCTCACCAAAATCCCGAAGGGAGGATGACCAGGAGTTAGTAAGATAAGCAAAGAGATGCCCTTAAGGAAACCATACTGGCGATCTGAAAGGTATGGGAAGATAAATGCGTAAGAAATTTTTGAATTCAAAGTAGTTAATTTTAATTTAGAGATGCAAGAAGTGTGAGCATTTGGACGATAGTTGGAAGGCTGAGAGCAGTCACTCTTCTTTGGGACATCTTGAATGAGCACGAACTTCCAGCATGAAGGAAAGACGTCAGAGGCGAGACAGAAACGAAAGAGTTTGCCTAGGTAGGGACAGTTATCGAGTACAACAGGTTTTGTTGTCTGTAGTCCCATACAACTGGGTTTCGGTGAGAAAGAGAAAGTCATGGTTAGCAGAGGAGAGGTAGTGTCCAACAGAGTAGAAGTTAGAGGAAAGGCCACGAATGTTGCAGAGAGATGTGTCGTAGATGAGAAAGGGTGCCAAAGATGAGAATGGATGCCAGAGTACTGTAAGAGAGGGTGCCAAAGATGAGAATGGATACCAGAGTACTGTAAGAGAGGGTGCCAAAGATGAGAATGGATACCAGAGTACTGTAAGAGAGGGTGCCAAAGATGAGAATGGATGCCAGAGTACTGTAAGAGAGGGTGCCAAAGATGAGAATGGATGCCAGAGTACTGTAAGAGAAGGTGCCAAAGATGAGAATGGATGCCAGAGTAAGAGAGGGTGCCAAAGATGAGAATGGATGCCAGAGTACTGTAAGAGAGGGTGCCAAAGATGAGAATGGATGCTAGAGTAAGAGAGGGTGCCAAAGATGAGAATGGATGCCAGAGTAAGAGAGGGTGCCAAAGATGAGAATGGATGCCAGAGTACTGTAAGAGAGGGTGCCAAAGATGAGAATGGATGCTAGAGTAAGAGAGGGTGCCAAAGATGAGAATGGGTGCCAGAGTAAGAGAGGGTGCCAAAGATGAGAATGGGTGCCAGAGTAAGAGAGGGTGCCAAAGATGAGAATGGATGCCAGGGTAAGAGATGGTGCCAAAGATGAGAATGGATGCCAGGGTAAGAGAGGGTGCCAAAGATGAGAATGGATGCCAGGGTAAGAGAGGGTGCCAAAGATGAGAATGGATGCCAGGGCAAGAGAGGGTGCCAAAGATGAGAATGGGTGCCAGGGTAAGAGAGGCTGCCAAAGATGATAATGAGTGCCAGGGTAAGAGAGGGTGCCAAAGATGAGAATGGATGCCAGGGTAAGAGAGGGTGCCAAAGATGAGAATGGGTGCCAGGGTAAGAGAGGGTGCCAAAGATGAGAATGGGTGCCAGGGTAAGAGAGGCTGCCAAAGATGAGAATGGATGCCAGAGTAAGAGAGGGCGCCACAGATAAGAGAGAGTGCCATTAAATTATTAAACCAAAATCAAAGAATAACGATTTACAAATGCTTATCAGGACACCCAAAATAAATATATAGTGAGTAGAGACAAATATCTTTCTTGATTTTATTCTGGCCATATTCAGACGATTTGCTCATTAAAGGTCTGTGAAATATAAAGGGTTATTGGGATATTTGTTAACATTTGATTTCTAATGGTCCTTTCTATGCCAATTAAAATTGTCTATCGTTAATAAGAAATCAGATGAGACCAAGTAAGCGTCCTAATATTGAAAAAGGATACAAGTTTTCAACAAAAGATTTGCCTTCCTTTGTTACCGGCCCAATTACAGGCTTTACATGTTGTGTGGATAAATATTGCGTTGGGGAAAGGCAGGGAAGGGAAATATAAATACCTCATTGCGAACTGCCAATTATTTTGTGATAGGAGTGGCAATCTAAGGTCTCAACGCAACGTTTATTTCTGGTCTTTGGTAAACTCCCAAGAAACTTTGAATTTAATTTTGTTAGACCATTGTGTAATTGGTGCTAATATATTCTTAATACAAAGATTAGATCTAAATCTTCAATTTTGGTGGGAGGGACCATAAATGCCCCCAGCACTTGACCCCTGGTGACGACTACTCAAAATGTACTGGACAGCTAATTATCAACTTCTGCAACATTCATTGCCTTTCCTCTAGCTTTCACTCTGTCGAACATTACCTCTGATATACTTTTCTCCCAGACACTTCTATATCCTAGATTTCAAGCCAAAGGTGGACAGTGTGTGTATGTGCACACTGCACAACAAACTTGCTCTCGTGTTCCCGACTTCGACTCTTCTGAATTCTCAACCCTCTGGCTCAAACTTTCCTGTCACTCTAAAACTAAATATTTCTGTGATGTCTATTTATCCCTTAACTCTACTGACTTTCCTAAATTCTTCGACTATCTTACCTTTAAAGTGGAACATATTTTATCCATCTCTCCCCCTTCTGATAGAGGTCATGATTTCTCGCCTACTTATAGCAAATAGACTAGTATTCCTATATCTCCAGTGTGGCTATCTGATCCTCCCAGCCGGCAGCACTTGTGGTACTTTGGCACTGCTGACTGGGAGGCTCTTTGGCACTGCTGACTGGGAGGCTCTTTGGCACTGCTGACTGGGAGGCTCTTTGGCACTGCTGACTGGGAGGCTCTTTGGCACTGCTGACTGGGAGGCTCTTTGGCACTAATTCTTTGATTTATTTGAATAATTGGGAGGTGTTTAGTGTTTGGACGAAATAAATAATTTGATTATAATGTAGAATTATATACAAACACCAAACTCTGTATCCTGTACTAGTATTGCTAAATGTTTATTATAATTATGATTATATTTAAGAGTAGAGAGAGAAAAATGACGCCAGTGGAGCCAATATGGCGGAGATTAGCCGATCTCCGTTAATCTAAAGTCTCTCTCTCTCTCTCCCCCCCCCCCTCAAAGATGACAGAAGTTCAAATATGCTCGCCTGACAAGAAGAACGAACGCACGAACAAACACACTGGTGACTTTTCATTATCTCTCTTGCGACCGCCCTTCTAAAATGCACCTCAGCCGTTCCAGAAGCCTGCGAGCCCAATTAAAGTTAAGCGAAGCAACGAGTTTGTTTTCAATTACCCAAGTGAAAAGTCAACACCTGGTAAAAACACGAGCTTTGGGGCGAACCTGGGCGACAAGGTAAATATTATAACCCACAGCCTAATCAGTTGGAGGAAGGTGTAGTAGCGAAAGGTGAGGTCCGTAACTATCTGAAAACTAGAGAAATATACACGAAGCGGGATGAAATTGGTCTGGTTATGTTGCAAAGATCGCTCACAATATCTTATCGTAGTGTCTTATCAGTTTAAGAAAGATGTAGATTTTTGTTCTATGTGAGTGAGGGAGACAAAAGGCAAAACTGCCTGTATATCGAGTGCCTCCCCCAGAGTTGAAAGAATGACAGGGCCAAAGTAAAGGGACGTTCGAGCCAAAATGCCTGGACACATAGTTTGAAGCAATTTTAAGTCATAGGATGAGGGAAAGACTGATTCAGGGAGAGAGTTCCAGAGCTCAGCAGTTGAATAGAAGAAAGACAGAATAACGTTTCACTCTTGGGTTGGAGAGTTGCACAGAGTAGGGGTGGATTGTGTTGCAAGATGGGTACCACGTACCCTACGTATGCAGGATGTGGTATACACTGGGAAAGCTCTGAAGAACATTGGTTATTGTAGTAGCGATAGAATAGCGAGAGAGATGCAACATTGCAGCGGAGAGAGAGAGATTGCAGAGAGTTGGTGAGTGGACGGGAATTAATGATATGAAAGGCTTTCCTTTCTACTTTGTCTAGGAGTGCGGTGTGACAGGATCCTCCCCACACATGTCAACAATACTCAGTACAGGGACGCACTGTGCCCCTGTACAGAGCAAGAAGCTGAACAGGGGTAAAGAACCCCTTGAGGCGGTTGAGCACACCCAGCTTCTGGGAGGCTGCCTTAGCAAGACTGGTAATATGGACCTTCCAAGTGAGAGCAGAAGAAAAAGAGACACCGAGAATATTGAGAGAAGATGAAGGATTGAATGGACTTATAAGGCGAGTAGTTAGTTAAAATAGGACTTCAGAGGCTATCAACCCTTCTGGATTATTAAGCCAGCACACTGCCAATCAAGTACATTTTCAGGACTGGAGCTCCTTTTCGAGAACCCCAGTCATATAAGGTAAGGTAAAATAGCTCCTAACTCTGAAATCCGAGAGAAACCACGCGAAAACGAGTTATTTTAGTTTCGTCGCTAGCTAGATCACTCACTAAATCTTCATATGCATATCGTTAAGGTTGGGTTAGGTCTCTCTTGATATAATTCCACCTGGTTTAACTCTCCTGGTGATTATATTGGACAGGTAATGAAAAACTAACCAAGATGGGGGTTGACAGAGGGGGGATGGCCGTATTTATTTCCTTATTTATTGATCTTTTCATTATTTTCTTAGTTTCCTCCCTAGACCTCTATTAAGGTTAAACAAAAATAACCCCTAGACCCCTTTCAAGAGAAATTTGTACATTTTTCTGTAGAAAAATTTCCCGGAAGAAGGCCGATTCCTCCTAAATTTACAGGCTCGCATTCGCTCGCCTAGATAAGATCGACACCTAAATGGCACGAAAACTCCCAATATTGACACAAACATGGAGTGAAAGCTCTTAAAATTGCCAAACTAATGGGCCGAACGTCTTACTATCTGAAAACTGATGGGGCTAAACATGGGGAAGAAGGGGGGGGGGGGGGGGGGGACCAGAACAACGACACCCATCCCCCCCATTAACGTCCTTATTAGCTAGTGTCTCTCTTCTATGGAATGGGAGAAAATAGGGAATATATATATACATGTTAAGGGGGAGGTAGTCGCTTTTTCTGGACCCCCTTCTCCCTCATGTTTAGCATAATAGTTTTGAGATTTTCAGAAGGAGAAGAGAGAAAAGAAGAAGAGAGAAGGGGAGGAAAGAAGGGGAGAAGGGAAGAAAAAGAGAAGAGAGAAGGGGAGGAAAGAAGGGGAGGAGAAGAAAAAGAGAATGGGATAAAGGGTGACGAGGGGAGGAACGAGGGGAAGGGATGAAAGTCAAAGGGGAGAGTGAGAGGGGAGAGTGAGAGGGGAGAGTCAAAGGGGAGAGTGAGAGGGGCGGTATACAGTATAACGAGAAGGATTATTATTATTAACCTCATGCTCCCTCCCTTCCTTCCTTTTAATGTTCTGTTGGTGTTGTTGTTGTTGTTCCCCAGGCTGTTTGACCGAACAGCCCCAACGTCCCGAGCAAGGCCAAGGCCATAACCGAGCACCCCCACAGAACCCTCCCTGCTTACCACTAAGAAAGCCTGGGTGCGGAAACGCCCGGGACACCGAAGCCCCACCCAGGGACCTGTGCCCCTTGTCAATTATGAAGGGAAAGTTGAGGGGCAAAGGAAAGATGTGACGCAGTAGGGAGGTCAATCCACGGAAGAGATCTAGAAAATATATAAGTAAAAAGAACAGTCAGAGTAAGCTATGGGTATGGCGAAGAACGATCAACTCTCACTCTGATAGACCAGCCCATCACCACATGCTGAGAACCTTCTCAGCATCAGCTAGGAAAGGCCCTAGAAAGCCACCTTTGGCGGGGGGATAGCTCCCTTATTTCATCGGGGGGGGGGGGGTCTCTCTCTCTCTCTCTCTCTCTCAGAGCTTGGGGTAAACGTGAAGGACCCTTAAGGAGTTGAACAGCTCAGGATGGACCTCAACAGACTGGGTGAACGGTTTGAGAACTGGCACGTGCCACTAAACTTGGAAAAGTGCAAGGTGATGCATATCCGCTAAACAAACCTCAAGTCAGGCTATTCGCTATTGGGAATGCCTCTGGAAGTGACTGACTTGGAAAAGGATTTGAGTGTTCTGATTAGCAGTGGCATACAGATTTCCAAGCGGTGCATTGAAGTAGAGAAAAATGCTCAGACATTATTGGGCTATATTTAGAGACAATTAAAGTACATAAATAAGGAAATAGTCCTCCCACTTTACAACGCTCTGATACGGCCTCTCCTGGAGTATGTTGTTCAATTACTGGTCTCCAGCACTTAGGAAAGATATAGAACGACTGGAAAAAGTACAAGCTAGGGCTACAAAGCTTATTCCTTCGATTAGAAGACTGAGCTATGAGTACCGGTTGAGAGCTCTTGATTTCTTTTCGTTGGCAACACGCAGATTATGAGGTAAAATAATTGAAGTTTATAAAATACTTAATGGGTTCGACAATGTGGAGTACAGCAACAAATTTAGCCTCAATAAGAATACAAGCTGCAACCATGGCTGGAATTTCGAATTATAAAGGTTCAGCACTATACTATTACATTTTGTGAAACAGTTTTCACATATACGATCTGTTCTACCTAGAACAAACTTCCCTCAGAAGTTGTAGAGCAGTTCAAGAAGAGAGTAGATGGTATTTTGCACACTCTGTAAAGAGTGTAGTGCAGTACACAATCTCTCTCTTTCCACTTCGAGTATCTCCCCAGAATGGACCGCAAGGTCTTTGAAATACTAACTATTCCTTAAAACTCGCTCTCGCTCTCTCTCTCTCTCTCCCTCTCCCTCTCACTCTCTCTCGTCACCTGGCAGTATTCACCTGAGCATCACCTGTCAATAATTACTCAGAGCCGTCTATTGGATGAGTACCTCCAATAAGTATACAGTAGCTACCCTGTTGTGTCCAGTTATATAAGTCCTATATTATGTTTGCCCAATTAGTTTGTCGATTTTAAGACCTTCTGCCCCATTTCTTTGTCAATATTAAGACCTTTCGTTCTATTTAGGTGTCGATTGTTTTTCCGGGCGAACGTAAGTGAGCTTGTAATTTTGGATGAACCTGCCTTTGGCTGGGAAATTTGTCTACCTAAAAATTTACAAATGAATCTAGAAGGGAAATCTAATGGATGTTTTTTTAAAGTTGGATGGAGGTTTAGGAAGGAAACTAGAACAATAATAAAGCAATACATAAATGAGCAAATAAATACGCCCCCCCCACACCTTAAGTGCCATGGTTTAAGCTTAAGGGGAGATATCAACTTGAGGGATTTTTTCTGGACCCCTTTCTCCCTTATGTTTAGCCCCATTGCTTTTGAGATTTTAAGACAGTCGCCCCATTAGTTTGGCGATTTTAAGAACTTTCGCCCCATTTCCGTCAATTTTAAGACCTTTCGTGCTATTTAGGTGTCGATTTTATCCTGGCGAGCGATAGCGAGCCTGTAATTTAAGAGGAACCGGCTTTCAGCCGGGAAATTTTTCTACCGAAAAATGTACAAATTTATCTTGAAAGGGGCTCAAGGGGGTGTAATCTTAAGCTTGATGGATACCTAGAGACCAAACTAAAAACCTCCCCTTAAGGTAATGTTTCAAAATAATACTTCAGTCGCGACGGAATCGTACGTTAAGCGTTATACCATTTACACACTATCGCCCATCATATACACGGAGGATGCAAAACACTCACCATAAAGAGCTCTATAATGAGTGTCCCGTGCAGCTTACCTTAGGCGCGTGCTGCCACGTGACAAAGACAACATTCTTACACTCTTCAGTCAAGTCCCCAGGTAAAGTAGCCACTGCTTTATTCCTCTCGGTCCTATTACGCTATCTTTTTTATTAACCCTTTCAGACTCATATAACGCAGAGGTTGCCAGATTAGCAATAAGAAATAGAGTTCTCTCACTCATAATTACCTCTCCAAAATTAGTTTTCTGCCCACAGCTAACTCAAAGACAACTGCAGAGGTTGAAGTAACTAAACTAAAGGTTTATAAATACCCCTGATGGTAACAAAGGCTTTAAAGTATCCCTAATAGGCTCAAAATCGCGTCATATGTCGGAGAGGGTTAATTCTAGCTATTATTTATTCTAGGGGCAGGAGGCTTGGAATCCTCCTCCCCTTGTAAAATTATCTTACGCATTGAGACAAAGAAAAGGGCGAGGGAACGCAAAAGTGGATCTCACTCTCTTCAATCCCACAGGTTCTTCCTAAACTTAACCCCTTTTGTACCGGCGACGTTTGTTTATCATTATGCTGGCTATACTAATCGATTTTATTCAGTTTAGGAAGGATCTTTAGTAAATATATGGCTTTTTAACCTCAATCAACCCTATTATTCCCGGGCGTTTCCGCACCCTCCTCAAGCTCCCCGCCATGGAGTGGCTTCGGTCACCCAGGCTTTATTGTGGTCGGCAGGGAGGGTTCTGTGGGGGCGCTCGGTTATGGCCTTGGTCTTGCTCGGGGCCTTGGGGCTGTTCGGCCAGGCAGCTTGGGGAACAACAACAACAACAACAACAACAACAACAACCCTATTAAGGGGAGGTATTTAGTTTGTTCCCTAGACCTCCATCAAGCTTAAAATTACACCCCCTTGAGTCCCTTTCAAGATAAACATTTTTCGGTAGAAAAATTTCCCGGCCGAAGGCCGGTTCCTCCTAAATTACAGGCTCGCTATCGCTCGCCAGGATAAAATCGACACCTGAATTGCACGAACGGTCTTAATATGGGACGAAAGTTCTTAAAATCGCTAAACTAATGGGGCAAACGTTTTATAATATCAAAAGCAATGGGGCTAAACATGAGGGAGAAAGGGGTCAAGAAAAAAATCCCTCAAGTGGAGATCTCCCCTTAACTACCACAGATCCTTCTTAAGTTGCACAAAAGCGTCTAAATATAGCAAGAATAAAATTAAAAAGTCGTCGCCGGAACTGAAGGGGTTAATATACTTAATCTTAATATTCTTAATCTTAATATACTTAATCTTAATATACTTAATCTTAATATACTTAATCTTAATATACTTAATCTTAATATACTTAATCTTAATATACTTAATCTTAATATACTTAATCTTAATATACTTAATCTTAATATACTTAACCTTAATATACTTAATCTTAATATACTTAATCTTAATATACTTAACCTTAATATACTTAATCTTAATATACTTAATCTTAATATACTTAATCTTAATATACTTAATCTTAATATACTTAATCTTAATATACTTAATCTTAATATACTTAATCTTAATATACTTAATCTTAATATACTTAATCTTCCCACAGGTTCTTCCTAAGTTGAATAACATCGTCTAACCACCACCAGAACACAAGGCAGAATCATCATCGTATGCTGGACGTTATTATATCTGGTATAAAACACGTAGTTATCTTATTAACCCTCTGAAGCTCTGACGCGTTTTAGCAGTTTATTTTGGCTACCAGTAGACGATTTTATGCAGCTTAGGAAGGATCTGTGGGTATGAAAAGGGTAAAGACTATCTCAATCAACCCTTTGACTTCCATACAGTTACTAATCTGAATAAAATCGTCTAATAGTAGCCAGAAAACAGAACAGAAACGCGTATTGGAGTTTGAGAGGGTTAATATAATTTGATCTTTGTGCTCATCATAAGTTGATAAATTAGTAAAGAGCGCTTTAACTAATCTATTTTGTATTAATTTCACCAGAACACCAAACACCTCCAATGAAATTAATGCAAGCATATATGTGATCCACCAGGATTCGAACCCGGGTTATCACACAAATTTTTAGACACCTTAAGGGGAGGTTTTTAGTTTGGTCCCTAGATATCCTTCAAGCTTAAGATTACACCCCCTTCAGCCCCTTTCAAGATAAATTTGTAAATTTTTCGGTAGAAAAATGTCCCGGCTCAAAGCCGGTTCCTCTTAAATTACAGGCTCGCTATCGCTCGCCAGGATAAAATCGACACCTAAATAGCACGAAAGGTCTTAAAATTGACGGAAATGGGGCGAAAGTTCTTAAAATCGCCAAACTAATGGGGCGACTGTCTTAAAATCTCAAAAGCAATGGGGCTAAACATGAGGGAGAAAGAGGTCCAGAAAAAAATCCCTCAAGTCGATATCTCCCCTTAACGAATTGAATGTTTTGTACTTGTTTAAAATGCAGAATCCTCCTGCTCTTCCATCACTAGGTGTTGTCAGGTAACATAGGGTAAGCTTCACACACCTGATTGGTCACACCTAGGAGCACCCCATCACCCTTACTAATACCTCCAGTCCTCACCCTGTTTATATACCTCCCTCACCCTACACCACCTCCCTGTAATATCACTACCCCCACCCCTTGTTTACATCCCACACCTACCCAAGTTGCACCTTCCCTCTTGTATTGTGCCGGGATCGAACGCTAGACCTCTTGGGTGTGAGCCCTAGCCGTTACCTCTGAGGTACGAGACAGCATGCTGGACTCGTTTTAAGGGGATATATTTAGTTTGTTCCCTAGACCTCCATCAAGCTTAAAATTATACCCCCTTGAGTCCCTTTCAAGGTAAATTTGTAAATTTTTCGGTAGAAAAATTTCCCGGCCGAAGGCTGATTCCTCTTAAATTACAGGCTCGCTATCGCTCGCCCGGATAAAATCGACACCTGAATGGCACGAAAGGTCTTAATATGGGGTGAAAGTTCTTAAAATCGCTAAACTAATGGAGCAAACATTTTATAATATCAAAAGCAATGGGGCTAAACATGAGGGAGAAAGGGGTCAAGAAAAAAATCCCTCAAGTGGAGATCTCCCCTTAAAAGTCCTAGTTAAAGGGGAGAAAAACGAAAGTTGTCCCCACGCATGCCCAGATCCACACGGCACCACTGCACCGTACCAACACCGGGCTCTCTACAGTAACTCGTAAACATTCGTGGACCTATTTCTAATTATGGAAGTATATCTCCGGAAACCCACATCTATTTCCTGGTGGACTCTTCCCAAATGATATAAACGTCAGCCCGATTGCTTTCATTCGCTAAATACACCACCAACTAGATTTTTTCAGGTTAATTTTGAAAATCACACCCAAAAATCACCAGACATGTTCCCTGTCGTATCGTAGATCTTCATGGCTGCCATCCAATTATTTAATATCCTACCACGCTTTAAGGGGAGATGGGTCGTTTTTTTGGCCCCCCCCCCCCCCTTCTCCCTCATGTTTAGCCCCATTAGTTTTCAGATTTTATGACGTTCGGTCCATTAGTTTGGCAATTTTAAGACTTTTCACCCCATTTCTTTGTCAATAACTTAAGAAAAACCGGCCTTTGGCCGAGAAATTTTTCTATCAAAAAATTTACAAATTTATCTTGAAGGAGGGTCGGGGGGGGGGTTGATGGAGGTCTAGGTAGGGTACTTAACAAATTATAAATATATACATAAATGAGCAAACAAATACCCCCTTAAAACACACACAAACACACACAAACACACACACAGAGCGAGAGCGAGAGAACACGCCTCTACACGGCATGAGGACCATGAATGTAACCTGAATAGTTAGTGAAGTGACAACATGGACTGCATTAATGATTCTCTCTCTCTCTCTCTCTCTCTCTCTCTCTCTCTCTCTCTCTCTCTCTCTCTCTCTCTCTCTCTCTCTCTCTTTCTCTCTCTCCACTTCATACACATAGAAAACAAAACTGACGGGCAGTAAATAATTGTTATTAAGTCAAGTATTGTTGAAGAGACTCAAGCCAAGAGTGAGACGGGTTAAAATGAGTTACTTGAGAAGTGCGTGCGGAGTTACATGGAGGGATAGACAGACGAATGAGGAAGTACGAGAGAGGTGTGGTGTGGATGTAGATGTGCTGGAAAGTGTGAAAAGGAACACCTTGAGATGGTTCGGCCATGTGGAAAGTATGGGAAGCGAGAGAATGACCAAGAGAGTGTGCGAGAGCGAGGTGGAAGGACAGAGAGGGAGAGGTAGACCGGGTGAGAGGTGGTAGGATGGAGTTAAGAAGTATATGCGTGAAAGCGGTGCTGGATGGGAGGAGGGTCGTTAACTGACTGGTGACAGAGGTGCAGGGGGGAGTTTCGTTCGTGGCCGACGTCCGGCAATAGATAGATAGATAGATAGAAGTTAAGTATTTCTCCCCTCAGTTAAAGGGTTGTAATGTCCGTTTGTATGTGCTTGTCAATGTTTCTATGTTTGTGTGTGCGTCTTTCTGTGCATCATATGATTTGTGTGTGTGTGTGTGTGTGTGTGTGTGTGTGTGTGTGTGTGTGTGTGTGTGTGTGTGTGTGTGTGTGTGAGAAAGAGAGAGAGAGAAGGGGTGAAGGGCTGAGGCCACAGGTCAAGTAATGGATGGTAGGCATGATAGCAGACCTTGTTCTCCGTCTGTGATCTGGGTATTAATGGTGTGTGGGGGCTGTGTGTGTGGGGGGGGGGGGGCTGTGTGTGTGTGTGTGTGTGTGTGTGTGTGTGTGTGTGTGTGTGTGTGTGTGTGTGTGTGTGTGTGTGTGATGTGTGTGGGTGTGTGGGGGCTGTGTGTGTGTGTGCGGGGGTTGTGTGTGTGTGTGTGTGTGTGTGTGTGTGTGTGTGTGTGTGTGTGTGTGTGTGTGTGATGTGTGTGGGTGTGTGGGGGCTGTGTGTGTGTGTGCGGGGGTTGTGTGTGTGTGTGTGTGTGCGTGTGTGTGTGTGTGCGTGTGTGTGATGTGTGTGGGTGTGCGGGGGCTGTGTGTGTGTGTGCGGGGGTTGTGTGGGTGTGTGTGATGTGTGTGGGTGTGCGGGGGCTGTGTGGGTGTGTGTGTGTGTGTGTGGGTATGTGTGTGTGTATAAAGAAGTTATTTAGCATAATGACCAGCTTAAAACGGTTGTAGTGCATTGAAAATAACACGAAATATAATTCAACATACTTTCTATCCATCAGAAACCTACATTATTATTATTATTTTTTCCATTAAATGTTTATGGATCCAACTTCCTGATAGCCTGAAACTCGCAAGTGGTCAATTATACCTTGATGAAGTAGTCGTCTCGAAACCTCAACCAAAAATGTTAACTTGAAGAGATATCATACAGTTGTTGTTGTTGTTCCCCAGTTTGTCTGACCGAACAGCCCCAAGTTCCGAGCAAGGCCAAGGCCATATCCGAGAGCCCCCACAGAACTCTCCCTGCTTTACCATTAAGAATACCCAGGTGACCGAAGCCGCTCCCAGGCAAGGAGCTGAGGAGGGTGCGGTAACTCCCGGGACACCGAAGCCCCACAATTATGAAGGGAAAGATGTGACGCTTTGGCTCCCAGTCTGCGAGGTCAATCCACGAAAGAGAGGCCGCAATTTAAAATTTAGAAAATATATAAGTGAAAGGAAGAGTCAGAGTAAGCTATTGGTATGGCAGAGAAAGCTCAACTCTCACTCTGATAGACCAGACCATCACCACATGACTACCACCCACCACCCCCACCAATACACTGCCTACCTTTTGGTGATGGGCTGGTCTATCAGAGTGAGAACTGAGCGATCTCTGCCATACCCATAGCTTACTCTGGCTGTTCCTTTTACTTATATATTTTCTAGATCTCAAGTGACGGCGTCTCTTCCGTGGATTGACCTCCCAATCTACCAAGATTGGAAGCCAAAGCGTCACATTTTTCCTTTGCCCCCCAACTTTCTCTTCATAATTGCTGAGGGGCACAGGGCCCTGGGTGGGTTTTTGGTTTCCCGGGCATTTCTGCACCCTCCTCAGCTCCCCGCCATGGAGTGGCTTCGGTCACCCAGTCTTTATTGTGGTCAGCAGGGAGGGTTCTGTGGGGGCGCTCGGTTATGGCCTTGGCCTTGGCCTTGCTCGGGGCCTTGGGGCTGTTCGGCCAGGCAGCTTGGGGAACAACAACAACATAACTGCCTACCAATACCGCCCCCACCACCAATACACTCTCCACCACTACCACCCCCACCACCACCAATACACTCTCCACCACCCCCACCAATACACTATATACCTCTCCACCACTACCACCCCTCCCCCATCAATACACTGCCTACCACTACCACCCCCACCAATGAACTCTCTACCACTCACCCCCACCAATATACTCTCCACCACCCCCACCAATACACTATCTCCCACTCTCCACCACTACCACCACTCTCCACCACCCCCTCCCCCAGCAATACACTCTCCACCACCCCCACCAATACACTATCTACCACTCTCCACCACTACCACCACTCTCCACCACCCCCTCCCCCACCAATACACTCTCCACCACCCCCACCAATACACTATCTACCACTCTCCACCACTACCACCCCCAACCCACAAAATTCACTCTCCACCAAACATTCCCCACCATTCCCCAATACCACCACCATCTTCATTATCAACACACAACAACAAAATCATCACCGTGGCTTTATTATCCCAAACATTACCATTCTAATTATATATATACCGTGGCTTAAGGGGAGGTATTTACTTTGTTCCCTAGACGTCCATCAAGCTTAAAATGATACCCCCTTGAGTCCCTTTCAAGATAAATGTGTACATTTTTCGGTAGAAAAATGTCCCGGCCGGAGGCCGGTTGCTCTTAAATTACAGGCTCGCTATCGCTCGCCAGGATAAAATCGACACCTGAATGGCACGAAAGGTCTTAATATGGGGTGAAAGTTCTTAAAATCGCTAAACTAATGGGGCGAACGTTTTATAATATCAAAAGCAATGGGGCTAAACATGAGGGAGAAAGGGGTCAAGAAAAAAATCCCTCAAGTGGAGATCTCCCCTTAATATCCAGGTAGATTGAGGATAACAAACAAGAGGGAAATATACTGTATACATTATGGCCAAAATAGCGATATGAATGTTAAGGGGAGATGGGTCGCTTTTCTGGTCCCCCTTCTTCCTCGGGTTTAGTCCCATTAGTTTTCAGATTTTATGACGTTCGGCCCATTAATTTGGCGATTTTAAGACTTTTCACCCCATTTCTTTGTCAATACTAGGGCCTTTCGTGCCATTTAAGTGTCGATTATTTCCTGGCGAGCGATAGCGAGCCTGTAATTGTAGAGAAACCGGCCTTTGGCCGGGACATTGTTCTACCGAAAAATTTACAAATTTACCTCGAAGGGGGTCTTGGTTTTTATTTATTTATTTGTTATGTTTATTTTTGTATTATTGTTTGATGGAGATCTAGGGAGGAAACTAGATAAATATATAAATGAAAAAATCGACCAAAAAGTGAACCCCCCCCCCCCCTTAGTGCGAAATATAATTGGGGAGAGATATATTAGACACATCTCTGTGGGATCCCTAATACAAATACCACCAGCCTATATTATCAGGAGGACGACGTTGCAATAAATGTGCATGTACTGAATACGGTATATATATAAATAATGAATCTATATATTACCACCTGCCACCACTATTAGTATTAGTATTATTAAGGTAAGGGCGTGGTACTTTGAACAAATAGGTGGGAGAATTAAGGAGAGATGGGCCGTTTATTTGTTGGTCTATTAATTCATTTATTTTTATATTTCTTAGTTTCCTCGCTAGACCTCCATCAAGCTTAGAAAAACACCCCCTAGACCACCCCTTCAAGATGTATTTGTAAATTTTTCGGTAGAAAAATTTATGATCCTCTTAAAATTTTAGGCTGGCTATCGCTCGCCAGGACAAAATTGACACCTAAACGGCACGAAAGATCTTAAAATTGACAACGAAATGGGGCGAAAAGTTGTTAAAATCGCCAAACTAATGGACCTCACGTCTTAATCATCTCATAACAAATGGGACTTTAACAGAGGAGGGAGAAAGGGGACCAGAAAACGACCCCTCTCCCCTCAACGATTCTTCTGACAGCATATTACCACCCACCACCATCCTCACATTATTATTTTAAATATTAGGGTAAGGGCGTGGTACTTTGAACAATATGTGAGAGTATTAAGGGGATATGGGCCGTTTTTCTGGATTCCCTTCTCCCTCATGTTTTGCCCCATTAGTTTTCAGATTTGAAGAGGTTTGCCCCATTAGTTAATTGTTGATTTTAAGACCTTTCGCCTCATTTCTTTGTCAATGTTAAGACCTTTCGTGCTATTTAGGTGGCGATTTTTGTCCTGGCGAACGATAGTGAGCCTGTAATTTTGGAAGAACCGGCCTTTGGCCGGGCAATTTTTCTACCGAAAAATGTACAAATTAATCTAGAAGGGGGATCTAATGGATGTTTCGTTTTGTTTGATGGAGGTCTAGGTAGGAAACTAGAACCATAACAATGTACAGTCGCGCTAATAAGTGATGTCTCGGCACCAAGTATATTTTGATCAATAATTGGTATCAGCCAATTTCCAACCTTCATTTCTTCATATCGAGTGAGATATACAAACATGTTCCTACACTTACCCACCCTATTCAACATCTGACAGACATTAATACAGCACAGAGCGAGCCAAACGTAACGACAGCCGAAACATGACTTATTAGCGCGACCGTACATAAATGAGCAAATAAATAAACCCATTCCCCCTTAATTAAGGGGAGGTTTTTAGTTTGTTCCCTATATTTCCATCAAGCTTACGATTACACCCCCTAGACCCCCTTTCAAGATAAATTTGTACATTTTTCGGTAGAAAAATTTCCCGGCCGAAGGCCGGTTCCTCTTACATTACAGGCTCGCTATCGCTCGCCAGGAAAAAATCGACACCTAATTGGCACGAAAGGTCTTAAAATTGACAGAAATGGGGCGAAAGTTCTTAAGATCGTCAAACTAATGGGGCGAAAGTCTTAAAATCTCAAAAGCAATGGGGCTAAACATGAGGGAGAAAGGGATCCAGAAAACAATCCCTCGAGTGGAAATCTGCCCTTAACGATGCTGACAGTATAATATATAACGTCCGAATCGTCGACATCCGGTATTTATGCTTCCTTCACTTGCGGAGAAATTGGCGAGTATAGCAAGTATCACACTAACATAATTTTTTTTTTTCCCTTCGGTAATTATCGTCAAAACTGGTCTGGCAGCTTATGAGGTAAAGCTTTAGAATAATGTTCATCACCTAAATAATAATGGTTTTCTGTTGTGTTGTCCCTATTCTGGCTCTGTCTTGAGTCGCCCCCCCCCCCCAAAAAAAAAAGGAAACAAAGTAGGAAAAGTGGTGATTGGGCCTGAGTATATTTTTTTTTTTTTTTTTTTTAAAGAGACAATGAACGGAGGAAGGAAAAACACAGATAAAACAAAAAGGTCTATGTGCCTAAAGGCATCCTCCATTCATAAAATGTTTGTAACAACTGGATTTAAACTTTTGTAGATTGTAAGTTTGTCGAAAGCAACTCGAGGGAAGTGAATAGGACACCTAAATTATTCTATATCAGTCTAGTTTTCGATACCATTGCCAGAGATCCCAAAAATATTGCCGAATTTGTTTTTACATTATAAAATTCACCACTTGCGAGTTTCAGGCTATAAGGAAGTTGGAGCTGTAGACCTCGATATTTAACACACATACAGTAACTATGTAGGTTTCTGATGGATAAATAGTATGTTGAATTGGGTTTTATGTATTTATAAAACTACTAACACCGTATTATAGCTGGTTATTCTGCTAAATATCGAGGTCTACAGCTCCAACTTCCTTATAGCCTGAAACTCGCAAGTAGTTAATTAACAATACTCTACTCTTGTCTCTTTTCATCTAACGATAAATTGAATCCCCTAATAGGTAATTTTTCGATACTTAAGGGACACAATATGAAACTACTATCTCTCTACATCATATTAAGACCAAGTGTATATAATTAGCACCATATTTCACTACAAAACATTCAAAATAAATGAGTATTTTTGATGGGAACTTTGCAATTTACCGTTAAAAAAAAAAAAAAAAAAAAAATAGTTTTCGTATGATACCCCCTTAACCCCTTCACCACCATTACGTAATCATCATCTGGTTACCATTAGACGATATTCCTTAGTTAATAATCTACCTATGCGACTCAAATGGGTAAATACGATCTCAATATACCCTCTTAGTAACATAGGTCCTTCTACCCTTTCAGACTCATATGACGCAGAGGTTGCCAGATTAGCAATAATAAATAGAGTTCTCTCACTCTTATAATTACCTCTCCAAAATTAGTTTTCTGCCCACAGCTAACTCAAAGACAACTGCAGAGGTTGAAGTAACTAAACTAAAGGTTTCTAAATACCCCCAATGGTAACAAAGGTTTTAAAGTATCCCTAATAGGCTCAAAATCGCGTCATATGTCGGAGAGGGTTAATTAAACTGCATCAAACCATCTAATTTTAGCCAGAATCAAATGTAAAAAGACGTCATAGTATAGAAGGGGTTAAGGGGACTCACCTCGTTTTTGTTTTATCTCTCTCTTTCCCTTTCTCTCTGGGTTGTATCCATTGGACCCCATTCAGCCTACTGTTTTAAGACTTTTATCCCTATTCAGGTGTCTATTTTTTCCTGGCGAGTGGTAGCGAGCCAGCATATTTTATTCATAGTTTTTGACAGCAAGCTAAATTTGTAAATTTTTCGAGAGAAAAATGTCTCCGACGAAGTCGGATTTTTCCATACAATGCTGACTCGCTATCGCTCGCTAGAAAGAAATCGACACTCGGATGGGGATAAACGTCTTAAAACAGTAGGATGAATGGGGCCGAATGGATACAAGCCAGAGAAAGAGAGAAAAGGAGAGCAAAAAAGCAGGTCACCCCCCTTAAGGATGTAATGTAATATCCTATCCTTAATTGGTACAACAAGATCCGGATGGACAGGAAATACCCATTTTCGGAAACGTAATTAGCGTCCTTTGTCCGGAATGCAAGGTATATTACCGACAAACTATATATTCACAACATCGGTATTGGATAAATAATGTATTTCCCTTGCTAGTTGATGGGAGAGGGGCTGGCTTTTGTACACTCGGGTGCCATAGTCTCTACTAGCCCACTCATAAATATTCGCGGACTTCGCCTATTGCTAATTATGGAAGTATATCTCGGGAAACGAATTTATGAGTATAATTTTATATATATATATCAACTACAAAACTATATATATACTATTAACTGAAAAGCAAGTTCTATCCAAATATTGATACAGATAGCTATATTGATACAGATAGCTATATTGATACAGATAGCTATATTGATACAGATAGCTATATTGATACAGATAGCTATATTGATACAGATAGCTATATTGATACAGATAGCTATATTGATACAGATAGCTATATTGATACAGATAGCTATATTGATACAGATAGCTATATTGATACAGATAGCTATATTGATACAGATAGCTATATTGATACAGATAGCTATATTGATACAGATAGCTATATTGATACAGATAGCTATATTGATACAGATAGCTATAGTTGCATAAAGAAATACATGAGTGGGCTAGAGACTATGGTGTCCGAGTGTACCTGGTACCTGGTGTAGTGGAGAGCTGTTACAGTCTCCCTTGAGCAAGGAGATAGGTTGATTGGGTCGGCCTATAGGTCTTCCTGAATCCTGGTGACGCAGCTCTATAGCATGGGTAACCCAAGGCGTTGACCTGGGTCACTGATCACATAGGGACATGTGGACATATAGTGCACTACGACGTTGTACTCTCTTATGGAGATACGACTCGGGTATAATCATTGAACCTTCAAACTATCTCAAGGTTACTAAGAAAGTGTATAGTTATAACGAATATACTGTATATATATATATATATATATATATAGAGAGAGAGAGAGACAGAGTCTCTATACTAATGTATTTTCCCTCCCATTCCTTTCCATTGTATTCTCGCTGCTAATGCTCCATGCTCCGCACACATCGAGTTTTTCACATTCCCGTCTCAGATTATCTAGAGTGAGATCAGTACAATGAGGCCGACGGGACGCGGCAACCGGTAGCCGACGCGGGGACCTCCGTGAATGTTAAGTTTATGTCGGGCTCATTATCATCGTGTTGTAGGGACACAAACGAGGCGATACTTTATTTACGAGAAAGGGGCAAATTTGCTTCGATTGGATACGACATTTGAGAGCGAGTTACGAGGAAGTTGCTTGTGTGTGAATGACTTTAATAAGGCGACTTAAAAGTAGGGTTGTGAGTAATAAAATATTTTGTTAATTTAGTATAATTATATACTTTAAAGCATTCTTACCCATTAAAGGAGTTACTAACTTGTCAGGATAGTGTAGGGGAACTACTCATAGCTTAACATGTTATGAGTTCGATCAGAAGCTGACACCGGAACAATAACAAAGTATTACATTACTACACCATATCATTCATCAATGTTCTTCAGCACTTAGCATTGTATAACTATTTACTTTATTGTATAACTATTTACTTTATTGTATAAGTATTTACTTTATTGTATAACTATTTACTTTATTGTATAACTATTTACTTTATTGTATAACTATTTACTTTATTGTATAAGTATTTACTTTATTGTATAAGTATTTACTTTATTGTATAAGTATTTACTTTATTGTATAAGTATTTACTTTATTGTATAACTATTTACTTTATTGTATAACTATTTACTTTATTGTATAAGTATTTACTTTATTGTATAACTATTTACTTTATTGTATAAGTATTTACTTTATTGTATAAGTATTTACTTTATTGTATAACTATTTACTTTATTGTATAACTATTTACTTTATTGTATAACTATTCACTTTATTGTAGTCAGGCTATTCTTGTATAAATTACTTGGACAAATAAAAGATCTATATTAATTATACAAGCAACTAACGGACTGCGATTACAAACACATTACTCACCAGAAGTGTTGGTATTTGCTTCAGACCTTAACCTTCTCCGACATATTAAGAGGAGGTTTCTAGTTTGTTTCCTACTCCTCCAGCAATCTTAAAATTTCACCCCCTTGACCCCCTTTCAAGATAAATTTGTAAATTTTTCGGTAGAAAAATGTCCCGGCCGAAGGCCGATTACTCTTAAATTACAGGCTCGCTATCGCTCGCCAGGATAAAATCGACACCTAAATGGCACGAAAGGTCTTAAAATTGACAGAATGGGGCAGAAATTCTTAAAAATCACCAAACTAATGGGGCAAACGTCTTAAAATCTCAAAAGCAATGGGGCTAAACATGAGGGAGAAAGGGGTCAAGAAAAAAGTCCCTCAAGTGGATATCTCCCCTTAATGAGGAACAACAATGGTTCATATGTTGGGTGAGGACTCTTTTAATGATAACAATAGGGATTGATTCTTCTGCATATTATACTTATACCAACATCGACAAGGCCTAACTCTAACAATGGAAAAGTCAAAACCTAAAAAATCCCCTTCCTGTGGTCGCCGAGGGATCTGAGCCCACGTGAGCAAACTGTATGGACACATTTTTATAATCAATGTAAGCAAACTGTATGGACACATTTTTATAAGACGATTAAGTTTCTTCGTCTCTGCCGGCCGCTCCTCAAACAAGGGAGATTATGAGGCCTCGTATCATTAAAATTATTGTAGGGTTCCCCTTCATTATTGACACAGCCAGCCAGCTGACCCTTTATGCAAATGTTCTACCCGTTGTCCCCCTCAATGAGATCCTAGTATCGTGGCCGAGGTAAATATCATTAAGCGTTTCTTGGATGGGGTGGGGGAAGGACAGTGTAAAAGAGAGCTCGGTAAAGAGTCGTGTGTTTAATAGGTGTGTTATGCGGGATTTTTCTTTGCCTTACCTGAAATTATAAGAAATGATCGGTATGGAATGATGCGTCTAATGGTTGTCTTATACATACATAACATTTTAAGACCGAGTGCTCCACACATTCGTGCAGTTTCAGTCTCTTGTCCTAATGGCGGCGTGCCAGGCAACCCTGTTAAGGGCTGCTTCATTTGAAAAGTTTTTTTAATTCGAGATCGGCACGTATAGTCCGATTCCAGGTCTTCCTCGGTCCATCCCTTGGTGCAGCTCCCTCCACAATCACAGACTTGCATCTTTTCACCCAATTTTGTTCACCCATTCTCTCCACATGCCCATACCATCCCAGTCTACTTGTATGCTTCACCTCGCTAATACTCTTTATACCTAAGCGTCTCCTTAGCTCATCATTTGTTATTCTATCCTGCAGCCTGGCCCCAAACATCCATCTCACCATTCTCATCTCATTACGTTCCATTCTGTTGACATCCTCTACTTTAACGGCCCATGTTTCTGAGGCATACATCATTGCACTTCTAACACATTAGGCATACACCTTTCCCTTCAGGGGGAGAGGCATTCTTTTCATGGTCAGAATTGGCAGCAGTTCTCTGAACTTTCCCCAGACACATCTATATCTAGCGATAGTGGCAGCCTCGGCCCCACCACCGGCATAGATGGAATCTCCTAGGTAACAAAATTGTCCACCAGCTCCAATGGCTCATTTCCAAAATTCACAGCCACAGGATCATCATTTAACACAAGCTCGCCCTTGCACACTACGCACTAAAATTTCTCGATTTCTGACTCATCCTTCGGCAGGGGTCCTTATATTCTACTACAGCGCTTACCGGTACTACCATGGTGCACCCAACATCGACGGACGCTACACCGAATCGAGTTAACGCCCACACCCTTTCCACACACTACACATAGGTATGCACCGCTCTTTTCCACATTGCCTCGTCTCAATCTACAATGCATAGCCTTGGTTTTGTTAATATTGACTCTTAAATCCTTGCTCGCCATGCTCTCTCTCCATCTTCTGAATTTGGCCTCACCATCTTGCACATTGTCAGCTATTAGGCCTAAATCGTCTGCATAAAGCAGTTCCCATGGGAGTCCGCATCTAAAATCTCAAGACAGTGCCTCCAGAACCATAATAAAGAGGAGGGGGCTTAACACTGAACCCCGATGAACTCCACCACGAACTGTGAACTCCTCACTCAGTACACCTTTCACCCTCACCACAGTTCGCGAATCCTCATACATCTTCATTATCACAGCACCAGCCACTCTTCCACACCAAGTTTCCTCATAGCCCACTGCACATCTCTAGGCACCCTGTCAAAGGCCTTCTCCAGGTCTACAAACACAAAGCGTAATGTTTTAGTGAGTGGAAAGAACAATGAATGGGGCCAAGGTCACTAAGGATCGGCCTCGCTATACATTACTTCCTGAACCTATGTAATCAAGTAACACCCCGTTCTTAACATTAATCACCAATTACAAACCCCAATGCACTTGAATAAACTAATGAAAGCATATGGTCGTCCCGGGATTCGAACCTGTGACAGTAGCATAACAAGCCATATAGGATAACATCTTTATTAGTCGTAATGTTGGAAAAGTCAGACCATTACTGCCGAGATTCCAGAGTCTAGTCGGTATCTAGTTTGCAGACGTCAGGTAATTGGAAAGAAGCTCTGAAGACGAGGCAGTAAGTGGGTAAAACTTAGATTATTATATATATATATTTGAGTCTGAGATGGTTCACTTTTTGGTCGAGTTTTTCATTCATTAATAATTTTTCTAGTTTCCTCCCTATACCTCCATCAAACTTAAATAAAACATCCATTAGATACCCCTTCTAGATTATTTTGTACATTTTTCGGTAGAAAAATGTCCCGGCCGGTTGTTCCAAAATTACAGGCTCACTATCGTTCGCCAGGATAAAAATCGACACCTATTTGGTCAACCGTACCTAATTCCGGTGATGGGCTGGTCTATCAGAGTGAGACCTGAGCGATCTCTGCCATACCCATAGCTTACTCTGACTGTTCCTTTTACTTATATATTTTCTAGATCTCGAGTGACGGCGTCTCTTCCGTGGATTGACCTCCCAATCTACCAAGATTGGAAGCCAAAGCGTCACATTATTCCTTTGCCCCTCAACTTTCTCTTCATAATTGCTGAGGGGCACAGGGCCCTGGGTGGGGCTTTGGTTTCCCGGGCGTTTACGCACCCTCTCAGCCCCCCGCCATGGAGTGGCTTCGGTCACCCAGGCTTTATTGTGGTCGGCAGGGAGGGTTCTGTGGGGTCGCTCGTTTATGGCCTTGGCCTTACTCGGGGCCTTGGGGCTGTTCGGCCAGGCAGCTTGGGGAACAACAACAACCGTACCTAATTTCAAGAATGCACTCTTTTGAAACTTAACAGTGAAGTTCTGAATCATTGCATTGTGAGAGAGATGAAAATGTGTATACAGTTATTTTTGTGCACGACTGTACCGATGGTCAAAACTGGGTTACCTAAAGTAGAAACGCTCCACGCTGCTGGCTTGTTAAGGGGAGATCTCCACTTGAGGGATTTTTTTCTTGACCCCGTTCTCCCTCATGTTTAGCCCCATTGCTTTTGATATTATAAAACGTTTGCCCCATTAGTTTAGCGATTTTAAGAACTTTCACCCCATATTAAGACCTTTCGTGCAATTCAGGTGTCGATTTTATCCTGGCGAGCGATAGCGAGCCTGTAATTTAAGAGGTACCGGCCTTCGCCCGGGACATTTTTCTACCGAAAAATGTACAAATTTATCTTGAAAGGGACTCAAGGGGGTATAATTTTAAGCTTGATGGAGGTCTAGGGAACAAACTAAAAACCTCCCCTTAAGGAGAAGTGAGCTGCTCCGCGCTGAGTCGCCCAGAATCCCGCTAATAGCAAAGATGTGACGGAGCCGATATTATGTCTTCCTCTTATTTCCCCCCCCCCCCTTCAACTCTCCTCCACCACCCCCTCAACTCTCCCCCACCCTCCTCAACTTTCTCATACTCCCTCAACTCTCCCCACCCTCCTCCACTCACCACCCCCCCCCCCTCAACCCTTCTCCACCCCCACCCCCACCCTACCCCCTCAACTCTCCCGCACCTCCTTCAACTCTCCCGCAACTCACCCCCACCCCAAACCCTCAATTCTTCCCCACCCTCCTCAACTTTCTCCCAACCCCTCAACCCTCCTCCACCCCTCTCAACTCTCCCCCACCCCCTCAACCCTCCCCACCCACTCAACATTGTCTCTAATTCTGTGATGGGAAAGGTATAAAGCCTTATTTTAGGGTAAGTCCTACACATTTATTTTAGTGTGTGTGTGTGTGTGTGTGTGTGTGTGTGTGTGTGTGTGTGTAATATATATTGTAATGTTGAAGAATGATCTGGTATCAATGAGAGGGTTGTAGGAATGAGGATTAAACTCAATAAACGTTATTAAGTCAAAGTAATCCAAGTACATGTTGCAACAGGAACACACATTGATGAGGAAGTTGAACAGTGTTATGAAGGTGTAGAATCACTATAAAACAGACCTAACACTCAATTGACATTCGTGAAATTTCGTGATTTGAACCATGTACTGTTAGGCACTCTCCTCACCTATAGTCTATTCGCTGTAAGTAGGCAAGAAATCATGACCTCTAACCTCTGTAACTCAAAACCGACTAGAGTAATCGAGATAATATTTCTACCATTTGGGAAGAGTCAGTCAGGGAATATACAGTATGTGGACATTTACAGCCAATTTGCTCTAGCCATTTTTGAGTTACAGAGGATAGAGGTCATGACTTCTCGCCTACTTACAGCGAATAGGCTATAGGCCACGTTTTTCAACTATAATTATTGTACCCTGTTATATCCACTGCATTGCTTACTTACTCGCTTTCAAGGCATGCCTTGTTTCTCACCAATGCCTCTCTCTCTCTCTCTCACTCACATTCTCTCTCTCACTCACATTCTCTTTTTTTTCTCTCTCTCTCTCTCACACACACTCTCACTCACATTCTCTCTCTCTCTCTCTCTCACACACACACACACACACATGGAACTAGGGTATAATATAGTTTCTCACAAGCGCACACACTGTTATATCTTAAAACACTTACAATGACAATAGTTTCGTTTCCCTACATCATATTTCGACTTAAACTTTCTCGCTACTGCTTCATGATTCACGTATTATCCTTCTTTTCCCTCTGATACCCTCCCTAATCGCATTGACCCCTTTTTTACCGGTGACATCTTTTCATTATATTCTAGCCAATATTAGATGATTTTATGCAGGTTAGAAATAGTCTTCGGCAATTAACAGGCTTCGAAATATCCCACTTAACCCTCTTTGCTTCCACAGATCCTTCTTAAACTGCACAAAATCGTCCCAATATAGCTAGACTATAGACATGCTTTTTGGCAATATACAGTATCTCATGGCCTAGATTCCCTTCTTTTCTGTCTCGCATTCATGATTTCGATACCTTTTTTTCTCTTTCTCATCTCGCTTTACTTTGACGTTTTCTCTTTTTAGTTTCCCCTCTGATCTCGTTTTCTATTTCTCCTTTCCTCTCTCTCTCTCTCTCTTTCCTTTCCCCTCTGCTCTGATCCCTTCCCCTCTCCCTCTTTGCCCTGGAGAGAGAGAGAGAGAGAGAGAGAGACTTACATAGACACACTGGCCACACAGACCTTACGATCCAAACGAGGTGAGAGAGAGAGAGAGAGAGAGAGAGAGAGAGAGAGAAAGAGAGAGAGAGAGAAAGAGAGAGAGAGAGAGAGAGAGAGAGAGAGAGAGAGAGAGAGAGAGAGAGAGAGAGAGAGAGAGAGACCCCCCCCCCACCCAGTGCAGGTTTTCCGTCTAATGAGGGAAGGAAGGCCGGGCAGGATTTTCCACTTGTTATCGCCCCGTCCCCAAGACTTCGACTCAGCTTCATCCTAGTTCGTACACTGATGAAACCATGAGGGAATCTTTACTGAAGGGGAGATATGGCCCACTTTCTCCTTCGTGTTTAGCCCCATTAGTTTTGTGATTTTTAGACGTTCGGCCCATTAGTTTGACGATTTTAACACCTTTCGACCCATTTCGTTGTCAATTTTAAGACCTTTCGTGCGATTTTGGTGTCGATTTTTTCTTGGCGAGCGATTTTAAGAGGAACCGGCCTTTGGCCGGGAAATTTTTCTACCGAAAAATGTACACATTTATCTTGAAGAGGGGTCTAGGGGGTCTTTGTTTAAGCTTGATGGAGGTCTAGCGAGGAAAAAAAAAAAATATATGGAAAACTGAATAAATAGACAAAACAAACCCCAGCCACTATCACCTTACCATTGATCTTACTATTGACGGCATATTCTTGGAACTCGAGTCAACACTTTTACCAACTGACGCCAAATTGACAACAACCACTCATTATAGAGAAGCGAGTCTGTATCTGTGGTGATTAGATACTAATATTGTATGTATGTACAGTCGAGGTTAATAAGTGTTGTCAGATATTTCACAAAGTTTCGGACACTGACTAATACTCTGAAGGATAAGCACTTTCCCAGTAACTATAAAGATACCAATAACACTTGTTGAGCGAAAACCACTGGAATCCATGACAACACTTACTACCCCCGATTGTACAGTCGCGCTAATAAGTAATGTCCCAGCTGTCATTACGTTTGGCTTGCTCTGTGCTGTATTAATGTCTGTCAGATGTTGAATAGGGTGGGTAAGTGTAGGAACACGTTTATATATTTCAATCCATATAAAGAAATGAAGCTTAGATATTGTTGATACCCATTATTGATCGAAACATAATTGGTGCCGACACATCACTTATTAGCGCGACTGTACCGGTATATATACTCTGGCACCTTCCCCATTTTTTTTTTTTTTTTTTTTTTTTTTTTTAATGGGGGTGGCCGACTCGAGACAGAGCCCGAACAGGGACATCACAACACACCAGAAAAACAAAACAATACAAAACATACAAATCTCACACACATCTAGGTCGCCTAGGAGAAATACCCAGAGACCCAGGCCCCAGCAAAAGATTCCCAGGTCCCAGGATGCGATTGCGTTTCTACAGGGATACTTTAAACCTTTGTGACCATCAGAGGTGTTTATAAATCTTGAAATGTTATTACTTCAACTTTTGCAGTTGTCTTTGAGCGAGTTGTGGGCAGAAAACTAATTTTGGAATGGTAATCATGAGATTACGGGGGGTGACCTGCTTTTTGTTATTTCTGTCCCTTTCTCTCTTTCTCTGAGTTGTATCCATTCTGCCCCATTCAGCCAACTATTTTAAGACGTTTATCCCCATCCAGGTGTCGATTTCTTCCTGGCGAGCGATAGCGAGCCAGCATTATATGAAGAAATCGGGCTTCGCCGGAGACATTTTTCTATCGAAAAATTTACAAATTTAGCCTGCTGTCAAACAAAACTAAAAAATATGCTGGCTCGCTACCGCTCACCAGTAAAAAATTGACACCTGGATGGGGATAAAATGTCTTAAAACAGTAGGCTGAATGGGGCCAAATGGATACAAGCCAGAGAAAGATAGAAAAGGACAGAACAAAAACAGGTCACCCCCCTTAAGAGCATCCTACTTATGAATACTATACGACAACCCTCGGACATGAAAGGGTTGACCAAGACAACTACCCCAACTGACGCCATTGCTACCACTGTTTTTATAGCCGCTCTTTATGTGGTTGCGTGTATGATTAGCTCCGTGGTGATAGTGAATAATAGTGTTACAGCAAATAACAGTGTGTTCCGTCGTTTAATAAATTAATGGTTTGCTCGATAAAGATGGTACCAATATGTTAATACATTTGTAAACAGTCGTGTCTCTGTTTACCATCGTGAGTGTACTGTAGACGAACTGGGGTGAACGATATATTGTAGATGGCTGAGCGGGGGGAGGAGGGAGGGAGGGAGAGAGAAAGGGGAGGAGGGAGGGAGGGAGAGAGAAAGGGAAGGAGGGAAGGAGTGAGAGAGTGAGAGAGGGAAAGAGGGAGGGAGAGAGGGAAGGAGTGAGAGAGGGGAGGAGTGAGAGAGGGGAGGAGTGAGAGAGGGGAGGAGTGAGAGAGGGAAGGAGGGAGAGAGGGGAGGAGTGAGAGAGGGAAGGAGGGAGAGGGAAAGAGGGAGGGAGAGGGGAGGAGGGAGAGAGGGAAGGAGTGAGAGAGAGGAGGAGTGAGAGAGGGAAAGAGGGAGGGAGAGAGGGAAAGAGGGAGGGAGAGGAGGAGTGAGAGAGGGGAGGAGTGAGAGAGGGAATACAAAGGAATACAAAGGAATACAAAGGAGAACAAACTGCAACAGACCTATTGGTCCTTACGGGGCAGTTTGGATGTCTAAAACTACTAATCTACTGACTACGAGGTAGAGAAAAGGATAGCAAAGAAGGAAGGAGGGAGAGAGAGGGAAGGAGTGAGAGAGAGGGAAGGAGGGAGAGAGGGGAAGGAGGGAAAGAGCGAGAGAGGGGTGGAGGGAAAGAACGGGAGAGGGAAGAGGTTGGAGGGAGGGGGGAGGGAGGGGGAGAGAGAAAAGTGATCTTGATTTGATTTGATTCTTTATTGAGAAACCATAAGTCCAATTGGCCTTGTCTAATAAGTGATGTCTCGACACCAAGTATATTTTGATCAATAATTGGTATCAGCAATGTCTAAACTTGATTTATTCATTTCGAGTGAGATATACAAATATAATCCTACACTTACCCCCGCAAGTCAACATCTGGCAGACATTATTACAGCACAGAGCGAGCCAAACGCATGGGCAGGTGAGACATGACTTATTAGCGCTACCGTACATGGGATTACATCATTATACGTTGTCTCAAAGGCAAGAGCGAGCATAGGAAGGTAGAAAGAGAGAGAGGGAGGGAGAAATGGTGGTGGAAGAAGAGAGAGAGAGAGAGAGAGAGAGAGAGAGAGAGAGAGAGAGAGAGAGAGAGCGGAAGGGAGAGAGAGAGCGGAAGGGAGAGAGAGAGAGAGCGGAGGGAAGTGGCATCATTAGTGATGGCACTGGCTCAGGCACTGATTGAGCCAATAGAGGATCGAAGAGGATCAAAACCTGAGTCAGGGACGCTCAGGGGAAGCCGATCCCCTTTCACGATTTTCAAATGATTGATAATTTTCGACTATAAACATATATGTATATATTATATTCGGTACCCCCTCCAGCCACATCAGAGCTCATATAAGGCCTTAAGGGGAGATTTCCACTTGAGGGATTTTTTCTTGACTCCTTTCTCCCTCATGTTTAGCCCCATTGTTTTTCTAATTTTAAGACTTTTTCCCCATTATTTTTACGATTTTAAGAACTTTCAACCCATTTCTGTCAATTTTAAGACCTTTCGTGTCATTTAGGTGTCGATTTTATCCTGGCGAGCGATAGCGAGCCTGTAATTTAAGAGGAACCGGCTTTCAGCCGGGAAATTTTTCTACCGAAAAATGTAAACATTTATCTTTAAAGAGGCTCAAGGGGGTGTAATCTTAAGCTTGACAGATATCTAGGGACCAAACTAAAAACCTCCCCTTAACAACTTGCTGTTTACAAGAGCTAACAATATTAATGTAACCGTTACTGTGTTTTGTGTTTTGTCTGTGTTTGTTCGTTGTTCTGTCTTGTGTTTTGTGTTTTCCCTGTTCTTGCTGTCTTGAGTAGGCCACCCCCAAGAAAATAAAAACAAAACAAAACAAATAATAAAATAGAGTAAAATAGAAAATAAAAATAAAAATACGAAAAGTGGGGATTGGGCCTGAGTATATAGATAGATAGATAGATAGTTACTACGAAGGTGGGTTTTTTTTTTTCTCTCGATATTAGAAATATCGGCATCTTCTACCCAACCTTAACCGTTTCTGTCTGTCTCTTTTCCTGTACTACTTTTCCTACTTCGGGGGCGGGAGGCTAGGAATCCTCCCCCCCCCCTCCCCCCTTGTAAAGTTAACCTACTAGAAGAGACAGAGAAAGGGGCGAGGGTACGCTACATTTTTTCCAAACCCTAAGATTTAGAACTTTTAATGTTGTTTTTGTTCGGGCTCTGTCTCGAGTTGGCCACCCCCAGCTATGGGGTATGTGTCTCAGTACATACATACATACATACATATATACGTATTTCTTGGTACGTATGGTAAAGTCACCAATTGACCACTTGCGAGTTTCAGGCTCTAAGGAAGTTCGGCCTGTAAACCTCGTTATTAAACACAAATACAGGAATTATGTAGGTTTCTGATGGATAAATAGTATGGTGAATTGGGTTTTATGTATTTATAATTGTACTTAAACCATATTATAGCTGGTTATTCTGCTAAATATCGATGTCTGCAGCTCCAACTTCCTTATAGAATGAAACTCGCAAGTGGTCAATTATACTCAAGTTATTTTTGGTGGGAGCACAGCGCAGCCCTCAAAGAGAGAGAGAGAGAGAGAGAGAGAGAGAGTGTGAGAGTGAGAGTGAGAGTGAGAGAGTGAGAGAGAGAGAGAGAGAGAGAGAGAGAGAGAGAGAGAGAGAGAGGGGGGGGGGAGAGAGAGAGAGAGATAGAAAATCAAAGGTTGTGCACGTATAACTGACTCAACCAAAATCTTAAAATACCCAAGAATGACTAAACCATGCACCCTTACATACAAAGAACTACAAAGGAAATCAAGCAACAACAGGTCCACCCTTCTCCAGGCGTATGCTTCATCAACTTATCTTTCATGCCTACCCCTCCTCTTTCTAGTCTTCACACCCTTATTAGATAAAAGGGGACCCGGAAAGAGGCCTAAGTGTCCGGGGTTCTAACGAGGGCCAGAGAGAGAGAGAGAGGAGACGAGAGAGAGATAGGTAGGATTTTATAAGAGGGGAGGGAGGAATATAGAAAGGTCGAGTTTAAAAAGGGGTCCCCATTCTTCCTCATATTTAGCCCCATTAGTTTTCAGATTTTAAGACGTTCAGCCCATTAGTTTAGTTTGCCGATGTTAACACCTTTCACCCCAATAATTTGTTCAACATTAAAACATTTCGTATGATTTAGGTGTAGATTTTTCCGGGCTAGCCTGTAATTTAAAAGCAACCGGCCTTGGGCCGTAGGGTCTTGGGTGGGGTGAGGTGTGTGTGTGTGGGGAGGGGGGGGGGGGGAAGCCAGATGGAGGTCTATGGAGGATACTAAAACTAATAACAAAATACATAAATGGGCAAATATATACGCCCATGATGCTCCCATCTCCCCTTAACCCCTTCTGTACCGGCGACGTCTTTTTAACTTTATTGTGGCTACTATTAGACGATTATTGTGGCTACTATTAGACGATTATTGTGGCTACTATTAGACGATTATTGTGGCTACTATTAGACGATTATTGTGGCTACTATTAGACGATTATTGTGGCTACTATTAGACGATTATTGTGGCTACTATTAGACGATTATTGTGACTACTATTAGACGATTATTGTGGCTACTATTAGACGATTATTGTGGCTACTATTAGACGATTATTGTGGCTACTATTAGACGATTATTGTGGCTACTATTAGACGATTATTGTGGCTACTATTAGACGATTATTGTGGCTACTATTAGACGATTATTGTGGCTACTATTAAACGATTATTGTGGCTACTATTAAACGATTATTGTGGCTACTATTAGACGATTATTGTGGCTACTATTAGACGATTATTGTGGCTACTATTAGACGATTATTGTGGCTACTATTAGACGATTATTGTGGCTACTATTAGACGATTATTGTGGCTACTATTAGACGATTATTGTGGCTACTATTAGACGATTATTGTGGCTACTATTAGACGATTATTGTGGCTACTATTAGACGATTATTGTGACTACTATTAGACGATTATTGGGGCTACTATTAGACGATTATTGGGGCTACTATTAGACGATTATATTCTGTTTATAAAGAGCCTCTAGGAATTAACAGGCTTCGAACTATCTCACTTAACTCTTTTTATTACCACAGAACCTTCTTAAACTGCATGAAATCGTCTAAATATAGTTATAATAGAATACAAAAAGACATCACCGGTACAGAAGGGGTTAAAGTAGAGTAGAGGAGATCAAGTGAGCTACAGTCTACAGAGAGGGTGTGGAGGGAATAAAGCAAGGTAGAGTTTAGAGTAGAGTTAAGCAAATAGAGCTAAGCAAACGGATCAAGCAAATTACAGTATGGTAAAAAAAAAGTTAGGACATGAAAGGAAGTACGGTACCGGTAGGTGTTTAGGATAGAAATATAGGGGATTAAGCGAGGTTGTTTCTGTTTGGGCTCTGTCTCGTGTCGGGGAATGTGCCTGAGTATAGGATCGGTAGTTTAGTTACAAGCAGCCTCGTAGGGATCAATACATTTGTTGCTGCTTGTTTTCCTTTGTGCCTACTTTGTACTCTTTGTATTATCTTTCGTTTTCCCTTGTTACTACTCTCTCTCTCTCTCTCTCTCTCTCTCTCTCTCTCTCTCTCTCTCTCTCTCTCTCTCTCTCTCTCTCTCTCCATATCGGTCTCAAATGATATCCAGATAGTGACCCGCCTCCATGTTTAGTCTGATGGTTTTACTCTCAGCTTCATTCCATTTCCATTTTCATCTTTTGCGAGTCAGTGAAATATTAGAATGACTTGGTAATGCTGATGGTGGACTTGAGTATTGCTGATTTTGCTTAATGTTTGATATTTATTAGGTGCTTAATACTTTGATGATTATGGCGTGTTATATCAGTTTATTCTGGCTATCATTAGACGATTTTATGTAATTTACAGAGGGCCTTTTGAGTTCCATCCCTTAAACTTTCCTATTTAAACTAAAATGTGGAATATCCCGGTAAATATGAGATATCCAAAAACCGTCACACAGTAAAGTATATTTATTTTGTCTAAGTCTATTCATACTCAAATTTATGAAAGGAATTTTTGAAATACCATATACAGTATATATATACAGTATATATATATATATATATATATATATATATATATATATATATATATATATATATATATATATATATATATTTTTTTTTTTTTTTTTTTTTTTTTTTTTTTTTTTTTTTTTGTTATGTACTTTCAACGGGGCTCGAACCACAGACAGTCAGGACGCTTGGCCATGCTTTAACCAACTCTACCATGGCGTGATAAAAAGACACTTACTATAGCAAGAAGGGAAATCCTACTTGGAGAATGTATTTCAATTTATACACAAGTCGTAGGATCCATAACCAGGATAATATACGGGGAATTTTACAAGTACGATTTCCCTTCTCCTTAATATAATTAGGAAACGGTTAAGTCTCCTTTATCACGCCGTGGTAGAGTTGGATAAAGCATATAGAATAATCCTGACTGTCGGTGGTTCGAGCCCCACTGAGAGTATGAAAACATTTATAGTAGTTTACGTGTATTTGTGAGATATATATATATATATATATATATATATATATATACACACTATATAATACAGCACTCTATATTCAGCATTAAGGGGAGGTTTTTAGTTTGTTCCCTAGACCTCCATCAAGCTTAAAATTACACCCCCTTGAGTCCCTTTCAAGATAAATTTGTAAATTTTTCGGTAGAAAAATGTCCCGGCCGAAGGCCGGTTCCTCTTAAATTACAGGCTCGTTATCGCTTGCCAGGATAAAATCGACACCTGAATTGCACGAAAGGTCTTAATATGGGGTGAAAGTTCTTAAAATCGCTAAACTAATGGGGCAAACGTTATATAATATCAAAAGCAATGGGGCTAAACATGAGGGGGAAAGGGGACAAGAAAAAAATCCCTCAAGTGGAGATCTCCCCTTACAGTAAACTATGTCTTACTGTCATCGAATGCCAAGGTATAAACAACCGCTAATTACTATACCTGGAAAACACGTGCTCCTGATACGATCAAGGCGTATTATAGGTGTCAGATCTTAATTAGTCTTTCATTAATTGCCAGCTGCGACCATTTGAACCGAGGAAAGAATTAGGGCGATGAGGACTGATAGTCTTCCATTTTCACCTGCCTGTCTTCGGATTTGATCTATCTATCTATTATATTTTTTCACCAACCAACTTCACTTCTAAACTCAATTAATGAAATCAACTAATACATGTGGTACTCCAAGGACTCGAACCTAGGATACTCACACCGAAATTCCGCGCACTTATGCATTACGCTATCCAGACGCCGTGATCCCCAAAGGGGTGGCCACGAACGAAACTGCCCCATGCACCTCTGTTCCCAGTCAGTCGATGCCCCTCCTCCCGTCCAGCACCGCCTTCACTTATATACTTCTTCACTCCATCCTTCCATCTCTGACTCGGTCTACCTTTCCCTCTCTGTCCTTCCACCACACTCTCGTACACTCTCTTAGTAATTCTCTCGCTTCCCAAACGTTCCACATGGCCGAACCATCTCACAGTGTTTCTTTTCACCCTTTCCAGCACATCTACATCCACACCTCACTTCCCTCTTACTTCCTCATTCGTGTGTCTGTCCCTCCATGTAACTCTGCACGCACTTCTCAAGTAACGCTGCTAAAATATATCCGTATATAGTCGTGTTTGAATAGAACGACATAGCGTTTAGTCCACCATGAATTCCTTATCGCGATTGTACATGGCCATCCCCACCCCCCCCCCTCACACACACGTGAAAAGAGTTAAAATTAATATAGATATATGACAGATATAGAGAGAAAGTCAAACACCCACCCCAAGGCAAAATAGAGAGGCGGATGGACACACACACACACACACACACACACACACACACACACACACACACACACACACACACACACACACACACAATACACACACACACAAACAAACACACATATACATACACACACACACACACAGACATAATTGTTATGAGGGTGTTGATCGGGGACCATTCCAATTCATTACGAGCCAGTGTTTATCCGTCTATAAATCACCACCCATTTCTGTCAATTTTAAGACCTTTCGTGCCATTTAGGTGTCGATTTTATCCTGGCGAGCGATAGCGAGCCTGTAATTTAAGAGGAACCGGCTTTCAGCCGCGACATTTTTCTACCGAAAAATGTACAAATTTATCTTGAAAGGGGCTCAAGGGGGAGTAATTTTAAGCTTGATGGAAGTCTAGGGAATCAACTAAAAACCTCCCCTTAAGTGAAAGGATTAAGGGGGTAGTGCTTGGATTTTGGTCTATATTTATGTATTTTGGTCTATATTTATGTATTTTGGTCTATATATTTATGTATTTTGGTCTATATATTTATGTATTTTGGTCTATATATTTATGTATTTTGGTCTATATATTTATGTATTTTGGTCTATATATTTATGTATTTTGGTCTATATATTTATGTATTTTGGTCTATATATTTATGTATTTATTAATTTTTTAGTTTCCTCGCTAGACCTCCATCACGCTTAGAAAAACACCCCCTAGACCCCCTTTCAAGATAACCGTTTACATTTTTCGATAGAAAAGTGTCCGCCGGTTCCTTCTAAAATTAGAGGCTCGCTTTCGCTCGCCAGGAAAAAATCAACACCTAAAGGGCTCTAAAGGTCTTAATATTGATAACAAAATGAGGCGAAAGGTCTCAAAATCGCCAAACTAACGGAAGGAACGTCTTAAAACCTCAAAACTAATATGCTAAACATGAGGGAGAAGGGGGTCCAGAAAAAGCGAGTACTACCCCCTTAACCCTCTCCGACATATGACGCGATTTGAGGCTATTGGGGATACTTTAAAGCCTTTGCTACCATCAGGGGTATTTAGAAACCTTTAGTTTAGTTACTTCAACCTCTGCAGTTGTCTTTGAGTTAGCTGTGTTGAGCCTATTGGGGATACTTTAAAGCCTTTGTTACCATCAGGGGTATTTATAAACCTTTAGTTTAGTTACTTCAACCTCTGCAGTTGTCTTTGAGTTAGCTGTGGGCACAAAACTAATTTTGGAGAGGTAATAATAAGAGTGAGAGAACTCTATTTCTTATTGCTAATCTGGCAATCTCTGCGTCATATGTGCGTGAAAGGGTTAAATTGAATATGTGTGAGGGTGGTGAGTCTCTCTCTGTGTGTCCCCCTCTAGTTGTTTGTCACTAAGTGTGAGTTATGGCCCCCCCCCCACCCCCCCCCCACCCCCCAGGTGTTAGAGGGGGAGGGGGTGAAATGCAGCTGAGGCGATGTTACCCCAACCCTTCCCTTCTTTCTTTCTCTCACTCTCCCCCCCCCCCCCTCCCTCTCTCTCACTCTCTCTCTCCAAACCAAACCAGTGCCAAAATATAGTACTAACCTAACCTAACCGTATTGGTTAATTTGGTACTGGTTGAGCGCTACTGGCTGAAATGGTCTACTGGTTGAGTTGTCCGGTCACCCACCATATGAGTTTCAGCATAATGGGTTACGATATTTGGTACTGGTTGAGCGCTACTGGCTGAAATGGTCTACTGGTTGAGTTGTCCGGTCACTCACCATATGAGTTTCAGCATAATGGGTTACGATATTTGGTACTGGTTGAGCGCTACTGGCTGAAATGGTCTACTGGTTGAGTTGTCCGGTCACTCACCATATGAGTTTCAGCATAATGGGTTACGATATTTTGCGAACTTTAAATGAAATGACAACCCGAAATAAAAAACAATCCCGTTTCGAACTCCACGTAAAAAAAAAAAAAAAAAATAGAAACTTTCAATCGTGTTCGTCAGTCAGTCAAAAAAAAAAAAAAAAAAAAAAAACTTTTGTCACAGCTGAGCGGCCACCACTAACTAACAAAGCCCAAACGTGCGAACCATCAGTGTTACAGTACATATATCACAGGTTGGGAACCAGAATCTAGTAAAAAAACAGTCCGAAAACAGAATCCATGTTTTTTTTCTTCTCTGCTAGTTATTATTATTATTATTATTATTTATATTATTATTATCAAATATTCACAGTTAACCCTCTCACGACCATATGACGCAGAGGTTGCCAGATTAGCAATAAGAAATAGAGTTCTCTCACTCTTATAATTACCTCTCCAAAATTAGTTTTCTGCCCACAGCTAACTCAAAGACAACTGCAGAGGTTGAAGTAACTAAACTAAAGGTTTCTAAATACCCCTGATGGTAACAAAGGCTTTAAAGTATCCTTAATAGGCTCAAATTGCGTCAAGAACGTGAGAGGGTTAATTGGAGATTGGCGTATATATTTGCTTATTTATGGATCTTCTAATGATTTTGTTTTTCTCCCTAGACCTCAAACAAACTTTTTTAAAAAACACCCAAAGACCCTCCTTCAAAATAAATGTGTACATTTTTCGATAGAAAAATTTCCTGGCCGATGGCTGGCTTCTCTTAAATTATAGGCTCGCTATCGCTCGCCAGGAAAAAATCGACACCTATATGACGCGAAAAGTCTTAATATTGACAGACATTGGGTGAAAGGCCTTAAAATCGCCAAATTAATGAGCCGAACGTCATCAAATCTAAAATCTAATGGGGCTAAATATGAATAAGAAGAGCCCCCCTCCCCCCCGAAAAAAACAAAAACAAAAAATTCTCCCCTTAATGGAATGAAAACCTGAAACAGTTGAACGGACGCCACACAAGGGGCCCTCACACAGTCAGGAGTGCGAGCTAGAGTCAGTAGTAGGGGAAAATTCGGACTCGCGGGCCTATTCGCGGTGAAAATCGATGACTCCTAGTGACTCTAGCGATTCCTGTTAGACTCCCACTGACTCGCGGTGAAAATCGATGACTCCTAGTGACTCCTGTTAGACTCCCACTAGCTCGCACTCCTGACTGTGTGAGGGCCCCTTAACAAAGCCCAAACGTGCGAGCCATCGGTGGTACAGTACTGTACATATATCACAGATTGGGAACCAGACTCACAAACAGTCCAAAGGATATGAACAACATGTCAGTTGCTTATGCTAAAATCGGTTGAAAATATTATATTTTATTTTTTTTCATTTGGATTTCTTACAAATAAAAACTTTTGTTTTGATAAGCCAACAGTCTGAGCATGTATAAATCAAACACCGTACCCCCTTCCCTCCCCTGCACCACCATCCCCCCCTTCCCTCCCCTGCATCCCCCCCCCCTTCCCTCTCCTGCATCCCCCCCCTTTCCCTCCCCTGCATCACCATACCCCCTTCCCCCTACCCTACACCACCATCCCCCCTTCCCTCCCCTGCATCACCATACCAAACCCCTTCCCCCTACCCTACACCACCATCCCCCCTTCCCTCCCCTGCATCCCCCCCCCTTCCCTCCCCTGCATCCCCCCCCCTTCCCTCCCCTGCATCACCATACCCCTTCCCCCTACCCTACACCACCATCCCCCCCTTCCCTCCCCTGCATCCCCCCCCTTCCCTCCCCTGCATCACCATACCCCCTTCCCCCTACCCTACACCACCATCCCCCCCTTCCCTCCCCTGCATCCCCCCTGCATCACCATACCCCCTTCCCCCTCCCCTGCACCACCATCCCCCCCTTCCCTCCCCTGCATCCCCCCCCCTTCCCTCCCCTGCATCACCATACCCCCTTCCCCCTACCCTACACCACCATCTCCCCTTCCCTCCCCTGCATCACCATACCCCCTTCCCCCTACCCTACACCACCATCCCCCCCCCTTCCCTCCCCTGCATCACCATACCCCCTTCCCCCTACCCTACACCACCATCTCCCCTTCCCTCCCCTGCATCACCATACCCCCTTCCCTCCCCTGCATCTCCATACCCCCTCCCCCCGCCCCTACACCACCATCCCCCCCTTTCCTCCCCTGCATCACCATACCCCCTTTCCCTCCCCGCTCCTCCCTCTCTATTCCCCCCCCCCCCCCCCCTCCCTACATCACCATACCCCCCCCCCCCCCTTCCCTCCTCATCAATCACCATATTTATCAGCCCCCTCGCTGGGCCCTCATAGATTTCCCACTGGTAGGCAATATGTAAAACTAACAGAGGAGGTCTCGGCCCCTCACCTTGGTGCCATTCCTACCTGTGAGTGATCATGATTCTCTTCCCTGGGACCTGATGAGCCAAGGAGATTGTCTTCAGGTTTTGGAAGATACGAGAAAAGAAAAGGAAGGATATGAGACTATAAGAAGAAAAAGAAAAGAATACATATAAATATATGAAAAAGAAGAAAAAGAAGTGAAAAGGAGCACGTCAAGGAAAATAATAAGATATACTCTCAGGGCAGTGCCGTTACTAAGGCGCTATACTTCCCGAACTACAACTGAACTGAACTGAACTGAGGTTGGGAGGAATCTTGGCAAGTTGGAATTTATGTACTCGCTTAACCCTTTTTACTACCACACATCCTACTTAAACTGCACAAAATCGTCTAACTATAGCTAGCATTACATTAAAAAGACGTCACCGGTACAGAAGGGGTTAATACAGTAATCTTGCAATTCATTTTCCCTCAAAATAGTAAATACTTTAAGTATGAGTAATATGTACCATAGTATGAGTAATATGTACCATAGTATGAGTAATATGTACCATAGCATGAGTAATATGTACCATAGTATGAGTAATATGTACCATAGTATGAGTAATATGTACCATAGTATGAGTAATATGTACCATAGTATGAGTAATATGTACCATAGCATGAGTAATATGTACCATAGTATGAGTAATATGTACCATAGTATGAGTAATATGCACCATAGTATGAGTAATATGCACCATAGTATGAGTAATATGTACCATAGTATGAGTAATATGTACCATAGTATGAGTAATATGTACCATAGTATGAGTAATATGTACCATAGTATGTGTAATATGTACCATAGTATGAGTAATATGTACCATAGTATGAGTAATATGTACCATAGTATGAGTAATATGTACCATAGTATGAGTAATATGTACCATAGTATGAGTAATATGTATCATAGCATGAGTAATATGTACCATAGTATGAGTAATATGTACCATAGTATGTGTAATATGTACCATAGTATGAATAATATGTACCATAGTATGAGTAATATGTACCACAGCATGAGTAATATGTACCATAGTATGAGTAATATGTACCATAGTATGAGTAATATGTATCATAGCATGAGTAATATGTACCATAGTATGAGTAATATGTACCATAGTATGAGTAATATGTACCATAGTATGAGTAATATGTACCATAGCATGACATAGTATTACAAACCCCAATGAACTTGAATAAACTAATGAAAGCATATGGTCCTCCCGGGATTCGAACTCGGGACACCACACCCAGAACATAAGCATCTAAACCATTACACCACCAACACAGTTAAGGGGAGATTTCCACTTGAGGGATTTTTTTCTGGACCTCTTTCTCCCTCATGTTTAGCCCCATTGCTTTTGAGATTTTAAGACCTTCGCCCTAGTAGTTTGGATATTTTAAGACAGTTTGCCCCATTTCTGTCAATTTTAAGACCTTTCGTGCCGTCAAGGTGTCGATTTTTTCCTGGCGAGCGATAGCGAGCCTGTAATTTAAGAGCAACCGGCCTCCGGCCGGGACAAATTTCTACCGAAAAATGTACAAATTTATCTTGAAAGAAGGTCTAGGGGGTGTAATGTTAAGCTTGATGAAAAAGTAGGGAACAAACTAAATACCTCCCCTTAATGCATGATAATTGTCGTGAACCGGGGTGTGAAATAACCATAGAGTTTCTGGGATTCACGACGGTCCATATGAATTTGTATGCATTCTTGGCTTGTATGCATGCAGTACAAATTGGTTCCTACCGTCTGGAAAATATACTTCCATTATTCTCATTCACAAACAAGGAGGTGCTAAAGACCTGAAGACCTATCGGCGAGTTTCAGGCTATAAGGAAGTTGGAGCCGTGAACATTGATAGATAAATGCGATAATAATGTGGGTTTCTGATGGATAGAACGTATGATCAATTTGGTTTGATGTATTTATATATGTACTATGACCGTAGTTTAGCTGATAATTCTACTAAATACTGATGTCCACAGCTCCAACTTCCATATAGACCAAAACTCGCAAGTGGCCAATTAACTGTTCACAGAAATAGTCACCAACCGGATAGGTAAAGCACTGGATTCAAATCAACCGAGAGAACAAGCAGGGTTCCGAAGTGAATATTCGACAACAGATCATAATATGCAAGTGTTATGGGGAGGTCTCCACGTGAGGGATTTTTTTTCTTGACCCCTTTCTCCCTCATGGTTAGCCCCATTGTTTTTTAGATTTTAAGACGTTTGCCCCCATAAGTTTGGTGGTTTTAAGAATTTCCGCCCCATTCTGTCAATTTTAAGACCTTTCGTGCAATTTAGGTGTCGATTTTATCCTGGCGAGCGATAGCGAGCCTGTAATTTAACAGTAACCGGCCATCGGCCGGGAAATTTTTCTACCGAAAAATGTACAAATTTATCTTGAAAGGGGGTCAAGGGGGTGACATTTTAAGATTGCTGAAGAAGTAGGAAACAAACTAGAAACCTCCCCTTAACCAAGTAATTGAGAAAACAGATGAATTCCAAAAGCCCTTGTGTATGGCATTCATACATTACGGAAAGGCATTTGACTCGGTCGAAATCTCTGCTGTCATGAGAGCGATTCGTAAACAAGGAGTAGAAGAGAATTATGTATAACGATGGAACAGCAACAATAAAACAATGGAACAGCAACAATAAAACAATGGAACAGCAACAATAAAACAATGGAACAGCAACAATAAAACAATGGAACAGCAACAATAAAACAATGGAACAGCAACAATAAAACAATGGAACAGCAACAATAAAACAATGGAACAGCAACAATAAAACAATGGAACAGCAACAATAAAACAATGGAACAGCAACAATAAAACAATGGAACAGCAACAATAAAACAATGGAACAGCAACAATAAAACAATGGAACAGCAACAATAAAACAATGGAACAGCAACAATAAAACAATGGAACAGCAACAATAAAACAATGGAACAGCAACAGTAAAACAATGGAATAGCAACAATAAAACAATGGAACAGCAACAATAAAGCAATGGAACAGCAACAGTAAAACAATGGAACAGCAACAATAAAACAATGGAACAGCAACAATAAAACAATGGAACAGCAACAATAAAACAATGGAACAGCAACAATAAACAATGGAACAGCAACAATAAAACAATGGAACAGCAACAATAAAACAATGGAACAGCAACAATAAAACAATGGAATAGCAACAATAAAACAATGGAACAGCAACAGTAAAACAATGGAACAGCAACAGTAAAACAATGGAACAGCAACAATAAAACAATGGAACAGCAACAATAAAGCAATGGAACAGCAACAGTAAAACAATGGAACAGCAACATAAAACAATGGAACAGCAACAATAAAACAATGGAACAGCAACAATAAAACATGGAACAGCAACAATAAAACAATGGAACAGCAACAATAAAGCAATGGAACAGCAACAGTAAAACAATGGAACAGCAACAATAAAACAATGGAACAGCAACAATAAAACAATGGAACAGCAACAATAAAGCAATGGAACAGCAACAGTAAAACAATGGAACAGCAACAATAAAACAATGGAACAGCAACAATAAAACAATGGAACAGCAACAATAAAACAATGGAACAGCAACAATAAAGCAATGGAACAGCAACAGTAAAACAATGGAACAGCAACAATAAAACAATGGAACAGCAACAATAAAACAATGGAACAGCAACAATAAAGCAATGGAACAGCAACAGTAAAACAATGGAACAGCAACAATAAAACAATGGAACAGCAACAATAAAACAATGGAACAGCAACAATAAAACAATGGAACAGCAACAATAAAACAATGGAACAGCAACAATAAAACAATGGAACAGCAACAATCAAACAATGGAACAGCAACAATCAAACAATGGAACAGCAACAATAAAACAATGAAACAGCAACAATAAAACAATGGAACAGCAACAATCAAACAATGGAACAGCAACAATCAAACAATGGAACAGCAACAATAAAACAATGGAACAGCAACAATAAAGCTCCACAAGGAAAGTGAGCAAATACCAATTAACCCCTTCTCTACCGGCGACGTCTATTTGATTTGATTACAGCTACATTCAGACGATTTTATGAAGCTTAGGCTGGATATATGGTAGCTAAAAGGATTAATTGAGATAGTCTGTAGCCTTTGAAATGAGTAGACGTCCTTCATAAGCTGTACAAAATCGTCTACTAGTTGCCAGAATAGAATGAAAGGTACATCACCGGTACAGAAGGGGTTAAGAAGGGGGCAAGACAGGGTGATACAATTTCACCAAAACAGTTCACAGCTTGGAAGAAATATATAGGAATCTTGACTGGGGCAATAAGGGAATAAATGTTAAGGGGAGGTATTTAGTTTGTTCCCTAGACCTCCATCAAACTTAAAATTACAACCCCCTTGAGTCCCTTTCAAGATAAATTTGTACATTTTTCGGTAGAAAAATGTCCCGGCCGAAGGTCGGTTCCTCTTAAATTACAGGCTCGCTATCGCTCGCCAGGATAAAATCGATACCTGAATTGCACGAAAGGTCTTAATATGGGGTAAAAGTTCTTAAAATCGCTAAACTAATGGGGCAAACATTTTATAATATCAAAAGCAATGGGGCTAAACATGAGGGAGAAAGGGGTCAAGAAAAAAATCCCTCAAGTGGATATCTTCCCTTAACGGAGAATACCTAAGTAACCCCTGATATCGCTGATGACATAGTTCTTTTCAGCGACTCAGGGGAAGAGTTACAACAAATGATGGAAGATTTGAATAGACAAAACCTTAAGGTTGGACTGAAAATTAATAGAAAGGTTATGTTTAATTATCTTGTGCAACCACAACAAATAAAGTTAAAAGATGAAGTGATAGAAGCAGTCGAAGAATACATAATGTGTCTAGGCATTTTGGCTCGAACGTCCCTTGATTTTGGCCCTGTTACTCTTTTAACTATGGCGGAGGCACTCGCTACAGGCAGTTCTTGCTTTTGTCTCCCTCACTCACATAGAAAAACAAAAAAATATATACTTAGGCCAGGTTATAAAGGTAAACCCAGATCACTCAAGAGAAATCAAGCAAAGGATTGGCATGGAATGGAGTGCCTTTGGTAAAACAGAGCTCCATTATGAAAAGCAAACTATCCCTTTCATTAAAACTACAAGTACGGTATACAAACAATGTGTCCTCCCTGTACTAATTTATGGATCAGAAACTTGGAGTATAACAAAGTGTCTTGAACGTAAACTTAGGAGTGCCCAAAGAGGAATGGAGAAGATAATGTTAGGCATAACTTGGAGAGATAAGAAGAGAGCCTCTTGGATAAGAGAACAAACAAAAGTAGAAGATATTTTCAGTACCATAAAGAAGAGGAAATGGTCCTGGGCAGGTCATATATTTAGAAGTGATGATAACAGATGGACAACTAGAGCAACAGAATGGGAACCTAGGGATGGAGCTAGAGGAAGGGGTAGACAGAGAACCAGATGGAGGGATGAAATATGTTTGCAGGGGTGGGATGGAACCGAATGGGAACCTAGGGATGGAGCTAGAGGAAAGGGTAGACAGAGAACCAGATGGAGAGATGAGATCCGAAAGTTTGCAGGAGTGGGATGGAACACACTAACATATAACCGGTTGGAGTGGAAACGTGATGATAAACTAAAACCCAATATATAAAATTCCTTACCATAAGAATAATAATACCTCCAGAAAGTGCAATTAACTACTATGAGGAAAACAGTACATATTCCACTTATATCTGTCGTTGTATGTATGTATGTATGTATGTATGTATGTATGTATGTATGTATGTATGTATGTATGTATGTATGTATGTATGTATGTATGTATGTACTCTGACACTTACCCCATGATTATTATTATTATTTTTTTTTTTTTTTTTTTTTTTAAATATGTTGTTACGTACTGGAAAAAACAATTGCCCCACCATTATAACTGCCGGGAAAATAACTAACGACGGAGAGTACGGGGTTATATATTGGTCCACCTGATTACGTTATTACACACTTCCGTAAAATAGACCGACAATTGAAAAGAAATCCACCATAAATACAAATAATATACATTTATAGCGTTCATAGCCCCACCGGAAGCCCTTCAGTCAACAGATTCGAGACTGGACAACCGCCTACGCTTTGTTTATATTTAAGGGAAAAATTCCTCAAAGGCCAATCTCTACATAAGGAGGTACTGCATAGTCACTCTCCAGGCCCATCCTAAACCTTCAACAAACCCCGCAAATTATAAGAAATTAAAAAAATGGCAATCTGCAGAAGGCCTATCTATATTATAGTTACCTAAGAACATCTCACACTAAGTCTCATAATTATCCCCTACATACCCCCCCCCCCCCCCCCCCCCTTCCGCTATTATCCGCCTCCCCCACCTGTCATGACTGATGCTTAAGGGGAGGTTTCTAGTTTGTTTCCTACTCCTCCAGGAATATTAAAATTTCACCCCCTTGCAAGATAAATTTGTACATTTTTCGGTAGAAAAATGTCCCGGCCGAAGGCCGATTACTCTTAAATTACAGGCTCGCTATCGCTCGCCAGGATAAAATCGACACATAAATGGCACGAAAGGTCTTAAAATTGACAATGGGGCGGAAATTCTTAAAAATCACCAAACTAATGGGGCAAACGTCTTAAAATCTCAAAAGCAATGGGGCTAGACATGAGGGAGAAAGGGGTCAAGAAAAAATCCCTCAAGTGGATATCTCCCCTTAAGGCGTCCAAGGACCTAGCGTCTGTTAGTGACCTGAAGAAGCTATCTGCGAAACGTTGTCAATAAAGTGTTCCTCCTCATATGGTGTTTATATTCAATACAGTGTTCCTCCTCATACGGTGTTTATATTCAATACAGTGTTCCTCCTCATACGGTGTTTATATTCAATACAGTGTTCCTCCTCATATGGTGTTTATATTCAATACAGTGTTCCTCCTCATACGGTGTTTATATTCAATACAGTGTTCCTCCTCATATGGTGTTTATATTCAATACAGTGTTCCTCCTCATATGGTGTTTATATTCAATACAGTGTTCCTCCTCATATGGTGGTATATATTCAATACAGTGTTCCTCCTCATACGGTGTTTATATTCAATACAGTGTTCCTCCTCATATGGTGTTTATATTCAATACAGTGTTCCTCCTCATACGGTGTTTATATTCAATACAGTGTTCCTCCTCATATGGTGTTTATATTCAATAAAGTAGACGTGTCGTTTTGCCCAAAATCAAAACGTCATACCCAACTCTGCGATGGGTTACCATCATCACTACTAATACCATCATCACTACTAATACCATCATCAATCACAATCAACATAATCACTACAACTGCCATCATCACTACAACTGCCACAATCATCACGAGTACTGTCATCATCACCATTACTATGATCATCACTACTACAATTACAATTATCACTACCGTACTACTCTCACCATAATCACTGTCCATTGTCACTAGCATCTTAATCACTACTATCATCATTGATACTACAACTATCAACCATCATTACTAATATCATCACCACCATCTTACAATCATCATTACTACTGTTAACATCATCACTACTACTATAACCATCATCATTACTACTGTTAACATCATCACTACTACTATAACCATCATCATTACTACTGTTAACATCATCACTACTACTAACCATCATCATTACTACTGTTAACATCATCACTACTACTATAACCATCATCATTATTACTGTTAACATCATCACTACTACTATAACCATCATCATTACTACTGTTAACATCATCACTACTACTATAACCATCATCATTACTACTGTTAACATCATCACTACTACTATAACCATCATCATTACTACTGTTAACATCATCACTACTACTATAACCATCATCATTATTACTGTTAACATCATCACTACTACTATAACCATCATCATTACTACTGTTAACATCATCACTACTACTATAACCATCATCATTACTACTGTTAACATCATCACTACTACTATAACCATCATCATTATTACTGTTAACATCATCACTACTACTATAACCATCATCATTACTACTGTTAACATCATCACTACTACTATAACCATCATCATTACTACTGTTAACATCATCACTACTACTATAACCATCATCATTACTACTGTTAACATCATCACTACTACTATAACCATCATCATTACTACTGTTAACATCATCACTACTACTATAACCATCATCATTACTACTGTTAACATCATCACTACTACTATAACCATCATCATTACTACTGTTAACATCATCACTACTACTATAACCATCATCATTACTACTGTTAACATCATCACTACTACTATAACCATCATCATTATTACTGTTAACATCATCACTACTACTATAACCATCATCATTACTACTGTTAACATCATCACTACTACTATAACCATCATCATTACTACTGTTAACATCATCACTACTACTATAACCATCATCATTACTACTGTTAACATCATCACTACTACTATAACCATCATCATTATTACTGTTAACATCATCACTACTACTATAACCATCATCATTACTACTGTTAACATCATCACTACTACTATAACCATCATCATTACTACTGTTAACATCATCACTACTACTATAACGATCATCATTACTACTGTTAACATCATCACTACTACTATAACCATCATCATTATTACTGTTAACATCATCACTACTACTATAACCATCATCATTACTACTGTTAACATCATCACTACTACTATAACTATCATCATTACTACTGTTAACATCATCACTACTACTATAACCATCATCATTACTACTGTTAACATCATCACTACTACTATAACCATCATCATTACTACTGTCACAAATATTACCATAATTTATTCTACTGTCACTATCATCACTACTACTGCCATCATCACCATTACTATGAACTTCATCACCACAACTATCGTCATCACTACAAATTTCACCATCCTCACTACTACTCACCATCATCACTAATACTCACACCATCGTCACTACCATCATCACTACTGTCATTATTATCACTACAACTATCATCATTACTTGTCACCATCATCACTACTATTATGACCATCATTACTACTACTGTCACCATCATATCTACTACTGTCATCATCATCACTACTGTCATCATCATCAATACAACTACAACCATCATCACTACAATTATCATCATTATCACTACTATCACCATACATCCAAATATTACTACCATCACTTCGAATGCCAACTAAACTAACTTAACCTAGCAAATGCGTAGCGAGTTGTTTTCGCTCCCAGAACGAATGCGTTCTCATTGCTGGGGGGGGGGGGGGGGGAACCATATTGTGGACCTAAAATCATAACTATTGCATAAATTCAAAAAATATTTTTTGACTGACTTTTGCATTCACCAACAAATGTTTGTGTGAAATTTGGTGAAAATCCGTCCGTCCAACGGTCTAGGAGGAGTTCCGAGACAGACTGACGACGACGACAGACATTTTTTTCGAGTGGTACCCACTATACGGGGGGGGGGGGGGGGGGGGGGATACCAAACTCTGCTTACGCAGAGTTGACTAAAAATATAAAAATAAAAATAAAGTAAAAACTACCTAAGAATATATCTCCCACCCGAGAATAGTTGTCCATGTCTCTATCTTCTAAGGTGTCTCCCCAAGCACCCGAACTCTCGCCATGTTTCCTGTTTGGTTAATAAGGCCAATTAAGGGGAGATGGTCGCTTTTTATGGACACCCTTCTTCCTCATGCTTAGCCCCATTAGTTTTCAGATTTTAAGATGTGCAGCCCATTAGTTTGGCAATTTTAAGACCTTTCGCCACTTTTTCTTTCCCAATATTAAGAATTTTCGTGCCATTTAGGTGTAGAGTTTTTCCAGGCGAGAGATAGCGAGCCTGTAATTTAGGAAGACATTTACCCACCGAAAAATGTACATATATGTCTTGAAGAGGGATCCCGAGGTTGTTCTTTTAAGTTTGATGGAGGTCTAGGGAGGAAACTAGAAATAAATAAATAAATAAATAAATAAATAGACCCAAAAGTGAACCCTCCCCCCTAATAAGGCCAGTTAATAACCCGTAATATTCAACCTCGTACATCTCTTGACAATTGGCCGTCTGCCATCCCTCCTACACTAGAAAAACTGGCTTGTTGTTACCGACAGACACATCCTCGCCGAAATTATAGTCCCGCTGATTCATAAACGGCTCCCCGCGAACGAGATTATTACCCCTTTCACGCATTTATGACGCAGAGGTTGCCAGATTAGCAATAAGAAATAGAGTTCTCTCACTCTTATAATTACCTCTCCAAAATTAATGTTCTGCCCACAGCTAACTCAAAGACAACTGCAGAGGTTGAAGTAACTAAACTAAAAGGTTTCTGAATACCCCTGATGGTAGCAAAGACTTTAAAGTATCCCCAATAGGCTCAAAATCGCGTCATATGACGGAGAGGGTTAACTGCGATCTACACGTTTCGCTTTTAAATTGCATTGCTTTTGAAATTTAGCGTCATTTTCCTGTTTCACATATTTTTCCTGCCTAGGTGAGACTATTTGTACAGTCACGAGCATATATAAAGCTACAGCGATACGAATCTTTGAACTTTTACAGCACAGCTTCTTGCTCTGTACAGGGACACAGTGCGTCCATGTATTGAGTATTGTTCACACGTGTGGGGAGGATCCTCTCAAACAGCACTTCTCGACAAAGTAGAAAAGAACGCCTTTCGTCTCATTAATTTACGTCCACTCACTAACTCTTTGCAATCTCTCTCTTCGCCGCAATGTTGCATCTCTCTCGCTACTACAATAATCAGTGTTCTTCAGAGTATACCACTTCCTTTACGTAGAGTACGTAGTACCCGTCATGCAACACAATCCCACCCCTACTCTGTGCAACTCTCCAATGCAAGAGTGAAATGATATTCCCAAACCTTTTTATATTCAACAACTGAGCTCTGGAACTCTCTCCCTGAATCCATCTTCCCCTCATCCTATGACTTAAATTGCTTCAAACTCCGTGTGTCCAGGCATTTTGGCCCTGTCACTCGTTCAACTCTGGGGGAGGCACTGATCGATACAGGCAGTTCTGCCTAAATACAATTAAAGATAAATAAATAAATAAACAGCCATTGTCCCGCTTGTTAAGGGGAGATTTCCACTTGAGGGAGTTTTTTCTGGACTCCTTTCTCCCTCATGTTTATCCCCATTGCTTTTCTAATTTTAAGACGTTCGCCCCATTATTTTGATGATTTTAAGAACTTTCCACCCATTTCTGTCAATTTTAAAACCTTTCGTGCAATTTAGGTGTCGATTTTATCCTGGCGAGCGATAGCGAGCCTGTAATTTAAGAGGAACCGGCTTTCAGCCGGGAAACTTTTCTACCGAAAAATGTACAAATTTATCTTGAAAGGGGCTCAAGGGGGTGTAATCTTAAACTTGATGGATATCCAGAGACCAAACTAAAAACCTCCCCTTAAACTACCTTCCCAGTTGTGGTTTATGGCAGGATTATTATATTATTATTGGTGACCGGTCAACTCAACCAGTAGACCATATCAACCAGTAGCTCTCAACCAGTACCAAATCAACCAATACGGTTAGGTTAGGTTAGGTTAGTACTATATTTTGGCACTGATTTGGTTGGTCTGGGTTAATTTGGCACTGGTTGAGAGCTACTGGTTGAAATGGTCTACTGGTTGAGATGACATGGAACCATTATTATTGTATGTTGTAGATTTGGAAGTGCTATATTTTTCTAGTCTCCTAAGTAAGAAAAATAAATGGTTGGATTTATAGTTTTCCATTCAGGTGCTTCGGCGGGTCATTACCCGATGATTAAGGGAGCCCATCTCGCTTGTTTTCTCTTTCTCTCCCTCTCTCTTTGGCTTGTATCCATTTGGCCCCATTCAGCCTACTATTTTAAGACGTTTACCCCTATCCAGGTGTCAATATTTTCCTGGCGAGCGGTAGCGAGCCAGCATATATATATTTTTGTTTTGACAGCAAGCTAAATTTGTCCATTTTTCGATAGAAAACTTTCTCCGGCGAAGCCGGATTTCTTCAAACAATACTGGCTCACTATCGTTCGCCAGGAAGAAATCGACACCTGAATGGGGATAAACGTCTTAAAACAGTTGGCTGAATGGGGCCGAATAGATATAAGCCAGAGAAAGAGAGAAAAGGAGAGAAAGATAAAAAAGCAGGTGACACCCCCCCCCTGCCTAAAGATACTTAGATTTGACCACCTCTGTATTATAACCAATCTACAACCCTAATTATTATTCTGAAGTATTAGGCGATCGAGATGCAGTAGTATTTGATCGCAGAGGGCCATTTTATTTGGTTAACCCTTTCAGTACCGGTGACGTCCTTTCCATCATATTGCGACAACTATTAAATAATTATATTTAGCTTAGGAAGGATCTGTGGTAGTTACAAGGATTAATCGAGATACATTCTAGCCTTTTAAAGAGGGGATGGGTGTTTTTTGGGCGATTTTTGCATGTATTCATTATTTTTTTAGTTTCCTCCCTAGACCTCCGTGAAATAAAAAAAAAAAAAAAAAAAAACATCCATTAGAACCCCCTTCTAGATTAATTTATAAAAATGTCCCGGCCGAAGGCCGATTCTTCCAACATTACATGCTCACTATCGTTCGCCAGGGAAAAAATTGACACCTAAATAGCACGAAAGGTCTAAATATTGACGAAGAAATGGGGCGAAAAGTCTTAAAATCGACTAACTAATGGGGCAAACATCTTAACATCTGAAAACTAATGGGGCTAAACATGAGGGAGAAAGTGGTCCAGAAAACAGGCCCATCCCCCTTAGTGGGTAGAGGTCCTTAATAAAATCATATAATGCCTGCCAGACTATACTGAAAAGAACGTTGTCGGCAGAGAAGGGGTTAAGGGGAGGTATTTAGTTTGTTCCCTAGACCTCCATCAAGCTTAAAATTACACCCCCTTGAGTCCCTTTCAAGATAAATTTGTACATTTTTCGGTAGAAAAATGTCCCGGCCAAAGGCCGGTTCCTCTTAAATTACAGGCTCGCTATCGCTCGCCAGGATAAAATCGACACCTGAATTGCGCGAAAGGTCTTAATATGGGGTGAAAGTTCTTAAAATCGCTAAACTAATGGGGCAAACGTTTTATAATATCAAAAGCAATGGGGCTAAGCATGAGGGAAAAAGGGGTCAAGAAAAAAATCCCTCAAGTGGAGATCTCCCCTTAATCTTTGTATTACGAGCTACCAAAACGTATTTTTTAGCCAATCATTGTCGTGATTGGTTCGTTTATATAGACATGGGGGGAGGTACTCGCTTTTTCTGGACCCCCTTCTCCCTCATGTTTAGCATATAAGTTGTATCGCTCGCCAGCATTTTTAAGAGGAACCGGCCATCGGCAGGAACAAAATTTCCACCGACAAATTTACAAATGATCTAGAAGTGGGGTCTAGGGGGTGTTTTTCTAAGCTTGATGGAGGTATAGCGAGGAAAGTAAATAAATATATGAATACATGAATTAATAGACCCCCACCAAAAGACAAAATAATAATAATAATAATAATAATAATAACAATAATAATAATAAAAGACCCCGCCCATGTCCCCTTTGAAAAAAAAAAAAAAAAAAAAAAAAAGAAAAAAAAAAAAAAAATTGAACAAGTGGGGATTGGGCCGAGTACATAGATATAAGACCTCCCCTTAAATCTCGCCAATACACTAGTTACACATATTCCCAATCAAATTTTGCGTAAACTATATAATTGTGTGTGATAGTGACTGGTGGTGGCGGTTGAACTATATATCACTGGTTTTATTATTGGCCATCCTCGTTAGTAATACACAGGCCATTATAATATATACCATATACTTATTTAAACACATTTCGCCCCATTTTGTTGTTAATTTTAAGACTTTCCGTACCATTTAGGTGTCAATTTTAAGACCTATCGTGCCATTTAGGTGTCGATTTTCCCCTGGCGAGCGATAGCGAGCCAGTATTTTTAAGAGGAACTGGAAATTTTTCTACTGAAAAATGTACAAATGATCTAGAAATGGGGTCTAGGGGGTGATTTTTTAAGTTTGATGGAGGTCTAGCGAGGAAACTAAATACATAATTATGAATAAATTAATTAATAAACTAAATACATATGAATAAATTAATTAATAGAAAGAAAAACAAAATAACAGCCCATCTCCCCTTAAACCGCGCCAATACACTAGTTACATATTCCCAATCACATAGTAGAATTTTGCGTAACGTATGTAATTTTGCGTAAACTATATAATTGTGTGAGATACTGACTGGTAGTGGCGGTTGAAATATATTACTGGTTTTTATTATTGCCCCCCCCCCCCCCCCCCCCCCCCACCTCGTTAGTAAGAAACAGACCATATTATTATTATTATTATTATTATTATTATATATATATATTTTTTTTTTTTTTTTTTTTTTTTTTTTTTTTTAATATACACTTATTAACTCGTCCACGCCAAACAGTATATCGCCAATTACGGGAGGATGGGCGTATTTATCGCCAATTACGGCAGGATGGGCGTATTTATTGGATCTGTTATGTATTTTTGTTTCTTTATTAGTTTCCTCCCTAGATGGGCGTATCGACAGGTATTTCATTATGTACCGTATGTATTTATTATTGTTTTAGTTTCCTCCCTAGACCTCCATCGAGCTTAGAAAAACACCCCCAAGACACCCTCAAGATATATTAACACATTTTTCGTTAGAAAAATTTCCCGACCAAAGGCCGGTTCCTCTTATAATTACAGGCTCGCTATCGCTCGCCAGGAAAAAATCGACACCTAAATGGCACAATAGATCTTAACATTTACAACAAAATGGAGCTAAAAATATCAACATCGCCAAACTAATGGGCCAAACGTCTTTAAATATGAAAACTAGTGGGGCTAAACATGAGGGAAAAGAAGGTCCAGAAAAACGGCCTGTCTCCCCTTAACTTGTCCACGCCAAATAGTATATTGCCAATTAAGGCAGGATGGGCGTATTTATTGGATAATTTTATGTATTTTTGTTTTTTATTAGTTTCCTCCCTAAACCTCCATCAATCTTACAAACATCCATTAGATCCCCTTTCTAGATTTATTTGCACGTTTTTCGGTAGGAAAACTCGGCCGGTTCTTCCAAAATTACGGGCTCACTATCGTTCGCCAGGAAAAAAAATCGACACCTAAATAGCACGACAGGTCTTAATATTGGCAAAGAAATGGGACGAAAGTTCTTAAAATCGACAAACAAATGGGCCGAACGTCCTTAAATCTGAAAAATAATGGGGCATAACACGAGGAAGAAGGGGGACCAGAAAAACGGCCCACTTCCCTTACGAGGTATATAAGGTATGTACAGTCGCGCTAATAAGTCATGTCTCGGCACCAAGTATGTTTTGATCAATAATTGGTATCAGCCATGTCTAAGCTTCTTTTTGTTCATATCGAGTGAAATATACAAACATTTTCCTACACTTACCCACCCTATTCAACATCTGACAGACATTAATACAGCACAGAGCAAGCCAAACATAATGACAGCTGGGACATGACTGATTAGCGCCACCGTCCCCCCCCCCCCCCCCCCAATTTGCGTTATTCATACCATATCGAATTCGGGTAATGACTCGCCGATCCCATGTTGTACGGAGCGAGCCACTTTATGAACATTATTGCTCATTATAGCTAATGAACACATGTAAATTTGCATTTTGCTTGTTATTGATTGACAACATTTGCATATCATGTACTACTCATATACCGGTATATATATGCTGTATATATATATACTGTATATATATATATATAACCGTCCTGGTGGTGTAATGGTTAAGGTGGCAAAAATCTGTGCGTGATAACCCGGGTTCGAATCCCGGCGGATCATATATACTTTAATTAATTTCATTGGGGGTGTTTGGCGTTGTGGTGAAATGAATACAATTTAGATTATAGCCTCCATAACGCTGAATATAATGATACCAAACGACCAAAGACAGAATCGTGTGTGGAACTCTATATGATGTGACAAAAGCACTTGTCAATATAGCAAGCAGGGCACCTCCATTAAGGGGAGATCTCCACTTGAGGGATTTTTTTCTTGACCCCTTTCTCCCTCATTTTTAGCCCCATTGCTTTTGATACTATAAAACGTTTGCCCCATTAGTTTAGCAATTTTAAGAACTTTCACCCCATATTAAGACCTTTCATGCCATTCAGGTGTCTATTTTATCCTGGCGAGCGATAGCGAGCCTGTAATTTAAGAGGAACCGGCCTTCGGCCGGGAAATTTTTCTACCGAAAAATGTACAAATTTATCTTGAAAGGGGGTCTAGGGAGTGTAATTTTAAGCTTGATGGAGGTCTAGGGAACAAACTAAATACCTCCCCTTAACTAACTTGTTATGTGGCCGGTGTTTCTTTACTTTTAGCCCGCCGGGCATTAACTCTCTTTTGTTGTGTGGCCAGTGGAAGCGAGGTAGGGCCGTAGCAGGTGCTTTCCCACCTGAGGTGCCCTTAAGGGGAGGTATTCAGTTTGTTCCCTAGACCTCCATCAAGCTTAATATTACACCCCCTTGACCCCTTCGAAGATAAATTTGTAAATTTTTCGGTAGAAAAATGGCCAGGCCGAAGGCCGGTTCCTCTTAAATTACAGGCTCGCTATCGCTCGCCAGGAAAAGATTGACACCTATATGGCACGAAAGGTCTTAACATTAACATAAATGGGGCTAAAGTTCTTAAAATCGCCAAACTAATGGGGCGAACGTGTTAAAAACTCAAAAGCAATGGGGCTAAACATGAAGGAGAAAGGGGTCCAGAAAAAAAATCCCTCAAGTGGAAATCTCCCCTTAAAGCAAACAAGAACAAGATGTGACAAAATGTAATGTCCATGCAAATGTTGTCTACCTATTAAGGGGAGGTATTTAGTTTGTTCCCTAGACCTCCATCAAGCTTAAAATTACACCCCCTTGAGTCCCTTTCAAGATAAATTTGTACATTTTTCGGTAGAAAAATGTCCCGGCCGAAGGCCGGTTCTTCTTAAATTAAAGGCTCGCTATCGCTCGCCAGGATAAAATCGACACCTGAATGGCACGAAAGGTCTTAATATGGGGTGAAAGTTCTTAAATCGCTAAACTAATGGGGCAAACGTTTTATAATATCAAAAGCAATGGGGCTAAACATGAGGGAGAAAGGGGTCAAGAAAAAAATCCCTCAAGTGGAGATCTCCCCTTAACCCTTCTGTACCGGCGACGTATTTTTCATTTTTTTTTCTAGCTATATTTCGACGATTTTGTGCAGTTAAAAAAGGATCTGTGGCAGTAAGAAGGATTAAGGGGAGGTTTTTAGTTTGGTCCCTAGATATCCATCAAGCTTAAGATTACACCCCCTTGAGCACCTTTCAAGATAAATTTGTACATTTTTCGGTAGAAAAATGTCCCGGCTGAAAGCCGGTTCCTCTTAAATTACAGGCTCGCTATCGCTCGCCTGGATAAAATCGACACCTTAAAGGCACGAAAGGTTTTAAAATTGACAGAAATGGGTTGAAAGTTCTTAAAATAGTCAAAATAATGGGGCAAGCGTCTTAAAACTAGAACAACAATGGGGCTAAACATGAGGGAGAAAGGAATCAAGAAAAAAATCCCTCAAGTGGACATCTCCCCATAAGTGATATAGTTCGAAGGCTGTTAATTGCTGGAGACCCTAATAAAACTGACTAAAATCATCTAATAGTAGCCAGAATAAAATTGAAAAGACGTCGCCGGTACGGAAGGGGTTAACCAAATTCGATTCAGACCGTGACCTCTGTACTGAGAGAGAGAGAGAGAGAGAGAGAGAGTAAGAAAGTCAGAGTGAGTGTGTGTGTGTGTGTGTGTGTGTGTGTGAGAGAGAGAGAGAGAGAATGTGAGTGAGAGTAAGAAAGTCAGTGTGTGTGTGAGACACAGAGAGAGAGAGAGAGAGAGAGAGAGAGAGAGAGAGAGAGAATGTGAGTGAGAGTAAGAAAGTCAGTGTGTGTGTGTGTGTGTGTGAGAGACAGAGAGAGAGAGAGCTAGTGTTGGCCGTGTCTAAGCCACTCAAGCCCCCTGTGGCTTTTGTTGGTTTGGTAAATTGATTCGCAGTGGGACTTCCTTAAAAAAAAAAAAAAAAAAAACAAAAAAAAAAAAAACGAAAAGATGGAATACAATACTAAGAGAAGTAAGGATGACTTGAAAGATGGACGTCCGAAAAAGAAAAAGAAACAAAGAAATAGATAAAGATGACATTTTTCTAGACAGAGAAGTAAGGAAATCTTATTCTAACTATATTTAAATGATTTTGTGTAGTTTAACCCTTTCACGCTTTTATGACGCAGAGGTTGCCAGATTAGCAATAATAAATAGAGTTCTCTCACTCTTATAATTACCTCTCCAAAATTAGTTTTCTGCCCACAGCTAACTCAAAGACAACTGCAGAGGTTGAGGTAACTAAAGTAAACGTTTCTAAATACCCCTGATGGTAACAAAGGCTTTAAAGTATCCCTAATAGGCTCAAAATCGCGTCATAAGCGTGAAAGTGTTAAGAAGGATCTGTGGTAGTAAGAAGGGATACGTGAGATAGTTCGAAGCCTTTTAATTGCTGGAGAGGCTCTGATTTCCGCAGGCAGACATGTAGCGAAGCTGCATGCATCCAGGCGTATCCTTCATTACTACCGGCTCCCCGGGCCAGGCACCTGACGGACTATTATCTAGTCCAACTGGCGCACGACCCTCTCTCCCAAACGACAGCGTTTACACTCATCTATTCACTAGCATTCTCCATTCATTCCTATTTATTACCACTTCTATTGCTTGATCTATAGTCATTCCTCTATCTTCCTATGCTTATCCTACACAGTCTCTCCATCTCAATGGAGGGCTTCCTACTCCTCTACCCCCCCCTTGAATCTGACTCACATATTCTCTTTGAAAGTCTTTCATCTTCCATTCGCTCAACATGACCATACCAGCTCAGCACCCTTCTGTCCACTCTGGCCGACAAATATTATCATTAGAATTATTACATATTGAATTTTTCAAGCCAGGATATAATTTTCCTTAATATACAGTTTGAAGTGGTCCTTAAGATCACTCAATGACCGCCAGACTTCACTGTTGTATTTGGACTCTCATGGTTCTGTGAGTCCCAATAGAATACAACCTCCACATAATACTCTCTATACACACACGCACCAATGATTGTATTCTTAACAAACGCGAACTGCACACGCTTCTCTGGGTGTTCAAGCACTTTCGCTACACTCTCCCTCTAAAACACACACACACTCGTTTTCACTCGCTCTCGCATGCTCTCTCTCTCACCCTACTAGTAACAATCACTACACATACACACACACACACACACTCTCTCATTTACAAACACTCACCCCCCCCCTCCACACACATACACACACACACACTCAACAACAGCCAACAATAACAACGCTAAGAGTCGTTGTTGATATTGTTCCTGCTATTGACTTACTCTAACAGTCAAAATCACTACACACACACACACACGCACTCTCTCCACACTTATCCCTTCCACACACACACACTTCTCCCTTTCACACACACACACTCTCTCTCTTTCTCTCTCTCTCTCTCTCTCTCTCTCTCTATATATATATATATATATATATATATATATATATATAGTGTGTATGTGTGTGTCTGAGTGAGTGAGTGAGTGAGTGGGTGTGTGTATGTGTGTAAAACAATCATCTCCATGTCCTATTCAATCGGGCCTCGTTACCTCAGATCATAAAGCAAGAGAGAGAGAGAGAGAGAGTGTGTGTGTGTGTTGCGGCACCAATTAGACTCCCTTTCCGGCAGGTTGGGTTTGCGCAGGTTTTTGACATTTCAGAATTTACATGGAAAGGGTGTATAGGAAAAAAAGAAAACGCAAATATATTGAAAGTTTTCACAACCTTTAGTGGAAAATTGTAAAACAGGAAAAAAGAGCTTAGTTTGGTACAGTACATAGCATACGTCGAGAGAAAAATAAATATGATAAATTATATGTTATTATTTTATCTTTTACTCTTTAAATTTGTATGGGTATATATATTAGGGAAATCAAAGGTTATATATATATATACTGTATATATATATATATTTTTTTTTTTTTGTATAAATGAAATCTGTGATAGTAAAAAGGCTCAAGTGAGATATTTCGAAGCCTGTTAATTGCCAGAGACCCTTTGTAAACTGAAAAAATCATCTGTGGTATTAAATAGGGTTATGTGAGTAGTTCGACGCCTGATATTTGCTGGAGGCCCTTTGTAATTTGAAAACAAATCGTGTGATAGTAGCCACAGTTAAGTAAAAAGACGGCACAGGTACTGAATGAGTGAATGAGTTAATGAGTTAGTGAGAAAATGAGAGAGAGAGAAAGAGAGAGAATGAAGACAATGTAAACAACGATAACTTCTAGTCCTCCTACACTATACCATTTGACCACATAATTATGTTTTGTCCTTGTTCGGGCTCTGTCTCGAGTCGTCCCCCCCCCCCCTTAAAAAAAATAAAATAAAAAATAAATAATAATAATAATAATAATAATAATAATAATGGGTATGTGACTGAGTATATAGATAGATAACTGATATACTGTACACGTAAGGGATTCATTCCCTTACATGTGCAAATTAGCATACATAAACGACGAACTCCTCCTATGTGTATCGTCTTAAGGGGATATATTTAATATTAATAACACTACAATATAAGTTTTAATAGGATTTTCTGGACTCCAAGGAAATTAGCCACAACAAAAAATTAAATAATAATAAATGTTAGTGTGATGCCAGCAAAAAATAAATAAAAATAATAATTAATAATAATAATAATAATAATAATAATAATAATAATAATAATGAGAATCCGAAGAGGCTAAAATCACATCAAGTTAATATGTTGTAAACCAGTCTCGAATTATCTTAGGGAAAACAAATAAATAAATAAATATGTGTCGTGTGCCTCTCTGGTGAACAATAGCCCAGCACGCGTCCCCCCCCCCCCCTTCTTTTGTTTTCCTCCCTACAGCGACGATCGTGTGAATACCTCTAACACGAGATGAAAGAATTAGCGAGCTATTCACTAATTCTGTATTAAAAAAGGCTGCCTTAATAATCCTGTTCTCACTAATCCTATATTAAAAGGCTGCCTTAATAATCCTGTTCTCACTAATCCTCTTATTCCGGCCGACCTTCCATATATACACTATTTTCAGATAATATATAGGCTACTTTAATTGCGTTAACTTCTTATTTCAGTCCACCTACTTAATAGACGACCTAGATAATAATAATAATTGTCGGTGTTCATTGCAGCTGAAAATCTAAAGTTTGTTTTTTCTTAAACCTAGGTACTAATTCTACCTTAACTACGAGGTCACATGCGACATTTGGCGACCTTGAGGTGCCTGGCTTCCCACCAAGTACATACGCAGATGCACTTTGTATTGGTGAGAAGATGTGTAGGCTAACACAGGCTGATAGCAGCTTGGTTAGGGAGGAACCACGATACAATTATCTCCGTCGCTATGGCCGAAAAAAACCTTTAGGATTCGAACCCTCGCTTCGCGGTCAGCGTGAGACCACAGTACAGCGCCTTAAATCACAGGACCACAGCGACCCGATATTGTGTTTGGTTTTCTTTTATGTTTTGTTGTGTTGTCCCTGTTCGGGCTCTGTCTCGAGCTAATTAAAAACAAAAAATGGGGTATGTGCCAGAGAATATAGATAAATAGATAGATAATAGTACAAGTTGGATGATTTCATTGCAAATCATAATAACTTTGAAAAATACTCAAGTAATTAACCATCGCTTTGTTTTCCACAAATTTTCAAAGGAAAGATACGTATAAAGGTTAGGGATTTATTTTATTAGTTTGTTTTATTATTTATTTATTTATTTATTATTATTATTTGTTTTTAATATGTTTAATCATAGACTACAGTAGATCAGGACTTGACACGCAAATGGAACTTTGCAGTAAGGGACCCAACATCGGAAAATTAACCCCCAATTTCGAACCTCGGAACCACGAAAATATAAAATGTTCGCGTTTTCGAGGTTCGAACTTGAGGGTTCGTTTTCTGATGTTGGATCCCTTACTGCAAAGTTCCATTTTCGTGTAAAGTCCAGATCTACTGTAGTCTATGATTTATCAATGAAGCAAAAAACAAAAACACCAAATCAATAGTCGATAGGTATTATGCCTCACGTATTCAATATACAAGAGAAAACGGTGACCGGTCAACTCAACCAGTAGACCATTTCAACCAGTAGCTCTCAACCAGTGCCAAATCAACCAATACGGTTACGTTAGTACTATATTTTGGCACTAGTTTGGTTGGTCTGGGTTAATTTGGCACTGGTTGAGAGCTACTGGTTGAAATGGTCTACTGGTTGAGATGAAATGGAACCAGAGAAAACAAACCATAAACACATCGTGCCTAGAATATTAACTAGTCGATTATCAACAATAATAGAGCACCATAAAAAAAAACCACATTTATAATCCTTGGTTCTTACGTAGTCAATGATTTCGCGACCCCCCCCCCCCTTATATGTCACGTGACCAAACAGCCCCCTACGGCCACATAATAATACGGCCGAGTCACACGGACGGGAGTTTTCGTCGGCATCATTTTTTCGGCAATTCTAACCAGGCGATATAATTTTATATTGATAAGGTAACTAATCTGTATCTTTTTTTTTCTCAGAAATTCTAACTAGGCGATATATGTTGATAATGTTAAAATAAAAACACCAGAATATTTTTTTCGGCAATTCTAACCAAGTGATACATATTTTGATAAGGGTATGTAAAACAATCTGCATCTTTTTTTCGGCAATTCTAACCAGGCGATATATTTTGATAAGGTTTTATACATAATCTGCATGTTTTCCGGCAATTCTAACCAGGTGTTATATATTTTGAGGTTATATAAACAAAATTGCATCTTTTTTCGGCAATTCTAACCAGGCGATATATTTTGATAAGGTTTTATACATAATCTGCATGTTTTTTAGGCAATTACAACCAGGATATAGCCTACTGTATATTTTGCTAATTTGTTATCAATAATCTGTATATATTCAGGCACATACCCCATTGCTGGAGGTGGCCGACACAAGACAGGCGGATCTACCTATAAAGAACACGGGCGGAACTCTACCTATAAAGAAAAACGGGCGGAACTCTACCTATAAAGAAAACGGGCGGAACTCTACCTATAAAGAACATGGGCGGAACTCTACCTATAAAGAAAACGGGGGGAACTCTACCTATAAAGAAAACGGGCGGAACTCTACCTATAAAGAAAACGGGCGCGTGACTAGCGTGGGAGTCAATTCTACTCTCATAATATAACACTCCTTCAGGGCTCGTTCTCTCTCTCTCTTTCCATATTGGCTCTCTCTCTCTTTCCATATTGCGTGTCTCTCTCTCTATTGCGTGTCTCTCTCTCTTTCCATATTGGCTCTCTCTCTCTCTCTCTCTCTCTCTTCAATATTGCGTGTGCCTCTCTCTCTTTCCATATTGTCTCTCGCTCTCTCTCAAATGCACAACCGTCACCACCTTTCTCTTCATTAAATAACCTGCTCTTACCATCCCTCTTATCCATATTTTTTGTTTTCTCTCTCTCTCTTTCTCTCACTCACTCTCATCTCTCTATATATATCACCCTCTCTCTCTATATATATATCTTTCTCTCTCTCTGTCAGCAAGGTGATCTATTTTTTTATTTTTTTTATCATATTCCATGTTTTACGAGTCTGCACATAATTCCTGGTTTCTGCATTCTATTAAAGGGTAGTTTGTTCCCTAGACCTCTTATCAAGCTTAAGGGGAGGTTTTTAGTTTGGTCTCTAGATATCCATCAAGCTTAAGATTACACCCCCTTGAGCCCCTTTCAAGATAAATTTGTACATTTTTCGGTAGAAAAATTTCCCGGCTGAAAGCCGGTTCCTCTTAAATTACAGGCTCGCTATCGCTCGCCAGGATAAAATCGACACCTAAATTCCACGAAAGGTCTTAAAATTGACAGAAATGCGTTGAATGTTCTTAAAATCATCAAAATAATGGGGCGCACGTCTTAAAATTAGACAAGCAATGGGGCTAAACATGAGGGAGAAAGAAGTCAAGAAAAAACTCCCTCAAGTGGAAATCTCCCCTTAAAATGACACCCCCTAAGACCCCTTCCTTTTCATGATAAATGTGCAGTTTAAGAAGGATCTGTGGTAGTAAAAAGGGTTAAGTGAGATAGTTCGAAGCCTGTTAACCCTCTCACGACCATATGACGCAGAGGTTGCCAGATTAGCAATACTAAATAGAGTTCTCTCACTCTTATAATTACCTCTCCAAAATTAGTTTTCTGCCCACAAGCTAACTCAAAAACACCTGCAGAGGTTGAAGTAACTAAACTAAAGGTGTCTAAATACCCCTGATGGTAACAAAGGCTTTAAAGTATCCCTAATAGGCTCAAAATTGCGTCAAGAACGTAAGAGGGTAAATTGCTGTTCGCCCTTCTCAACTGAATACAATCATCAAAAAGTAGCCAAAGAAAAGTTAAAAATACGTCGCCGGTACAGAAGGGGTTAATTTGAAGATGAGAATTTCCCAGGCGAATTGATTTAAGGGGAGATGGGCCGGTTTTCTGGACCACTTTCTCCCTCATGTTTAGCCCCATTAGTTTTCAGATGTTAAGATGTTTGCCCTATTAGTTAGTCGATTTTAAGATCTTTCGTCCCATTTCTTCGTCAATATTTAGACCTTTCGTGCTATTTAGGTGTCGATTTTTTCCCTGGCGAACGATAGTGAGCCTGTAATGTTGGAAGCGGCCTTCGGCCGGAACATTTTTCTACCGAAAAATGTACAAATTAATCTAGTAGGGGGATATAATGGATGTTTTTTTTTTTTTAATTTGATGGAGGTCTAGGGAGGAAACTAGAACAAATAATGAATACATGCAAAAATCGCCCAAAAAGTGAACCATCCTCCCTTAAAACCCTCCCTCCCACAGGGTTTAATATAATATAATACTCCCACGCTTCTCATCGCTCTCTCTCCCCCCCCCCCCCCCCCCTCCCTACTATTTAACCCTTTGTCTTAACCCTTTCACGCATTTATGGCGCAGAGGTTGCCAGATTAGCAATAATAAATAGAGTTCTCACTCTTATAATTACCTCTCCAAAATTAGTTTTCTGCCCACAGCTAACTCAAAGACAACTGCAGAGGTTGAAGTAACTAAACTAAAGGTTTCTAAATACCCCTGATGGTAACAAAGGCTTTAAAGTATCCCCAATAGGCTCAACACAGCTAACTCAAAGACAACTGCAGAGGTTGAAGTAACTAAACTAAAGGTTTCTAAATACCCCTGATGATGACAAAGGCTTTAAAGTATCCCCAATAGGCTCAACACAGCTAACTCAAAGACAACTGCAGAGGTTGAAGTAACTAAACTAAAGGTTTCTAAATACCCCTGATGGTAACAAAGTTTTTAAAGTATACCCAATAGGCTCAAAATCGCGTCATATGTCGGAGGGTTAATTGTTCTTCTCCGCTCTTTTGTGAATCGCCTTTGTATTTTCATGGAACCGAAATATTGAACAATACAAACCCCCGTCGCTATCATCATTATGTATTACGTTTCCTTGAATGGGGTTTCGATTGTGTTTAGCCCCATTGGTTATTCAGATTTTTAGACGTTCGGCCCATTAGTTTGGCGATTTTAGCAACTTTCGCCCCATTTCGTTGTCAATTTTAAGACCTTTCAAGTCATTTAGGTGTCTATCTTTTCCTGGCGAGCGATAGCGAGCCTGAGATTTTAAGAGGAACCGGCCTTCGGCCGGCACATTTTTCTACCGAAATATTTAGACATTTATCTTAAAGTTTTTTTTTTCCTAAGCTTGATGGAGGTCTAGGGAGGAAACTAAAAAACATATGTGAATAAATGAATTAATAGACCAAACAAACGGTCTACCTCCCCTTAAAGTCCCTCTTCTTCTTCGTGTTTAGCCCCATTGGTTTTTATTTTTCAGACGTTCGACCCATTAGTTTGGCGATTTTAAGGAATTTCGCCACCATTTCTTGGTTAATATTTAGACTTTTCGTGCCATTTAGGTGTGGAGTTTTTTCCTGGCGAGCGATAGCGAGCCTGTAATGTATGAGGAACCGTGGGACATTTTTATATCGAAGTTTAACCCGTACAGTACCGGTGACTCCCTTGTTTAATAAGATTAGGAAGGACCTCTAGTAATAATAAGGCTTCAAACTATCTCAACCAACCCTTTTAACCATCACAGATCTGTCCTAGGCTGCTTAATATCGTCTAAATCTAGCTAGAATATAAGATAACACAGTTTATTCAGATTAGGAAGGACCTCTAGTAATCATAAGGCTTCAAACTATCTCAACCAACCCTTTTAACTATCACAGATCTGTCCTAGGCTGCTTAATATCGTCTAAATCTAGCTAGAATATAAGATAACACAGTTTATTCAGATTAGGAAGGACCTCTAGTAATAATAAGGCTTCAAACTATCTCAACCAACCCTTTTAACTATCACAGATCTGTCCTAGGCTGCTTAATATCGTCTAAATCTAGCTAGAATATAAGATAACACAGTTTATTCAGATTAGGAAGGACCTCTAGTAATAATAAGGCTTCAAACTTTCTCAACCAACCCTGTAATGGATGATTGATGTTAAGAACGGGGTGTTCCTTAAGGGGGGAGTCTCACCTGCTTTTTTGTTTATCTTTCTACTATTTGGGAAGGGTCAGCCAGGGATTAGGTGTGGAAATTTACAGCCCATCATTATCAACAGACAAGAACTATGTTATCAGATACTAAATTGGTAAATGCGAAATATGAAATCAGATTCTAAAAGTGTATGCGAAAATAAAATTGATAACCCCATTACAGTTAAGGGGGGTGACCTGCTTTTTGTTAGCTCTTGTCCTTTTCTTTTCTCTCTTTCTCTGGCTTGTATCCATTCGGCCCCATTCAGCCAACTATTTTAAGACGTTTATCCCCATCTAGGTATCGATTTCTTCCTGGCGAGCGAAAGCGAGCCAGCATTATACGAAGAAATCCGGCTTCGCCGGAGAAATTTTTCTATCGAAAAATGTACAAATTTAGCCTGCTGTCAAACAAAAATAAAAAATATGCTGGCTCGCTACCGCTCACCAGTAAAAAAATTACACCTGGATGGGGATAAACGTCTTAAAACAGTAGGCTGAATGGGGCCAAATGGATACAAGCCAGAGAAAGATAGAAAAGGACAGAACAAACACAGGTCACCCCCCTTAAATACGGCCCAATAGGGGGAAACAGACAGACATACGGCCCTTAATTGATGGGGTGCTAAACAAAATCCCCATCAATTTAACCCCTTCGGTACCGGTGATGTACTTTTCATTATATTCTGGCAATTACTATAAGATTTTGTTCAGCTTTGGAAGGACGTCTACCCATTAAAAAGCTACAGACTATCTCAATTAATCCTTTTAGCTACCATATATCCATCCTAAGCCTCATAAAATCGTCTAAATGTAGCTGAAATTAAATTAAATATACGTCGTCGGTACAGAAGGGGTTAAGGGGGACACAAGACATACAGCCCCTAATGGATGGGGTGCTAACAAATAAAATGCTCCCATCAATTTAGGGGGACACTGACACAAAACAGCCCCGAATTGATATCAGGGGGGCACAAGGCAAGTCAGGGGACTTGTCTTGTGCATTGAAATGAGAGCCGATGCATTGAAATGAGAGACGACCACAAAGACAGTCCCCTATCAATGCATGGGAATCAAGATGGACCCCATGCATTGATAGGAGAGACGACCACAAAGACAGTCCCCTATCAATGCATGGGAATCAAGATGGACCCCATGCATTGATAGGAGAGACGACCACAAAGACAGTCCCCTATCAATGCATGGGAATCAAGATGGACCCCATGCATTGATAGGAGACACGACCACAAAGACAGTCCCCTATCAATGCATGGGAATCAAGATGGACCCCATGCATTGATAGGAGAGACGACCACAAGACAGTCCCCTATCAATGCATGTGGATTAAGATAGACCCCCCATGCATTGATAGGAGACGAGCACGAATGGTAAACACCTCACTCATCCTCGTCCCGGGCATTATGTTGGCGCCACCTCTTGAGCATCTTCTTGGCGTCTTTGGGTTAAGGCCAAGTAGCCCATCCGCCTCTGGGCTCGCGGGACTTTTGGGGAATAATTCCGCCCGAGGAAGTGGAGGAGGAGGTAGATTGTGGGGGTGGGGTGGAGGAGGAGGTAGGTTGTGGGGGTAAGGTGGAGGAGGTAGGTTGTGGTGGTAGGGTGGAGGAGGAGGTAGATTGTGGGGGTAGGGTGGAGGAGGAGGTAGGTTGTGGGGGTAGGGTGGAGGAGGAGGTAAATTGTGGGGGTAGGGTGGAGGATGAGGTAGGTTGTGGGGGTAGAGTGGAGGAGGAGGTAGGTAGTGGGGGTAGAGTGGAGGAAGAGGTAGGTTGTGGGGGTAGGGTGGAGGAGGAGGTAGGTTGTGGGGGTAGGGTGGAGGAGCAGGTAGGTTGTGGGGTAGGGTGGAGGAGGAGGTAGGTTGTGGGGGTAGGGTGGAGGTAGGTTGTGGGGGTAGGGTGGAGGTAGGTTGTGGTGGTAAGGTAGGTTGGAGGAGGTAGGTTGTGCGGAAGGTGGGGGTAGGGTGGAGGAGGAGGTAGGTTGTGGGGGTAGGGTGGAGGAGGTAGGTTGTGGGGGTAGGGTGGAGGAGGTAGGTTGTGGGGGTAGGGTGGAGGAGCAGGTAGGTTGTGTGGGTAGGGTGGAGGAGCAGGTAGGTTGTGGGGGTAGGGTGGAGGAGGAGGTAGGGTGGAGGAGGAGGTAGATTGTGGGGGTAGGGTGGAGGAGCAGGTAGGTTGTGGGGGTAGGGTGGAGAAGCAGGTAGGTTGTGGGGGTAGGGTGGAGGAGCAGGTAGGTTGTGGGGGTAGGGTGGAGGAGCAGGTAGGTTGTGGGGGTAGGGTGGAGGAGGAAGTAGGTTGTGGGGGTAGGGTGGAGGAGGAGGTAGGTTGTGGGGGTAGGGTGGAGGAAGAGGTAGGTTGTGGGGGTAGGGTGGAGGAGGAGGTAGGTTGTGGGGGTAGGGTGGAGGAAGAGGTAGGTTGTGGGGGTAGGGTGCAGGATGAGGTAGGTTGTGGGGGTAGGGTGGAGGAGAAGGTAGGTTGTGGGGGTAGGGTGGAGGTAGGTTGTGGTGGTAAGGTAGGTTGGAGGAGGTAGGTGGTGGGGGTGGGTTGTGCGGAAGGTGGGGGTAGGGTGGAGGAGGAGGTAGGTTGTGGGGGTAGGGTGGAGGAGGTAGGTTGTGGGGGTAGGGTGGAGGAGCAGGTAGGTTGTGGGGGTAGGGTGGAGGAGGAGGTAGGTGGTGGGGGTGGGGGGGAGGAGGAGGTGGGTGGTGGGGGTAGGGGGGAGGAGGAGGTAGGTTGTGGGGGTAGGGTGGAGGAGGAGGTAGGTTGTGGGGTAGGGTGGAGGAAGAGGTAGGTTGTGGGGGTAGGGTGCAGGATGAGGTAGGTTGTGGGGGTTAGGGTGGAGGAGAAGGTAGGTTGTGGGGGTAGGGTGGAGGTAGGTTGTGGTGGTAAGGTAGGTTGGAGGAGGTAGGTTGTGGGGGTAGGTTGTGCGGAAGGTGGGGGTAGGGTGGAGGAGGAGGTAGGTTGTGGGGGTAGGGTGGAGGAGGTAGGTTGTGGGGGTAGGGTGGAGGAGCAGGTAGGTTGTGGTGGTAGGGTGGAGGAGCAGGTAGGTTGTGGTGGTAGGGTGGAGGAGCAGGTAGGTTGTGGGGGTAGGGTGGAGGAGGAGGTAGGTTGTGGGGGTAGGGTGGAGGAGGATTTAGGTTGTGGGGGTAGGGTGGAGGAGGAGGTAGATTGTGGTGGTAGGGTGGAGGAGCAGGTAGGTTGTGGTGGTAGGGTGGAGGAGCAGGTAGGTTGTGGGGGTAGGGTGGAGGAGGTAGGTTGTGGGGGTAGGGTGGAGGAGGAGGTAGGTTGTGGGGGTAGGGTGGAGGAGGAAGTAGGGTGGAGGAGGTAGGTTGTGGGGGTAGGGTGGAGGAGGAGGTAGGTTGTGGGGGTAGGGTGCAGGAGGAGGTAGGTTGTGGGGGTAGGGTGCAGGAGGAGGTAGGTTGTGGGGGGTAGGGTGCAGGAGGAGGTAGGTTGTGGGGGTAGGGTGGAGGAGGAGGTAGGTTGTGGGGGTAGGGTGCAGGAGGAGGTAGGTTGTGGGGGTAGGGTGCAGGAGGAGGTAGGTTGTGGGGGTAGGGTGCAGGAGGAGGTAGGTTGTGGGGGTAGGGTGCAGGAGGAGGTAGGTTGTGGGGGTAGGGTGCAGGAGGAGGTAGGTTGTGGGGGTAGGGTGGAGGAGGAGGTAGGTTGTGGGGGTAGGGTGCAGGAGGAGGTAGGTTGTGGGGGTAGGGTGGAGGAAGAGGTAGGTTGTGGGGGTAGGGTGCAGGAGGAGGTAGGTTGTGGGGGTAGGGTGGAGGAAGAGGTAGGTTGTGGGGGTAGGGTGCAGGAGGAGGTAGGTTGTGGGGGTAGGGTGCAGGAGGAGGTAGGTTGTGGGGGTAGGGTGGAGGTAGGTCTCTCGCCACTCACTCACTCTCTCGCTCTCTCTCTCACGTTCCCCTTACATCTCCCCTCTCACGCCCCCCCCCCCCCCCTCTCCTTTCCTCCCCTCACCCTTGGAACCGAACAATATGGAACCTGTTAGCTGCCTATTTACCCGTGAGCGATAGGGAAGAGAGTGAGAGAGAGAGAGAGATATATAGATTAAATAGATAGGTATATACAGTATAGATAGATTAGATAGATAGATAGATAGATAGATATATAGATTAAATAGATAGGTATATACAGTATAGATAGATTATATATAGATAGATAGATAGATAGACAGAGAGAGATATATAGATTAAATAAATAGGTATATACAGTATAGATATATTAGATATAGATAGATAGACAGAGAGAGAGAGAGAGACAGACAGAGAGATATATATAGATTAAATAGATAGGTATATACAGTATAGATAGATTAGATATAGATAGATAGATATATAGATTAAATAGATAGGTATATACAGTATAGATAGATTAGATGTAGATAGAGATTGATAGATATATAGATTAAATAGATAGGTATATACAGTAGATAGATTAGATATAGATAGATAGATAGATAGACAGAGAGAGAGATATATAGATTAAATAAATAGGTATATACAGTATAGATATATTAGATATAGATAGATAGACAGAGAGAGAGACAGACAGAGAGATATATATAGATTAAATAGATAGGTATATACAGTATAGATAGATTAGATATAGATAGATAGATAGATAGATATATAGATTAAATAGATAGGTATATACAGTATAGATAGATTAGATATAGATAGATAGATAGATAAACAGAGATATATAGATTAAATAAATAGGTGTATACAGTATAGATATATTAGATATAGATAGATAGATAGACAGAGAGAGAGAGAGAGAGACAGACAGAGAGAGATATATAGATTAAATAGATAGGTATATACAGTATAGATAGATTAGATATAGATAGATAAACAGATAGAGAGAGAGAGATGTGTGAGAGAGAGATATATAGATTAAATAGATAGGTATATACAGTATAGATATAGATAGATTAACAGATAGAGAGAGAGAGATCTATAGATTAAATAGATAGGTATATACAGTATAGATAGATAGATTAGATAGATAGACAGATAGAGAGAGAGAGGAGATACATAGATAGGATAGATAGATAGGAGAGCGTGTGTGAGAGAGAGTGAGTTAAAGCTACGGTTACAAGGAGTTACAAGGAGTAGGTAGTATCTCAAAGACCTTGCGGTCCATTCCGGGGAGATGCTAGAAATCCAAAGAGAGAGACTGTTTAGTGCAATACATTCATTACAGTGTGTGCAAATACTATCTACTCTCTTCTTGAACTGCTCTAATGAAAAAATGTTTACAATTTCTGAGGAAAGTTTGTTCCAGGTAGAATAAATCTTGTATGTGAATTATTTTTCTCACAAATAGCCTACTAGTGCTGAACCTTTTCAATTCTAACTTCAACCATGGTTATGTGTTGTATTCATATTTATGTTAAGCACTTTGCTATAATCCACATTGTCAAACCCATTAAGTATTTTTAAAACTTCAATGAACTGATCTCGTAGTTTGCGTGTTTCCAACGGAACTAGAGTTCTCAACCGGTCCTCATAGCTCGGTCTTCTAATCGATGGAATAAGCTGTGTAGCCCTAGCTTGTACTCTTTCCAATCGTTCTATATCTTTCCTGAGTGCTGGAGACCAAAATTGAACAGCATACTCCAGGATAGGCCGTATTTGAGCATAGTAAAGTGTGAGGACTATTTCCATATTTCAGCGGAGTGCCACAGAGTATTCAGAGGTTCCACGGAGTTTCTTCAAGAGTCCATGGAGAGGCCTTACAGTCACTACTCTGTTACACTCCGTGCCAAACTCCTTGAAGTGGGAAGGCCTCTTATAGTGGTTAGTGTTTAAGGGGGGGGACCTGTTTTTGTTCTGTCCTTTTCTATCTTTCTCTGGCTGGTATCCATTTGGCCCCATTCAGCCTACTGTTTTAAGACATTTATCCCCATCCAGGTGTCAATTTTTTACTGGTGAGCGGTAGCGAGCCAGCATATTTTTAATTTTTGTTTGACAGCAGGATAAATTTGTACATTTTTCGATAGAAAAATTTCTCCGGCGAAGCCGGATTTCTTCATATAATGCTGGCTCGCTATCGCTCGCCAGGAAGAAATCGATACCTAGATGGGGATAAACGTCTTAAAATAGTTGGCTGAATGGGGCCGAATGGATACAAGCCAGAGAAAGAGAGAAAAGGACAGAAATAACAAAAAGCAGGTCACCCCTCTTAAGTCACAATCGCCTGACTAAGAGGTCATACTAAGCGCTTGTTACCCCGCTCTCCTACCTAATAAGAGAAGGTCATACTAAGCGCTTGTTACCCCGCTCTCCTACCTAATAAGAGAAGGTCATACTAAGCGCTTGTTACCCCGCTCTCCTACCTAATAAGAGGTCATACTAAGCGCTTGTTACCCCGCTCTCCTACCTAATAAGAGAAGGTCATACTAAGCGCTTGTTACCCCGCTCTCCTACCTAATAAGAGAAGGTCATACTAAGCGCTTGTTACCCCGCTCTCCTACCTAATAAGAGGTCATACTAAGCGCTTGTTACCCCGCTCTCCTACCTAATAAGAGGTCATACTAAGCGCTTGTTACCCCGCTCTCCTACCTAATAAGAGAAGGTCATACTAAGCGCTTGTTACCCCGCTCTCCTACCTAATAAGAGGTCATACTAAGCGCTTGTTACCCCGCTCTCCTACCTAATAAGAGGTCATACTAAGCGCTTGTTACCCCGCTCTCCTACCTAATAGGAGAAGGTCATACTAAGCGCTTGTTACCCCGCTCTCCTACCTAATAGGAGGTCATACTAAGCGCTTGTTACCCCGCTCTCCTACCTAATAAGAGGTCATACTAAGCGCTTGTTACCCCGCTCTCCTACCTAATAGGAGAAGGTCATACTAAGAGCTTGTTACCCCGCTCTCCTACCTAATAGGAGAAGGTCATACTAAGCGCTTGTTACCCCGCTCTCCTACCTAATAAGAGGTCATACTAAGCGCTTGTTACCCCGCTCTCCTACCTAATAGGAGAAGGTCATACTAAGCGCTTGTTACCCCGCTCTCCTACCTAATAAGAGAAGGTCATACTAAGCGCTTGTTACCCCGCTCTCCTACCTAATAAGAGAAGGTCATACTAAGCGCTTGTTACCCCGCTCTCCTACCTAATCTCTCTTTGTGCCAACCCTTTCACTCAAGTTCTACCACCCCCCAATAATCTTCGGTAATCCTTAGTCGACCCTCAACCCTCCTTCAAATTTAGGCTCTCTATTCTGCCACCTGGTCCCGAACACTGTTACTTTTAACTTGAGCACTACCACCCCAACAACCGTATAGCACCTGTATACTCTCTCTCTCTCTCTCTATATATATATATATATATATATATATATATATATATATATATATATATATATATACCGGTATATATATATATTTTTTTTTTCCCCAATGTGGATGATGGAGACAAAAGGCAAAACTGCCAGTGACGAGTGCCTCCCCAGAGTTAAACGAGTGAAGGCCAAAATTAAGGAACGTTCGAGCCAATATATATACAATAATATATATATATATATATATATATATATATATATATATATGCAGTATATATATGAAAGAAATGCCAATGAACACATTAATTTTATCTACGGTACTATATAAAGGGCACTTTCTGTTCGTTTATTCTCTGTCGACTAACTACTCCCTCAGTTTTCAAGATGGAGTACCCATACTTGGCATGCATACTAAGCGGGTGCCAGAATAGGTCTTAAGCGGGTGGGGAAGGGGGTGCCCCCCGAGTGTTCAGTATGGAAAGACCATACTTGGCATGCATACTAAGGGGGTGCCAGAATAGGTTTTAAGTGTGTGTGGGGGGGGGGAGGAGGTTCTCTCCTTCAGTTTTCAAGATGGATAGCCCATACTTGGCATGCATAGTACGAGGGTGCCATAATAGGTTTTAAGCGGGAGAGGGGTTGGGGGAGGGGGAGGGGGGGGGGAGGGTAATATAGACAACACATACTTCAGTTTTCCCTCGGGCAGCGCCTGGTACCTCAGCTAGTAATAGATAAAAACGATAAATCACAATCAATTTATAGTAGCAACACCAAGAAACTCTACCTGCCCGACGCCTAACTCCCGTTAAGGGTGGCCATGCACAAAACGCCCAAACTGCACGTATTCCCCATGAGGACAATCCATGCCAGCTTATGAAGGACTTAAGGGGAGGTTTTTAGTTGATTCCCTAGACTTCCATCAAGCTTAAAATTACTCCCCCTTGAGCCCCTTTCAAGATAAATTTGTACATTTTTCGGTAGAAAAATTTCGCGGCTGAAAGCCGCTTCCTCTTAAATTACAAGCTCGCTATCGCTCGCCAGGATAAAATCGACACCTAAATGGCACGAATGGTCAGAAATTGACAGAAATGGGTCGAAGGTTCTTACAATCGTCAAAATAATGGGGCGAACGTCTTAAAATTAGAAAAGCAATGGGGCTAAACATGAGGGAGAAAGGAGTCAAGAAAAAAATCCCTCAAGTGGAAATCTCCCCTTAAGCTGGTATCACACGAGCGCTTTTTCCCTCAACAATTATCCTCAACCCTGGACTGACTGCTTTATTAGGTAAACATTTAATCTATTTCCGTCTCCAAAATTCATCTATCATTCGTGTAGTTTCCGATGCCAGTGTCAGATATTCCAGAAATGTTACCAGCAAAATGTTGATTATCAAATGTTGACTATAAAAGCCCTCGTGTGATACCGGCTTTACAGAACGGAACACTCAACTTAGGGACCGTACATATGTATTTTTAGCACATTTTCTAGTCACGATGGGCGGGTAGTCCATCCACCAAGTTGCTTTACCCTTAGGTAAGCAGTAAGGATTTATTTAAGGTTGTCTCCCCTAGATACGGGTTGCCAACCAAGGCTGACGAGTCCCATTCACCCGGATTTGGATAAGGTTGTTTCCCCTAGATGAGTTGCCGACCAAGGCTGACTTATCCCATCCACCCACGAAGAGACTCGCATCTTTAAGGGGAGATTTCCACTTGAGGGACTTTTTTCTGGACCCCTTCTCCCTCATGTTTAGCCCCATTGTTTTTGAGATTTTAAGACCTTCGCCCTAGTAGTTTGGATATTTTAAGACATTTTGCCCCATTTCTGTCAATTTTAAGACCTTTCGTGCCGTTAAGGTGTCGATTTTTTCCTGGCGAGCGATAGCGAGCCTGTAATTTAAGAGCAACCGCCGGGACATTTTTCTACCGTAAAATGTACAAATTTATCTTGAAAGGGGGTCTAGGGGCTGTAATTTTAAGCTTGATGAAAAAGTAGGGAACAAACTAAATACCTCCCCTTAAAAACAGTCAAATAAACCGAAGCGGATTGCCACTCTTTGATAAAATCCTTTAGTAAAAGTATCGGTGTGACTTAAGGGGAGATTTCCACTTGAGGGATTGTTTTTTCTTTACCCCTTTCTCCCTCATGTTTAGCCCCATTGCTTTTGAGATTTTAAGACGTTCGCCCCATTAATTTGGTGATTTTAAGAACTTTCACCCCATTTATGCCACTTTTAAGACCTTTAGTGCCATTTAGGTGTCGATTATTTCCTGGCGAGCGATAGCGAGCCTGTAATTTAAGAGGAATCGGCCTTCGGCCGGGACATTTTCCTACCGAAAAATTTACAAATTTATCTTGAAAGGGGGTCAAGGGGGTGTAATTTCAAGCTTGATGGAAGTCTAGGAAACACACTAAAACCCTCCTCTTAACTATTGAATGTAACGCTACCTAATATAATAATAATAATAATAATAATAAAAATAATAAAAATAATAATAATAATACAAATAATAATAAAAATAATAATAATAATAATAATAATAATAATAATAATACAAATAATAATAAAAATAATAATAATAATAATAATAATAATAATAAAAATAATAATAATAATACAAATAATAATAAAAATAATAATAATAATAATAATAATAATAATACAAATAATAATAAAAATAATAATAATAATAATAATAATAATAATAAAAATAATAATAATAATAATAATAATAATAATAATAATAACAATAATAATAATAATAAGTTGGCTCACCTTTCTTTACTATCGGGTCTCTAATATTTCATAAGCGCCAAAAGATCGAAGCCGCGACGTAAATTTGTCTAGTTTATAATATGTGTTGATTGGACCTCATCCCGGGACCCAGAGGGGCGCCGGGCTATAACCATCAGACCCTTAAGGGGAGGTTTTTAGTGTGTTTCCTAGACTTCCATCAAGCTTGAAATTACACCCCCTTGACCCCCTTTCAAGATAAATTTGTACATTTTTCAGTAGAAAAATGTCCCGGCCGAAGGCCGGTTCCTCTTAAATTACAGGCTCGCTATCGCTCGCCAGGATAAAATCGACACCTGAATTGCACGAAAGGTCTTAATATGGGGTGAAAGTTCTTAAAATCGCTAAACTAAAGGGGCAAACGTTTTATAATATCAAAAGCAATGGGGCTAAACATGAGGGAGAAAGGGGTCAAGAAAAAAATCCCTCAAGTGGAGATCCCCCCTTAACCCCTTCTGTACCGGCGACGTGTTTTTCATTTTATTCTAGCTACATTTAAGCGATTTTGTGCAGTTTAAGAAGGATCTGTGGTAGTAAAAAGGGTTAAGGGAGCCCTCCTCGCTTTTTTCTCTTTCTCTCCCTCTCTCTCTCTTTGGCTTGTATCCATTAGGCCCCATTCAGCCAACTGTTTTAAGACGTTTATTTTTACCCCTTTCTCCCTCATGTTTAGCCCCATTGCTTTTGAGATTTTAAGACGTTCGCCCTATTAGTTTGGTGATTTTAAGAACTTTCACCCCATTTATGTCACTTTTAAGACCTTTCGTGCCATCTAGGTGTCTATTTCTTCCTGGCGAGCGATACCTACTTTCTATTTACTTTTGCGGACTTTTCCTAAATTCCGATTGTTTCCATGCTCTCCTTTCCATAAGATACAACACTATAGGTAACGCCAGCGAACTTGACAATAATCTTGACCCCTTAACTTCTTATAACTCGAAATGAATGAAAGCAATCGGGCTGACGTTTCTATCATTCGGGAAGAGTCCATCAGGAAATAGGTGTGGATATTTACAGCCAGTTTGCTCTAGGCCTTTTTGAGTTACAAATAGGTCAGGGTCAGGGATCAATAGTATTGTCAAGTTCGTTGGCGCTACCTATACCAGGCACATTTGTCCTACAGTCTGCCCACCACTTGCATGATTGAAGCCAGTATCACACGAGAGCTATTATACTCAACATTCGACGATCAAAGTTTTTCTGGCATCATTTCTAGAATATTTGAATTTAGGTAAACATAATATAAATGTTGACCTCCTAAGCTGCCAGATCAGTGTTGAGGATAAATGTTGAGGGAAAAAAAAAAGCTCGTGTGATACCTGCTTGACTGGCGTATCTGTTGTTGGCTTGGGTCACTCCCCAAACTGCAGGATAGAATAATTAATGATGAGCTGAGGCGACGCTTAGGTATGAAGGGTATTAGCGAGCAGATGCGTACAAGGAGACTGAGATGGTATGGGCATGTGGAGAGAATGGATGAATACAATTGTGGTGAGGAGATGCAGGTTTGTGATTGTGGAGGGAGCTGCACAAAGGGGTGGACCGAGGAAGACCTGGGATCGGACTATACGTGCCGACCTCGAATACAAAAACTTGGCAAGTGAAGCAGCCTTTAACAGGGTTGCCTGGAACGCCGCCATTAGGACAAGAGACAAACTGCACGTATGTGTGGAGCACTCAGTCTTAACATGTGATGTATGTATGTGTTATTGCTCCAGCCGTCGCTGGCTGGACCCCGGATCGGTGGTAGCCCCACCAGGTAAAATTACTAGGTAAGAAGAGAGCAAATCAGTATGATATCAATGTTGGAGAATAAGAACCAAAAACACTGAAAGAATTAGAAAACAAAAATAAGACCCAGCCCGCAAGAAAAAGATACATCAGGGAGTGCCGGTTTGAAGGCATTACTTCCATCATCCAACTAAACTGGACTGAAAAAAAAACACCGAACCCCAGAACGGACCAGACCCGCGGGAGGTGTGTAGCCCCGCTGATGGTGGTGGGTGAGGTAATGAGGTTAGACGGCCACCAGTCTTGCTGATAATTAACACAAGGTTTAATATCAGCTGGCAACACTCATCATGTCTACCTACCACAGACAACACTGTCAGAGAGGCTGCTGGGATCAGTACGATATGAGGAGGAGAAGACGAGAGTTGAATATCACCTTCAGCTTGTATATATGTTACAGTCAGACTGTGAAACTAGACATTTCATGAAATGACTAAGCATTTCAGTCAATCTGTGAAATGACTGGATACTAACTGGCTATTACCCTAACTTAGGTTAGGCTAGGTTATATTGATCTCCACCTATTATTTATGAAGTGAAGCCAACTGTTCACACAATGACACACCTCAATCTGCTTTTCAAGAGCTTGAAGGCAACTATGGGGTTTGCCCTACCTACCTAACCTTACCTGAACTACCTAACCTAACCTATTAGGTTAGTAACCTGTCATTTCACAGATTGACTGAAATGCTTAGTCATTTCACAAAATGACTACGTTTCACAGTCTGACTGTAACATATACAGTATATATACTGTGTTTGGTGTATTAAAGATCTTGGTAGCAGCAGCCACCTGTTTATAACCACTCGTTATATTCAGCTTGTTGTCCGGGTTACAGATGGCTCCAGCAATCCCTAATAATTTATATTAGTATGTGCAGGGCCAGGTAGAGATAAAATAATTAGATACTGGATTACCAGCAGCGGCAGTACATATATCGTTGTGACTCCGACTTGTAGAGTCGGTGGGCGGAGCCTGATGTTGGTGGGCGGGGCATAGTGGTCATGGGCGGGGCTTGGTCCGCGCAGACTTATAATGGACCAATGATGATCGTGGGAGCCTAAACCTCCCGGACTAAGCTCCGCCCCTCCCTCACTGGCCAAACGGAGCCGCCCCTACGCTCTTACAAATACTGAATGAGATGTGCCAAAGTGAACTCAAGGCTTTGCTGTCCTTTTACTAGCTGGATATAATCGGGGCGCGAGACACGCAGTGCGAATCCTGCTTTATCAAGGCCGAGATCCCTGGCCGCGGGCATTTGATCAGATGAAGGTATTGAGGGATAAGCCTTTACAACGGCACCTCGTAGCTACTTTCTACTTTTTCTGAAGAGTGTAGAGAGGGGAGAAGGGGTGTTGGAGTGCTCAAAGCCTTCTGCAGGAGAAGGAAGCCCCGGGAATAAGCGGAGGGGTCCATAGAGGAACACGTCAGCCTAGACAAAAGGTGAGTTCTGTGTGTTGTGTTTTGTTGTGTTGTGTTTTCCGTGTTTCCTGTCATTGTTGCCGAGTCATCACTTAAGGGAGCCCACCTCGCTGCTTTTCTCTTTCTCTCCCTCTCTCTTTGGCTTGTATCCATTCAGCCTACTGGTTTAAGACGTTTACCCCCATCCAGGTGTCAATATTTTCCTGGCGAGCGGTAGCGAGCCAGTATATAATATATATATTTTTGTTTTGCCAGCAAGCTAAATTTGTACATTTTTCGATAGAAAAATCTCTCCGGCGAAGCCGGATTTTTCCATACAATGCTGGCTCGCTATCGCTCGCCAGGAAGAAATCGACACCTAGATGGGGATAAACGTATTAAAACAGTTGGTTGAATGGGGCCGAATGGATACAAGCCAGGGAAAGAGAGAAAAGGAGAGAAAAATAAAAAAAGCCGGTGATCCCTCTTAAGAGGTAAGGAATGGGTGGATACCCACTGACTCGCACCCACACAACGCCCATCCTTCAGCTTTGTCGTATCATGGCTGCTCGGATACGCCCGATTTGAACCTGAACTTGATTTTGTGATATACTGAAACTAGAGCCTTGGGATATGATAGGATTTTTAACTATCCTACACTGAGATAATCGATTTTTTTGGTCACATACCTAGCTAAAATAAATAAAAATAAAAGGAAAACAACAACAATTCCAGAAATCAGTGTCTTTACTAAAAAGTGAAATTGGATGATTATTTCGTTCAAATAGTATACCTAACTCATGCTCAGATTAATATGCAGGATTCGAAACTGCATAATAAATCGTAGGCTTGTGCATATTTCTTTAACTGTCTTGATAGCGTAATGCATAAGTGCGGGGAATTTCGATGTGAGTATCCTAGGTTCGAGTCCTTGGAGTGCCACATGTATTTGTTGATTTCATTAATTGAGTTTAGAGGTGAAGTGGGTTGGTGGTAAAAACATAATATTACATAATAGTTATATGTAGATAATATTTACAAATTTAAACCTTTGGTGTTGAAACTTCCATAGATTTGCTTAGTCGACCAGGTTGGATGCGTTTTACATGCTGTGACATTGATCGTATACATGTACAGTGGCGCTAATAAGTCATGTCTCAAGCTGTCATTACGTTTGCCTCGCTCTGTGCTGTATTACTGTCTGTCAGATGTTGAATAGGGTGGGTAAGTGTAGGAACATGGTTGTATATCACACTCAAAAAGATGAAAACAGTGTAGATATTGCTAAGACATCACTTATTAGGCCGACTGTACAATCGGCCAAATAAGTGATGTCTCGGCTTCCATAATATTCTGATCAATAATTGGTATCATTTCGAGTGAGGTATACAAACATGATCCTACACTTACCCACCCTATTCAACATCTGGCAGACATTAATACAGCACAGAGAAAGCCGAACGTATTGGCAGCTGAGACATGACAGCTTCCTCTGTCCAACACCCCTTTTCCCCTCTCTACACTATACAGACTAATAACACACATAACAAAGCCACTCCAACAGCTTCCGCTCTATCCAACACCCCTTCTCCCCTCTCTACACTCTTCACACAATAGGAAAAGTAGATACTAGGTGCCGTTGTAAAGGCCTATCCCTCAATACCTTCACCATACCAACTCGAAAGGAATATTCAGCGAAGTATATGATATAAAGGCGATTGCACCTGCCACAGTTAAGGGGGGATGGGCCGGTTTTCTGGACCACTTTCGCCCTCGTGTTTAGCCCCATTAGTTTTGAGATTTTAAGACGTGCGGATCATTAGTTTTACGATTTTAACACTTTTCGCCCCATTTCGTTGTCAATTTTAAGATCTTTCGTGCCATTTAGGTGTCGATTTTTTCCTGGCGAGCGATAGCAAGCCTGTAATTTTAAGAGGAATCGGCCTTCGGCCAGGACAATTACAAATTTATCTTGAAGGGGGGTCTAGGGGGCGTTTTTCTAAGCTTCATGAAGGTCTAGCGAGGAAACTTAGAACTAAATGACTACATGTATGAATAGACCGAAAATACAGCCACAAGCCCCTAAGACCTAAGTGAATGTATTTTCAATCTATAATTTCCAATAACTTTGGATAGCGGCCCCAAAGTGGTGCCCAAAAATTACAGACAATTGAATTTGCTCGAAAGAGTTAAGTATAATTCTATTTTAACCTGTTATTAATTGTGTTGGTGGTGTAATGGTTTAGATGCCTATGTTCTGGGTGTGGTGTCACGGGTTCGAATACCGGGAGGATCATATGCTTTCATTCATTTATTCAAGTACATTGGGGTTTGTAATGGAGGATTACTGTTAAGAACGAGGTGTTCCTTAAATTAATTTGACTTCTTTGTATTTTAACCCCTTGAAGCTCTGACGCATATTAGCAGTTTATTTTGGCTAGCATTAGACGATTTTATGCAGCTTAGGAAGGATCTGTGGGTATTAAAAGGGCAAATACTATCTCAATCAATCCTTTGACTTCCATATACCGTTACTAATCTGAATAAAATCGGCTAATAGTAGCCAGAAACAGAACAGAAACGCGTATTGGAGCTTGAAAGGGTTAATATACTAATTTAACCTTTGAATGCTCGTCTAGAGAACCGCAAGGTGGGTGTGGGTTGTGTGTAATTAATTTAATTATACCTTAACCACTTCTGTACCGGGGACGTCTTGTTAATTTTATTCTTGCAATATTTAGACGATGTTGTGCAGCTTAAGAAGGATCTGTGGTAGTAAAAAGGGCTAAGTGTGATAGTTCGAAGCCTGTTAATTGCTGGAAGCCCTTTTTAAACTGAATAAAATCGTCTAACAGTAACCAGAATAAAATCAAAAGGATTGTCGCCGGTATAGTAAGATTATAGTCGATACAAATTTTAATAAATATAAATAAGTTCCAATCTGTACCAAACTGGGTACTACGAAGTTTGCTTTGATAAATTAATACTAATTTTTCGATATGGGCAAGACGCAAGTAGAGATAAAGGTATAAATGGTCGTAAATTACATTTAAAATAAAAGTAATAACTTAATTTTAAGGGGAGATGGGCCGTTTTTCTGGATCCCCTCCTTCCTCATGCTTAGCCCCATTATTTTTTCCGATTCCAAGACGTTCGCCCCATTAGTTTATTGATTTTAAAACCGTTCGTCCCATTTCTATATCAACATCAAGACCTTTCATGCAATTTAGGTGTCGACTTTTTCCTGACGATCGATAGCGAGCCTGTAAATTTAAGAGAAACCGGCCTTTGGCCGGGACATTTTTCTATCGAAATATGTACAAATATATCTTGAAGGGGGTTCCAGGAAGTGTTATTTTATGCTTGATGGAAGTCTAGCGAGGAAACAAAAAATAAATGAATATGAACATATATATATATATATATATATATATATATATATATATATATATATATATATATATATATATATATATATATATATATATATATATGTAAATTAATATAAATATACCCTCAAAGTAACCACTGTCCCCTTAACCCAAAATTCGATAAACAAAGTTAGTATGCAGCGAGTCTAAGACAAGGTGTCCGCACAAAGACATACAGCCCCCACCCTCCCCCCCCCCCCCCTCCGCTAGGCAACGAGAGGCAGGTAGGTAGAGAAATCATGACCTCTAACCTCTATAACTCTAAAAACGACTAGAGTAATCGAGCTAATGTTTCTAGCATTTGGGAAGAGTCAGTCAAGGAATAGATGTGAAAATTTACAGCCAATTTGCTCTAGCCCTTTTTGAGTTACAGAGGATAGGTCATGATTTCTCGCCTACATACACCGCCCCCCGCTAGGCGACGGGTAGGTAAGGGCAGGTAGACGACCGGTATCAAATGGCGGCTCAGCGGGGGCTCTCACACGCCGATACGTACGGTCGGTCGGTCGCGCTAATAACTCATGGATGCTTCGGCTGGCATTACGTTTGGCTCGCTGTGTTCTGTATTAATGTCTGTCAGATGTTGAATAGGGTGTGACAAGATAGGACTCACTCGAAACGATGAATTAATACTTATACTCCGCAGTGTTATGTACGGTGGCGCTAATAATTCATGTCTCAGCTGTCATTACATTTGACTCTCTCTGTGCTGTATTAATGTCTGTCAGATGATGAATAGGGTGAGGAAATGTAGGAACATGTTTGTATATTTCACTCGATATGAAGAAATGAAGCTTAGATATTGCTGATACCAATTATTGATCAAAACATACTTGGTGCCGAGATATCACTTATTAGCGCAACTGCACCAAAGGAAAATGAATGAATAAATTAGAAATAAATTTTCTTATGCAGTAGTACAAAGGAGTACAAAGGAAATCAAGCAACAACAGATCTAGTGACTCTTCTAGGTTGCTTGTCCTCCAAAACACTGAGGATCAAGTGTCCAAACAGTGGTTTAGAGTGGGTAAGGGAACATTGGAAAAGGAATTACTGCCCTGGGAGTTAAATAATATGATCAATTAACCCTTTCACGCATTTGTGACGCAGAGGTTGCCATATTAGTAATAAGAAATAGAGTTCTCGCACTCTTATAATTACGTCTCCAAAATTAGTTTTCTGCCCACAGCTAACTCAAAGACAACTGCAGAGGTTGAAGTAACTAAACTAATGGTTTATAAATACCCCTGATGGTAACAAAGGCTTTAAAGTATCCCTAATAGGCTCAACACAGCTAACTCAAAGACAACTGCAGAGGTTGAAGTAACTAAACTAAAGGTTTCTAAATACCCTTGATGCTAACAAAGGCTTTAAAGTACCCCCAACAGGCTCAAAATCGCGTCATATGTCGGAGAGGGTTAACGATTATAGCAAAGTATTGAGTCCTCCTACTGTATGTCTCCTTGCATCCATACCATCACAGAATGGATACAATTTAGCGAGCGAGTATGTTTTTTTTTCTTTTTCTGGACCCTCTTCTCCCTCATGTTTAGCCCTATAAGTTATGAGATTTCAAGACATTCGCCCCATTAGTTTGGCCATTTTCAGACCTTCTGCCCCATTTCTTTGCCAATATTAAGACCTTTCGTGCTAGTTAGGTGTCGATTTTTTCCCTGGCGAACGATAGTGAGCCTGTAATGTTGGAAGAAACGGCCTTCGGCCGGGACATTTTTCTACCGAAAAATGTACAAATTTATCTAGAAGGGGGATCTGATGGATGTTTTTTTTAATTTGATGGAGGTCTAGGGAGGAAACTAGAACAATAATGAATACATGCAAAATTCGCCCAAAAAGTCAACCATCCCCCCTGAAAACGATAGAAAGAGTAATAGCGAGCGAGTATGTAATCAGCGTTATCAACAAAGTATGTAATCAGCGTTATCAACAAAGTATGTAATCAGCGTTATCAACAAAGTATGTAATCAGCGTTATCAACAAAGTATGTAATCAGCGTTATCAACAAAGTATGTAATCAGCGTTATCAACAGAGTATGTAATCAGCGTTATCAACAAAGTATGTAATCAGTGTTATCAACAGAGTATGTAATCAGTGTTATCAACAAAGTATGTAATCAGCGTTATCAACAAAGTATGTAATCAGCGTTATCAACAAAGTATGTAATCAGCGTTATCAACAAAGTATGTAATCAGCGTTATCAGCAAAGTATGTAATCAGCGTTATCAACAAAGTATGTAATCAGCGTTATCAACAAAGTATGTAATCAGCGTTATCAACAAAGTATGTAATCAGCGTTATCAACAAAGTATGTAATCAGCGTTATCAACAAAGTATGTAATCAGCGTTATCAACAAAGTATGTAATCAGCGTTATCAACAAAGTATGTAATCAGCGTTATCAACAAAGTATGTAATCAGCGTTATCAACAAAGTATGTAATCAGCGTTATCAACAAAGTATGTAATCAGCGTTATCAACAATGTATGTAATCAGCGTTATCAACAAAGTATGTAATCAGCGTTATCAACAAAGTATGTAATCAGCGTTATCAACAAAGTATGTAATCAGCGTTATCAACAAAGTATGTAATCAGCGTTATCAACAAAGTATGTAATCAGCGTTATCAACAAAGTATGTAATCAGCGTTATCAACAGAGTATGTAATCAGCGTTATCAACAAAGTATGTAATCAGCGTTATCAACAAATTATGTAATCAGCGTTATCAAGAAAGTATGTAATCAGCGTTATCAACAAAGTATGTAATCAGCGTTATCAACAAAGTATGTAATCAGCGTTATCAACAAAATATGTAATCAGCGTTATCAAGAAAGTATGTAATCAGCGTTATCAACAAAGTATGTAATCAGCGTTATCAACAAAGTATGTAATCAGCGTTATCAACAAAGTATGTAATCAGCGTTATCAACAAAGTATGTAATCAGCGTTATCAACAAAGTATGTCATCAGCGTTATCAACAAAGTATGTAATCAGCGTTATCAACAAAGTATGTAATCAGCGTTATCAACAAAGTATGTAATCAGCGTTATCAACAAAGTATGTAATCAGCGTTATCAAGAAAGTATGTCATCAGCGTTATCAACAAAGTATGTCATCAGCGTTATCAACAAAGTATGTAATCAGCGTTATCAACAAAGTATGTAATCAGCGTTATCAACAAAGTATGTAATCAGCGTTATCAACAAAGTATGTAATCAGCGTTATCAAGAAAGTATGTAATCAGTTGTTATCAACAAAGTATGTAATCAGCGTTATCAACAAAGTATGTAATCAACGTTATCAACAAAGTATGTAATCAGCGTTATCAACAAAGTATGTAATCAGCGTTATCAACAAAGTATGTAATCAGCGTTATCAACAAAGTATGTAATCAGCGTTATCAACAAAGTATGTAATCAGCGTTATCAACAAAGTATGTAATCAGCGTTATCAAGAAAGGAAGAGCTTCGATTAACAACAAACAAATCAAGCTGGTTACTATTACCAACAGGTGCACCCCACGACACCACAGATGATGATGGAGGAGTTTATTGGGAAAGTGGTGGGGGGTTGAGAATATACGAGTGGGATTCTGCGGGTTAATGTAATATCAGTGACTAAGACGTTCGGACCAATTAGTTTAGATTTTAACACCTTTCGCCCCATTTCGTTCTCAATTTTAAGACCTTTCGTGCCATTTTGGTGTCTATTATTTCCTGGCGAGCGATAGTGGCGACCCTGAAATTTTAAGAGGAACCGGCCTTCGGCCGGGAAATTTTTCTACCGAAAAATGTACACATTTATCTTGAAGGGGGGTCTAGGGGGTGTTTTTTCTAAGCTTGATAGAGGTCTAGGGAGGAAACTAAAAAAAATATATGAATAGATGAATTAAGAGAGAGAGCGAGAGAGAGAGAGCGAGAGCGAGAGAGAGAGAGAGAGCGAGAGCGAGAGAGAGAGAGAGGTAGGTTTGAGTACAACCAGATAACACTAAGTACAAGTCGACTCATCACGCTCTGAACGCTACACAAACACACACATTAATATTAGCCTCACAGAATAACAGGACTTTAAAGGGAAGTTTTTAGTTGATTCCCTAGACTTCCATCAAGCTTAAAATTGCTCCCCCTTGACCCCCTTTCAAGATAAATGTGTACATTTTTCGGTAGAAAAATTTCCCGGCCGAAGGCCGGTTCCTCTTAAATTACAGGCTCGCTATCGCTCGCCAGGAAAAAATCGACACCTACATGGCACGAATGGTCTTAAAATTGACAGAAATGGGGCGAGGGTTCTTAAAATCGCCAAACTAATGGGACAAGCGTCTTTAAATCTCACAAGCAATGGGGCTAAACATGAGGGAGAAAGAGGTTCAGAAACAAATCCTCCAGGATGAAATCTCCCTTTAACCCGTACAGTACCGGTGACGTCAAATTCATTATATTCTGGCAACTATTGGACGATTTTATTCAGCTTAGGAAGGACCTCGAGCCATAATAGGGCTGCAAACTATCTCAAACCAATCCTTGTAACTACCACAGATCCTTCCCAAGCTGCATAATATCGTCTCAATATAACACAATATAACACACGTCGCTGGTACTCAAGAGGGATTATGCAGGTACGGGCAGGGTATTAACACCTATGTACAGTCGCGCCAATAAGTCATGTATCGGCACCAAGTATGTTTCGATCAATAATTGGTATCAGCCATATCTAAAACTTGATTTATTCGTTGCGAGTGAAATATACAAGCATGTTCCTACACTTTACCCACCCCATTCAACATCTGACAGACATTAATACAGCACAGAACGAGCCAAAATTGTATAGTTTTATGGAGGTTTAGGGAGGAAATAAAAAAATAAATAAAAAAATATAAACTAATCGACCAAAAAATATATGACGCGATTTTGAGCCTATTGGGGATACTTTAAAGCCTTTGTTACCATCAGGGTATTTAGAAACCTTTAGTTTACTTCAACCTCTCCCTTTGAGTTAGCTGTGTTGAGCCTATTGGGGATACTTTAAAGCCTTTGTCATCATCAGGGGTATTTAGAAACCTTTAGTTTAGTTACTTCAACCTCTGCAGTTGTCTTTGAGTTAGCTGTGTTGAGCCTATTGGGGATACTTTAAAGCCTTTGTTACCATCAGGGGTATTTAGAAACCTTTAGTTTAGTTACTTCAACCTCTGCAGTTGTCTTTGAGTTAGCTGTGGGCAGAAAACTAATTTTGGAGGTAATTATAAGAGTGAGAGAACTCTATTTCTTATTGCTAATCTGGCAACCTCTGCGTCATATGTGTCTGAAGGGGTTAAATTACAGGCTCGCTCTCGCTCGCCCGGACAAAATCGACACCTAAATGGCACGAAAGGTCTTAAGATTGACAGAAATTAGGCGAAAGCTGTTAAAATCGCCACGCTAATGGGCCGAACGTCTTATCATCTCAAAACTAGTGGGGCTAAACATTAGGTAGAAAGGGGTCCAGAAAAACGGTCTGCCTCCCCTTAAGTACCGAGAAATCGGCAGCTAAGAGATCCAATTTACCGCCAGACGAAATGAAACCGAGTATAGTGACAAACGGTAGGTAGGCGAAAAATCATGACCTCTAACATCTGTAACTCAAAAACAACTAGAGTAATCGAGCTAATATTTCTACCATTTGGGAAGAGTCAGTCAATGAATAGATGTGGATATTTACAGCCAATTTGCTCTAGCCCTTTTTGAGTTACAGAGGATAGAAGTCATGATTTTTCGCCTACTTACAGCGAATAGACTATAGGGCTATCTTCCGGTCCACCACTCCTCCACTGGCGCCGGAAATGGTCCCTGGCGCCGATAACAATAGTATTCTTTAAATAATTTTTCTAATCACTTTTTGACCGGAAGGAGGGAAGAACTACACATTTAGTCCATTTACTCATAGATTACACTGAGTAGTCACCATGTTTTCATAATCTGTTCGGTTTGATGAATTTTCTTACTGTAAAGGAACATAGGGACCTTTCAATATATATATATATATATATATATAAGTACTGTAACACCCCGTTCTTAACAATAATCATCAATTACAAACCCCACTGTACTTGAATAAACTAATGAAAGCATATGGTTTTCCCGGGATTCGAACTCGGGACACTACACTTAGAACATAAGCATCTAAACCATTACACCACCAACACAGTTAAAGGACTGGTTGAGTACATGATCACGATTAAGGGGAGGATTTTAGTTGATTCCCTAGACTTCCATCAAGCTTAAAATTACTCCCCCTAGACCCTCTTTTAAGATAAATTTGTAAATTTTTCGGTAGAAAAATGTCCCGGCCGAAGGCCGGTTCCCCTTAAATTACAGGCTCGCTATCGCTCGCCAGGAAAAAATCGACACATAAATGGCACGAATGGTCTTAATATTTACAGAAATGGGGCGAGGGTTCTTAAAATCGCCAAACTAATGGGGCGAACGTCTTAAAATCTCAAAAGCAATGGGGCTAGACATGAGGGAGAAAGGGGTCAAGAAAAAAGTCCCTCGAGTGGAAATCTCCCCTTAATATGCATTTTCGAATTTTGGATATCAATCTCATCATGTACTCAGACCCAATAACTGCATTATGGAAAGCCTAATGGTTTAGTGAGAGGAAAGAACATGAAGGGGGAGATTTCCTCTTGAGGGATTTTTTTTCTGGAGCCCTTTCTCCTTCATGTTTAGCCCCAGTGCTTATGAGATTTTAACACGTTCGCCCCATTAGTTTGGCGATTTTAAGAATTTCGCCCCATTTGTGTCAATTTTAAGACCTTTCGTGCCATTTAGGTGTCGATTTTATCCTGGCGAGCGATAGCGAGCCTGTAATTTAAGAGGAACCGGCCTTTGGCCGGAAATTTTTTCTACCGAAAAACGTACAAATTTATCTTGAAAGGGAGTATAAGGGATGTAATTTTAAGCTTGATGGAATTCTAGGGAACGAACTAAAAACCTCCCCTTAAAACAATATATATATAAATCAATATACCCTATGAATACAGAATATGCTCGTCCCTGAAACACTTTGGCACATATTCAACTTATACATCGACCAAATACACACACTGATATTTTTCCGTTTTGTACCGTACACAACTCGGAACATTATTTCAAAGGTACATTTAGATATACCATAACACACAACGAACTTTTTCCGACATTCATTTTTATACAATTCATGCTACAGTGTTACACGTTTTCATTAATTTTAATTGTCTATATAGAATTGTTGAGTGATTCGAAAAGAGCCGCTGGATACAAAGGGAATATACCGTTTTGAACTATATATATATATATATATATATATATATATATATATATATATATATATATATATATATATATATATATATAATATATATAATATATATATAATTATATATACGGTATATATATATATATATATATATATATATATATATATATATATATCAAATGGGGGATAGAAAAGCGTGGAAATTAGAATTTTAGGTGGAAGTGTGGATGCGAAAATTATTGAAATACAGTAGCAGTGAAAGGTTTGCAGGCGATCTGCAATATATATATATATATATTTTTCTTTAATACATACGAGGTTGAAAGAAATGGCAATTTCTGCGTTGGAAATTTTATTATTCAAAGTTTCCAGGTCTCTGATGAGTTTTCGCTGGGTGGCAGGAAGTAGATGAAGGAGATGAGCAAAATTCATGGTGGTACAGGGTTACATTAAAGTACATGATGATACAGGATATACGACGCGTTTCACTGGACAACCAGCATTATCAAGTAAGGATGGAATGATATGAAAGGTAAACAGGAAGGGTATATATAGAGGGTGGAGGATCAGAGGAGGCGAAAACCCTGTACCACCATGAATTTTGCTCATCTCCTTCATCTACTTCCTGCCACCCAGCGAAAACTCATCAGAGACCTGGAAACTTTGAATAATAAAATTTCCAACGCAGAAATTGCCATTTCTTTCAACCTCGTATGTATTAAAGAAAATTTATTACCTGGCTTTACTAATATATATATATATATATATATATATATATATATATATATATATATATATACACATTTCCGTGCTGCGCCAATCCAAGTTTTTTTTCTTCAAATGAGAGTTTGTGCCAATGTCTGCTAAAAAGTATCGCTTAGCTATATAAGATTATTTGGGCTTATATTATATATTATATATTATATATTATATTATTAGATTATATTATGTCACATTTGTTGATACGCTTCGATTTTTTTTTTTAAAGGGGGATGGTTCACTTTTTGGTCGATTTTTGTTCATATGTTTATTATGTTTTCTATTGTCCCCCCTAGACCTTCATCAAACTTACAAAAACATCCATTAGATCCCACTTCTAGATTAATTTGTACCGTACATTTGTCGGTTGCTGTTCTTCCAAATTTACAGGCTCACTATCGTTCACCAGGAAAAAAAAAAAAACTAAATATCACGAAAGGTCTGAATATTGAGAAAGAAATGGAGCGAAACGTCTTAAAATCGACAATCTAATGGGGGCAAATATCTTATAATCTGAAAACTAATGGGGCTAAACATGAGGGAGAAGGGGATCTAGCAAAATAGAATAACCTGAGCAATTGATGGATTATTTTGAATGACTATTATTATGTTTTTTACACCAACCAACTTCACATCTAAACTCACTTAAGGGGAGATTTCCACTCGAGGGATTTTTTTCTCGACTCCTTTCTCCCTCATGTTTAGCCCCATTGCTTTTCTAATTTTAAGACGTTCGCCCCATTATTTTGACGATTTTAAGAACTTTCGACCCATTTCTGTCAATTTTAAGAACTTTCGTGCCATTTAGGTGTCGATTTTATCCTGGCGAGCGATAGCGAGCCTGTAATTTAAGAGGAACCGTCTTTCAGCCGGGACATTTTTCTACCGAAAAATGTACAAATTTATCTTGAAAGGGGCTCAAGGGGGTGTAATTTTAAGCTTGATGAAAACGTAGGGAACGCACTAAATACCTCCCATTAATGAAATCAACAATTACATGTGGCACACCAAGGACTCGAACCCAGGATACTCACATCGAAATTCCTCGCACTATGCATTACGCTATCACGACAGTTTAGTATATTCAATATGACGAGATTAGAATGTGTAACTCCAAGCAAGTGTGCTATAGATATCCACATCTATTCCATAGTTCAAGGAGATATGGGTCGTTTTGCTTCGTCAATATTACAATGTATACTACAATATATTACATCATAACATATCAATAGAGAGAGAGAGAGAGAGAGAGAGAGAGAGAGAGACTAAGGGTATAAATGAGGGGAGAGGGAGTGATTAGTTAGATAAGAGAGAGAGAGAGAGAGAGAGAGAGAGAGAGAGAGAGAAACTAAGGGTATAAATGAGGGAAGAGGGAGTGATTAGTCAGATAAGAGAGAGAGAGAGAGAGAGAGAGAGAGAGAGAGAGAGAACTAAGGGTATAAATGAGGGGAGAGGGAGTGATTAGTCAGATAAGAGAGAGATAGAGAGAGATTAGGGTAATAAATGCAGGGATATAGGGAGTGAATTAGTTTAGATGAGAGAGAGAGAGAGAGAGAGAGAGAGAGAGAGAGAGAGAGAGAGAGAGAGAAACTAAGGGTATAAATGAGGGAATTATATTACTATGATGAGGGAAGAAGAAAGTGGAGTGTATTAGTCCATATTAACGAGAAGAAGAGAGAGAGGAGGAGAGAGAGAGGAGAGAGAGAGAGACAGAGAGATAGAGAGCGAGAGATGAGAACCTAAGGGTATCATAAGGAGGGAAGATTGAGTGATGTTTAGTCCAGATCAGATAGAGAGAGGAAAGAGAGAGAACTAAAGGGTATAAATGAGGGGAATGATGGAGCGTGATCGTAGCCGATATGAGGAGAGAGAGAGAGAGAGGCGAGAGCTATAAACTAAGGGTGTAAATGAGGGAAGAGGGAGTGATTAGTCAGATGCTTCGCCACTCCCGCGAGGGAAGACGAGAGAGAGAGATAAACTACGTATCCCTGTTGGCACGCAGGTGCTGATTCTTCATCTACGCCCTGAGCGAGCGCGATCGCGCAGAGCGCGCGCCAGCGAGCGCGCGCGCGCGCTCGCGCGCGCGCGCGCACGCGCGCCCTCCGGGTATCCATGCGTGGCGCTGTTGTGCTTCGTCCGATTCTTCCGCATGTCATCACTCCCTAGACTGGACAAGACCCTCCCGGCCCTCACCGTAACACCGGTGGTGGGGTCGCCACTTTTATTCATGTGTTCCTTCTAACGCTTTGACTCCTTAGACTCAAATGCCTCGCTCCTTCTTCAGCCTATGCCCCGAGAGGGCTAGGAAATAGAAAAACAAAAACAAAAACAAAAGATAAGGAGGCAAGGGAGGGTGTTGAGGGTGCTAATGTAGATACCCACACATAGAAAGGACAGTACTCTACCCAGCAAGAAAGACTGGCTCCCCCCCCCCCCTTTCCGGTGAGCCTAATAATGAGAACCACCAAGACAAACGCTGACAAATACACAGACAGTTAAGTTTAGCGGGCAAGGTGAAGTAGGAGGAGGAGGAGGCGAGAAAAGGGGTGAGGGCGAAGACAAGTGGCATAATAAAAAAAAAAAGTGTCGGTAACTAGGAAACAGTAAATGGGGAAGTGAAAGATTTTTAAAGAGAGGAAATCTCATAATGTCCATACCATCACATATATATATATATATATATATATATATATGTTTCTAATCTCTCAGTGGGGTTCGAACCGCCGACCGTCAGGACGATAGCCGACGCTTTAATCAACTACACCGCCGTGGTGTAGTTGATTAAAGCGTCGGCTATCGTCCTGACGGCCGGCGGTTCGAACCCCACTGAGAGATTAGAAACATTTAGTGACTCACGTGTATTTGTGATATATACTCAATACATATATATATATATAATATTTTGTCTATGTTGATGAGGGAGACAAAAGGCAAAACTGCCTTCAAAGAGTGACAGTGCCAAAATCAAGGAGTAGTCGAGCCAAAATGCCTGGACACACGGAGTTTGAAGCAATTTAGGTCATAGGATGAGGGAAAGATGGATATATTTATATATGTATATATTGTTATTTGCTACCCCTTCACGTCTCTCTCTCTCTCTCTGTTTTCACTTATCAAGATTTAATTGAAAGTGATGAGGTGACACCGTACAAGGCGATTATCATGGACATTCGAGCTCTTTCTATTTGACACTGTCTTTTAAATGGGTAGGAGAGAGAGAGAGAGAGAGAGAGAGAGAGAGAGAGAGAGAGAGAGAGAGGCAAAGAGATAAAGGGTTATAGGACAGGAAAGAAAAGGGTGGACATCAACTAAGGTATACCCTATAAGTCAACCGTAGTAATACTATAGTCTATTCGCGGTAAGTAGGCGAGAAATCATAGCCTCTGTAACTCAAAAAGGGCTAGAGCAAATTGACTGTAAATCTCCACATCTATTACGTGGCTGACTCCTCTCAAATGGTATACAAATTAGCTCGATTACTTGAGTCTGTTTTGAGTTACAGAGGTTAGAGGTCATGATTTATCGCCTACTTACAGCGAATAGACTATGGTTTGCAACAGCCGGTACAGGACCCAGCAGTTATAGCGAAGAAGATATCGTAGGTATTACCGCTGTGCCACACCTCACTCCTGCCCAGGGTTACCAACATAATAAAGTCTGCTAGATAGTAAATAAAAACCGAAAATCGCTAGAATAATGCCACAATATCTATAATATCTCTCCAAAATGGCTAAAATCTCAAGAAAATCGCTACAATCAATTTCACTAGATGTAAAAACTTGCCTCTAAATCGAAGTAAATACCTCTAGATCTAGCGGGAAAGTAGCTAAATTGGCAACACTGCGAGTCCTGTCTGTCTGTGTGTCTGGTGTTGTGGCTGAGACATGTGGTGCTGATTAGTGCCCCTGAACTACTGTGAGTCTCTTTGGTACCCCTCCATCATCCTTCAACGTCACTACCATCACCTTACACTCACACTCACACCTTATATACTCACACTGCTACCTTATACAGTACATACATACTACCTTAAACACACACACACACACACACACACAGGTGGACAAGGAGGGTTATATTGTGAAAGATAATGGTAGAACTAGGGGGCATCGATATAAGCTAATGAAAGGAAGATGTAAAGGAGATGTGAGAAAGTATAGTTTACCTTACAGAAGTATAAGTAAATGGAATCAGTTGGAAGAGGAAGTGGTGTGTGCCAAAAACATTCATATTTTTAAGGCAAAGTTAGATAATTGTAACTCAGGAAGCGGGACAATACGAGCCTAAAAAGCTCAACACTCTCTCTCTCTCTCTCACACACACACACTCACACACTCTCACACACACACACACACACACACACACACACACAGCCCGTAGCCTAGTAGGTAGAGCTCTCGTCTCACACACGAGGGTCCGGGGGTTCAATCCCCGGCCGGGCGGAGACAAATTGGGCTTGTCTCCTTTCATGTGTTAGCCTCAGTTCACCTAGCTGTAAATAGGTAACCGGAAATAAGTGGACGACGTTGTGACTTCCCATCTGGGGGTTGCAACAATGGTACAAGGCGAGATGGGTATCAATATGGTTTCACCTAAGCTGATGGCTACCTAAGCCTTCGGGCGAGACGGTACCGTCTATAGTGAGAATGGTACCATACAGATCCACCCTAAGCCTTCGTTTCCGATGTCGCCAATTGGCTAAATACAGACTACACACACACTCCACCGCCATTCCTCCCGTACATAAAACACTTAACATGCATTTCACGCAATACATTCCCAGTTAAGGAGGCGCGATAATAATGAGCTTAGCTCGCATTGCGTGGATTCCCCTTGACGAACAAGTAACTGAGTAACACACACACACACACACACACGTATTCTTTCTCTTTCACATATACGAGTATTCACTTACATAATCACATACATACACTCCCACGCTTTCTCCTTCACATACATACTGTATATATACTGTATTCACATATATTCTCTCTCAAACACACACACTCACTCTCTTTCTCTGACGC
>CM064527.1:2327358-2329858 GCA_032716605.1 Paralithodes platypus
GACTCGGCAATAATATATATGACTCGGCAATATTATATATGCGATCATTACGGAAACACATGAAACCACCGTGTCTCTGCACGTCATATTATTAAGGGAGCCCACCTCGCTTGTTTTCTCTTTCTCTCCCTCTCTTTGGCTTGTATCCATTCGGCCCCATTCAGCCTACTGTTTTAAGACGTTTACCCCCATCCAGGTGTAAATATTTCCTGGCGAGCGGTAGCGAGCCAGTATATATATCATTTTTTACAGCAAACTAAATTTGTACATTTTTCGATAGAAAAATTTCTCCGGCGAAGCCGGATTTCTCCATACAATGCTGGCTTGCTATCGCTCGCCAGGAAGAAATCCAACACCTGGATGGGGATAAACGTCTTAAAACAGTTGGCTGAATGGGGCCGAATGGATACAAGCCAGGGAAAGAGAGAAAAGGAGAGAAAGATAAAACAAAGTCGGTGACCCTACAGTATATGACTCGGCAATATATACGCCGATCATTACGGCGGGGTTTTCATATAGCCTTGTATTTAAACACCACCGATGGGAAAATACCCCTTTGAAGCTCTGACGCGTTTTAGCAGTTATATTTTGGCTATCATTAGACGATTTTACGCAGCTTAGGAAGGAACTGTGAGTTTTAGAAGGGTAAATAATTTGAAGCTCTGACGCGTTTTAGCAGTTTTATTTTGGCTATCATTAGACGATTTTCCGCAGCTTAGGAAGGATCTGTGGGTATTAGAAGGGTAAAGACCATCTCAATCAACCCTCTGACTTCCATATACCCTTCCTAATCTGAATAAAATCGTCTAATAATTACCAGAAAACTAAAACAAAGGAAGCCGCGTCATCGATCCTCAGAGGGTTTACTATTATAATGGGAATTTAAGGGGGTAGTATTTTTGGTTGGTTTCTACTCAAGGGGAGATTTCCACTTGAGGGACTTTTTTCTTGACCCCTTTCTCCCTCATGTCTAGCCCATTGCTTTTGAGATTTTACGACGTTCGCCACATTAGTTTGGCAATGTTAAGAACTTTTGCCCCATTTATGTCACTTTTAAGACCTTTCGTGCCATTTAGGTGTCGATTTTTTCCTGGCGAGCGATAGCGAGCCTGCAATTTTAAGAGGACCCGGCCTTCGGCCGGGAAAATTTTCTACCGAAAAATTTGCAAATTTATCTTGAAAGGAGGTCAAAGGGGGTGTAATTTCAAGCTTGATGGAAGTCTAGGAAACGCACTAAAAACCTCCCCTTAAGTACGTATTTATTTAATTATGAGTTTCCTTGCTAGACCTCCATCAAGCTTTAAAAAACACCCCCTAGACCCCCTTTCAAGATAAATTAGTACATTTTTCGGTAGAAAAATGTCTTTGCCTTTACCAGTATTGCTGTCTTAATAATTTATACACTCGCTTGCTGTGACATCACAAATTAAACAAACTCAAACGTCTTCCTTTAGATAAGATTATTCATCCTAATAAGACGTTTCGTTCCTTTACTTCCTGTTTGTATGTAGTTCATTAAAAAAAAAAAAAAAATATCTATATAATATATATATATATATATTATATATATATATTCTAAACAAGGAAGTTCCATTTAGGGGGGGCAGACCCGCTTTTCTGGACCCCCTTCTCCCTAATGTTTAGCCCCACTAGTTTTCAGATTAAAAGACGTTCGGCCCATTATTTTGGCGATTGTAACCTTTCTCCCCATTTCGTTGTCAATTTTAAGACCTTTCGTGCCATTTAGGTGTCGATTATTTCCTGGCGAGCGATAGCTATTATGCAATTTTAAGAGGAACCGGCCTTTGGCCGGGAAATTTTTCTACCGAAAAATGTACAAATTTATCTTGAAGGGGGGGGGGGGGTCTATTTTTGTTTTCTTCTAAGCTTGATGGACGTCTAGGGATGAAAATAAAAAATATATGAATACATTAATTAATAGACCAAACAAACGGCCAGTCTCCCCTTAAATACGAACCGACGAAATCAAGTCTGCCTCGGGTTTAATCACTCCCGAGAAGTCAAGATCTATTCAGGGCTTTTGCAAATTGAAATGTCAGTTCGTCAGGGTCTAAATGCACCGTACCCTCCTTCCTTTCACTGAATTACTAAGGCATGTTTTGAGGAGCAGGGCGATGGATAGATGGATAGGTTGATGAATGGATAAATATGAGAAGTAGATAAAAAGATGGGTGATTTGATGAATGGATTAATATGAGAGGTAAATTATGATGGAGGGAAATGGCGATAGAGCAGGTACCAGGTAGATACATGGAGATAAAAAGATATGCTCATAGATAGATAGATACACAAGTAAATAGATAGATAGATACAAAGATAAACAAACAAATTCAGGCAATTACTGCTGCTTTTAAAAGTGTATACCTCTCTCTCTCTCTCTCTCATATATATATATATATATATATATATATATATATATATATATATATATATATATATATATGTATATATACTGCCTGTAGCGATTGCCTCTCCCAGA
>CM064527.1:2334858-2399858 GCA_032716605.1 Paralithodes platypus
AATAATCAGCGTTCCTCGGAGCTTTCCAAGGAACCATACCACCTCCTCTACGTAGGGTATGTAGTACCCGCCTTGCAACACAATCACACCCCTACTCTGCGCAACTCTCCAACCCAAGAGTGAAATGTTATTCTCAGATGTTTTTCTATGCAACTGCTGAGCTCTGGAACTCTCTCCCAGAATCAGTCTTTCCCTCTTCCTATGACTTAAATTGCTTCAAATTCCGTGTGTCCAGGCATTTTAGCTCGAACGTCCCTTGATTTGGGCCCTGTCACTCTTTCAACTCTGGGGGAGGCACTCGCTGCAGGCAGTTATGCCTTTTGTCTCCCTCATTCACATAGAAAACAAAAATAATAAGGTAACTTACCATATAATTCAATATTAACTATGTTGCGGATTATCCTGACTGTTATTATACACAATGATTAAACTAATTGGAAGATTTTGAACATTTAATCACAACAATAATAAACTAACCAGATACAACAACAACAACAACAACAACCATTGAATTAATTGGAGAATAAAAAACACGACTACATAAAAACAAGATCCTCCAATTCAAAACTTAAGGGGGGTCACCGGCTTTTTTGTTTATCTTTCTCTCCCTTTCTCTCTTTCCCTGGCTTGTATCCATTTGGCCCCATTCAGCCAACTGCTTTAAGACTTTTATCCCCATCCAGGTGTCGATCTTATCCTGGCGAGCGATAGCGAGCCAGCATTGTATGGAGAAATCCGGCTTCGCCGGAGACATTTTCTATCGAAAAATGTACAAATCTAGCTTGCTGTCAAAACAAAAATATATATGCTGGCTCGCTACCGGTCGCCAGGAAAATATTGACACCTGGATGGGGGTAAACGTCTTAAAACAGTAGGCTGAATGGGGCCGAATGGATAAAAGCCAAAGAGAGAGGGAAAGACAGAGAAAAAAAGCGAGGTGGACTCCCTTAATATTCAGACCTCCACTCGAAGCTGCCGTAGGAAAGGAAAATATTTACCAGCGAGGTCTATTGAAAGCTGTAAATACGAGTGTGTTGAGGCGGCCGAGAGTGGTGGTTGTATGGCCGGAGGGTGGGGAGAGAGTGGGGTAGGGGAGTGAGGTTGGGGAGGGTGGGGAGAGAGTGGGGGTAGGGGAGTGAGGTTGGGGAGGCTGGGGGCTTGGAGGGTGGAGGGAAGAATATGAGAGGTTAGGGAGGCTGGGGGTTTGGAGAGTGGGGGTAGGGGAGTGAGGTTGGGGAGGCTGGGGAGAGAGTGGGGGTAGGGGAGTGAGGTTAGGGAGGCTGGGGGTTTGGAGGGTGGAGGGAAGAATATGAGAGGTTGGGGAGGCTGGGGGTTTGGAGAGTGGGGGTAGGAGAGTGAGGTTGGAGTGGCTGGGGGTTTGGAGGGTGGAGGGAAGAAAATGAGAGTTGAGGGTAGAGAGGGGAAGGGGGGGGGGAGGGGGAGGGGGGAGGGAAGAATATGAGAGTGAGGGTAGATGGGGGAAAGGGGGGGGGAGGGGGAGGATGGAGGGAAGAATATGAGAGTGAGGGTAGATAGGGGAAAGGGAGAGGGGAAGGGGGGAGGGGGGGAGGGGGGGGGGGGGGGAAGAAATGAGAGTGAGGGTAGGGAGGGGATAGACGTAAAAGTTTGTGGGAAATTGGGTGGGATGGTGGGGGTGGGGGTGGGGGTTAGTTGTGGAAATAATAAACATTGGGGATGGTGAGGGAAAGATAGGGAGGTTGGGGAGGAGCGAAGTGGTTGGGTTTTTTTTAGATTGAGAGTTGGTGATAGAGGGAAGCCTGAAGAAGATGAGGGGAGGTTTTTAGTTTGTTTCCTACTCCTCCAGCAATCTTAAAATTTCACCCCCTTGACCCCCTTTCAAGATAAATTTGTACATTTTACGGTAGAAAAATTTCCCGGCCGAAGGCCAATTCCTCTAAAATTACAGGCTCGCTATCGCTCGCCAGGAAAAAATCGACACCTAAATGGCACGAAAGGTCTTAAAATTGACAGAAATGGGTTGAAAGTTCTTGAAATCGTCAAAATAAGGGGGCAAATGTCTTAAAATTAGAAAAACAATGGGGCTAAACATGAGGGAGAAAGGAGTCAAGAAAAAAATCCCTCAAGTGGAAATCTCCCCTTAAGCTAGTAATTCTGTTAAATATCCATGTCTACAGCTCCAACTTCCTTATTCCCTGAAACTCGCAAGCGGCCAATGGGGAACAGGTGAGCATATATCAAGGGGAGGTATTTGACCACTTGCGAGCTTCATGCTATAAGGAAGTTGGAGCCGTACACATTGATATCAAATATAAATAAAATTATAATGTAGGCTTCTGATGGATAAAAGGTACGATGATTTGGGTTTTAGGTATATATAAGAACATAAGAAAATGGGAGTCTGCAAAAAGCCGATCGGCCCATACAAGGCAGATCCCTGTCATCCCAACCCCAATTACAAGGCCCAATTATAGACCCATCTCACTAATACCTTGAGGACTGACCCCACTATGACTATGACCGTATTTTAGCTGGTAATTCTGCTAAATATCGATGTCTACAGCTCCAACTTCCTTACAGAACGAAACTCGCAAGTGGCCAATTTCATTTGACACTGATAGGACACGCATGAAAGTATACTGCAAAAACAGACAATTTAAGGGGAGATATCTACTTGAGGGATTTTTTTCTGGACTCCTTTCTCCCTCATGTTTAGCCCCATCGTTTTTCTAATTTTAAGACATTTACCCCATTATTTTAACGATTTTAAGAACTGTCAACCCATTTATGTAAATTTTAAGACCTTTCGTGCCATTTAGGTGTCGATTTTATCCTGGCGAGCGATAGCGAGCCTGTAATTTAAGAGGAACCGGCTTTCAGCCGGGACATTTTTCTACCGAAAAATGTACAAATTTATCTTGAAAGGGGCTCAAGGGGGTGTAATCTTAAGCTTGAAGGATATCTAGGGACCAAACTAAAAACCTCCCCTTAAACCTCCCCTTAAACCTCCTCTTAAAGGTTGTTGACAAATATTCCATTGATAACCGAGTGTTTCGTCAATAAACAATGCATAATCATCAGTTCAATGTATGCAACACAAAAGCTTCATTTGATGTTAATTGTATATTGCACTTAAGGGGAGATTTCTAGTTTGTTTCCTACTCCTCCAGCAATCTTAAAATTTCACCCCCTTGACCCCCTTTCAAGATAAATTTGTACATTTTTCGGTAGAAAAATGTCCCGGCCGAAGGCCGATTACTCTTAAATAACGGGCTCGCTATCGCTCGTCAGGATAAAATCGACACCTAAATGGCACGAAAAGTCTTAAAATTGACAGAATGGGGCGGAAATTCTAACTAATGGGGCAAACGTCTTAAAATCTCAAAAGCAATGGGGCTAAACATGAGGGAGAAAGGGGTCAAGAAAAAAGTCCCTCAAGTGGATATCTCCCCTTAAGATATATGAGAGAGAGAGAGAGAGAGAGAGAGAGAGAGAGAGAGAGAGAGAGAGAGAGAGAGAGAGAGAGAGAGAGAGAGAGAGAGAGAGAGAGAGAGAGAGAGAGAGAGAGAGAGAGAGAGAGAGAGGTGCCGTTCAATGGTAGGTCTGAGCAAGATCAAAGACTCGGGCGTTTAAGGGGAGATGGCCCGTTTTTCTGGTCCCCATTACACCTCATGTTTGGTCCCAATAGTTTGGGAATTTAAATACCTTTCGCCCCATTTCGTTGTAAATTTTAAGAACTTTCGTGACATTTAGGTGTATTTTAAGAACTTTCGTGACATTTAGGTGTATTTTTTTCCCCGGCGAGCGATAGCAAGCCTGTAATTTTAAGAGGAACCGGCGTTCGGGCCGGACAATTTTCTACCGAAAAATGTACACATTTGTCTTGAAGGGGGGTCTATTGGGTGTTTTTTAAAGCATGATGGAGGTCTAGCGAGGAAACTAGAAAAATTATACATAATAAATAAAAAATGAACCAAAAAGTGAACCTTCCCCCCATAATGCTCGACGGTCTCTCTCCCTTCCTTCACCCATTTTGTTTTTCCTCCCCTTTAACTTCCCCCCCCCTCCTTCATCCCACCCCCCCCCCCCCCCCCCCCCCCCCCTCCCCCCCCCCCCCCCCCCCTCCTTTCTGTCTCTCAAACGCAAACATACTCTTTTCCTGTCGCTTTATATGTCCTTTCCTTCTTGAATTCAGTTTTATGTTCTTGTAAAATTAAAATTAAATACTTTTCTATTTTCTAACAGTCTTCATTTCCACGTTCCTATATGAAATAATCGGTCTATACTTTATAAATGCAACAGTTATCAATCTTTAAAAAAAAAAAAAAAAAAAAAATATATATATATATATATATATATATATATATATATATATATATATATATATATATATATATATATATATACTGTATATATGTATACTCTTTTCCTGTCGTGTTATGTCCTTTCCTCTTTCAATTTATTTTAATCTTAGTCATTCTCTTTTCCCTTTTCTTTTTGGACATTTCTATTTTCTAACTGTCTTGATGGTGTAATGGTTAGAGTGCTTAAAATGTGTATCTGGTAACCCAGGTTCGAATCCCGGTAGGCTCACATGCTTTCATTAATTTAATTGGGTGATGTTTGGTGTTGGAGTGAAATTGATAAATTAGATTTCCTGGTTGTTACTCTATGAAGTAATCTATATGGTTCCCAATGCAACATTAATCTATTATCGGACGCCTTACTCCCCCTTCAAGAGGGTGGCCATAAACATAATGCCTCCAAGCGGACCTATTCCATGTGAGAGGGACAACCCGAGCCAGTTTACTGAAGGACTTACAGGATTGACCACTCAATTTAGGATCTGTCCGATTCCGAGGCCCTCTGTGTATCTTTTTAGCACTATTTTTCTACAGTGGTGTTCGGCTAGTCCATCCACTAATCTGCCTTACCCTTAGGTAAGCAGGGCGGATTTGTATCAGGTTTACTCCCCTAGACAGGTTGCCTACCAAGGCTGACGAGTCCCATCCACCCAGATTTGTATAAGGCTGTCTCCCCTAGATGGGTTTCCGACCAAGGCTAACGAGTCCCATCCACCCGTCAACTCTCTCTCCGTCTGTCTGTCTGTCTGTTTGTCTGTTCTTAAGATGCACACCATCGTCTAAATATAGCTAGAATAAAATTATAAATAGGTCGTCGGTACAATAGGGTTAATGCATCTGTTAATGAGGGAAGTAAACGTGTGTACAGTCGAGCTAATAAGTCATGTCTCAGTTGTCATTACGTTTGGCTCTCTCTGTGCTGTATTAACCCTCTCACGACCATTTTTTTTTTTTTTTTTTTTTTCTATGTGATTGAGGGAGGCAAAAGGCATAACTGCCTATAGCGAGTGCCTCCCCCATAGTTGAAAGAGTGACAGGGCCAAATCAAGGGACGTTCGAGTCAAAATGCCTGGACACACGGAGTTTGAAGCAATTTAAGTCATAGGAAGAGGGAAAGACTGATTCTGGGAGAGAGTTCCAGAGCTCAGATGTTGAGTAGAAGAAAGTTTGAGAGTAACGTTTCACTCTTGGGTTGGAGAGTTGCACAGAGTAGGGGTGGGATTGAGTTGCAAGACGGGTACCACGTGTCCTACGTAAAGGAGGTGGTATGCACTGGGATAGCTCTGAGGAACACTGATTATTATAGTAGCGATAGAATAGCGAGAGAGATGCAACATTGCGGCGGAGAGAGAGATTGCAGAGAGTTGGTGAGTGGACGGGAGTTAATGATACGAAAGGCCTTCCTTTCAACTTTGTCTAGGAGAGCGGTGTGAGAGGAACCTCCCCACACATGTGAACAATACTCAATACAAGGGCGCACTATGCCCCTGTACAGAGCAAGAAGCTGTGCAGGGGAAAAGAACCCCCTAAGGCGGTTGAGCACACCCAGCTTCTGGGAGGCTGCCTTAGCAAGACTGGTAATATGGTCCTTCCAAATGAGAGCAGAAGAAAAAGAGGCACCAAGAATATTGAGAGAAGATGAAGGGTTGATTTTTGTATTGTTGAAGAATAAGGGATAGTCCGCTGGGAGATCCTGACGGGTAGATAGATGGAGAAATTGGGTTTTGGAAGCATTAAAGTTAACAAGGTTTTCTCTGCCCCAATTGGAAATAGTATTTAGATCAGAATTTAAGAGTTCTATGGCTTCATTACGTTTGTCGTTGAGGGATTGCTGGCTGGGGCGTTCTGAAAAACTAATGGAGTAGTGTAAGGTTGAGTCGTCTGCGTATGAATGGATGGGAATTAAGGTACAGTTAAGGAGATCATTTATAAAAATTAGAAAGAGAATAGGAGATAGGACAGAGCCCTGAGGAACACCGGAGTTTATAGGGTGAGGAAGTGAACAATGGCCGTCCACAACCGCAGCTATGGAACGGCCGGAAAGGAAATTAGAGACAAAGGCACAGATGGAGGGATAGAAACCGAAGGAGGGTAGTTTAGAAATTAAAGATTTATGCCAGACTCTATCGAAGGCTTTCGATATGTCTAGTGCAATAGAAAAAGTCTCACCGAAGTCCCGAAAGGAGGATGACCAAGAGTTAGTAAGATATGAAAGAAGATCACCAGTAGAGCGACCCTTAAGGAAGCCATACTGGCGATCTGAGAGCAGATTATGAGAAGAGAAATGCTTAAGAAATTTGGAAGCAAGAATAGTTTCAAAAACTTTAGAAAGACAAGAGATAAGAGCAATTGGACGATAGTTGGAGGGTTGAGAGCGGTCACCCTTCTTTGGGACAGGTTGAATGTGAGCAAACTTCCAGCATGAAGGGAAGACGTTAGAGGATAGACAGAGACGAAAGAGTTTGCCTAGGCAGGGAGTCAGCACGGAAGCACAGTTTTTGAGAACAACAGGAGGAACACCGTCCGGACCGTACGCCTTATTAGTGTTAAGCCCAGAGAGGGTATGACGCAGAGGTTGCCAGATTAGCAATACTAAATAGAGTTCTCTCACTCTTATAATTACCTCTCCAAAATTAGTTTTCTGCCCACAGCTAACTCAAAGACAACAACTGCAGAGGTTGAAGTAACTAAACTAAAGGTTTCTAAATACCCCTGATGGTAACAAAGGCTTTAAAGTATCCCTAATAGGCTCAACACAGCTAACTCAAAGACAACTGCAGAGGTTGAAGTAACTAAACTAAAGGATTCTAAATACCCCTGATGGTAACAAAGGCTTTCAAGTATCTCTAATAGGCTCAAAATTGCGTCAAGAACGTGCGAGGGTTAATGTATGTCAGATGTTGCATAGGGTCAGCAAGTGTAGGAACATGCTTATATATCTCACTCGAAACGAATAAATAAAGTTTTTGACATTGCTGATACCAATTATTGATCGAAATATACTTGGTGCCGGGACATGACTTACTAGCCAGACTGTACGTCGCGCTAATAAGTGATGTCTCGGCACCAACTATATTTTGATCAATAATTGGTATCAGCAATATCTAAGCTTCATTTCTTCATATTGAGTGAAATATACAAACATGTTCCTAAAGTCACCCACCCTATTTAACATCTGACAGACATTAGTACAGCACAGAGCAAGGCAAACGTAATGACAGCTGGGACATGACTTATTAGCGCGACTGTACTTCAATGGATTATTTGATTTATAAAATTAGATGGGTATGAGGGACCGCGTATTATCGAAATGTTCAAGGTGGTGACGAAATTGCTGTATCGTGTTTTATGTTTCGAAAGTATCTGTTAATGAGTGAAATAAGCACATGTACAGTCGCGCTAATAAGTGATGTCTCGGTACCAAGTATATTTCGATCAATAATAGGTACCAGCAATGTCTAAAACTTGATTTATTCGTTTCGAGTGAGATATATGACCATGTTCCTACACTTACCCACCCCATTCAACATCTGACAGACATTAATACAGCACCTAGCGAGCCAAACGTAATGCCAGCTGAGACATGACTTATTAGCACCACTGTACGGTATATTCTTTGGGCCTTCTCTTTGTTATTGGATATACCTGTATAGTGTATACGGTATGCAGAAGACAAAGTAGAAAAGAAAGCCTTCCGTTTCATTAACTCAGGTCCACTCACCAATCTCTGCAGTCTCTTCGCTGCAATGTTGCATCTCTCTCACTATTCTACCGCTAATACAATAATCAGTGTTCCTCAGAGCTCTCTCAGTGTATACCAACCCCTCTTCGTAGAGCACGTAGCACCCGTATTGCAACATAATCCCACCCCTACTCTGTGCAACTCTCCAACTCCAGAGCGGAGCTCTGGAACTCTCTCCCAGAATCACTTTCCCTCTTCCTATGACTTAAATTGCTTCAACACCGTGTGTCCAAGCATTTTGGTTCGAACGTCCCTTGATTTTGGCCCAATCACTCTTTTAACTCTAGGGGAGGCACTCCCTACAGGCAGTTTTGCCTTTTGTCTCCCTCACTCACATAAAACAAAAATAAACAGTAGATAGATATAGATAGATAAATATAGATTTGTTTGTATTTATTCAAAAATGGAAGTGTTGACTATATTCAACCTACAAATTAATTCTTGGTCTCTCAACTAGACGTTAAATCAATAGCCCTTCATCAATCACCACCTCGAGGCTTATCACACGCGGGCTTATTTAGACTTATGTGGCTGAAGAGATTCGCGGTTCTATAAAGTGTTAATTTATTTGTACAGTACTGGGTTTCAACGAGTAATATTTATCATTGGATGGCCTACAGACCTAACTAGCTACTGGCTTGGCATGGTGTTGATTTAATGTATTGATTAATTATCAGTGTAATTGCATATATATTTTATACACTTTTTCATTTCTTATAGGTGAAATAGGACCACATTTAGTTCTTGAGGGGGTGTTTGAGGGAGTTTGAGGGAGGGTTTGAGGGAGTTTGAGGGAGATCGAGTGAGGAAACTAAACAAATAAATGAATAAATTACTTAATAGACCCAAAAAACAGCCAGCAGCCCCTTAACTTTAGCGTTCTATATCTTAAGGGAGGTATCTAATTTATTCCCTAGACCTCCATCAAGCTTAAAATTAAACCCCCTTGACCCCCTTTCAAGATAAATTTGTACATTTTTCTGAAGGCCGGTTCCTCTTAAATTACAGGCTCGCTATCGCTCGCCAGGAAAAAATCGCCACCTAAATGGTACAAAAGGTCTTAAAATTGACAGAAATCGGGCGAACGTTCTTAAAATCGCCAAACTAATGGGGTGAGCATCTTAAAAACTCAAAAGCAATGGGGCTAAACATGAGGGAGAAAGAGGTCAAGAAAAAAATCCCTCAAGTGGAAATCTCCCCTTAAAGTTCCATAGTCAAACCAGGAACATACAAGTAGGTCAACACAAGTCTAAATATACAAATATTAACCCTTTCAAGCTCCAATACGCGTTTTTGTTCTGTTTTCTGGCTACTGTTAGAAGATTTCATTCAGACTAGTGACGGTATATGGAAGTCAAAGGGTTGATCGAGATGGTATTTACCCTTTCAATACCCACAGATACTTCCCAAGTTGCATACAATCGTCTAATGACAGCCACAATAAACTGCTATAACGCGTCAGGGCTTCAAAGGGTTAACAATATTGCATATGCGAAGTTAAACACTGACCTTCAAAAAGCCTTATGCACATACATTTGAAGTAACGAGACGAAGTTACTCCTAAGCATTTATTTTTCATGTGGTGTGTTGAATAAAAAACAAAAAAAACAAAAAAACAATGCCGATACGAATGAGCGACTTGTAATTCCACAAATGGTAGAAACAGAGCATCCTTACAGCGTATATACAAACTAAGGGGAGGTCTCCACTTGAGGGATTGTTTTCTTGACCCCTTTCTCCCTCATGTTTAGCCCCATTGCTTTTGATATTATAAAACGTTTGCCCCCATTAGTTTAGCGATTTTAAGAACTTTCACCCCATATTAAGACCTTTCGTGCAATTCAGGTGTCTATTTTATCCTGGCGAGCGATAGCGAGCCTGTAATTTAAGAGGAATCGGCCTTCGGCCGGGACATTTTTCTACCGAAAAATGTACAAATTTATCTTGAAAGGGACTCGAGGGGGTGTAATTTTAAGGTTGATGGAGGTCTAGGGAACAAACTAAATACCTCCCCTTAAGGAACACCCCGTTCTTAACATTAATCATCCATTACAAACCCCAATGTTCACTCGGATACCACTCGGATACCATAGTCTCTAGCCCACTCGGATACACTCGGATACCATAGTCTCTAGCCCACTCGGATACACTCGGATACCACTCGGATACCATAGTCTCTAGCCCACTCGGATACCACTCGGATACCATAGTCTCTAGCCCACTCGGATACCACTCGGATACCATAGTCTCTAGCCCACTCGGATACCACTCGGATACACTCGGACACCATAGTCTCTAGCCCACTCGGGAGAATTCGTGGAGCCCCTATGTTTTTCTCTATCCAATTATATCTACCCGGATTGAATTTTGGATATAACTTGCTTTTCAATAAATAATATATATAATTCTGTAGTTGATTTATAGAAAATTCTATTAATAAATTAGTTTCTAGAGAAATAAGTCCATGAATTTGTATGAGTGGGACTATGGTACCCGAGTGTACTTGAATAAATTAATGAAAGCATAATTATGATCCTCGCGGGCTTCGAACTCGGGACACCCCACCCAGAACATAAGCACCTGAGCCATTACACCACCAATAAAAAAAAATAAAAAAAATAAGATTACAAAACATCTCCCAGACCATGTACCTGTCGCGGTCAATGGTCGTCCTCACCTCCACAATTTCAACTTTAGGGGGGATGGGTAATTTTTCTGGTCCCCTTTCTCCCTCGCGTTAAGCCCCATATATTTTGTGATTACAAGACGTTCGGCCCATTAGTTTGGCGATTTTAACACCTTTCACCCCATTTCGTTGTCAATTTTATGCCATTTCGTGCCATCTAGACGTTTACGACGATAACGATCTTTAAACGGGAAATTTTGTACCGAAAAATTTACAAATTTATCTTAAAGGGGGGTCTTGGGGGTGTTTTTCTAAGCAATACATGCATTAAAATGTAAAACAAACTAAAAAAACCAAAATTGGGACAAGGACAATATAAAGTCAAATTAAATTATCAAAATCGCTATGTGGAAACAACGTTTACTAAAATTATAAAAAAAAAGGACCATCTCCCTTATTTAAGATATTTCAGTTTTGTTACATCTCTTTTTTTTTCTTCTCATATCACTATAGGAGAATTGTTCACTTTTTAGTAGATTTTTAAATGTATTCATTATTTTCTAGTTTCCTCCCTAAACCTCCATCAAACTTTGAAAAAACGTCTATTAGATCCCCCTTCTAGATTAATTTATACATTTGTCGGTAGAAAAATATCCCGGCTTTCCAAAATTACAGGCCAAGTATCGTTCGCCAGGAAAAATATCGACACCTAAATTGCACGAAAGGTCTAAATATTGACATAGAAATGGGGCGTAAAATCTTCAAATCACCAAACTAATGGGCCGAGCGTATTTAAATCTCAAAACTAATGGGGCTAAACATGAGGGAAAAGGGGGGCCAGAAAACCCCCCAGCACATCCCCCCCTTAAGGGGAGGCAGACCGTCTGTTTGGTTTATTAATTAATTTTTTCATATATTTATTCATATATTTATTCATATATTTTATTCATATATTTATTCATATATTTGTTTAGTTTCCTCCCTAGACCTCCATCAAGCTTAGAAAACATCCCCTAGACCCCCTCTTCAAGATAAATTTGTACATTTTCGGTAGAAAAATGTCCCGGCCGAAGGCCGATTCCTCTTAAAATTGAAGGCTCGCTATCGCTCGCCAGGGAACAATCGACACCTAAATGGCACGAAAGGTCTTAAAATTGACAACGAAATGGGGCGAAAGGTGTTAAAATCGCCAAACTAATGGGCCGAACGTCTTATAATGTCAACACTAGTGGGGCTAAACATTAGGAAGAAGAGGGTCCATAAAAACGGTCTTCCTCCCCATAAGTTGAGAAGGGGAGAGACATTAATTTGGAAAGCCACTGTCCACCCATGATACCACCACCACCACCAGTCTAGGGAAATAATGCTCCCATTTTCACCATTTGGGTTTATGTCATCGGTCCCGGTCAAGCTGTCTGCGAAATGTTGTCAATAAAGTGCTCCTCCGCATAAACACACATAACAAAGCCACTCCAACAGCTTCCTCTCTCTTTCCAACACCCCTTCTCCCCTCTCTACACGCTTCAGAACAATAGGACAAGTAGAATGTAAATACGAGGTGCCGTTGTAAAGGCTTATCCCTCAATACCTTCACCTGACCTGATCTGGTGTTTATATTCAAATTTAGAAGTGACAAGACGAGATCACAAACAAACATATTTGCACACTAACCCGCAATCCATTTTCTGCCAGTGTTTAAAATGTTAGGGGATGTTAATTATAAATCCGATAGATTTTCATCAAAGGAATTCTTCTAACATTGCAACATATAATAGTTATAATTCACTTTCGTTTAAGGGGAGATTTCCACCTGGAGGATTTTTTTTCTGGACCCCCCTCTCCCTCATGTTTAGCCCCATTGTTTTTAAGATTTTGAGACGTTCACCCCATTAGTTTGGCGATTTTAAGACCCGTAGCCCCATTTCTGTCAATTTTAAGACCATTCGTTCCATTTAGGTGTCGATTTTTTCCTGGCGAGCGATAGCGAGCCTGTAATTTAAGGGGAACATTTTTCGCCCTTAACATTTAAAAAATTTAACATTTTTCGGCCGGGACATTTTTCTACCGAAAAATGTACACATTTATTTTGAAAGGGGGTCTAGGGAGAGTATTTTAAGCTTGATGGAAGTCTAGGGAATCAACTAAAAAATCTCCCCCTTAAGCATACTACGTTGAACTGAGGATGTGACGTGACATGTTCAGCAAAAATCCTATGGTATGTATGAATAGGGAGAAAATAGCATAATTAAGTGGTTTGTACAATGAAGAAAGCTATAGAAGCTACGGTATATATATATATATATATATATATATATATATATATATATATATATATATATATATATATATATATATATATATATATACCGGTATACATATATGATAAGTGATGTTTGACAGGAACTTGAAACAACAAACTAGAGAATTTAAGTTGAAATTACAACTGGACATCAAATTTGTCATATGAAGAGAATAACGTACAGTGCAGGTACAGTCGCGCTAATAAGTCATGTCCCAGCTGGCATTACGTTTGGCTCGCTCTGTGTTGTATTAAGGGGAGGTTTTTAGTTAGTTCGCTAGACCTTCATCAAGCTTAACATTACAGCCCCTAGACCCCCTTTGAAGATAAATTTGTACATTTTTCGGTAGAAAAATGTCCCGGCCGAAGGCCGATTCCTCTTAAATTACAGGCTCGCTATCGCTCGCCAGGAAAAAATTGACACCTAAATGGCACGAAAAGTCTTAAAATTGACAGAAATGGGGCGAAAGTTCTTAAAATCGCCAAACTAATGGGGCGAACGTCTTATAATATCAAAAGCAATGGGGCTAACCATGAGGGAGAAAGGGGTCAAGAAAAAAATCCCTCAAGTGGAGATCTCCCCTTAATGCCTGTCAGATGTTGAATAGGGTGGGTAAGTGTATAAGGAACATGTTTGTATATTTCACTCGATATGAAGAAATGAAGCTTATAGATATGGCTGATACCAATTATTGATCACAAATATACTTGGTGCCGAGCCATGACTTATTAGCGCGACTGTACACCAAGGGCTTGCCTTAAGAGTATGTAGCTGGTATGTATATCATTTGGGTTTGGCATTTGATGACTAACTGGCAATTAACCCATTTTTTTACCGACGACGTTATTTTCTATTTGATGCTAGCTATATTTCGACGATTTTGTGCAGCTTAAGAAGGATCTGTGGTAGTATAAAGGTACAGCGAGGCCTGATAAATGCTGGAGGCCGTTCTTAAGCTGAATACATTGGTTTAACAGTAGCCAGAATATAGTTAATTCAAAATACGTCGCCGGTATAGAAGGGGTTATGCTGAGAAATACTTAAAGAAAACAATTGTGTAAATTAAATTCCTAGTTACTAATCAATGCTTAAGGGGAGGTTTCCACTTGAGGGATTTTTTTCTTGACTCCTTTCTCCCTCATGGTTAGCCCCATTGCTTTTCTATTTTTAAGACGTTCGCCCCATTATTTTGACGATTTTAAGAACTTTTGACCCATTTCTGTCAATTTTAAGACCTTTCGTGCCATTTAGGTGTCGATTTTATCCTGGCGAGCGATAGCGAGCCTGTAATTTAAGAGGAACCGGCCTTCAGCCGGGACATTTTTCTACCGAAAAATGTACAAATTTATCTTGAAAGGGGCTGAAGGGGGTGTAATCTTAAGCTTGATGGATACCTAGAGACCAAACTAAAAACCTCCCCTTAAGATCTATTAACGCGACGTCTTTCATTATATTCTGACCACTATTAGCTTACTCTATTCAGCTTAGGAAGCCTCTCTAGCCATTATAAAGCTTCGACCCATCTCAATCAACCCTTTTAATGAACCACAGATCCTTCTTAAACTGTATAACATCGTCTATATATATAGCCGGAGTGATATACAAAAGACGTCGCCGGTACTGAAGGGGTTAATGGGAGGATTAAGGGGAGATTTCCACTCGAGGGATTTTTGTCTTGACCCCTTTCTCCCTCATGGTTGTTAGCCCCATTGCTTTTGATATTTTAAGACGTTCGCCCCATTAGTTTGGCGATTTTAAGAATTTTCACCCCATTTCTGTCAATTTTAAGACTTTTCGTGCCATTTAGGTGTCGATTTTTTCCTGGCGAGCGATAGCGAGCCTGTAATTTAAGAGGAATCGGCCTTCGGCCGGGTCATTTTTCTACCGAAAAATTTACAAATTTATCTTGAAAGGGGGTCAAGGGGGTTTAATTTTAAGCTTGATGGAGGTCTAGGGAATAAACTAGATACCTCCCCTTAATAACTACACTCGCATACCGATGTACATAAGTTCCACCTCTTTACATTAACAGAAAACGTATTACAATGTTTTGGTGTGACTGAAACTATCTTCTGAAAAATCTATTAGATTTATTTCGCTCCAACACCAAACACCTCCCAACGAAATGAATGAAAGCATGTGATCCACCGGGATTCGAACCTGGGTTACCACACACATATTTTGTGTAAACACTAACCATTACACCATCAAGACAGTTATAAATACAGTACATGACTACGATTAGTATCCATGTATCGAATACTGAACATTAATATAATTCTGTAATATACCCAACCGTACTTCTGAATAGCCTAATAGTTAAGGGCAGGTTTTTAGTTGATTCCCTAGACTTCCATCAAACTTAAAATTACTCCCCCTAGACCCCCTTTCAAGATAAATTTGTAAATTTTTCGGTAGAAAAATGTCCGGGCCGAAGGCCGATGCCCCTTAAATTACAGGCTCGCTATCGCTCGCCAGGAAAAAATCGACACCTAAATGGCACGAATGGTCTTAAAACTGACAGAAATGGGGCGAGGGTTCTTAAAATCGCCAAACTAATGGGGCGAACGTCTTAAAATCTCAAAAGCAATGGTGCTAAACATGACTGAGAAAGGGGTCCAGAAAAAAAAATCCTCCAGGTGGAAATCTCCCCTTAAGTGAGAGGAAAGATGTAATATAAGATCTTCTATAAACAGTTACAACATTGTCTGCTATCAGTCATTCTGTTCCATGTGTATAGGTCTTTTCATTGACAGTGTACTTATAAAGCAACCTGGCACATGTCGTCCTCAGTCCTCCCTCTCTGCACCCTCTCCAAACTGCCACAAACTGAGTCTTCCGTGTCTCCTCACACCTCCACCCTGCCCGGAATAGAACTCGGGGTCAGCACACACACACTCAATCTCACACTCTCAAACACACACACACACACACACACACACACACACACTCACTCACTCACACACACACACACACTGACTCCTTCACACACACACACACACACACACACACACACACACACACACACACACACACACACACACACACACACTCACTCCTTCACAAACACACGCACACACACACTCACACAATTCAGCTTCTCTTATATAAAGCAAAGTATGGCGAAACTCTCCTTGTTATCGGTATTTACACACACACACACACACACACTCACTCGCTCACTCACTCTCACACACACACTCACACAATTCAGCTTCTCTTATATAAAGCAAAGTATGGCGAAACTCTCCTTTTTATCGGTATTTACACACACACACACACACATACATACACACACACACACACACACACATACTCACTCTCAAACACACACTCACACAATTCAGCTTCTCTTATATAAAGCAAAGTATGGCGAAACTCTCCTTTGTATCGGTATTTACACACACACACACATACATACACACACACACACACACACATACTCACTCGCTCACTCACTCACTCACACACACACACACACACACACACACATTCACACTTTCTCTCTTACGTTATCGTTCACATTCACACTTAAAGGGACAGTGGTTATTTTATTTTTTTATTTTTTTTTGGGGGGGTCTATTTATTAGGGGGAGGTCTATTTATTTGGGGGGTTTTTTTTTTTGGGGGGGTTTTTTTTTTTTGGGGGGGTCTATTATTTGGGGGGTCTATTTTTTTTTTGGGGGGGGGTCTATTTTTTTTGTGGGGGGGGTCTATTTTGTTTTGGGGGGGGGGGTCTATTTATTTATGTATTCATATGTTTTTTTAATTTCCTCCCTAGACCACCATCGAGCTTAAAAAAAAACATCCATTACATCCCCCTACTAGATTAACTTGTATATTTTTCGGTAGAAAAATGTACAATTACAGGCTTGCTATCGCTTGCCAGGAAAAAAACAATGACACTTACTTAAAGGGCACGAAAGATCTTAATATTGACACGGTAATGGGTCGAAAGGCTACACAACAATAAGAACAGATTCACACGAGGGATTATCCCGGAGACATTCGATTAGAACATGCTTCCTGTCTTCATTTGGGTCGGTTCTTGCATTAATACCCGAGGTTAAATTGAAGATAGATTGCTTACTTTGCTCGAAGCTTTATAAAAGTGGAATTCGTAGGCTCCCGAATCCGTGTCTATTAGAAAATAAACAGAAAAAAAAAAATATATATATACCGGGTATATATATATATATATATATTCTGCTGCGAATCCGGCTTCAGTCTCACGAGTGACAGTTTCTGACGACTACACTTTTCCCCCTATCAAATTAAAATAATCTAGTACAAAATTGTACACAGACCAAAGTCAATAATCAATGCGTATACACAGACCAGTCAATAATCAATGCGTATACACAGACCAAAGTCAATAATCAATGCGTATACACAGACCAAAGTCAATAATCAATGCGTATACACAGACCAGTCAATAATCAATGCGTATACACAGACCAAAGTCAATAATCAATGCGTATACACAGACCAAAGTCAATAATCAATGCGTATACACAGACCAGTCAATAATCAATGCGTATACACAGACCAAAGTCAATAATCAATGCGTATACACAGACCAGTCAATAATCAATGCGTATACACAGACCAAAGTCAATAATCAATGCGTATAAACATGCAATAAAGTAAATAATCAATGCGTATAAACATGCAATAAAGTAAATAATCAATGCGTATACACATGCAAAAAAGTCAATAATCAATGCGTATAAACATGCAATAAAGTCAATAATCAATGCGTATAACATGCAATAAAGTCAATAATCAATGCGTATAAACATGCAATAAAGTCAATAATCAATGCGTATAAACATGCAATAAAGTCAATAATCAATGCGTATAAACATGCAATAAAGTCAATAATCAATGCGTATAAACATGCAATAAAGTAAATAATCAATGCGTATAAACATGCAATAAAGCATAAAACACAGTAACACTATAGTCCATTCATTATAAGTAGGCCGCAAATCGTGAACATTAACCTCTGCAACTCAAAAAGGGCTAGAGCAAATAGGCTTTACATTGCCACACCTTTTCCCCTGGCTGTCTCTTCCCAAATGGTAGAAATAATAGCTCGATTACTCTAGTCGTTTTTTTAGTTACAGAGGTTAGAGGTAATGATTTGTTACCTACTTTCAGCGAATAGGCTCTTACGTAGTCAATGAGCTCACCCGCCTCCCTCCCTCCCTCTCATAGGTCACGTGAACAAACAGCCCCCCGTGGCCACATAACAATACCCCCTCACCCTCTTGGTCTGCTAAATATGTCCGGACCGTCGACACCCATTGTCTGACCCGGTAATAGAATAAGATCAGATTATCGGATCAATGGCCGGGCCTTCCGCGATTACAATACCGGCGGAGGTAACGCAAGGCCCCCGGGGAGAGGTTGTTTTTTGAGCTACGGGAGGAGAGGCGTGGGGCCGGAGGTTCACACGCGTATAAATTTGTCAAACAGCGGCGTCATATCTGGCTGGGAACTATTGGCGGTAAGGTTGTAGTATTCGGACAACTCGCATGCATGTTCCCGTCTATTTTGACTGCCGTGGGATACAATGGGTTGAGGGGGGGGGGGGGCTCACCACCCCATGACTTACCCTCTCTAAACCACTGTTTGGACACTTGATCCTCAGTGTTTTGGAGGACAAGCAGCCTAGAAGTCACTAGACCTGTTGTTGCTTGATTTCCTTTGTACTCCTTTGACTTGTCATCGTCATATATAGCCAGCAAAGGGCAAATAACAGAAAACATAGCCGTCAAAGTAGACTGGAACATTACAGCGAGCCCACGACCTATGTAAGCATGCCAACCGTACGCCAGGATACTACATCCTTCACCTATTGGCAAGTGAACCTCCTTATGGGGTGACTCCTGTCTTATGTACGGTTATGTACTGTTAATCCTCCACCTGGAGGATTTTTTTCTGAACCGCTTTCTCCTTCATGTTTAGCCCCATTGCTTGTGAGAGTTAAAGACGCTTGCCCCATTAGTTTGGCGATTTTAAGAACCCTCGCCCCATTTGTCAATTTTAAGACCATTCGTGCCATTTAGGTGTCGATTTTTTCCTGGCGAGCGATAGCGAGCATGTAATTTAAGGGGAACCGGCCTTTGGGCGGGAAATTTTTCTACCGAAAAATGTAAAAATTTATCTTGAAAGGGGATCAAGGGGGAGTAATTTTAAGCTTGATGGAAGTCTAGGGAATCAACTAAAAACCTCCCCTTAAGGCATATAGATGAATAATATTAACAGCATGTAATTTTCATTTGTAGCAACGAGAGGGGCGCTGGTGTTGAATGACCTACCTAAAGCCGCTATCACACGGACAACTTTCGCCAAACAAGAACATTTCGCCTTGCAGCTTTGCGAAATTATCACACGGTACAGTCGGATACCACCACAGTCTCTCTAGCCCACTCGTAAGAATTCGTGGACTTCCTATGTATTTCTTTATGCAATTATGTCTATCTGAAATAGGTAGAACTTTCTGCAATTAATAGTATATAGTTTTGTAGTTGATGTGTAGACAATTATATTCATAAATTAGTTTCCAGAGATATACGTCCACAATTAGGAGGTGCAGTCCACGAATAGTTATGAGTGGGTTCAGAAAAAACGGTCTGCCTCCCCTTAAGCGAGATGATTTCGAAGCCTGCTGATTGCTAGAGGCCCTTTCTAAACTGAATAAAATCGTCTAATAGTAGCCAAAATGTAGTTGGTAGAGAAAGGGTTAATAGGGATTTATCGGCATTTACGGGGAGGCAGACCGTTTTTCTGGACCCCCTTCTCCCTAATGTTTAGCCCCACTAGTTTTGAGATAATAAGACGTTCGGCCCATTAGTTTGGCGATTTTAACACCTTTCGCCCCATTTCGTTGTCAATTTTAAGACCTTTCGTGCCATTTAGGTGTAAATTATTTCCTGGCGAGCGATAGCGCGAGCCTACAATTTTAAGAGGAACCGGCCTTTTCCGGTCTAGGGAGGAAACTAAAAAAATATATGAATGAATTAATTAATAGACCAAACAAACGGCTAAGTGGTTGGGGTCGATTTTTTCATATATTTTTCTAATTTCCACCCTAGACCTCCATCAAACTTAAAAATACAACATCAGGAACCTTTCCTAAATTACAATCTCTTAATAATAAATACCTGTAGAAAACTTAATATTCTTTTTCCTTTACAAAACATTTACGTTTCTTACATTAAGTTAAAGTTTCTCAGTAATTGTTCACCGAAAATGTCTGACAGAACATCAGGGTCTAGCACAGGTGGGGGTCGGGGTCGGGGTGGTGGTGGTGGTGGCGTCCCTCGAGGTAGTGGGCCCGCTACGCGTTGGAGCCCTACCACAATAACCAAACGAGCCGCACAGGTTGCCGCCACCAGGGCCAAGGAGGCGGCCATGAACCGGGAGAGGGCGAGGGGCTGGAGGTAGGAGCAGGGGGCATAGGCGGCGGCCAAGACAAAACAAGCAGCACAGGTAGCCGTCACCAGGGCCAAGGAGGCGGCCAACAACCGGGAGAGGGCGAGGGCCTGGAGGTAGAAGTAGGAGGCGGCGGCGCGAAACCCAAAGCCAAGACCTCTACTCCATCCCACCAACTCCACGCCTCGTCCCCTTAGCCTTTGGTCTCCCCACAGGTCACTAGCACCTCGACCACCAACACAAAAGTGTACCAATCCCCGTCGTGGAATAGTACCGCAGTAACCAAAGAGGCTGCACGGGTGGCCTCCATTAGGTCCAGTGAGGCGGCCTCCAACCGGCTTCGAGCAAGGGCCTGGCGGTAGAGGTAGGAGGCGGCGGCGAAGACCAAAGCCAAGACCTCCACTCCATCCCACCAACTCGACGCCTCTTAGCCTTTGGTCTACCCACAGGTCACTAACACCGGGGACGACTCGCAGATTCGCCCAGAGGACAGTTTGGAAGGCGACAATCCCTCCCCCAACCCTGGCGACGATTGCAACCTCTCTCCTACCACTTCAGTTTGAGCTAGCTGTTTTAACGATCTCTCCCCTATCCTCTTGAAGTGATAGGTTTGTCCTTTTTCTATACCTCCGTCCCCTATCCTGTTTGTGCCTGTTTGTGATAGGCCTATACAGAGGGGGATGGGGTCACGTGACATATAGAGGGGGATGGGGTCACGTGACATACAGAGGGGGATGGAGGGTGGGGTCCCGTGACATACAGAGGGGGATGGAGGGGTTGGGGTTCACGTGACATACAGAGGGGGATGGGGTCACGTGACATATAGAGGGGGGGTCAATGTGACATATAGGGGGGATGGGGTCACGTGACATACAGAGGGGGAGAGGATGATCAATCCATTAACTCTCGCCGACAACACCATTATTTTTCAATTGTTAGCCAGGAGCCTGAGCTGCCTGATGGAAGCGATATCGAAGGCGAGGCTATAGATCTATCGGTAAGCGGTAGTTATTACGCGCAATCAAGATTTCACAGCGAGTTATGGACAAAGAGGATACCTGGAAGTTTAGTAAATAGAGAGGGTACAGTAACGTGACATACAGAGGGGGATGGGGTCACGTGACATACAGAGGGGGATGGGGGGGGTCACGTGACATATACAGAGGGGGAGAGGATGATCAATCCATTAACTCTCGCCGACAACACCATTATTTTTCAATTGTTAGCCAGGAGCCTGAGCTGCCTGATGGAAGCGATATCGAAGGCGAGGCTATAGATCTATAGGTAAGCGGTAGTTATTACGCGCAATCAAGATTTCACAGCGAGTTATGGACAAAGAGGATACCTGGAAGTTTAGTAAATAGAGAGGGTACAGTAACGTGACATACAGAGGGGGAGAGGGTGGCTAAAGTCATTGACTACACAAGAATCAAGGCTTATGGTGTGTTTTATGGGGCTTTATTAGTGTTGTCTTGTCTTTATTAATGTTGGCTCGCTATAGCGAGCCTGATGGTAACAAAGGCTTTAAAGTATCCCCAATAGGCTCAACACAGCTAACTCAAAGACAACTGCAGAGGTTGAAGTAACTAAACTAAAGGTTTCTAAATACCCCTGATGGTAACAAAGGCTTTAAAGTAACCCCAATAGGCTCAAAATCGCGTCATATGTCGGAGAGGGTTAATCCCTTCTGTACCGGCGACATTTCTTATATTCTAGCTAAATTTATCTTGAAAGGGGGACATGGGGGTGTAATCTTAAGCTTGATGGATATCTAGGGACCAAACTAAACACTCCCCTTAAGATATTGTATAAGTCCAAGACGACCATGGAGGCAGCTGTTTCCCTCGCATACTTCAAGTTCAAGGCCAGGAGTCAGACAATTGCCTCACGATCTTCATTAACTCATCTCCACCTTATGATCAATCCATTAACTCTCGCCGACAACACCATTATTTTTCAATTGTTAGCCAGGAGCCTGAGCTGCCTGATGGAAGCGATATCGAAGGCGAGGCTATAGATCTATCGGTAAGCGGTAGTTATTACGCGCAATCAAGATTTCACAGCGAGTTATGGACAAAGAGGATACCTGGAAGTTTAGTAAATAGAGAGGGTACAGTAACGTGACATACAGAGGGGGATGGGGTCACGTGACATACAGAGGGGGATGGGGGTGGGGTCACGTGACATATACAGAGGGGGAGAGGATGATCAATCCATTAACTCTCGCCGACAACACCATTATTTTTCAATTGTTAGCCAGGAGCCTGAGCTGCCTGATGGAAGCGATATCGAAGGCGAGGCTATAGATCTATAGGTAAGCGGTAGTTATTACGCGCAATCAAGATTTCACAGCGAGTTATGGACAAAGAGGATACCTGGAAGTTTAGTAAATAGAGAGGGTACAGTAACGTGACATACAGAGGGGGAGAGGGGTGGCTAAAGTCATTGACTACACAAGAATCAAGGCTTATGGTGTGTTTTATGGGGCTTTATTAGTGTTGTCTTGTCTTTATTAATGTTGGCTCGCTATAGCGAGCCTGATGGTAACAAAGGCTTTAAAGTATCCCCAATAGGCTCAACACAGCTAACTCAAAGACAACTGCAGAGGTTGAAGTAACTAAACTAAAGGTTTCTAAATACCCCTGATGGTAACAAAGGCTTTAAAGTAACCCCAATAGGCTCAAAATCGCGTCATATGTCGGAGAGGGTTAATCCCTTCTGTACCGGCGACATTTCTTATATTCTAGCTAAATTTATCTTGGAAGGGGGACATGGGGGGTGTAATCTTAAGCTTGATGGATATCTAGGGACCAAAACTACACTCCCCCTTAAGAGATTGTATAAGTCCAAGACGACCATGGAGGCAGCTGTTTCCCTCGCATACTTCAAGTTCAAGGCCAGGAGTCAGACAATTGCCTCACGATCTTCATTAACTCATCTCCACCTTGATCAATCCATTAACTCTCGCCGACAACACCATTATTTTCAATTGTTAGCCAGGAGCCTGAGCTGCCTGATGGAAGCGATATCGAAGGCGAGGCTATAGATCTATCGGTAAGCGGTAGTTATTACGCCGCAATCAAGATTTCACAGCGAGTTATGACAAAGAGGATACCTGAAGTTTAGTAAATAGAGAGGTACAGTAAAAATACATGTTGAGTGTTGTTTAACGGTACAGTACTTGAAAAGTAGACAGAATGGATACAAAAACATATGAGGAAGAGTATTTTATTGACAACGTTTCGCATATGCTGTAGCTTCTTCAGGTCCTGAAGAAGCTATCTGCAAAACTTTGTCAATAAAGTGTTCTTCCACATACGGTGTTTGTATTCGTTCAGCTTTTTGTTTTCATAAGAAATTATTTCAAGACCAATTACTATAATCCTTTCAGTGTAGGGTACAGTACAATGAATCGTTCTATAAACATTCTATTCTGGCTATTAGTAGACAAGGCGAACAGGTTGTCTGGTCTCAGTATAACATAGGTTCATCTATCCATCTATCTATCATATTGCCTGACGCCGTGATCCCCGAAGGGGTGGCCACGTACCGCCCCCATGCCTCTGTCCCCAGTCAGTCGACGCCCCTCCTCCCAACCAGCACCGCCCTTCATTCATATACTTCCTCACTCCATCCTTCCACCTCTCCTTCGGTGCACCTCTCCCTCTCGTCCTTCCACCTCGCTCTCGTACACCCTCTTAGTCATTCTCTCGCTTTCCATACGTTCCATATGGCCCACCATCTCAAGTTGTTCCTTTTCACACTTTCCAGCACATCTACCTCCACCACACCTCCTTCTTATTCCTGGCTATTAGTAGTAGACCAGTTGTCTGGTATCAATAGCATAGGCTCTCTAGTACACACATATATATATACTTATTTGACCGCGATCCGATAACGCCGATGCGCGTCGTGAGATCGGCAATTTCGTTATCCAGACCGTATAGCCGGCAATTAGCGCGGGAAACTGTATATAGAACATATATCCGTGTGATGTAACCGCCGGATTGTATACGGTGAATATTAATCTCTATCAAACATTATGAGTTTATTATTTTATGCCCCGACTGTACCGGCGACGTCGTAAGTCATTATACTCTGACAATTTTATTCAGCTTAGGAAGGGCGTCTACCCATTATAAGTATGCAGGTTATCTCAATTAATAATCCTTTCTGCTACCGTATATCCCTCCGTATATCCCTACCGTATATCCTACCGTATATCCTACCGTATATCCCTACCGTATATCCCTCCGTATATCCCTCCGTATATCCCTACCGTATATCCCTCCGTATATCCCTACCGTATATCCCTCCGTATATCCCTACCGTATATCCCTACCGTATATCCCTACCGTATATCCCTACCGTATATCCCTACCGTATATCCCTCCGTATATCCCTACGTATATCCCTCCGTATATCCCTACCGTATATCCCTCCGTATATCCCTACGTATATCCCTACCGTATATCCCTACCGTATATCCCTACCGTATATCCCTACCGTATATCCCTACAGTATATCCCTCCGTATATCCCTCCCGTATATCCCTACCGTATATCCCTCCGTATATCCCTCCCGTATATCCCTACCGTATATCCCTCCCGTATATCCCTCCCGTATATCCCTACAGTATATCCCTACAGTATATCCCTACCGTATATCCCTCCGTATATCCCTACCGTATATCCCTACCGTATATCCCTCCGTATATCCCTCCCGTATATCCCTCCCGTATATCCCTACAGTATATCCCTACCGTATATCCCTCCGTATATCCCTCCCGTATATCCCTACCGTATATCCCTACCGTATATCCCTACCGTATATCCCTCCGTATATCCCTACCGTATATCCCTCCCGTATATCCCTACAGTATATCCCTACCGTATATCCCTACAGTATATCCCTACCGTATATCCCTCCGTATATCCCTACCGTATATCCCCACCGTATATCCCTACCGTATATCCCTGCCGTATATCCCTACCGTATATCCCTACCGTATATCCCTACCGTATATCCCTACCGTATATCCCTACCGTATATCCCTCCGTATATCCCTACCGTATATCCCTCCGTATATCCCTACAGTATATCCCTACCGTATATCCCTCCCGTATATCCCTCGTATATCCCTACCGTATATCCCTACCGTATATCCCTACAGTATATCCTCCGTATATCCCTCCGATATCCCTACCGTATATCCCTACCGTATATCCCTACCGTATATCCCTCCCGTATATCCCTACCGTATATCCTACAGTATATCCCTCCGTATATCCCTCCCGTATATCCCTACCGTATATCCCTACCGTATATCCCTACCGTATATCCCTACCGTATATCCGTACAGTATATCCGTATATCCCTCCCGTATATCCCTACCGTATATCCCTACAGTATATCCCTCGTATATCCCTTATATCCCTACAGTATATCCCTCCGTATCCCTCCGTATTAATATATCCCTACCGTATATCCCTACCGTAATATCCCTACAGTATATCCCTCCGTATAGCCCTCCCGTATATCCCTGCCGTATATCCCTACCGTATATCCCTACCGTATATTCCCTACCGTATAGCTACCGTATATCCCTACCGTATATCCCTCCCAAGCTCCATACAAACGGCTAAATGTAGCGGAAGACAAATATAAAAGACGTCGACGTACAGAAGGGGTTAAGGGGAGATTTCCACTTGAGGGATTTTTCTGGACCCCTTTCTCCCTCATGTTTAGGCCCATTGCTTTTGAGATTTTAAGACGTTCGCCCCCACTCGTTTGGCGCTTTTATGACCTTTCACCCCATTTCTATAAATGTTACGACCTTTCGTCCCATTTAGGTGTCGATTTTTTTCCTGGCGAGCGACGAGCCTGTAATTTAACAGGAACCGGCCTTCGGCCGATAATTTTTTTTATCGAAAAATTTACAAATTTATCTTGAAATGGGGTCATGGGGGTGTAATTTCAAGGTTGATGGAAGTCTAGGAAACACACTAAAAACCTCCCCTTAAGTACGAACACAGCCTTTTAATTACATATAGCAAATATAAAGGGATTATATATATAATTATTATCAGCAAATACATTACACTATTACATTTGGGGAACAACAAACAACAACAACAACAGCAAATATACATAGAGACAAAGGATAACCGTTGAGGAACTGTATTAGCTCACAACACCAATCAGAGAACGGTAACGACCCCATACACCCAACCAAGGAAGCGCTAACGAGTCAATTGGAAACACAGGTATTACATTGCTATATATGATGACTCGGCAATATATGCGTTCATTAAGGCGGGTTTTGTTTTTTTTCTTTTTCTTCGCTAGACCTCCATCAAGCTTTAAAACAAATTAGACCCCCTTTCAACCTCCATCAAGCTTAAAAAACACCCCCTAGACCCCCTTTCAAGCTCCATCAAGCTTTAAAAAAAACTCCTAGACCCCCTTTCAAGCTCCATCAAGCTTTAAAAAAAACACCCCGTAGACCCCCTTTCAACCTCCATCAAGCTTAAAAAAACACCCCCTAGACCCCCTTTCAAGCTCCATCAAGCTTTTAAAAAAACCCTCCTAAGCCCCCTTTCAAGATTAAATTTGTAAATTTTTCGGTAGAAAATGTCCCCGGCCAAAGGCCGATTCCTCCCAAAATAGACTCGCTATCGCTCGTCAGGGAAAACAAAAAAAAAAAACCTAAATGCACGAAAGTTCTCACTCAATATTGACAAGAAAGAAAGGAGCGAACGGTCTTAACATCGCCAAACTAATGGGGCAAACATCTTAAAATCTGCAAACTAATGGGGGGGGGGGGGAAGGGATCTAGAAAAACGAGACCTCTCCCCTTATTATAACTCGGTACAGAGAACGGTAACGACCCCATACACCCAACCAAGGAAGCGCTAATGAGTCAATTAGAAAAACACAGGTATTACATTGCTGTATATGATGACTCGGCAATATATGCTTTTCATTAAGGCGGGTTTTTTTTTTTTTTTTTTCTTTTCCTCGCTAGATCTCCATCAAGCTTTAAAAAACACCCGCTGGACCCCCTTTCAACCTCCATCAAGCTTTAAAAAACACCCCTTAGACCCCCCTTCAACCTCCATCCAACTTTAAAAAAAACTTTAGACCCCCTTTCAACCTCCATCAAGCTTTAAAAACAAATTAGACCCCGTTTCAACCTCCATCAAGCTTTAAAAAACACCCCCCAAGAGCCCCTTCAACCTCCATCAAGCTTTTAAAAAAATAGACCCCCTTTCAACCTCCATCAAGCTTTAAAAAACACCCCCTAGGCCCGCTTTCAACCTCCCTCCAACTTTAAAAAACACCCTCTAGACCCCCTTTTCAACCTCCATCAAGCTTTAAAAAACACCCCTTAGACCCCCTTTCAACCTCCATCAAGCTTTAAAAAACACCCTCTAGACCCCCTTTCAACCTCCATCAAGCTTTAAAAAAAAACCCCCTAGACCCCCTTTCAACCTCCATCAAGCTTTAAAAAACACCCCCTAGACCCCCTTTCAACCTCCCATCAAGCTTTAAAAAACACCCTCTAGACCCCCTTTCAACCTCCATCAAGCTTTAAAAAACACCCTCTAGACCCCCTTTCAACCTCCCATCAAGCTTAAAAATACACCTCCTAAACCCTTTGAAAATAAATTTGTACATTTTTCGGTAGAAAAATGTCCGGCCGAAGGCCGATTCCTCCCAAAATTACAGACTCGCTATCGCTCGTCAGGATAAAATCGACACCTAAACAGCACAAAAGTTCTTAATATTGACAAAGAAATGGGGCGAAAGGTCTTAAAATCGCCAAACTAAAGGGGCAAACCTCTTAAAATCTGAAAACTAATGGGGCTAAAAAAAATGAGGGAGAAGGGGGATCTAGAAAAACGGCCCAATATAGCCCAGACCAAGGAAGTGCTAGTATTACTGTATATATATGACTCGGCAATAATATATATGACTCGGCAATAATATATATGACTCGGCAATAATATATATGACTCGGCAATAATATATATGACTCGGCAATAATATATATGACTCGGCAATAATATATATGACTCGGCAATAATATATATGACTCGGCAATAATATATATGACTCGGCAATAATATATATGACTCGGCAATAATATATATGACTCGGCAATAATATATATGACTCGGCAATAATATATATGACTCGGCAATAATATATATGACTCGGCAATAATATATATGACTCGGCAATAATATATATGACTCGGCAATAATATATATGACTCGGCAATAATATATATGCGATCATTACGGAAACACATGAAACCACCGTGTCTCTGCACGTCATATTATTAAGGGAGCCCACCTCGCTTGTTTTCTCTTTCTCTCCCTCTCTTTGGCTTGTATCCATTCGGCCCCATTCAGCCTACTGTTTTAAGACGTTTACCCCCATCCAGGTGTAAATATTTCCTGGCGAGCGGTAGCGAGCCAGTATATATATCATTTTTTACAGCAAACTAAATTTGTACATTTTTCGATAGAAAAATTTCTCCGGCGAAGCCGGATTTCTCCATACAATGCTGGCTTGCTATCGCTCGCCAGGAAGAAATCAACACCTGGATGGGGATAAACGTCTTAAAACAGTTGGCTGAATGGGGCCGAATGGATACAAGCCAGGGAAAGAGAGAAAAGGAGAGAAAGATAAAACAAAGTCGGTGACCCTACAGTATATGACTCGGCAATATATACGCGATCATTACGGCGGGGTTTTCATATAGCCTTGTATTTAAACACCACCGATGGGAAAATACCCCTTTGAAGCTCTGACGCGTTTTAGCAGTTATATTTTGGCTATCATTAGACGATTTTACGCAGCTTAGGAAGGAACTGTGGGTTTTAGAAGGGTAAATAATTTGAAGCTCTGACGCGTTTTAGCAGTTTTATTTTGGCTATCATTAGACGATTTTCCGCAGCTTAGGAAGGATCTGTGGGTATTAGAAGGGTAAAGACCATCTCAATCAACCCTCTGACTTCCATATACCCTTCCTAATCTGAATAAAATCGTCTAATAATTACCAGAAAACTAAAACAAAGGAAGCGCGTCATCGATCCTCAGAGGGTTACTATTATAATGGGAATTTAAGGGGGTAGTATTTTTGGTTGGTTTCTACTCAAGGGGAGATTTCCACTTGAGGGACTTTTTTCTTGACCCCTTTCTCCCTCATGTCTAGCCCCATTGCTTTTGAGATTTTAAGACGTTCGCCACATTAGTTTGGCAATTTTAAGAACTTTTGCCCCATTTATGTCACTTTTAAGACCTTTCGTGCCATTTAGGTGTCGATTTTTTCCTGGCGAGCGATAGCGAGCCTGCAATTTAAGAGGACCCGGCCTTCGGCCGGGAAAATTTTCTACCGAAAAATTTGCAAATTTATCTTGAAAGGAGGTCAAAGGGGGTGTAATTTCAAGCTTGATGGAAGTCTAGGAAACGCACTAAAAACCTCCCCTTAAGTACGTATTTATTTAATTATGAGTTTCCTTGCTAGACCTCCATCAAGCTTTAAAAAACACCCCCTAGACCCCCTTTCAAGATAAATTAGTACATTTTTCGGTAGAAAAATGTCTTTGCCTTTACCAGTATTGCTGTCTTAATAATTTATACACTCGCTTGCTGTGACATCACAAATTAAACAAACTCAAACGTCTTCCTTTAGATAAGATTATTCATCCTAATAAGACGTTTCGTTCCTTTACTTCCTGTTTGTATGTAGTTCATTAAAAAAAAAAAAATATATATATATATATATATATATATATATATATATATATATATATTCTAAACAAGGAAGTTCCATTTAGGGGAGGCAGACCGCTTTTCTGGATCCCCTTCTCCCTAATGTTTAGCTCCACTAGTTTTGAGATTATAAGACGTTCGGCCCATTAGTTTGGCGATTGTAACCTTTCGCCCCATTTCGTTGTCAATTTTAAGACCTTTCGTGCCATTTAGGTGTCGATTATTTCCTGGCGAGCGATAGCTATTATGCAATTTTAAGAGGAACCGGCCTTTGGCCGGGAAATTTTTCTACCGAAAAATGTACAAATTTATCTTGAAGGGGGGGGGGGGGGTCTATTTTTGTTTTCTTCTAAGCTTGATGGACGTCTAGGGATGAAAATAAAAAAATATATGAATACATTAATTAATAGACCAAACAAACGGCCAGTCTCCCCTTAAATACGAACCGACGAAATCAAGTCTGCCTCGGGTTTAATCACTCCCGAGAAGTCAAGATCTATTCAGGGCTTTTGCAAATTGAAATGTCAGTTCGTCAGGGTCTAAATGCACCGTACCCTCCTTCCTTTCACTGAATTACTAAGGCATGTTTTGAGGAGCAGGGCGATGGATAGATGGATAGGTTGATGAATGGATAAATATGAGAAGTAGATAAAAAGATGGGTGATTTGATGAATGGATTAATATGAGAGGTAAATTATGATGGAGGGAAATGGCGATAGAGCAGGTACCAGGTAGATACATGGAGATAAAAGATATGCTCATAGATAGATAGATACACAAGTAAATAGTTAGATAGATACAAAGATAAACAAACAAATTCAGGCAATTACTGCTGCTTTTAAAAGTGTATACCTCTCTCTCTCTCTCTCATATATATATATATATATATATATATATATATATATATATATATATATATATATATCTGTATATATACTGCCTGTAGCGATTGCCTCTCCCAGAGGTGACAAATTTATTTTGGCTGTCACCCTTTTAACTCTGGGGGAGGCACTCGCTACAGGCAGTTCTGCCTTTTGTCTCCCTCACTCACATCGAAAAACAAAAAAACAGTATCAGTATAATTATATACTGTATATATACTAGCAGGGGTACCCGGCGTTGCCCGGGTAATCACCATAATCACCATCACTACTACCACCACTACTACTACCATAATCACCATCATCAATCACTACTACCACAATCATCACAATACTACTACTACCATAATCACCGGCCTCGACCTCCCTGTGCCTCATTAAACGGCGACCTCGATTTCGGCCGCTAAATGACCTCCGATTTAGGATCCGACCTCATCCGTACCCCCATTTTGAGGGGCTGCGAACAACTTTCGTTCCATACACCTTTTCGATCGGAGGCGTCCTTCTGCCCCAAACGGCAATTTTTTCGCATTTTTTTTCGCTCCCGTATACTACATAAGTTCTGCCGAAAATTTTATTAAACGAAAGTGTCTCTGATTTCCACTAAACTCGCCTAAAACCATCTCCAAAGCCTGGGCTTTCCAACGGTGCCCCACACTCCCACCTGACACCAAAACTGTGGGAGGAGTTTAGTAACAAAGGTCGGGCAACTGATCGGGTAACTGACAAACATTGACCTTTATTTATTAATATATAAATTATATATATATATATATATTATGGATGTATATATTGGATGGAATGGGATGGACTTCATCTAATTACAGCCGCCAAGAATATACATAATTTGATATGTGGTAACCAATTAAGGTTCAAAGTAGTTTACGTTTTTTGTTATAATATTAGTAACAAACCATGCAGCTAAACAAAACCATGCAGCTAAACAAAACCATGCAGCTAAACAAAACCATGCAGCTAAACAAAACCATGCAGCTAAACAAAACCATGCAGCTAAACAAAACCATGCAGCTAAACAAAGCCATGCAGCTAAACAAAACCATGCAGCTAAACAAAACCATGCAGCTAAACAAAACCATGCAGCTAAACAAAACCATGCAGATAAACAAAACCATGCAGATAAACAAAACCATACAGATAAACAAAACCATGCAGCTAAACAAAACCATGCAGATAAACACGTAGTTCATTAATTAATCTCTCGGTGGAGATAATGAAGGGGAGATCTCCACTTGAGGGATTTTTTTCTTGACCCCTTTCTCCTTCATGTTTAGCCCCATTGCTTTTGATATTATAAAATGTTTGCCCCATTAGTTTAGCGATTTTAAGAACTTTCACCCCATATTAAGACCTTTCGTGCCATTTACTGTAGGTGTCGATTTTATCCTGGCGAGCGATAGCGAGCCTGTAATTTAAGAGGAACCGGCCTTCGGCCGGGACATTGTTCTACCGAAAAAATGTACAAATTTATCTTGAAAGGGACTCAAGGGGGTGTAATTTTAAGGTTGATGGAGGTCTAGGGAACAAACTAAATACCTCCCCTTAAGCTATTTACCATAGATGCCAGATTAAGGGGAGATGGGCCGTTTTTCTGGTCCACCTTCTTCCTCATGTTTAGCCCCATTAGTTTTCAGATTATAAGACGTTCGACCCATTAGTTTGGCGATTCTAAAACCTTTCGCCCCAGTTGTTTGTCAATATTAAGAGTTTTCGTGTCATTTTGGTGACGATGTTTTCCAGGCGAGCGACAGCGAGCCTGTCATTTAAGAGGAACCGGCCGAAACATCGAAAAATGTACAATTTATCTTGAAGGAGGGTCTTATGCGGGTGTTTTTTTAAGCTTGATGGAGGTCTAGGGAGGAAACTAAAATAACAAGAAAATAATAATAATAATAATAATAAAAATAATAATAATAATAATAATAATAATAATAAAAATAATAATAATAACAATAATAATAATAATAACAATAATAACAATAATAATAATAACAATAATAATGAGCAAATAAATACGCCCGTGCCCCCTTCAGAGTAATAATATACTGTTGATATTATGCATAAAGAAAACGGAGCATCAGAAGACAATGGAACTAAATCACACCCACAACAAATAAATGCGAATATAATAAACTGAAGGACAAAGGAAGAACCCCAAGTAAAAATAGAATAAAAATAATGATATGCGAGAAAAATACGGAGAGAGAAAGACGGGGAGAGTGAAAAAATGTGATAAAATATGATAACAAATGATAAATTGATAACAAATGATAAAATATGATAAATTATGATGAATTATGATAAAGGTTCATGGAATAAACAAAGGTGTGAAGACAAAGAACACGATAAATGACCAGAGAACAATAAAGGAACATGTAAACAGGGATGGATGATGATGATGGTAATAATAATAATAATAATAATAATAATAATAATAATACATTATAATACTAATAAAGTAAAGTATAATTTTCGCATTTTGGAAAGATATCTGCATACCCAATTCTGCAAATATGATGTATTTCTCTTCACAATTGACTATTAAAGGTATTGTAAAAAAAATCATTCTCTCTCTCTCTCTCTCTCTCTCTCTCTCTCTCTCTCTCTCTCTCTCTCTCAAATTTTGCACCATTTTCACCAGTGTAATTCATTCCTCATTACACTCAATAAATATAGATCGGATGTCAGAATCTCTCTCTCCCTCTCTCTCTATTTAACGAGAATAACATTTTTACACAAATATAATATTGTGCAATACTTTGTCCTCGTGGGATTAGACTCATGAGAAGCTATTGCAAATTCTGGAATACGACCAAGTGTTTTATTGCTGCAGATGTTTTGCGTACCGTACTTAGCTTCTAGCATATTATACAATTTTAGTGCATCATCATAATTTAAGGGGAGATGGGCCGGTTTTCTGGTCCCCTTTCTCCCTCGTGTTTAGCCCCATTAGTTTTGAAATTTTAAGACGTTCGGCCCATTAGTTTGACGACTTTAACATCTTTCGTCCCATTTCGTTGTCAATGTTAACACCTTTCGTCCCATTTCGTTGTCAATTTTAAGACCTATCGTGCCATTTAGGTGTCGATTTTGTCCTGTACTTTTACGAGGACTGGACATTTATTCACCGAAAAAGGTACACATTTGTCTTGAAGGGGGGTGTAAAGGGTAGTTTTTTATTTTAGATTGATGGAGATCTAGCGAGGAAATGAAAAAATATATATATATAATTATGAATAACTGAATTAATAGAACGAAAAACAGCCACTATCCATTTAACCCTCTCACGTTCTTGACGCAATTTTGAGCCTATTGGGGATACTTTAAATTCTTTGTTACCATCAGGGGTATTTAGAAACCTTTAGTTTAGTTACTTTAACCTCTGCAGTTGTCTTTGAGTTAGCTGTGTTGAGCCTATTGGGGATAATTTAAAGCCTTTGTTACCATCAGGGGTATTTAGAAACCTTTAGTTTAGTTACTTTAACCTCTGCAGTTGTCTTTGAGTTAGCTGTGTTGAGCCTATTAGGGATACTTTAAATCCTTTGTTACCATCAGGGGTATTTAGAAACCTTTAGTTTAGTTACTTCAACCTCTGCAGTTGTCTTTGAGTTAGCTGTGGGCAGAAAACTAATTTTGGAGAGGTAATTATAAGAGTGAGAGAACTATTTCATATTGCTAATCTGGCAATCTCTGCGTCATATGGTCGTGAGAGGGTTAAGGGAGCCCACCTCGCTTTTTTTTTATCTTTCTCTCCCTCTCTCTTTGGCTTGTATCCGTTCGGCCCCATTCAGCCTACTGTTTTAAGACGTTTACCGCCATCCAGGTGTCAATATTTTCCTGGCGAGCGGTAGTGAGCCAGCATATATATTTTTGTTTTGACAGCAAGCTAAATTTGTACATTTTTCGATAGAAAAATTTCTCCGGCGAAGCCGAATTTCTCCATACAATGCTGGCTCGCTATCGCTCGCCAGGAAGAAATCGACACCTGGATGGGGATAAACGTCTTAAAACAGTAGGCTGAATGGGGCCGAATGGATACAAGCCATGGAAAGAGAGAAAAGGAGAGGAAGATAAGAAAAGCGAGGTGGGCTCCCTTAAATGGATGCGAACCTCGATTTTAGAAGACTCGGCTACTTGTGATGCCTGGAACGTAAACTTGAAGAACGTTACTGGACACAGATTCATGTCAAAACAACTAGAGTATCAACATCATTTTTCTACCGAAAAATTTACAAATATATCTTGAAAGGGGATCCTGTTTTATTTATTTTTTATTTTGATGAGAGGTCTAGGGAGGAAACTAGAGAAAATCGACCAAAAAGTGAACCATCCCCCCTTAACTAACTAATAATAGCTGCGGTTGTGGACGGCCATCGCTCACTTCCTCATCCTATCAACTCCGGTGTTCCTCAGGGTTCTGTCCTATCTCCTATTCTCTTTCTAATTTTCATAAATGATCTTCTCAACTGTACATCCAGTCCCATCCATTCATATGCAGACGACTCTACCTTACACCACTCGATTAGTTTTCCAGAACGCCCCAACAGTCCCTCAAAAGCAAACGTAATGAAGCCATAAAACACTTATCTTCAAGCTACTATTTCCAATTGGGGTAGAGAAAACCTTGTTGCATTTAATGCTGCCAAGACTCAATTTATCCATCTTACTACCCATCAGGAACCTCCAGAGGACTATCCCTTATTCTTCAACAATACAAAAATCAACCATTCATCTTCTCTCAATGTTCTCGGTGTCTCTTTTTCTTCAGCTCTCACTTGGAAGGACCATATTACCAGTCTCGCTAAGGCAGCCTCCAAGAAACTGGGTGTGCTCAACCGCCTCAAGGGGTTCTTTACCCCTGCGTAGCTTCTTGCTCTGTACAGGGGCACAGTGTGTCCTTGTATTGAGTATTGTTCACATGTGTGGGGAGGATCCTCTCACACCGCACTCCTAGACAAAGTAGAAAGGAAAGCCTTTCGTATCATTAACTACCGTCCACTCACCAACTCTCTGCAATCTCTCGCTCTTCGCCGCAATGTTGCATCTCTCTCGCTATTCTATCGCTACTACAATAATCAGCGTTCCTCGGAGCTTTCCAAGGAACCATACCACCTCCTCTACGTAGGGTATGTAGTACCCGCCTTGCAACACAATCACACCCCTACTCTGCGCAACTCTCCAACCCAAGAGTGAAATGTTATTCTCAGATGTTTTTCTATGCAACTGCTGAGCTCTGGAACTCTCTCCCAGAATCAGTCTTTCCCTCTTCCTATGACTTAAATTGCTTCAAATTCCGTGTGTCCAGGCATTTTAGCTCGAACGTCCCTTGATTTGGGCCCTGTCACTCTTTCAACTCTGGGGGAGGCACTCGCTGCAGGCAGTTATGCCTTTTGTCTCCCTCATTCACATAGAAAACAAAAATAATAAGGTAACTTACCATATAATTCAATATTAACTATGTTGCGGATTATCCTGACTGTTATTATACACAATGATTAAACTAATTGGAAGATTTTGAACATTTAATCACAACAATAATAAACTAACCAGATACAACAACAACAACAACAACAACCATTGAATTAATTGGAGAATAAAAAACACGACTACATAAAAACAAGATCCTCCAATTCAAAACTTAAGGGGGGTCACCGGCTTTTTTGTTTATCTTTCTCTCCCTTTCTCTCTTTCCCTGGCTTGTATCCATTTGGCCCCATTCAGCCAACTGCTTTAAGACTTTTATCCCCATCCAGGTGTCGATCTTATCCTGGCGAGCGATAGCGAGCCAGCATTGTATGGAGAAATCCGGCTTCGCCGGAGACATTTTTCTATCGAAAAATGTACAAATCTAGCTTGCTGTCAAAACAAAAATATATATGCTGGCTCGCTACCGGTCGCCAGGAAAATATTGACACCTGGATGGGGGTAAACGTCTTAAAACAGTAGGCTGAATGGGGCCGAATGGATAAAAGCCAAAGAGAGAGGGAAAGACAGAGAAAAAAAGCGAGGTGGACTCCCTTAATATTCAGACCTCCACTCGAAGCTGCCGTAGGAAAGGAAAATATTTACCAGCGAGGTCTATTGAAAGCTGTAAATACGAGTGTGTTGAGGCGGCCGAGAGTGGTGGTTGTATGGCCGGAGGGTGGGGAGAGAGTGGGGGTAGGGGAGTGAGGTTGGGGAGGGTGGGGAGAGAGTGGGGGTAGGGGAGTGAGGTTGGGGAGGCTGGGGGCTTGGAGGGTGGAGGGAAGAATATGAGAGGTTAGGGAGGCTGGGGGTTTGGAGAGTGGGGGTAGGGGAGTGAGGTTGGGGAGGCTGGGGAGAGAGTGGGGGTAGGGGAGTGAGGTTAGGGAGGCTGGGGGTTTGGAGGGTGGAGGGAACAAGAATATGAGAGGTTGGGGAGGGTGGGGGTTGGGAGAGGGGGGGTAGGAGAGTGAGGTTGGAGTGGCTGGGGGTTTGGAGGGTGGAGGGAAGAAAATGAGAGTTGAGGGTAGAGAGGGGAAAGGGGGAGGGAGAGGGAGGATGGAGGGAAGAATATGAGAGTGAGGGTAGATAGGGGAAAGGGGGAGGGAGGGGGAGGATGGAGGGAAGAATATGAGAGTGAGGGTAGATAGGGGAAAGGGAGAGGGGAAAGGGGGAGGGAGGGAGGGAGGGAGGGGGGGAAGAAATGAGAGTGAGGGTAGGGAGGGGATAGACGTAAAAGTTTGTGGGAAATTGGGTGGGATGGTGGGGGTGGGGGTTAGTTGTGGAAATAATAAACATTGGGGATGGTGAGGGAAAGATAGGGAGGTTGGGGAGGAGCGAAGTGGTTGGGTTTTTTTTAGATTGAGAGTTGGTGATAGAGGGAAGCCTGAAGAAGATGAGGGGAGGTTTTTAGTTTGTTTCCTACTCCTCCAGCAATCTTAAAATTTCACCCCCTTGACCCCCTTTCAAGATAAATTTGTACATTTTACGGTAGAAAAATTTCCCGGCCGAAGGCCAATTCCTCTAAAATTACAGGCTCGCTATCGCTCGCCAGGAAAAAATCGACACCTAAATGGCACGAAAGGTCTTAAAATTGACAGAAATGGGTTGAAAGTTCTTGAAATCGTCAAAATAAGGGGGCAAATGTCTTAAAATTAGAAAAACAATGGGGCTAAACATGAGGGAGAAAGGAGTCAAGAAAAAAAATCCCTCAAGTGGAAATCTCCCCTTAAGCTAGTAATTCTGTTAAATATCCATGTCTACAGCTCCAACTTCCTTATTCCCTGAAACTCGCAAGCGGCCAATGGGGAACAGGTGAGCATATATCAAGGGGAGGTATTTGACCACTTGCGAGCTTCATGCTATAAGGAAGTTGGAGCCGTACACATTGATATCAAATATAAATAAAATTATAATGTAGGCTTCTGATGGATAAAAGGTACGATGATTTGGGTTTTAGGTATATATAAGAACATAAGAAAATGGGAGTCTGCAAAAAGCCGATCGATCGGCCCATACAAGGCAGATCCCTGTCATCCCAACCCCAATTACAAGGCCCAATTATAGACCCATCTCACTAATACCTTGAGGACTGACCCCACTATGACTATGACCGTATTTTAGCTGGTAATTCTGCTAAATATCGATGTCTACAGCTCCAACTTCCTTACAGAACGAAACTCGCAAGTGGCCAATTTCATTTGACACTGATAGGACACGCATGAAAGTATACTGCAAAAACAGACAATTTAAGGGGAGATATCTACTTGAGGGATTTTTTTCTGGACTCCTTTCTCCCTCATGTTTAGCCCCATCGTTTTTCTAATTTTAAGACATTTACCCCATTATTTTAACGATTTTAAGAACTGTCAACCCATTTATGTAAATTTTAAGACCTTTCGTGCCATTTAGGTGTCGATTTTATCCTGGCGAGCGATAGCGAGCCTGTAATTTAAGAGGAACCGGCTTTCAGCCGGGACATTTTTCTACCGAAAAATGTACAAATTTATCTTGAAAGGGGCTCAAGGGGGTGTAATCTTAAGCTTGAAGGATATCTAGGGACCAAACTAAAAACCTCCCCTTAAACCTCCCCTTAAACCTCCTCTTAAAGGTTGTTGACAAATATTCCATTGATAAACCGAGTGTTTCGTCAATAAACAATGCATAATCATCAGTTCAATGTATGCAACACAAAAGCTTCATTTGATGTTAATTGTATATTGCACTTAAGGGGAGATTTCTAGTTTGTTTCCTACTCCTCCAGCAATCTTAAAATTTCACCCCCTTGACCCCCTTTCAAGATAAATTTATACATTTTTCGGTAGAAAAATGTCCCGGCCGAAGGCCGATTACTCTTAAATAACGGGCTCGCTATCGCTCGTCAGGATAAAATCGACACCTAAATGGCACGAAAAGTCTTAAAATTGACAGAATGGGGCGGAAATTCTAACTAATGGGGCAAACGTCTTAAAATCTCAAAAGCAATGGGGCTAAACATGAGGGAGAAAGGGGTCAAGAAAAAAGTCCCTCAAGTGGATATCTCCCCTTAAGATATATGAGAGAGAGAGAGAGAGAGAGAGAGAGAGAGAGAGAGAGAGAGAGAGAGAGAGAGAGAGAGAGAGAGAGAGAGAGAGAGAGAGAGAGAGAGAGAGAGAGAGAGAGAGGTGCCGTTCAATGGTAGGTCTGAGCAAGATCAAAGACTCGGGCGTTTAAGGGGAGATGGCCCGTTTTTCTGGTCCCCATTACACCTCATGTTTGGTCCCAATAGTTTGGGAATTTAAATACCTTTCGCCCCATTTCGTTGTAAATTTTAAGAACTTTCGTGACATTTAGGTGTATTTTAAGAACTTTCGTGACATTTAGGTGTATTTTTTTCCCCGGCGAGCGATAGCAAGCCTGTAATTTTAAGAGGAACCGGCGTTCGGGCCGGACAATTTTCTACCGAAAAATGTACACATTTGTCTTGAAGGGGGGTCTATTGGGTGTTTTTTAAAGCATGATGGAGGTCTAGCGAGGAAACTAGAAAAATTATACATAAATAAAAAAATGAACCAAAAAGTGAACCTTCCCCCCATAATGCTCGACGGTCTCTCTCCCTTCCTTCACCCATTTTGTTTTTCCTCCCCTTTAACTCCCCCCCCCCCCCCTCCATTCACTCCACTCCCCCCCCCCCCCCCCCCACCCCCCCCCCCCCCCCCCCCCCCCCCCCCCCCTCCTTTTTGTCTCTCAAACGCAAACATACTCTTTTCCTGTCGCTTTATATGTCCTTTCCTTCTTGAATTCAGTTTTATGTTCTTGTAAAATTAAAATTAAATACTTTTCTATTTTCTAACAGTCTTCATTTCCACGTTCCTATATGAAATAATCGGTCTATACTTTATAAATGCAACAGTTATCAATCTTTAAAAAAAAAAAAAAAAAAAAACATATATATATATATATACCGTATATATATATATATATATATATATATATATATATATATACTGTATATATGTATACTCTTTTCCTGTCGTGTTATGTCCTTTCCTCTTTCAATTTATTTTAATCTTAGTCATTCTCTTTTCCCTTTTCTTTTTGGACATTTCTATTTTCTAACTGTCTTGATGGTGTAATGGTTAGAGTGCTTAAAATGTGTATCTGGTAACCCAGGTTCGAATCCCGGTAGGCTCACATGCTTTCATTAATTTAATTGGGTGATGTTTGGTGTTGGAGTGAAATTGATAAATTAGATTTCCTGGTTGTTACTCTATGAAGTAATCTATATGGTTCCCAATGCAACATTAATCTATTATCGGACGCCTTACTCCCCCTTCAAGAGGGTGGCCATAAACATAATGCCCCCAAGCGGACCTATTCCATGTGAGAGGGACAACCCGAGCCAGTTTACTGAAGGACTTACAGGATTGACCACTCAATTTAGGATCTGTCCGATTCCGAGGCCCTCTGTGTATCTTTTTAGCACTATTTTTCTACAGTGGTGTTCGGCTAGTCCATCCACTAATCTGCCTTACCCTTAGGTAAGCAGGGCGGATTTGTATCAGGTTTACTCCCCTAGACAGGTTGCCTACCAAGGCTGACGAGTCCCATCCACCCAGATTTGTATAAGGCTGTCTCCCCTAGATGGGTTTCCGACCAAGGCTAACGAGTCCCATCCACCCAGATTTTTATAAGGCTGTCTCCCCTAGATGGGTTGCCGACCAAGGCTAACGAGTCCCATCCACCCGTCAACTCTCTCTCCGTCTGTCTGTCTGTCTGTTTGTCTGTTCTTAAGATGCACACCATCGTCTAAATATAGCTAGAATAAAATTATAAATAGGTCGTCGGTACAATAGGGTTAATGCATCTGTTAATGAGGGAAGTAAACGTGTGTACAGTCGAGCTAATAAGTCATGTCTCAGTTGTCATTACGTTTGGCTCTCTCTGTGCTGTATTAACCCTCTCACGACCATTTTTTTTTTTTTTTTTTTTTCTATGTGATTGAGGGAGGCAAAAGGCATAACTGCCTATAGCGAGTGCCTCCCCCATAGTTGAAAGAGTGACAGGGCCAAAATCAAGGGACGTTCGAGTCAAAATGCCTGGACACACGGAGTTTGAAGCAATTTAAGTCATAGGAAGAGGGAAAGACTGATTCTGGGAGAGAGTTCCAGAGCTCAGATGTTGAGTAGAAGAAAGTTTGAGAGTAACGTTTCACTCTTGGGTTGGAGAGTTGCACAGAGTAGGGGTGGGATTGAGTTGCAAGACGGGTACCACGTGTCCTACGTAAAGGAGGTGGTATGCACTGGGATAGCTCTGAGGAACACTGATTATTATAGTAGCGATAGAATAGCGAGAGAGATGCAACATTGCGGCGGAGAGAGAGAGATTGCAGAGAGTTGGTGAGTGGACGGGAGTTAATGATACGAAAGGCCTTCCTTTCAACTTTGTCTAGGAGAGCGGTGTGAGAGGAACCTCCCACACATGTGAACAATACTCAATACAAGGGCGCACTATGCCCCTGTACAGAGCAAGAAGCTGTGCAGGGGAAAAGAACCCCCTAAGGCGGTTGAGCACACCCAGCTTCTGGGAGGCTGCCTTAGCAAGACTGGTAATATGGTCCTTCCAAATGAGAGCAGAAGAAAAAGAGACACCAAGAATATTGAGAGAAGATGAAGGGTTGATTTTTGTATTGTTGAAGAATAAGGGATAGTCCGCTGGGAGATCCTGACGGGTAGATAGATGGAGAAATTGGGTTTTGGAAGCATTAAAGTTAACAAGGTTTTCTCTGCCCCAATTGGAAATAGTATTTAGATCAGAATTTAAGAGTTCTATGGCTTCATTACGTTTGTCGTTGAGGGATTGCTGGCTGGGGCGTTCTGAAAAACTAATGGAGTAGTGTAAGGTTGAGTCGTCTGCGTATGAATGGATGGGAATTAAGGTACAGTTAAGGAGATCATTTATAAAAATTAGAAAGAGAATAGGAGATAGGACAGAGCCCTGAGGAACACCGGAGTTTATAGGGTGAGGAAGTGAACAATGGCCGTCCACAACCGCAGCTATGGAACGGCCGGAAAGGAAATTAGAGACAAAGGCACAGATGGAGGGATAGAAACCGAAGGAGGGTAGTTTAGAAATTAAAGATTTATGCCAGACTCTATCGAAGGCTTTCGATATGTCTAGTGCAATAGAAAAAGTCTCACCGAAGTCCCGAAAGGAGGATGACCAAGAGTTAGTAAGATATGAAAGAAGATCACCAGTAGAGCGACCCTTAAGGAAGCCATACTGGCGATCTGAGAGCAGATTATGAGAAGAGAAATGCTTAAGAAATTTGGAAGCAAGAATAGTTTCAAAAACTTTAGAAAGACAAGAGATAAGAGCAATTGGACGATAGTTGGAGGGTTGAGAGCGGTCACCCTTCTTTGGGACAGGTTGAATGTGAGCAAACTTCCAGCATGAAGGGAAGACGTTAGAGGATAGACAGAGACGAAAGAGTTTGCCTAGGCAGGGAGTCAGCACGGAAGCACAGTTTTTGAGAACAACAGGAGGAACACCGTCCGGACCGTACGCCTTATTAGTGTTAAGCCCAGAGAGGGTATGACGCAGAGGTTGCCAGATTAGCAATACTAAATAGAGTTCTCTCACTCTTATAATTACCTCTCCAAAATTAGTTTTCTGCCCACAGCTAACTCAAAGACAACTGCAGAGGTTGAAGTAACTAAACTAAAGGTTTCTAAATACCCCTGATGGTAACAAAGGCTTTAAAGTATCCCTAATAGGCTCAACACAGCTAACTCAAAGACAACTGCAGAGGTTGAAGTAACTAAACTAAAGGATTCTAAATACCCCTGATGGTAACAAAGGCTTTCAAGTATCCCTAATAGGCTCAAAATTGCGTCCAGAACGTGCGAGGGTTAATGTATGTCAGATGTTGCATAGGGTCGGCAAGTGTAGGAACATGCTTATATATCTCACTCGAAACGAATAAATAAAGTTTTTGACATTGCTGATACCAATTATTGATCGAAATATACTTGGTGCCGGGACATGACTTACTAGCCAGACTGTACGTCGCGCTAATAAGTGATGTCTCGGCACCAACTATATTTTGATCAATAATTGGTATCAGCAATATCTAAGCTTCATTTCTTCATATTGAGTGAAATATACAAACATGTTCCTAAAGTCACCCACCCTATTTAACATCTGACAGACATTAGTACAGCACAGAGCAAGGCAAACGTAATGACAGCTGGGACATGACTTATTAGCGCGACTGTACTTCAATGGATTATTTGATTTATAAAATTAGATGGGTATGAGGGACCGCGTATTATCGAAATGTTCAAGGTGGTGACGAAATTGCTGTATCGTGTTTTATGTTTTGAAAGTATCTGTTAATGAGTGAAATAAGTACATGTACAGTCGCGCTAATAAGTGATGTCTCGGTACCAAGTATATTTCGATCAATAATAGGTACCAGCAATGTCTAAAACTTGATTTATTCGTTTCGAGTGAGATATATGACCCTGTTCCTACACTTACCCACCCCATTCAACATCTGACAGACATTAATACAGCACCTAGCGAGCCAAACGTAATGCCAGCTGAGACATGACTTATTAGCACCACTGTACGGTATATTCTTTGGGCCTTCTCTTTGTTATTGGATATACCTGTATAGTGTATACGGTATGCAGAAGACAAAGTAGAAAAGAAAGCCTTCCGTTTCATTAACTCAGGTCCACTCACCAATTCTCTGCAGTCTCTTCGCTGCAATGTTGCATCTCTCTCACTATTCTACCGCTAATACAATAGTCAGTGTTCCTCAGAGCTCTCTCAGTGTATACCAACCCCTCTTCGTAGAGCACGTAGCACCCGTATTGCAACATAATCCCACCCCTACTCTGTGCAACTCTCCAACTCCAGAGCTGAGCTCTGGAACTCTCTCCCAGAATCAGTCTTTCCCTCTTCCTATGACTTAAATTGCTTCAACACCGTGTGTCCAAGCATTTTGGTTCGAACGTCCCTTGATTTTGGCCCAATCACTCTTTTAACTCTAGGGGAGGCACTCCGTACAGGCAGTTTTGCCTTTTGTCTCCCTCACTCACATAAAACAAAAATAAACAGTAGATAGATATAGATAGATAAATATAGATTTGTTTGTATTTATTCAAAAATGGAAGTGTTGACTATATTCAACCTACAAATTAATTCTTGGTCTCTCAACTAGACGTTAAATCAATAGCCCTTCATCAATCACCACCTCGAGGCTTATCACACGCGGGCTTATTTAGACTTATGTGGCTGAAGAGATTCGCGGTTCTATAAAGAGTGTTAATTTATTTGTACAGTACTGGGTTTCAACGAGTAATATTTATCATTGGATGGCCTACAGACCTAACTAGCTACTGGCTTGGCATGGTGTTGATTTAATGTATTGATTAATTATCAGTGTAATTGCATAATTATATATTTTATACACTTTTTCATTTCTTATAGGTGAAATAGGACCACATTTAGTTCTTGAGGGGGTGTTTGAGGGAGTTTGAGGGAGGGTTTGAGGGAGTTTGAGGGAGATCGAGTGAGGAAACTAAACAAATAAATGAATAAATTACTTAATAGACCCAAAAAACAGCCAGCAGCCCCTTAACTTTAGCGTTCTATATCTTAAGAGGAGGTATCTAGTTTATTCCCTAGACCTCCATCAAGCTTAAAATTAAACCCCCTTGACCCCCTTTCAAGATAAATTTGTACATTTTTCTGAAGGCCGGTTCCTCTTAAATTACAGGCTCGCTATCGCTCGCCAGGAAAAAATCGCCACCTAAATGGTACAAAAGGTCTTAAAATTGACAGAAATCGGGCGAACGTTCTTAAAATCGCCAAACTAATGGGGTGAGCATCTTAAAAACTCAAAAGCAATGGGGCTAAACATGAGGGAGAAAGAGGTCAAGAAAAAAATCCCTCAAGTAGAAATCTCCCCTTAAAGTTCCATAGTCAAACCAGGAACATACAAGTAGGTCAACACAAGTCTAAATATACAAATATTAACCCTTTCAAGCTCCAATACGCGTTTTTGTTGTTTTCTGGCTACTGTTAGAAGATTTCATTCAGACTAGTGACGGTATATGGAAGTCAAAGGGTTGATCGAGATAGTATTTACCCTTTCAATACCCACAGATACTTCCCAAGTTGCATACAATCGTCTAATGATAGCCACAATAAACTGCTAAAACGCGTCAGAGCTTCAAAGGGTTAACAATATTGCATATGCGAAGTTAAACACTGACCTTCAAAAAGGCTTATGCACATACATTTGAAGTAACGAGACGAAGTTACTCCTAAACATTTATTTTTCATGTGGTGTTTTGAATATAAAAAAAAAAAAAAAAAAAAAAAACCCAATGCCGATACGAATGAGCGACTTGTAATTCCACAAATGGTAGAAACAGAGCATCCTTACAGCGTATATACAAACTAAGGGGAGGTCTCCACTTGAGGGATTGTTTTCTGGACCCCTTTCTCCCTCATGTTTAGCCCCATTGCTTTTGATATTATAAAACGTTTGCCCCCATTAGTTTAGCGATTTTAAGAACTTTCACCCCATATTAAGACCTTTCGTGCAATTCAGGTGTCTATTTTATCCTGGCGAGCGATAGCGAGCCTGTAATTTAAGAGGAATCGGCCTTCGACCGGGACATTTTTCTACCGAAAAATGTACAAATTTATCTTGAAAGGGGCTCGAGGGGGTGTAATTTTAAGCTTGATGGAGGTCTAGGGAACAAACTAAATACCTCCCCTTAAGGAACACCCTGTTCTTAACATTAATCATCCATTACAAACCCCAATGTTCACTCGGATACCACTCGGATACCATAGTCTCTAGCCCACTCGGATACACTCGGATACCATAGTCTCTAGCACACTCGGATACACTCGGATACCACTCGGATACCATAGTCTCTAGCCCACTCGGATACACTCGGATACCATAGTCTCTAGCCCACTCGGATACACTCGGATACACTCGGATACCATAGTCTCTAGCCCACTCGGATACACTCGGATACCATAGTCTCTAGCCCACTCGGATACCACTCGGATACCATAGTCTCTAGCCCACTCGGATACCACTCGGATACCATAGTCTCTAGCCCACTCGGATACACTCGGATATCATAGTCTCTAGCACACTCGGATACACTCGGATACCACTCGGATACCATAGTCTCTAGCCCACTCGGATACCACTCGGATACCATAGTCTCTAGCACACTCGGATACACTCGGATACCACTCGGATACCAGTCTCTAGCCCACTCGGATACCACTCGGATACACTCGGATACCATAGTCTCTAGCCCACTCAGATACACTCGGATACCATAGTCTCTAGCCCACTCGGATACCACTCGGATACCATAGTCTCTAGCCCACTCGGATACACTCGGATACCATAGTCTCTAGCACACTCGGATACACTCGGATACCACTCGGATACCATAGTCTCTAGCCCACTCGGATACCACTCGGATACCATAGTCTCTAGCCCACTCGGATACACTCGGATACCACTCGGATACCATAGTCTCTAGCCCACTCGGATACACTCGGATACCATAGTCTCTAGCACACTCGGATACACTCGGATACCACTCGGATACCATAGTCTCTAGCCCACTCGGATACCACTCGGATACCATAGTCTCTAGCCCACTCAGATACACTCGGATACCATAGTCTCTAGCCCACTCGGATACCACTCGGATACACTCGGATACCATAGTCTCTAGCCCACTCAGATACACTCGGATACCATAGTCTCTAGCCCACTCGGATACCACTCGGATACACTCGGACACCATAGTCTCTAGCCCACTCGGAAGAATTCGTGGACCCCCTATGTTTTTCTCTATGCCATTATATCTACCCGGATTGAATTTTGGATATAACTTGCTTTTCAATAAATAATATATATAATTCTGTAGTTGATTTATACAAAAATTCTATTAATAAATTAGTTTCTAGAGAAATAAGTCCATGAATTTGTATGAGTGGGACTATGGTACCCGAGTGTACTTGAAAAAATTAATGAAAGCATAATTATGATCCTCGCGGGCTTCGAACTCGGGACACCCCACCCAGAACATAAGCACCTGAGCCATTACACCAACAATAAAAAAAAAAAAAAAAAATAAGATTACAAAACATCTCCCAGACCATGTACCTGTCGCGGTCAATGGTCGTCCTCACCTCCACAATTTCAACTTTAGGGGAGATGGGTAATTTTTATGGTCCCCTTTCTCCCTCACGTTAAGCCCCCATATATTTTGTGATTACAAGACGTTCGGCCCATTAGTTTGGCGATTTTAACACCTTTCACCCCATTTTGTTGTCAATTTTATGCCATTTCGTGCCATTTAGACGTTTATTTTTTCCTGGCGACCGATAGCGAGCTTTAATCGGGAAATTTTTGTACCGAAAAATTTACACATTTATCTTGGGGGTGTTTTTCTAAGCAATACATGCATTAAAATGTAAAACTTGCAAACTAAACAAACCAAAATTGGGACAAGGACAATATAAAGTCAAATTAAATTATCAAAATCGCTATGTGGAAACAACGCTTACTAAAATTATAAAAAAAAAGGCCCATCTCCCTTATTTAAGATATTTCAGGTTTGTTAAGTCTCTTCTTTTTTTTTCTCATATCACTATAGGAGAATTGTTCACTTTTTAGTAGATTTTTAAATTTATTCATTATTTTCTAGTTTCCTCCCTAAACCTCCATCAAACTTTGAAAAAACGTCTATTAGATCCCCCTTCTAGATTAATTTATACATTTGTCGGTAGAAAAATATCCCGGCTTTCCAAAATTACAGGCCAAGTATCGTTCGCCAGGAAAAATATCGACACCTAAATTGCACGAAAGGTCTAAATATTGACATAGAAATGGGGCGTAAAATCTTCAAATCACCAAACTAATGGGCCGAGCGTATTTAAATCTCAAAACTAATGGGGCTAAACATGAGGGAAAAGGGGGGCCAGAACCCCCCAGCACATCCCCCCCTTAAGGGGAGGCAGACCGTCTGTTTGGTTTATTAATTAATTTTTTCATATATTTATTCATATATTTATTCATATATTTATTCATATATTTTATTCATAGATTTTTTTAATTTCCTCCCTAGACCTCCATCAAGCTTAGAAAACATCCCCTAGACCCCCTCTTCAAGATAAATTTGTACATTTTCGGTAGAAAAATGTCCCGGCCGAAGGCCGATTCCTCTTAAAATTGAAGGCTCGCTATCGCTCGCCAGGGAACAATCGACACCTAAATGGCACGAAAGGTCTTAAAATTGACAACGAAATGGGGCGAAAGGTGTTAAAATCGCCAAACTAATGGGCCGAACGTCTTATAATGTCAACACTAGTGGGGCTAAACATTAGGAAGAAGAGGGTCCATAAAAACGGTCTTCCTCCCCATAAGTTGAGAAGGGGAGAGACATTAATTTGGAAAGCCACTGTCCACCCATGATACCACCACCACCACCAGTCTAGGGAAATAATGCTCCCATTTTCACCATTTGGGTTTATGTCATCGGTCCCGGTCAAGCTGTCTGCGAAATGTTGTCAATAAAGTGCTCCTCCGCATAAACACACATAACAAAGCCACTCCAACAGCTTCCTCTCTCTTTCCAACACCCCTTCTCCCCTCTCTACACGCTTCAGAACAATAGGACAAGTAGAATGTAAATACGAGGTGCCGTTGTAAAGGCTTATCCCTCAATACCTTCACCTGACCTGATCTGGTGTTTATATTCAAATTTAGAAGTGACAAGACGAGATCACAAACAAACATATTTGTACACTAACCCGCAATCCATTTTCTGCCAGTGTTTAAAATGTTAGGGGATGTTAATTATAAATCCGATAGATTTTCATCAAAGGAATTCTTCTAACATTGCAACATATAATAGTTATAATTCACTTTCGTTTAAGGGGAGATTTCCACCTGGAGCATTTTTTTTTCTGGACCCCCCTCTCCCTCATGTTTAGCCCCATTGTTTTTAAGATTTTGAGACGTTCACCCCATTAGTTTGGCGATTTTAAGACCCGTAGCCCCATTTCTGTCAATTTTAAGACCATTCGTTCCATTTAGGTGTCGATTTTTTCCTGGCGAGCGATAGCGAGCCTGTAATTTAAGGGGAACATTTTTCGCCCTTAACATTTAAAAAATTTAACATTTTTCGGCCGGGACATTTTTCTACCGAAAAATGTACACATTTATTTTGAAAGGGGGTCTAGGGAGAGTATTTTAAGCTTGATGGAAGTCTAGGGAATCAACTAAAAAATCTCCCCCTTAAGCATACTACGTTGAACTGAGGATGTGACGTGACATGTTCAGCAAAAATCCTATGGTATGTATGAATAGGGAGAAAATAGCATAATTAAGTGGTTTGTACAATGAAGAAAGCTATAGAAGCTACGGTAATATATATATATATATATATATATATATATATATATATATATATATATATATATATATATATATATATATATATATATATATATATATACCGGTATACATATATGATAAGTGATGTTTGACAGGAACTTGAAACAACAAACTAGAGAATTTAAGTTGAAATTACAACTGGACATCAAATTTGTCATATGAAGAGAATAACGTACAGTGCAGGTACAGTCGCGCTAATAAGTCATGTCCCAGCTGGCATTACGTTTGGCTCGCTCTGTGTTGTATTAAGGGGAGGTTTTTAGTTAGTTCGCTAGACCTTCATCAAGCTTAACATTACAGCCCCTAGACCCCCTTTGAAGATAAATTTGTACATTTTTCGGTAGAAAAATGTCCCGGCCGAAGGCCGATTCCTCTTAAATTACAGGCTCGCTATCGCTCGCCAGGAAAAAATTGACACCTAAATGGCACGAAAAGTCTTAAAATTGACAGAAATGGGGCGAAAGTTCTTAAAATCGCCAAACTAATGGGGCGAACGTCTTATAATATCAAAAGCAATGGGGCTAACCATGAGGGAGAAAGGGGTCAAGAAAAAAATCCCTCAAGTGGAGATCTCCCCTTAATGCCTGTCAGATGTTGAATAGGGTGGGTAAGTGTATAAGGAACATGTTTGTATATTTCACTCGATATGAAGAAATGAAGCTTATAGATATGGCTGATACCAATTATTGATCACAAATATACTTGGTGCCGAGCCATGACTTATTAGCGCGACTGTACACCAAGGGCTTGCCTTAAGAGTATGTAGCTGGTATGTATATCATTTGGGTTTGGCATTTGATGACTAACTGGCAATTAACCCATTTTTTTACCGACGACGTTATTTTCTATTTGATGCTAGCTATATTTCGACGATTTTGTGCAGCTTAAGAAGGATCTGTGGTAGTATAAAGGTACAGCGAGGCCTGATAAATGCTGGAGGCCGTTCTTAAGCTGAATACATTGGTTTAACAGTAGCCAGAATATAGTTAATTCAAAATACGTCGCCGGTATAGAAGGGGTTATGCTGAGAAATACTTAAAGAAAACAATTGTGTAAATTAAATTCCTAGTTACTAATCAATGCTTAAGGGGAGGTTTCCACTTGAGGGATTTTTTTCTTGACTCCTTTCTCCCTCATGGTTAGCCCCATTGCTTTTCTATTTTTAAGACGTTCGCCCCATTATTTTGACGATTTTAAGAACTTTTGACCCATTTCTGTCAATTTTAAGACCTTTCGTGCCATTTAGGTGTCGATTTTATCCTGGCGAGCGATAGCGAGCCTGTAATTTAAGAGGAACCGGCCTTCAGCCGGGACATTTTTCTACCGAAAAATGTACAAATTTATCTTGAAAGGGGCTGAAGGGGGTGTAATCTTAAGCTTGATGGATACCTAGAGACCAAACTAAAAACCTCCCCTTAAGATCTATTAACGCGACGTCTTTCATTATATTCTGACCACTATTAGCTTACTCTATTCAGCTTAGGAAGCCTCTCTAGCCATTATAAAGCTTCGACCCATCTCAATCAACCCTTTTAATGAACCACAGATCCTTCTTAAACTGTATAACATCGTCTATATATATAGCCGGAGTGATATACAAAAGACGTCGCCGGTACTGAAGGGGTTAATGGGAGGATTAAGGGGAGATTTCCACTCGAGGGATTTTTGTCTTGACCCCTTTCTCCCTCATGGTTGTTAGCCCCATTGCTTTTGATATTTTAAGACGTTCGCCCCATTAGTTTGGCGATTTTAAGAATTTTCACCCCATTTCTGTCAATTTTAAGACTTTTCGTGCCATTTAGGTGTCGATTTTTTCCTGGCGAGCGATAGCGAGCCTGCAATTTAAGAGGAATCGGCCTTCGGCCGGGTCATTTTTCTACCGAAAAATTTACAAATTTATCTTGAAAGGGGGTCAAGGGGGTTTAATTTTAAGCTTGATGGAGGTCTAGGGAATAAACTAGATACCTCCCCTTAATAACTACACTCGCATACCGATGTACATAAGTTCCACCTCTTTACATTAACAGAAAACGTATTACAATGTTTTGGTGTGACTGAAACTATCTTCTGAAAAATCTATTAGATTTATTTCGCTCCAACACCAAACACCTCCCAACGAAATGAATGAAAGCATGTGATCCACCGGGATTCGAACCTGGGTTACCACACACACATATTTTGTGTAAACACTAACCATTACACCATCAAGACAGTTATAAATACAGTACATGACTACGATTAGTATCCATGTATCGAATACTGAACATTAATATAATTCTGTAATATACCCAACCGTACTTCTGAATAGCCTAATAGTTAAGGGCAGGTTTTTAGTTGATTCCCTAGACTTCCATCAAACTTAAAATTACTCCCCCTAGACCCCCTTTCAAGATAAATTTGTAAATTTTTCGGTAGAAAAATGTCCGGGCCGAAGGCCGATGCCCCTTAAATTACAGGCTCGCTATCGCTCGCCAGGAAAAAATCGACACCTAAATGGCACGAATGGTCTTAAAACTGACAGAAATGGGGCGAGGGTTCTTAAAATCGCCAAACTAATGGGGCGAACGTCTTAAAATCTCAAAAGCAATGGTGCTAAACATGACTGAGAAAGGGGTCCAGAAAAAAAAATCCTCCAGGTGGAAATCTCCCCTTAAGTGAGAGGAAAGATGTAATATAAGATCTTCTATAAACAGTTACAACATTGTCTGCTATCAGTCATTCTGTTCCATGTGTATAGGTCTTTTCATTGACAGTGTACTTATAAAGCAACCTGGCACATGTCGTCCTCAGTCCTCCCTCTCTGCACCCTCTCCAAACTGCCACAAACTGAGTCTTCCGTGTCTCCTCACACCTCCACCCTGCCCGGAATAGAACTCGGGGTCAGCACACACACACTCAATCTCACACTCTCAAACACACACACACACACACACACACACACACACACACTCACTCACACACACACACACACACTGACTCCTTCACACACACACACACACACACACACACACACACACACACACACACACACACACACACACACACACACACACACACACTCCTTCACAAACACACGCACACACACACTCACACTCACACAATTCAGCTTCTCTTATATAAAGCAAAGTATGGCGAAACTCTCCTTGTTATCGGTATTTACACACACACACACACACACACACACTCACTCGCTCTCACACACACACTCACACAATTCAGCTTCTCTTATATAAAGCAAAGTATGGCGAAACTCTCCTTTTTATCGGTATTTACACACACACACACACACACATACACACACACACACACACATACTCACTCTCAAACACACACTCACACAATTCAGCTTCTCTTATATAAAGCAAAGTATGGCGAAACTCTCCTTTGTATCGGTATTTACACACACACACACATACATACACACACACACACATACTCACTCGCTCACTCACTCACACACACACACATTCACACTGTGTGATGGAAGTCTAGGGAATCAACTAAAAACCTCCCCTTAAGGCATATAGATGAATAATATTAACAGCATGTAATTTTCATTTGTAGCAACGAGAGGGGCGCTGGTGTTGAATGACCTACCTAAAGCCGCTATCACACGGACAACTTTCGCCAAACAAGAACATTTCGCCTTGCAGCTTTGCGAAATTATCACACGGTACAGTCGGATACCACCACAGTCTCTCTAGCCCACTCGTAAGAATTCGTGGACTTCCTATGTATTTCTTTATGCAATTATGTCTATCTGAAATAGGTAGAACTTTCTGCAATTAATAGTATATATAGTTTTGTAGTTGATGTGTAGACAATTATATTCATAAATTAGTTTCCAGAGATATACGTCCACAATTAGGAGGTGCAGTCCACGAATAGTTATGAGTGGGTTCAGAAAAAACGGTCTGCCTCCCCTTAAGCGAGATGATTTCGAAGCCTGCTGATTGCTAGAGGCCCTTTCTAAACTGAATAAAATCGTCTAATAGTAGCCAAAATGTAGTTGGTAGAGAAAGGGTTAATAGGGATTTATCGGCATTTACGGGGAGGCAGACCGTTTTTCTGGACCCCCTTCTCCCTAATGTTTAGCCCCACTAGTTTTGAGATAATAAGACGTTCGGCCCATTAGTTTGGCGATTTTAACACCTTTCGCCCCATTTCGTTGTCAATTTTAAGACCTTTCGTGCCATTTAGGTGTAAATTATTTCCTGGCGAGCGATAGCGCGAGCCTACAATTTTAAGAGGAACCGGCCTTTTCCGGTCTAGGGAGGAAACTAAAAAAATATATGAATGAATTAATTAATAGACCAAACAAACGGCTAAGTGGTTGGGGTCGATTTTTTCATATATTTTTCTAATTTCCACCCTAGACCTCCATCAAACTTAAAAATACAACATCAGGAACCTTTCCTAAATTACAATCTCTTAATAATAAATACCTGTAGAAAACTTAATATTCTTTTTCCTTTACAAAACATTTACGTTTCTTACATTAAGTTAAAGTTTCTCAGTAATTGTTCACCGAAAATGTCTGACAGAACATCAGGGTCTAGCACAGGTGGGGGTCGGGGTCGGGGTGGTGGTGGTGGTGGCGTCCCTCGAGGTAGTGGGCCCGCTACGCGTTGGAGCCCTACCACAATAACCAAACGAGCCGCACAGGTTGCCGCCACCAGGGCCAAGGAGGCGGCCATGAACCGGGAGAGGGCGAGGGGCTGGAGGTAGGAGCAGGGGGCATAGGCGGCGGCCAAGACAAAACAAGCAGCACAGGTAGCCGTCACCAGGGCCAAGGAGGCGGCCAACAACCGGGAGAGGGCGAGGGCCTGGAGGTAGAAGTAGGAGGCGGCGGCGAAACCCAAAGCCAAGACCTCTACTCCATCCCACCAACTCCACGCCTCGTCCCCTTAGCCTTTGGTCTCCCCACAGGTCACTAGCACCTCGACCACCAACACAAAAGTGTACCAATCCCCGTCGTGGAATAGTACCGCAGTAACCAAAGAGGCTGCACGGGTGGCCTCCATTAGGTCCAGTGAGGCGGCCTCCAACCGGCTTCGAGCAAGGGCCTGGCGGTAGAGGTAGGAGGCGGCGGCGAAGACCAAAGCCAAGACCTCCACTCCATCCCACCAACTCGACGCCTCTTAGCCTTTGGTCTACCCACAGGTCACTAACACCGGGGACGACTCGCAGATTCGCCCAGAGGACAGTTTGGAAGGCGACAATCCCTCCCCCAACCCTGGCGACGATTGCAACCTCTCTCCTACCACTTCAGTTTGAGCTAGCTGTTTTAACGATCTCTCCCCTATCCTCTTGAAGTGATAGGTTTGTCCTTTTTCTATACCTCCGTCCCCTATCCTGTTTGTGCCTGTTTGTGATAGGCCTATACAGAGGGGGATGGGGTCACGTGACATATAGAGGGGGATGGGGTCACGTGACATACAGAGGGGGATGGAGGGTGGGGTCCCGTGACATACAGAGGGGGATGGAGGGTGGGTTCACGTGACATACAGAGGGGGATGGGGTCACGTGACATATAGAGGGGGGGTCAATGTGACATATAGGGGGGGGGGGTCACGTGACATACAGAGGGGGATGGGGTCACGTGACATACAGAGGGGGATGGGGGTGGGGTCACGTGACATACAGAGGGGGAGAGGATGATCAATCCATTAACTCTCGCCGACAACACCATTATTTTTCAATTGTTAGCCAGGAGCCTGAGCTGCCTGATGGAAGCGATATCGAAGGCGAGGCTATAGATCTCGGTAAGCGGTAGTTATTACGCGCAATCAAGATTTCACAGCGAGTTATGGACAAAGAGGATACCTGGAAGTTTAGTAAATAGAGAGGGTACAGTAACGTGACATACAGAGGGGGATGGGGTCACGTGACATACAGAGGGGGATGGGGGTGGGGTCACGTGACATATACAGAGGGGGAGAGGATGATCAATCCATTAACTCTCGCCGACAACACCATTATTTTTCAATTGTTAGCCAGGAGCCTGAGCTGCCTGATGGAAGCGATATCGAAGGCGAGGCTATAGATCTATCGGTAAGCGGTAGTTATTACGCGCAATCAAGATTTCACAGCGAGTTATGGACAAAGAGGATACCTGGAAGTTTAGTAAATAGAGAGGGTACAGTAACGTGACATACAGAGGGGGAGAGGGTGGCTAAAGTCATTGACTACACAAGAATCAAGGCTTATGGTGTGTTTTATGGGGCTTTATTAGTGTTGTCTTGTCTTTATTAATGTTGGCTCGCTATAGCGAGCCTGATGGTAACAAAGGCTTTAAAGTATCCCCAATAGGCTCAACACAGCTAACTCAAAGACAACTGCAGAGGTTGAAGTAACTAAACTAAAGGTTTCTAAATACCCCTGATGGTAACAAAGGCTTTAAAGTAACCCCAATAGGCTCAAAATCGCGTCATATGTCGGAGAGGGTTAATCCCTTCTGTACCGGCGACATTTCTTATATTCTAGCTAAATTTATCTTGAAAGGGGGACATGGGGGTGTAATCTTAAGCTTGATGGATATCTAGGGACCAAACTAAACACTCCCCTTAAGATATTGTATAAGTCCAAGACGACCATGGAGGCAGCTGTTTCCCTCGCATACTTCAAGTTCAAGGCCAGGAGTCAGACAATTGCCTCACGATCTTCATTAACTCATCTCCACCTTATGATCAATCCATTAACTCTCGCCGACAACACCATTATTTTTCAATTGTTAGCCAGGAGCCTGAGCTGCCTGATGGAAGCGATATCGAAGGCGAGGCTATAGATCTATCGGTAAGCGGTAGTTATTACGCGCAATCAAGATTTCACAGCGAGTTATGGACAAAGAGGATACCTGGAAGTTTAGTAAATAGAGAGGGTACAGTAACGACTTACATGTTGAGTGTTTGTTTAACGGTACAGTACTTGAAAAGTAGACAGAATGGATACAAAACATCATATGTGGAGGAGCACTTTATTGACAACGTTTCACAGATAGCTTCTTCAGGTCCTGAAGAAGCTATCTGCGAAACGTTGTCAATAAAGTGCTCCTCCACATACGGTGTTTTGTATTCGTTCAGCTTTTTGTTTTCATAAGAAATTATTTCAAGACCAATTACTATAATCCTTTCAGTGTAGGCTACAGTACAATGAATCGTTCTATAAACATTCTATTCTGGCTATTAGTAGACAAGGCGAACAGGTTGTCTGGTCTCAGTATAACATAGGTTCTATCTATCCATCTATCTATCTATTGCCTGACGCCGTGATCCCCGAAGGGGTGGCCACGAACGTACCGCCCCCATGCACCTCTGTCCCTAGTCAGTCGACGCCCCTCCTCCCAACCAGAACCGCCTTCATTCATATACTTCCTCACTCCATCCTTCCACCTCTCCTTCGGTGCACCTCTCCCTCTCTGTCCTTCCACCTCGCTCTCGTACACCCTCTTAGTCATTCTCTCGCTTTCCATACGTTCCATATGGCCGAACCATCTCAAGTTGTTCCTTTTCACACTTTCCAGCACATCTACCTCCACACCACACCTCCTTCTTACTTCCTGGCTATTAGTAGACAAGGCGAACAGGTTGTCTGGTCTCAATATAGCATAGGCTCTCTAGTACACACATATATATATACTTATTTGACCGCGATCCGATAACGCCGATGCGCGCGTCGTGAGATCGATATCGGCACATTTTTTGTTCAGACCCTCTAGCCGGCAATTAGCGCGGGAAACTGTATAGAACGATTACCGTCAACAGATAGAAGAAGAAGAAGGATACATATAAATAATGTTCTCGTGTGATGTAAACGCAAAGTGGAACAAAGGAGAACCAGAAGTATTGTATAAGGTTGAATATATTAATCTCTATCAAACATTATTGAGTTATATATTTTATGCCCCGACTGTACCGGCGACGTCTTAAGTCATTATACTCTGACAATTTTATTCAGCTTAGGAAGGGCGTCTACCCATTATAAGTATGCAGGTTATCTCAATTAATAATCCTTTCTGCTACCGTATATCCCTCCGTATATCCCTACCGTATATCCCTACGTATATCCCTCCGTATATCCCTACCGTATATCCCCACCGTATATCCCTCCCGTATATCCCTACCGTATATCCCTCCGTATATCCCTACGTATATCCCTCCGTATATCCCTACCGTATATCCCTCCGTATATCCCTACGTATATCCCTACCGTATATCCCCACCGTATATCCCTACCGTATATCCCTACCGTATATCCCTCCGTATATCCCTACCGTATATCCCTCCGTATATCCCTACAGTATATCCCTCCGTATATCCCTCCGTATATCCCTCCCGTATATCCCTACCGTATATCCCTCCGTATATCCCTCCCGTATATCCCTACCGTATATCCCTCCGTATATCCCTACAGTATATCCCTCCGTATATCCCTCCCGTATATCCCTACCGTATATCCCTCCGTATATCCCTCCCGTATATCCCTACCGTATATCCCTACAGTATATCCCTCCGTATATCCCTCCCGTATATCCCTCCCGTATATCCCTACCGTATATCCCTCCGTATATCCCTCCCGTATATCCCTCCCGTATATCCCTACAGTATATCCCTCCGTATATCCCTCCCGTATATCCCTACCGTATATCCCTGCCGTATATCCCTACAGTATATCCCTCCGTATATCCCTCCCGTATATCCCTGCCGTATATCCCTACCGTATATCCCTACCGTATATCCCTCCCGTATATCCCTCCGTATATCCCTCCGTATATCCCTCCCGTATATCCCTACAGTATATCCCTCCGTATATCCCTCCGTATATCCCTCCGTATATCCCTCCCGTATATCCCTACAGTATATCCCTACCGTATATCCCTGCCGTATATCCCTCCCGTATATCCCTACCGTATATCCCTACCGTATATCCCTACCGTATATCCCTACCGTATATCCCTACCGTATATCCCTCCGTATATCCCTCCCGTATATCCCTACCGTATATCCCTGCCGTATATCCCTACCGTATATCCCTCCCGTATATCCCTACCGTATATCCCTACAGTATATCCCTCCGTATATCCCTACCGTATATCCCTGCCGTATATCCCTACCGTATATCCCTCCCGTATATCCCTACCGTATATCCCTGCCGTATATCCCTACCGTATATCCCTACCGTATATCCCTCCCAAGCTTCATACAATCGTCTAAATGTAGCGGAAGACAAATATAAAAGACGTCGACGGTACAGAAGGGGTTAAGGGGAGATTTCCACTTGAGGGATTTTTTCTGGACCCCTTTCTCCCTCATGTTTAGCCCCATTGCTTTTGAGATTTTAAGACGTTCGCCCCATTAGTTTGGCGATTTTAAGAACTTTCACCCCATTTATGTCACTTTTACGACCTTTCGTCCCATTTAGGTGTCGATTTTTTCCTGGCGAGCGACAGCGAGCCTGTAATTTAAGAGGAACCGGCCTTCGGCCGGGAAATTTTTTTACCGAAAAATTTACAAATTTATCTTGAAAGGGGGTCATGGGGGTGTAATTTCAAGGTTGATGGAAGTCTAGGAAACACACTAAAAACCTCCCCTTAAGTACGAACACAGCCTTTTAATTACATATAGCAAATATAAAGGGATTATATATATATATATTTATCAGCAAATACATTACACTATTACATTTGAGAGGGGAACAACAACAACAACAACAACAACAGCAAATATACATAGAGACAAAGGATAACCGTTGAGGATACTGTATTAGCTCACAACACCAATCAGAGAACGGTAACGACCCCATACACCCAACCAAGGAAGCGCTAACGAGTCAATTGGAAACACAGGTATTACATTGCTATATATGATGACTCGGCAATATATGCGTTCATTAAGGCGGGTTTTGTTTTTTTTCTTTTTCTTCGCTAGACCTCCATCAAGCTTTAAAACAAATTAGACCCCCTTTCAACCTCCATCAAGCTTAACTTAACACCCCCTAGACCCCCTTTCAAGCTCCATCAAGCTTTAAAAAACACCTCCTAAGCCCCCTTTCAAGCTCCATCACGCTTTAAAAAACACCCCGTAGACCCCCTTTCAACCTCCATCAAGCTTAACTTAACACCCCCTAGACCCCCTTTCAAGCTCCATCAAGCTTTAAAAAACACCTCCTAAGCCCCCTTTCAAGATAAATTTGTAAATTTTTCGGTAGAAAAATGTCCCGGCCAAAGGCCGATTCCTCCCAAAATTAGACTCGCTATCGCTCGTCAGGAAAACAAAAAACCTAAATAGCACGAAAGTTCTCAATATTGACAAAGAAATGGAGCGAACGGTCTTAACATCGCCAAACTAATGGGGCAAACATCTTAAAATCTGCAAACTAATGGGGGGGGGGGAAGGGGATCTAGAAAAACGAGCCCTCTCCCCTTATATAACTCGGTACAGAGAACGGTAACGACCCCATACACCCAACCAAGGAAGCGCTAATGAGTCAATTGGAAACACAGGTATTACATTGCTGTATATGATGACTCGGCAATATATGCGTTCATTAAGGCGGGTTTTTTTTTTTTTTCTTTTTCTTCGCTAGACCTCCATCAAGCTTTAAAACAAATTAGACCCCCTTTCAACCTCCATCAAGCTTTAAAAAACACCCCCTAGACCCCCTTTCAACCTCCATCAAGCTTTTAAAAAAAACTTAGACCCCCTTTCAACCTCCATCAAGCTTTAAAACAAATTAGACCCCCTTTCAACCTCCATCAAGCTTTAAAAAACACCCCCTAGACCCCCTTTCAACCTCCATCAAGCTTTTAAAAAAACCTTAGACCCCCTTTAAACCTCCATCAAGCTTTAAAAAACACCCCCTAGACCCCCTTTCAACCTCCATCAAGCTTTAAAAAACACCCTCTAGACCCCCTTTCAACCTCCATCAAGCTTTAAAAAACACCCCTTAGACCCACTTTCAACCTCCATCAAGCTTTAAAAAACACCCTCTAGACCCCCTTTCAACCTCCATCAAGCTTTAAAAAACACCCCCTAGACCCCCTTTCAACCTCCATCAAGCTTTAAAAAACACCCCCTAGACCCCCTTTCAACCTCCCATCAAGCTTTAAAAAACACCCTCTAGACCCCCTTTCAACCTCCATCAAGCTTTAAAAAACACCCTCTAGACCCCCTTTCAACCTCCCATCAAGCTTAAAAATACACCTCCTAAACCCTTTGAAAATAAATTTGTACATTTTTCGGTAGAAAAATGTCCGGCCGAAGGCCGATTCCTCCCAAAATTACAGACTCGCTATCGCTCGTCAGGATAAAATCGACACCTAAACAGCACAAAAGTTCTTAATATTGACAAAGAAATGGGGCGAAAGGTCTTAAAATCGCCAAACTAAAGGGGCAAACCTCTTAAAATCTCGAAATTAATGGGGCTAAAAAAAATGAGGGAGAAGGGGGATCTAGAAAAACGGCCCAATATAGCCCAGACCAAGGAAGTGCTAGTATTACTGTATATATATGACTCGGCAATAATATATATGACTACTCGGCAATAATATATATGACTCGGCAATAATATATATGACTCGGCAATAATATATATGACTCGGCAATAATATATATGACTCGGCAATAATATATATGACTCGGCAATAATATATATGACTCGGCAATAATATATATGACTCGGCAATATATATATGACTCGGCAATAATATATATGACTCGGCAATAATATATATGACTCGGCAATAATATATATGACTCGGCAATAATATATATGACTCGGCAATAATATATATGACTCGGCAATAATATATATGACTCGGCAATAATATATATGACTCGGCAATAATATATATGACTCGGCAATAATATATATGACTCGGCAAATATATATGACTCGGCAATAATATATATGACTCGGCAATAATATATATGACTCGGCAATAATATATATGACTCGGCAATAATATATATGACTCGGCAATAATATATATGACTCGGCAATAATATATATGACTCGGCAATAATATATATGACTCGGCAATAATATATATGACTCGGCAATAATATATATGACTCGGCAATAATATATATGACTCGGCAATAATATATATGACTCGGCAATAATATATATGACTCGGCAATAATATATATGACTCGGCAATAATATATATGACTCGGCAATAATATATATGACTCGGCAATAATATATATGACTCGGCAATAATATATATGACTCGGCAATAATATATATGACTCGGCAATAATATATATGACTCGGCAATAATATATATGACTCGGCAATAATATATATGACTCGGCAATAATATATATGACTCGGCAATAATATATATGACTCGGCAATAATATATATGCGATCATTACGGAAACACATGAAACCACCGTGTCTCTGCACATCATATTGTTAAGGGAACCCACCTCGCTTGTTTTCTCTTTCTCTCCCTCTCTCTTTGGCTTGTATCCATTCGGCCCCATTCAGCCTACTGTTTTAAGACGTTTACCCCCATCCAGGTGTAAATATTTCCTGGCGAGCGGTAGCGAGCCAGTATATATATCATTTTTTTACAGCAAACTAAATTTGTAAATTTTTCGATAGAAAAATTTCTCCGGCGAAGCCGGATTTCTCCATACAATGCTGGCTTGCTATCGCTCGCCAGGAAGAAATCGACACCTAGATGGGGATAAACATCTTAAAACAGTTGGCTGAATGGGGCCGAATGGATACAAGCCAGGGAAAGAGAGAAAAGGAGAGAAAGATAAAACAAAGTCGGTGACCCTACAGTATATGACTCGGCAATATATACGCGATCATTACGGCGGGGTTTTCATATAGCCTTGTATTTAACACCACCGATGGGAAAATACCCCTTTGAAGCTCTGGCGCGTTTTAGCAGTTTTATTTTGGCTATCATTAGACGATTTTCCGCAGCTTAGGAAGGATCTGTGGGTTTTAGAAGGGTAAATAATTTGAAGCTCTGACGCGTTTTAGCAGTTTTATTTTGGCTATCATTAGACGATTTTCCGCAGCTTAGGAAGGATCTGTGGGTATTAGAAGGGTAAAGACCATCTCAATCAACCCTTTGACTTCCATATACCCTTCCTAATCTGAATAAAATCGTCTAATAATAGCCAGAAAACTAAAACAAAGGAAGCGCGTCATCGATTCTCAGAGGGTTACTATAATAATGGGAATTTAAGGGGGTAGTGTTTTTGGGTTTGTTTCTACTTAAGGGGAGATTTCCACTTGAGGGACTTTTTTCTTGACCCCTTTCTCTCTCATGTCTATCTAGCCCCATTGCTTTTGAGATTTTAAGACGTTCGCCACAATAGTTTGGCAATTTTAAGAACTTTTGCCCCATTTATGTCACTTTTAAGACCTTTCGTGCCATTTAGGTGTCGATTTTTTCCTGGCGAGCGATAGCGAGCCTGTAATTTAAGAGGACCCGGCCTTCGGCCGGAAAAATTTTCTACCGAAAAATGTACAAATTTATCTTGAAAGGAGGTCAAAGGGGTGTAATTTCAAGCTTGATGGAAGTCTAGGAAACGCACTAAAAACCTCCCCTTAAGTACGTATTTATTTAATTATGAGTTTCCTCGCTAGACCTCCATCAAGCTTTAAAAAACACCCCCTAGACCCCCTTTCAAGATAAATTAGTACATTTTTCGGTAGAAAAATGTCTTTGCCTTTACCAGTATTGCTGTCTTAATATACACTCGCTCGCTGTGACATCACAAATTTAACAAACTCAAACGTCTTCCTTTAGATAAGATTATTCATCCTAATAAGAAGAAGTTTCGTTCCTATACTTCCTGTTTGTATGTAGTTCATTAAAAAAAAAAAAAAAAAAAAAAAATATATATATATATATATATATATACCGGTATATACGGTATATATTATTCTAAACAATTAAGTTCCCTTTAAGGAAGGTAGACCGTTTTTCTGGACCCCCTTCTCCCTAATGTTTAGCTCCACTAGTTTTGAGATTATAAGACGTTCGGCCCATTAGTTTGGCGATTGTAACCTTTCGCCCCATTTCGTTGTCAATTTTAAGACCTTTCGTGCCATTTAGGTGTCGATTATTTCCTGGCGAGCGATAGCTAGTATGCAATTTTAAGAGGAACCGGCCTTCGGCCGGGAAATTTTTCTACCGAAAAATGTACAAATTTATCTTGAAGGGGGGGTCTATTTTTTCTTTTCTTCTAAGCTTGATGGACGTCTAGGGATGAAAATAAAAAAACATATGAATACATTAATTAATAGACCAAACAAACGGCCAGTCTCCCCTTAAATACGAACCGACCAAATCAAGTCTGCCTCGGGTTTAATCACTCCCGAGAAGTCAAGATCTATTCAGGGCTTTTGCAAATTGAAATGTCAGTTCGTCAGGGTCTAAATGCACCGTACCCTCCTTCCTTTCACTGAATTACTAAGGCATGTTTTGAGGAGCAGGGCGATGGATAGATGGATAGGTTGATGAATGGATAAATATGAGAGGTAGATAAAAAGATGGGTGATTTGATGAATGGATTAATATGAGAGGTAAATTATGATGGAGGGAAATGGCGATAGAGCAGGTACCAGGTAGATACATGGAGATAAAAAGATATGCTCATAGATAGATAGATACAAAGATAAACAAACAAATTCAGGCAATTACTGCTGCTTTTAAAAGTGTATACCTCTCTCTCTCTCTCATATATATATATATATATATATATCTGTATATATACTGCCTGTAGCGATTGCCTCTCCCAGAGGTGAACAATTTATTTTGGCTGTCACCCTTTTAACTCTGGGGGAGGCACTCGCTACAGGCAGTTCTGCCTTTTGTCTCCCTCACTCACATCGAAAAAAAAAACCCAGTATCAGTATAATTATATACT
>CM064527.1:2404858-2477358 GCA_032716605.1 Paralithodes platypus
GAAGGTGGTGAGAATAAATTGCATGAGGGTAAACGAGCAGAAAAGGCAGAGATAAATGAGAAATCCATGATGCTGCTGATGGTGGCAGGAATGTGGGCAGGTGGGCTGACAACAAATCGTTTAGGTAGCGCCAACGAACTGGACAATAATCTTGATCCCGGACCTCTCTGTAACTCAAAAGGGCCTAGAGCAAACTGGCTGTAAATATCCACACCTATTTTCTGCTGGTGGACTCTTCCCAAATGATAGAAACGTCAGCCCGATTGCTTTCATTCATTTCGAGTTATATCCACACCTATTTCCTGGTGGACTCTTCCCAAATGATAGAAACGTCAGCCCGATTGCTTTCATTCATTTCGAGTTATATCCACACCTATTTCCTGGTGGACTCTTCCCAAATGATAGAAACGTCAGCCCGATTGCTTTCATTCATTTCGAGTTATATCCACACCTATTTCCTGGTGGACTCTTCCCAAATGATAGAAACGTCAGCCCGATTGCTTTCATTCATTTCGAGTTATAAGAAGTTAAGGGGTCCAGGTTATTGTCAAGTTCGTTGGCGCTACCTATAGTGACGAAGAGGAGGACGCAATCATATCCAATTGTACTGAGAATTTGATGCGGTTTTTCAATGTGTGTGTTTGTGTGGGGTTTTTTTCAGCGTTTTGATGTGTTCACTCTTACAGTTTGGCTTAAGTGTTATAGTGTGTGTGTGTGTGTGTGTGTGTGTGTGTGTGTGTGTGTGTGTGTGTGTGTGTGTGTGTGTTACTCACTCAGTTACTTGTTCGTCAAGGGGAATCCACGCAATGCGAGCTAAGCTCATTATTATCGCGCCTCCTTAACTGGGAATGTATTGTGTGAAATGCATGTTGTGTTTTATGTACTGTTGGAATGGCTGTGGATGTGTGTGTAGTCTGTATTTTAGCCAATTGGCGACATCGGAAACTAAGGCTTAGGGTGGATCTGTATGGTACCATTCTCACTATAGACGGTACCGTCTCGCCCGAAGGCTTAGGTAGCCATCAGCTTAGGTGAACCATATTATGATACCCATCTCGCCTTGTACCATTTTTGCCAACCCCAGATGGGACGTCACAACGTCGTCCACTTATTCCAGGTACCTATTTACAGCTAGGTGAACTGAGGCTAACACATGAAAGGAGACAAGCCCAATTTGTCTCCGCCCGGCCGGGGATTGAACCCCCGACCCCTCGTGTGTGAAACGAGAGCTCTACCTACTAGGCTACGGGCTGTGTGTGTGTGTGTGTGTGTGTGTGTGTGTGTGTGTGTGTGTGTGTGTGTGTCATGTTTCCCGAGATGCGTCAGATCATGTGCAGTGTTTATTATTAATTCATCAGCAATGTATATTAATGTGAACTTTATTTAATGCATGCAACGATCAGTTTAAGGAGCGCGTCCACACCATAGCGAATACTGTACGAAGGTTCGTGCAATGTCCTCTATAGAAGTCTCAGATGAAATACTAAATAAAGGGTGGTGACTATGTTCGGTAAAAGGGTGGTGGTGGTGGTGGAGGACGGTCACATAGGAAGGGTTGACCATACCTGAGGAAAGCAGCAGAGTCACCCCTGTGACATCAATTAATATGGTGCCAGGTAGGTAGGTAGGTGTGTGTGTGCTTTAGCTTTTGTACCTGCTTGTGAGAGTTGGTTTTTGTAGGGACGTGTGACTGTGTGTGTGTGTGTGTGTGTGTGTGTGTGTGTGTGTGTGTGTGTGTGTGTGTGTGTGTGTGTGTGTGTGTGTGTGTGTGTGTGTGTGTGTGTGTGTGTGCTTTAGCTTTTGTACCTTGTTGTGAGAGGTGTTTTTGTAGGGACGTGTGACTGTTACTCAGTTACTTGTTCGTCAAGGGGAATCCACGCAATGCGAGCTAAGCTCATTATTATCGCGCCTCCTTAACTGGGAATGTATTGCGTGAAATGCATGTTAAGTGTTTTATGTACTGTTGGAATGGCTGTGGATGTGTGTGTAGTCTGTATTTAGCCAATTGGCGACATCGGAAACGAAGGCTTAGGGTGGATCTGTATGGTACCATTCTCACTATAGACGGTACCGTCTCGCCCGAAGGCTTAGGTAGCCATCAGCTTAGGTGAACCATATGATACCCATCTCGCCTTGTACCATTTTTGCCAACCCCAGATGGGACGTCACAACGTCGTCCACTTATTCCAGGTACCTATTTACAGCTAGGTGAACTGAGGCTAACACATGAAAGGAGACAAGCCCAATTTGTCTCCGCCCGGCCGGGGATTGAACCCCCGACCCCTCGTGTGTGAGACGAGAGCTCTACCTATGTGTGTGTGTGTGTGTGTGTGTGTGTGTGTGTGTGTGTTAGTGTGTACTGTGAAATAACTATTCAGTATACACTCGACTGTAATACACAAGCACTACATTTTGTACATACCCAAAGAGGATTTGCTTATGATTTAATATGTACTGTATATTTGAATAACAAATATATATGTATGTATGTATGTTTGTATGCATGTATGTGTGTATGTAGGCCATAGCTGGGGGAGGCCGACTCGAGACAGAGCCGAAGAGTAACATGTAATAACAAATAAACATATACAAAATGTGGTCTTGTGATTTGATAATCTATCATCATATCTAGCAAAGCTGTATCCATTCCAATACTTCTATAAATAGATAATTGTAGTATCAGTTGATGTCTGCAAATACTACAGTTCAGTTTTTGTTTGCGTTTTCCCACAAGGAATTTGTTTTTTTAAATTTCAAATGCTCAGAATTAGGAAGCGCGTCGAGTGTACCTGTGAGACTGAGGTCCTGTGTTGACGCAGCATTAGTCACACCTTCATGGGAGGGAGAAAGTAAGGGGTGCTGTGGAATGGAGGGAATGTATGGGGATGGAGAATTGATGGTATCATAGGCTCCATTTGATTTCCTTATAAATCTTAACCCATTCAGTACGATGATGCCTTTCTTAGCCTTTTTTTTATACATATTTTGCTAGGCTGACCTTTCCATGAGTGGATGGAATGCAGAGTAACTGAGAATTGATGGGAAGTATATCACCTTTCTTAAGAATTAACTGCTATTGAGCTGCCATGCCGAAGTCATTTTTTATGGACAGGTACGGTCGCGCTGATAAGTCATGTCCCAGCTGTCATTACATTTGGATTGCTCTGTGCTGTATTAATGTCTGTCAGATGTTAAATAGGGTGGGTAAGTGTAGGAACATGTTTTTATATTTCACTCGATATGTAGAAATGAAGCTTAGATATTGATGATACCAATTAGTGATCAAAACATACTTGGTGCCGAGACATCACTTATTAGCGCGACTGTACGTGCCATTCGGGCTGTCTTCCAAAGCTTAGGCCAGTATTTCTTTGGCATACATAGTGTAAACAGCCGGGTATATATTGGAGGCAGCTCTTCACTGCATTATCATAGTAGGTGTGGACTGATATTGTCTGGTCCCTGGGCTTTGGATGTGTCCAATGATGGCATAATATTCCTGGCCACATTCTCTTCCACAGTGGTTGTGTAAAAAGTAGTTTCTGTTCAGTGGGTAATATTTGGCGGTTGTTGATGAGGATGAGACTTTAATTTTGCTAGAAATTTTTGTGTGCCAGGACTTCTGCTTTGTCTCTGCGTGCAGTAACGACACAACTTTTGTCAGTGGAGGGATGAAGTCGTCTCTAGCCATACCTTGCTGTCCTTACACATTGCTCCACCACCGTTTGTTTAATTCCTTCCATTTTGTAGTTTTCTTTTGACGTCAATTTTCCACCTTCGTTTTGCCCATAGTGTTGTTCGAACAAGTTGACGGCAGGAAAAACAATGGAGCTCATTGTTGCGTTCTATAGGGCTGTTTCTGTATGTTCTCCATCTCTTGTACTGTTCATCAGCAGCTAGCTTACAATAGAACCCAAACCAAGGTTGATCTGAGCTAATGGTAACAAATTAGCACAAGCCAGATTAGCAGCCATCGGGATACCAGAACAACAAGGGCACAAAAGACAGTCTACCTACACCGTGACGTGCCTTGGTTACTCGGAAGCCAACCAAATATGACGTGGCAACTGTTCAGTCAGCCCAGCAGTCCCCAAGAGAGACCTCAAGCACAAGAAGACCTTTTAGACCTCAAAGACAGCAATCCAAGTATAGCAGAGATATGATAGACTACACGAGCCGCCCTCACCAAGTTATCAATTGTACTAGGAGCAATCCTAGTCGAGGTAGGCTTGGTCCTATCAGAGGTGGGCTAGACGACAACAGAGACAGGCTCAATGCTGCCATAGGTAGGCTCGACACAACCAGAGGTGAGCTTGACGACACCAGAGACAGGCTCGATGCTGCCATAGGTAGGCTCGACACAACCAGAGGTGGGCTTGACGACACCAGAGACAGGCTCGACGCTGCCATAGGTAGGCTCGACACAACCAGAGGTGGGCTTGACGACACCAGAGACAGGCTCGATGCTACCAAGTGGGATCGACAACACCAGAGCCAGGCTTGACGCTGCTGTAGGTAGGCTCGACACAACCAGAGGTATGCTAGTTGCTGCCACACCAAAATCTGCAATAGCCAGTTCGAGACTCTCCTAAGGGCACGGTTTGAGACTCTCCCCATCGCCAATCGCTGAGAATACCAAGATCGCTGACGCAAGAATACGCAAGAATACTATGCCAGAGAAGAAGTCATTATTAGAAGAATCTACAAGCCTTCCCTCGACACCCGGAAAATCCCTGACGAATCAATTAACGTAATTAATCTCGTCCCTTCTTGAAACTCATTAACTTTTCCACTTAAGAATACAAAACACATAATTTTATGCATAGACGGTTCTTCTATCATTGAGATAATATTAAGATTTTAATATTAGAAGTTAATTTCATATCCACGTCTCATACGTAATTCAGGCTCGCTGGAATTTTTATATAATCTATCATAGTAAACCATGTGTGGGCAACATGACAAATGAGTGTTCCCCATTCTCTTTTGTCTGAACTCTAGTGCGTAACACACACACATTCACTTTTGAAAGAAAATAATTAATACCGAGTATCCTGAGAACTATTTCCATGTTATTCATTATGCTATTATTAATTTGAGTTCCTGACTTTATGTGTAATTAATGATTTAAGTATTGTGTAAACCATAAGTATATATATCCATATATTAGTTTATTTTTTGTGAAATTATTATTGTCTCCCCTATCAGTTTCACGTAATAAAACTGAATCAAGATAATATTTCGGTGGATGGGACTCGTTAGCCTTGGTCGGCAACTCATCTAGGGGAGACAACCTTATACAAATCCGGGTGGATGGGACTCGTCAACCTTGGTTGGCAACCTGTCTAGGGGAGTAAACCTGATACAAATCCGTACTGCTTACCTAAGGGTAAGGCAGGTTAGTGGATGGATTAGCCGAACACCACTGTAGAAAAATAGTGCTAACAAGATACACAGAGGGCCTCGGAGTCGGACGGATCATAAATTGAGTGGTCAATCCTGTAAGTCCTTCATTAAACTGGCTCGGGTTGTCCCTCTCACAGGGAATAGGTCCGCTTGGGAGCATTCTGTGTATGGCCACCATCGTAAGGGGAGTAAGGCGTCCGGCAATAGATAGATAGATAGAAGATAATATTACCACAACTGTTTCTTCCTGTGTACAAATAAAACTTATTACCCGTTTTGAATATATGATTTGCCTTGTTTCTACAGTGTGTATTAATATTGAATACTCTGTTCTTCCCACATGTTGAACCTAAACTAATTATTATCGCCCAGCATAACACAATTTATACTTTATCTATTCCTCTTATATTCACCTTCAAATGCTCTCTCTCTCTCTCTTCTTATTTGCTATCCTTTCCTTCCACTGTCCCTTACTCTCCACTGTTACTTAGCTCTCTCTACTAGAATTAAGTCCTGACAACCTCGCTGGGATCGTAAAGACTGTGTGGTCAGTGTGTATCATTGTAAATATATGTAAATCTCTCTCTCTCTCTCTCTCTCTCTCTCTCTCTCTCTCTCTCTCTCTCTCTCTCTCTCTCTCTCTCTCTCTCTCTCTTCCTATCTCTCTCTCTCTCTCTTCTCTCCTCTCTCTCTCTCTCTCTCTCTCTCTCTCTCTCTCTCTCTCTCTCTCTCTCTCTCTCTCTCTCTCTCTCTCTCTCTCTCTATCTCTCTCTCTCTCTCTCTCTCTCTCCTTTCATCTCCCCTCTCACGCCCCCCCCCCCTCTCCTTTCCTCCCCTCACCCTTAGAAACGAACAATATGGAACCTGTTAGCTGCCTATTTACCCGTGAGCGATGGCGGAGAGAGAGAGAGAGAGAGAGAGAGAGAGAGAGAGAGAGAGAGAGAGAGAGAGAGAGAGAGAGAGAGAGAGAGAGCCAGAGAGAGAGAGAGCCAGAGAGAGAGAGAGCCAGAGAGAACGAGAGCGAGAGAACGAGAGCGAGAGAGAACGAGAGCGAGCGAGAGAGAACGAGAGTGAGAGAACGAGAGCGAGAGAGAACGAGAGCGAGAGAGAACGAGAGCGAGAGAGAACGAGAGCGAGAGAGAACGAGAGCGAGAGAGAACGAGAGCGAGAGAGAACGAGAGCGAGAGAGAAAAGAACGAAATAGATAAACGAATATAAAACAGATACCACCAGAAGTAAAATAATGAGAGGAAATGAAAACCACGTCGAATCCAACCAGACGGATCCTAATGACACAATTGCCGACTTGCGAGCTTCGTTCTATAAGGAAGTTGTGAGCTGTAGACAACTATATTTAACAGAATTTACAGCTAAAATACGGTCGTAGTACATTTATAAATACATAACACTCATTTCAACATACCATTTATCCATCAAAAACTTACATTATTATTGCGTTTCTGTTTAATATCAATGTTCACGGCTCCAACTTCCTTATAGCCTGAAACTCGCAAGTCGTCAATTCCACAATAATTCTCCGGGTCTCAGCTGTATGTATGTATGTACTGTATGTATGTACTGTATGTATGTACTGTATGTATGTACTGTATGTATGTATGTACTGTATGTATGTACTGTATGTACTGTATGTATGTATGTATGTATGTATGTATGTATGTATGTATGAATGTGTATACTCAGGCCCAATCCCCACTTTTCCTTTTTTTTGAGAGAGTATAAATAGATAAATAAAGAAATATATAGGCCAACAAATAACCACTACCCCCCTTAACCCCTTCTGTACCGGAGACGTCTTTTACATTTGATTCTAGCTCTATATAGACGATTTTAGCCAGTTTAAGAATTGGCAACTCCAGCAATTGGCAGACTCAAGAATAGAAAACTATGAACACACACAAAAAACAAAATATACACATTCACACACACACACACACACACACATCTCAGCTACCAACACATAAATAATGATGACGGTCGTGTTTTCCGAAGAGCCGCTAATTGCAAGAAAAACAACTCCAGGATAATGACGAGAAAACCCCAGAAAATATAGCCTCAAATTGCTTCATTATCCTGTGAAACCCGTGATAAAGCCGGTATCAAATTTTGTTGTTTTTTAAACAAGCAGCCTAGTAAGGATCATTAGGTTTCTTGTTGCTTGCTTTCCTTTGTATTCCTTTGTATAGCCAACATTCGATGATCAAAAAAATTTTTGGCAGCATTTCTGGATTGATTTGCACTACTGTTTTAAGCCGGTATCACACGAGAGCTTTTATAGTCAACATTCGATGATCAAAAAAATTCTGGCAGCATTTCTGGATTATTTTGCACTGGTATCGGAAACTAGACTGATTTTGTACTGGTATCGGAAACCAGACTGATTTTGCACTGGTATCGGAAACTAGACTGATTTTGCACTGGTATCGGAAACTAGACTGATTTTGCACTGGTATCGGAAACTAAACTGATTTTGCACTGGTATCGGAAACTAAACTGATTTAGCACTGGTATCGGAAACTAAACTGATTTTGCACTGGTATCGGAAACTAGACTGATTTTGCACTGGTATCGGAAACTAGACTGATTTTGCACTGGTATCGGAAACTAGACTGATTTCGCACTGGTATCGGAAACTAGACTGATTTTGCACTGGTATCGGAAACTAGACTGATTTTGCACTGGTATCGGAAACTAGACTGATTTTGCACTGGTATCGGAAACTAAACTGATTTTGCACTGGTATCGGAAACTAGACTGATTTTGCACTGGTATCGGAAACTAGACTGATTTTGCACTGGTATCGGAAACTAGACTGATTTTGCACTGGTATCGGAAACTAGACTGATTTTGCACTGGTATCGGAAACTAAACTTGATGGTGTAGATGAATTTAGGGTACAGAAATATTCTAAATGTTTACCATACTAAGCTGCCAGACCAGTGTTGAGGATAAATGTTGAGGGAAAAAGCGCGTGTGTGATACCGGCTTAAGGTGAGGCAGACCGTTTTTCTGGACCCCCTTCTCCCTAATGTTTAGCCCCACTAGTTTTGCTATTATAAGACGTTTGGCCCATTAGTTTGGCGATTTTAACACCTTTCGCCCCATTTCGTTATCAATTTTAAGACCTTTCGTGCCATTTACGTGTCGATATTTTCCTGGCGAGCGATAGCGAGCCTGCAATCTTAAGAGGAACCGGCCTTTGGCCGGATTTTTTTTCTACCGAAAAATGTACAAATTTATCTTGAAGGGGGGTCTAGGGGGTGTTTTTCTAAGCTTGATGGAGGTCTAGGGAGGAAACTAAACAAATATATGAATACATTAATTAATAGACCAAACAGTCACTCTCCCCTTAACCCTTTCTGTACCGGATATGACCTTTTAACTTAATGCTGGCTACTATTAGACGATATTATCCAGTTAAATAATGGATCTCCAGCAATTAACAGGCTTCGAACTATCTTAATTAACCCTTTTTACTCCCACATATCCTTCTTAAAGGGAGACTGGCCGTTTGTTTGGTCTATTAATTCATTTATTCATATATTTGTTTAGTTTCCTCCCTAGACCTTCAAGATAAAAGTGTACATTTTTCGGTAGAATAATGTCCCGGCCAAAGGCCGGTTCCTCTTAAAATTGCAGGCTCGCTATTGCTCGCCAGGAACAAATTCACACCTAAATGGCACGAAAGGTCTTAACATTTACAATCAATTGGAGCAAAAGGTGTTAAAATCGCCAAACTAATGGGCCGAACGTCTTATAATCTCAAAACTAGTGGGGCTAAACATTAGGGAGAAGGGGGTCCAGAAAAACGGTCTGCCTCCCCTAAACTTGCACACACAATCGTCTAAACATAGCTAGACTATAATAGAAAAGACGTCGCCGGTACAGAAGGGGTTAAGGAGGAGGAGGGAGGTATGTGGTGGCGTTGGTTGCTCCCCCCCCCCCCCCCCCGCTGGTAGCGGAAGTCGACTTGGAATAATTATGCTTTGGCGTTATTTAAGGGGAACCCACCTCGCTTTTCTTCTCTTTCTCCTCCCTCTCTCTCTCTTTGGCTTGTATCCATTCGGCCCCATTCAGCCTACTGTTTGCAGACGTTTACCCCCATCCAGGTGTCAATATTTTCCTGGCGAGCAGTAGCGAGCCAGCATATATATATATTTTTGTTTTGGCAGCAAGCTAAATTTGTACATTTTTCGATAGAAAAATTTCTCCGGCGAAGCCGGATATCTCCATAGAACACTGGCTCGCTATCGCTCGCCAGGAAGAAATCGACACCTGGATGGGGATAAAAGTCTTCAAACAAATGGCTGAATGGGGCCGAATGGATACAAGCCAGGGAAAGAGAGAAAAGGAGAGAAAGATAAAACAAATCCGGTGACCCCCTTATTAAAGCTCTGGCATAATTTTGAAGCGATTTTCTTCTAGTTTTGGGCTGAATACATTTAATTTCATTCACACACTTGTTTAATCATTCAGTAGTGCCTGAATGAGCCCTAAAATAGCGGGAAAAATGCGTAAATATGCCCGTAGCGTATGGGTTAACCCTTTGAAGCTCTTGACGCGTTTTAGCAGTTTAAATGCGGAAATATGCCCGCAGCGTATGTTTTAACCCTTTGAAGCTCTTGACGCGTTTTAGCAGTTTATTTTGGCTATCATTAGACGATTTTATGCAGCTTAGGAAGGATCTGTGGGTATTAAAAGGGTAAATACTATCTCAATCAACCCTCTGACTTCCATAGACCGTTACTAATCTGAATAAAAGCCTCTAATAGTAGCCAGAAAACAGAACAGAAACGCGTATTGAAGCTTGAAAGGGTTAAGGGGGTAGTGCTTGAAAGGGTTAAGGGAGTAGTGCTTGAAAGGGTTAAGGGGTAGTGCTTGAAAGGGTTAAGGAGGTAGTGCTTGAAAGGGTTAAGGGAGTAGTGCTTTAAAGGGTTAAGGGGGTAGTGCTTGAAAGGGTTAAGGGAGTAGTGCTTGAAAGGGTTAAGGGGGTAGTGCTTGAAAGGGTTAAGGGAGTAGTGCTTGAAAGGGTTAAGGGGGTAGTGCTTGAAAGGGTTAAGGGGGTAGTGCTTGAAAGGGTTAAGGGAGTAGTGCTTGAAAGGGTTAAGGGGGTAGTGCTTGAAAGGGTTAAGGGGGTAGTGCTTGAAAGGGTTAAGGAGGTAGTGCTTGAAAGGGTTAAGGGAGTAGTGCTTGAAAGGGTTAAGGGGGTAGTGCTTGAAAGGGTTAAGGGAGTAGTGCTTGAAAGGGTTAAGGGGGTAGTGCTTGAAAGGGTTAAGGGAGTAGTGCTTGAAAGGGTTAAGGGAGTAGTGCTTGAAAGAGTTAAGGAGGTAGTGCTTGAAAGGGTTAAGGGAGTAGTGCTTGAAAGGGTTAAGGGGGTAGTGCTTGAAAGGGTTAAGGGGGTAGTGCTTGAAAGGGTTAAGGAGGTAGTGCTTGAAAGGGTTAAGGGAGTAGTGCTTGAAAGGGTTAAGGGGGTAGTGCTTGTTTTTTTGGTCCATATATTCATTTATTCAGTTGTTTTTTTAGTTTCCTCGATGGACCTCCATCAAGCTTAAAACAACACCCCATAGACCCCCCTTTAAGATATCGTTGTACATTTTTCGGTAGAAAAATGTTTTGGCCGAAGGCCGCTCGGAAACAATTGACACCCAAATGGTACGAAAGTCTTAATATTAAAATATAAATGGGGTATAGAGTCTTAAAATCGTTAAACTAATGGGCCGAACATCTTAACAACTAGAATACAATGGGGCAAAACACGAGGGAGAAGGGGTGCTAAAATACCAAGCCCATCTCCCGTCAAAGAGAGGCATAGTTGTCGCCAGAAAATTAACCCTTTCACGCATTTATGACGCAGAGGTTGCCAGATTAGCAATGAGAAATATTCTCACTCTTATAATTACCTCTCCAAAATTAGTTTTCTGCCCACAGCTAACTCAAAGACAACTGCAGAGGTTGAAGTAACTAAACTAAAGGTTTCTAAATACCCCTGATGGTAACAAAGGCTTTAAAGTATCCCTAATAGGCTCACAATCGCGTCATATGTCGGAGAGGGTTAATGTCAGAAATACTTTACATAATTGACAGCTGAACCCGTATGCCATCTTGTCTTCAGTTGTCTAAATTGCATAAAACAAAGGCAACACTATTAAATAGCATCAAGCAATTATCAGACTCCATTAAGTATATTGTGACTACGCATTAATTGCTCTTTCTGTGTCTTTCTCCTTGCATATCCTCTCCTTATCCATTTTATGACTCCGGGATTGGCTACTAACTGACTCACTGTGTTTTTTATATGTTAATACATTAAATCATTCTTACTAAAAGTGTCTTGCTAAAACTACTAAACTGCAGACTCTACCAAGCATACGGACAACTTAATCATGATCTATGTGTCCAATTGTGTTTTACGAGTATGGTAAAGTAGGATCCAGACACGCCAATTGCCGACTTGTGAGTTTCGTTCTATAAGGAAGTTGGAGCCGTGAACATCGATATTAAACAGAAATTCAAAACTAATGTACGTTTCTGATGGATAAACGGTATGTTGAATTGGGTTTTATGTATTTATAAATGTACTACGACCGTATTTTAGCTGTAAATTCTGTTAAATATCGTACTCTACAGCTCCAACTTCCTTACAGAATGAAACTCGCAAGTGGTCAATTGCCGACTTGTGAGTTTCGTTCTATAAGGAAGTTGGAGCCGTAGACAACGATATTTAACAGAATTACCAGCTAAAATACGGTCGTAGTACATTTATAAATACATAAAACCCAATGCAACATACCGTTTATCCATCAATAACTTACATTATTATTGCATTTCTGTTTAACCCTTTCAAGCTCTGACCCGTTTTAGCAGTATATATTTGGCTATCATTAGACGATTTTATGCAGCTTAGGAAGTATCTGTGGGTATTAAAAGAGTAAATACTATCTCAATCAAACCTTTGACTTCCATATACCGTTACTAATCTGAATAAAATTGTCTAATAGTAGCCAGAAACAGAACAGAAACGCGTATTGGAGCTTGAAAGGGTTAATATCGATGTTCACGGCCCCAACTTCCTTATAGCCAGAAACTCGCAAGTGGTGATTTGACGCGTAATAACAAATGCGAATCAAGGTAAAGTAGGATCCAGGCACGCCAATCGACGCGTATTAAGGGGGGTCACCGGCTTGTTTTCATCTTTATCTCCCTTTCTCTCTTTCCTTGGCTTGTATCCATTTAGCCAACTGTTTTAAGACGTTTATCCCCATCCAGGTGTCGATTTCTTCCTGGCGAGCGATAGCGAGCCAGCATTGTATGAAGACATCCGGCTTCGCCGGAGACATTTTTCTGTCGAAAAATGTACAAATTTAGCTTGCTGTCAAAACAAAAATATATATATGCTGGCTCGCTACCGCTCGCCAGGAAAATATTGACACCTGGATGGGGGTAAACGCCTTAAAACAGTAGGCTGAATGGGGCCGAATGGATACAAACCAAAGAGAGAGAGAGAGAGAGAGAGAAAAAGCGAGGTGGGTATAGCCCCGTTAAACAAAAGCGAATCAAGGACTGCCGAGCATTTTATACGCTCCTTCCGAGGCCCCTTGGTTTACCAGCGCTCACACAATTTCACTTATAATTCAAACAGCCTGACAAACACTTCCAATTGAAATAACTCGCCCCCTTCTCCCTCATGTTTAGCCCCAATAGTTTTCAGATTAGAAGACGTTCGGCCCATTAGTTTGGCGATTTTAAGACCTTTTGTCCCATTTCTTTGTCAATATTTAGACTTTTCGTTCCATTTAGGTGTCAGATTTTGTTTTCTGGCGAGCGATAGCGAGCCTGTAATTTAAGGGGAACCAGCCTTTGGCCGGGAAATTTTTCTACCGAAAAATTTACAAATTAATCTAGAAGGGGGATCTAATGGATTTTTTTTTTTTCTTTTGATGGAGGTCTAGGGAGTAAACTAGAAAAATAATGAATACATGCAAAGATCATCCAAAAAGTGAACCCCCCCCCCCTTTTAATTGACCACTTGCGAGTTTCAGGCTATAAGGAAGTTGGCGCTCTCAATTAACATCGATATCAAACAGAAATGCAATAATGATGTCGGTTTATGCTGGATAGAAAGTATGGTTAATTACATTTAATGGGTTGAAAAATGCACTACAACCGTGTTTTAGCTGCTAATTATGTTAAATATCGATGTTTACAGCTCCAACTTCCTTATAGCCTGAAACTCGCAAGTGGTCAATTAGCAGATCAGATATGATATGGCGTTGGAAATTTTACGAGCCAACTGTACCCATCTGCTTTCGTAACTTTATGCGCCAACTTTAGCCACCTGCCTTGGTAACATTATGAACCAACTGTACCCTGTTCCATGTCATCTCAACCAGTAGACCATTTCAACCAGTGCCAAATTAACCCAAACCAGTGCCAAAATATAATACTAACCTAACCTAACCGTATTGGTTGATTTGGTACTGGTTGAGAGCTACTGGTTGAAATGGTCTACTGGTTGAGTTGACCGGTCACCACTGTACCCATTTGCCTTCGTAACCCACCCTCCCTTCCTATCAAAACCCTACCTGGTTACGAATTCATTACACCTCTAGACCGATTCCATCAACCGATTACCGAACCAGCCAACCAGCCAGCAAAGAGGACCGGGCTTACGAGGAACATATTCCAGAATGGTTGTTTTATGAGAGGAGAGGGAAGGATTACATTCCACCGTACGACCATAGTCAAAAATAGTGGCAGTGATGTAGAGTTGGTGTAGTGGTTCAAGGCGGGTGACCTGCGTTTTGTTATTTCTGTCCTTTTCTCTCTTTCTCTGGCTTGTATCCATTCGGCCCCATTCAGCCAACTATTTTAAGACGTTTATCCCCATCTAGGTGTCGATTTCTTCCTGGCGAGCGACAGCGAGCCAGCATTATATGAAGAAATCCGGTTTCGCCGGAGAAATTTTTCTATCGAAAAATGTACAAATTTAGCCTGCTGTCAAACAAAAATAAAAAATATGCTGGCTCGCTACCGCTCACCAGTAAAAAATTGAAACCTGGATGGGGATAAACGTCTTAAAACAGTAGGCTGAATGGGGCCAAATGGATACAAGCCAGAGAAAGATAGAAAAGGACAGAACAAAAACAGGTCACCCGCCTTAATATTGGTGTAGTGATGATGTAGTGGTGATGTTGTATTGGTGTAGTGGTGATGTAGTGTTGGTGTAGTGGTTTAATATTGGTGTAGTTATTAATGTGGTGGTGGTAGTGGTAGCGTAGTGTAGTGGGGGTAGAGTAATGTTGATGTAGTGGTTTAATATTGATGTAGTGATGATGTAATGGTGATGTAGTGTTGATGTAGTGGTGGTAGTGGGGGTAGAGTAATGTTGATGTAGTGGTTTAATATTGGTGTAGTGTTGTAGTGGTGATGCAGTGATGATGTAGTGGTGGTGGTGTAGTGTAGTGGTGGTAGAGTAATGTTGTAGTGGTTTAATATTGATGTAGTGATTAATGTAGTGTTGGTGTAGTGGTGATGTAGTAGTGGTGGCAGTGGTGGTAGCATAGTGTAGTGGGGATAGTGGTGGTGGTAATGTTGATATAGTGGTGATGTAGTGTTGATGTAGTGGTAGCAGTGGTGGTATGGTGTAATGGTTATGTAGTAGTGATTATGTAGTATCAGTGGTAGTGTAGTGGGGATAGTGGTGGTGGTAATGTTGATGTAGTGGTGATGTAGTGTTGATGTAGTGGTAGCAGTGGTGGTATGTTGTAATGGTTATGTAGTAGTGATTATGTAGTATCAGTGGTAGTGTAGTGTAGTGGTGGTGGTAATGTTGATGTAGTGGTAGCAGTAGTGGTGATGTAGTAGTGATTATGTAGTAGCAGTGGTAGTGTAGTGTAGTGGTGGTGGTAATGTTGATGTAGTGGTAGCAGTAGTGGTGATGTAGTAGTGATGTAGTAGTGATTATGTAGTAGCAGTGGTAGTGTAGTGTAGTGGTGGTGGTAATGTTGATGTAGTGGTAGCAGTAGTGGTGATGTAGTAGTGATTATGTAGTAGCGGTAGTTGTTGTTGTTGTTGTTGTTCCCTAAGCTGCCTGGCCGAACAGCCCCGAGTCCCTGAGAAAGGCCATGGCCACGATCGGGCTTTCCCACAGAGCTCTCATTGAGTGTAGATTGTGTTGTTGGCGTAAGTGGTTGTGTGAAATGCTGTCTTCTATGATGTGTTTAATGGTATGGGGTGCTGTGTTACATCCCGGGCAGGCGTCGACAACGGAGTCATCCAGTCTCTTCTGATAGCTCAGGAGAGCTGGATGGTGTCCGCATCTCAGCCTGGCCAGGTGGACTCTGTCCTCGCGAGGAAGGGAGGATTCGGAAGGATGGATTTCGGGAGGTCGTGCATGCAGCTGCGTGTTGTCTGTGAGTGAGTGGATGGATCGGTGAGAGATATGAGTATGGATGTGCTTCTGGAAGTTGGTTCGGGGTGGGCAGGGAGGGAGAGAGGACAATAATTGTGTGTTGTTGTTGTTGTTGTTTCCCAGGCTGTCTGGCCGAACAGCCCCAAGGTCTCGAGCAAGGCCAAGGCCATAAACGAGCGCCCCCACAAAATCCTCCCTGCTTACCACTAACAAAGCCCGGGTGACCGAAGCCACTCCAAGGCAGGGAGCTGAGGAGGGTGCGGAAACGCCCGGGAAACCAAAGCCCCACCCAAGGCCCTGTGCCCCTCAGCAATTATGAAGGGAAAGTTGAGGGGTAAGGGAAAAATGTGACGCTTTGGCTCCCAATCTGCCAACTTCTAGGTTGGCAGTAGGGAGGTCAATCCACGGAAAAGACGCCGCCACTTGAGATCTAGAAGATATATAAGTAAAAGGAACAGTCAGAGTAAGCTATGGGTATGGCAGAGATCGCTCAGTTCTCACTCGGATAGACCAGCCCATCACCACAGTAATTGTGTGTGATACCGTGTGCTGGGTGTTGTTTTGATATTTCTTGGTGTCTGTGGGTGTGTTGCCATGTAGTTTAGTGGGTGGTCTTGGTTCGTGGAGGCTGCTGCCAGGAATTGAGTGCCTCTCATGTCCAGATGGTCTTTGACTTTGAGGATTTTGGTTTCTTGATGTAGGTGATCTGTGGGTGCAGTAGCTGTGCAGCCTGTAATGATCTTCAGGGCTTTGTTTTGAATAGTCTGTAAGGTCTTATGATGTGTTTCAGCTAGGTTAGAAGCCCAGGCTGGGCTTGCGTATTCCATCACTGATCTTATGTATTGTTTATATACTGTGGTGGTGTGGTGGTAGTTTCTTTGTTGTGTCCAAATTTTGTGTGAGTAAGTGACCTGAGGGCGTTAAGTCTGGGTGTCAGTTTCTTTTTAATGTTTGTGGTGTGCTGTTTGAATGTCATATGAGTATCATATGTTACTCCTAGGATTTTGGGTGTGTGTGTATGTGTTAGGGGTGTGTTGTTTATGGTGAGTTGAGGGATGTATTCGTGTTCTCCTGTCCAACCTGTGAGCAGGGTTGCGGTGGATTTGGCTGGGGCTAGATTAAGTCTGTTTGTAGTGCACCAGCCATGTAGTGTGTATAGGGTTGAAGGAGATCTGTTGCTCTTTTTGGGTCATGGTGTGTGCATGTGAGTGTTATGTCATCTGCATAGGAGGCTAAGTTTATTTGGGGCGTATTGGGTGTAGTTATATCGTGCATGTACAGATTGAAGAGTGCGGGCGATAGGACGGATCCTTGTGGGACTCCGTTTGGAAAGTTTCTGATTTTAGATGACTGACCGGCAAAAGATATGTGTGCACATCTGCCACCTGGCCAGCCACCTTTTTGTGTTGTTGTGCAGGTTTGTGTTGTAGATTTTGTTTGTTAGGTTGTGGCGGGGAATGGCATCGAAGGCTTTACTAATGTCGAGTGTGGCTAATAGTGATCTGTGTGGTGGTCTAGCTGAATTGATGCCGTTGAAAGCTCTTTGTGTAAGGTCTGTGAGAAGAGTGTTTGTGGAGTGCAGTGGCCTAAAGCCATGTTGTGTTGGAGCTAGGGGTAGGTCAGGTGTAATTAGTTGTAATACTAGGCGTTCCATGACTTTGGAGGGGGAGCAAAGGAGTGTGATGGGGCGGTGCGAGGAGGGTAGCGTGGGGTCTTTGTTGGGTTTGGGGAATATGATGATGATACCATGCTTCCAAATGTCTGGTATTGTGTTGTGTGAATAGCTGTAGTTTGACATGTTAGTGAGTGCTTGTATGCCTTGTGGTCCCAGGTGTCTGAGGTGTATGTTGTTTATGTTATCAAGGCCACAGGCGGGTGAGTGCTTGAGATTGTTGATGATGTGCTTTGTCTGGTGATTGGTGAAGGGTGTATAGTCAGGGTTTGTGGGGAATTGTCTCTTACGTCGGATGACACGTCGGTCGTCTTTGTGAGGTTTTAGGTGGCTGACATGTGAGAAGTGATTGATGAGAGTGTTTGCTTTTTTGTTTACATGAAGGAGTAGAGTCTGTTGTTGTGATTGCAGCATGTGATTGTGTTGTGTTGCTGTTGGAAAGAGTGATGCTGTTTAGTGTTTTGTAGAGTTTTTTGGAGTTTGTTTTGTGATCAAGTGTTTGTAGGAAGTTATTCCAATTTAGTTTTTGTTGTTCTTGTATTTTGTTGTTAGTTTGGGTGTTGAGTGCTTAAATTTGTTGTGTGATGTCTTGTGTGTGGGGTGCTGGGGAGTGTTTCAGTATGTCGCGTTATCTGATGAGGTTTTGAATTTCTGGTGTGAAGTTGGGGTTGTGTCTTTTTCTGTTACCTCTTGGAATGTGTTTCTTGTCAGCGTTTTGGATAGTTTTATTGAGTATGTGGTAGTGGTAGTGGTAGTAGCAGTGGTAGTGTAGTGTAGTGGTGGTGGTAATGTTGACACAATAATGGCGACCCAAGACAGAAGAATCCTTGTATAGTCTACCTCCACCACAATACTGCAGCCCTCACTCCCGCCTCAGACTTAATTCTCACCAGGTGTGTGTATACCTTGGGGCTTGGTATTATCATGTGTTGGTGGTGTAATGGTTTAATGGTTTAGATGCTTATGTTCTGGGTTTGGTGTCCCGAGTTCGAATCCCGGAGGACGATATGCTTTCATTAGTTTATTCAAGTGCATTGGAGTTTGTAACTGATGATTAATGTTAGAAGGGGTTGTTACTTAATAATCAGACCATAGGAGAGGTTTTATTATATATTTTGTTTTCTTTCTATGTGATTGAGGGAGGCAAAAGGCAGAATTGCCTATAGTGAGTGCCTCCCCCATAGTTGAAAGAGTGACAGGGCCAAAATCAAGAGACGATCGAGCCAAAATGCCTGGACACACGGAGTTTGAAGCAATTTAAGTCATAGGAAGAGGGAAAGACTGATTCTGGGAGAGAGTTCCAGAGCTCAGCTGTTGAGTAGAAGAAAGTTTGAGAGTAACGTTTCACTCTTGGGTTGGAGAGTTGCACAGAGTAGGGGTGGGATTGAGTTGCAAGACTGGTACCACGTGCCCTACGTAAAGGAGGTGGTATACACTGGGAAACCTCTGAGGAACACTGATTATTATAGTAGCAATAGAATAGCGAGAGATATGCAACATTCCGGCGGAGAGAGAGAGATTGCAGAGAGTTGGTGAGTGGACGAGAGTTAATGATACGAAAGGCCTTCCTTTCAACTTTGTCTAGGAGAGCGGTGTGAGAGGAACCTCCCCACACATGTGAACAATACTCAATACAAGGACGCACTATGCCCCTGTACAGAGCAAGAAGCTGTGCTGGGGAAAAGAATCAGTATATCTGAACTCTAAGGCTTTGACATTCAAAAGCAAAACCTATGGCTTTTTCGCCTCTTCTAGCATTCATCAAATTATTTGTAGATGCAAAGACATGGCAAGTATATACAGTGTATATATATATATATATATATATATACTATATATTTTACTTCCGTTGTGAGTGCGGCGTCATGGCCAGGTATGCACAGACATGACTCGTTCAATCAATATACATTTGCAGTTTTACCTGGGTACGCAAGCAGCCTTATTTTTTGTATTTGATGTTTTATAATATTGCAAAGCGTCTAATTATGCATGGACTGATGTATACATAAAAATGATTCAATCAACGTTCGTATATTTTTGTTAAGACTATACAGAATGTTCCCTATACTCGTTAGTTAAGGGAGCCCACCTCGATTTTTTTTTTTTAATCTTTCTCTCTCTCTCTCTTTGGCTTGTATCCATTCGGCCCCTTTCAGCCTACTGCTTTAAGACGTTTACCCCCATCCAGGTTTCAATATTTTTCAGCATACATATATTTTTGTTTTGACAGCAAGCTAAATTTTTACATTTTTCGATAGAAAAATGTCTCCGGCGAAGCCGGATTTCTCCATACAATGCTGGCTCGCTATAGCTCGCCATGAAGAAATCGACACCTGGATGGGGATAAACGTCTTAAAACAGTTGGCTGAATGGGGACGAATGGATTATAAGCCAGAGGAAGAGAGAAAAGGAGATAAACAAAGCCTGTGACCCCCCTGAAAAATGTAGTTGCAAACAGATTTGTTTTTTCTTTCCGGGATTTAATACATCTTGAATGGTGTATACTGTATGTGTAATGGTGTATACTGTATGTGTAATGGTGTATACTGTATGTGTAATCTGGGGCAGTGCTGTCAAATTATTGTAGGTATACGCTGAATGTGTTGTTGTTGTTGTTGTTGTTGTTGTTGTTGTTGTTGTTGTCGTCTTCGTCGTTCCCTAGGCTGCCTGGCCGAACAGCCCCGAGTCCCTAATGAAGGCCATGGCCACGATCGGGCTTTCCCACAGAGATCTTAAGGAGTGTAGATTATGTTGTTGGCGTAAGTGATTGTGTGTAATGCAGTCTTCTATGATGTGTTTAATGGTATGGGGTACCGTACTGTGTTACATCCTGGGCAGGTGTCGTCGACTGAGCCATCCAGTCTCTTCTGATAGCTCAAAAGAGCTGGATGGTGCCGACATCTAAACCTGGCCAAGTGGTGGATGGTGTTGGTTTGTAGAGGCTGCAACCAGGAATTGAGTGCCTTTCATGTCTAGGTGGTCTTTGACTTTGAGGACTTTGGTTTCTTGATGTACAGTATGTGATTTGTAGGTGTAGTAGCTGTGCAGCCTGTGATAATTTGTAGGGCTTTGTTTTGAATGGTCTGTAAGGTCTTGTGGTGTGTTTCAGCTAGGTTAGAAGCCCAGGCCGGGCTTGCATATTCCATCACTGATCTTATGTATTGTTGGTTTTTGTTTGTTTGTTTGTATACTGTGGTGGTAGTTTCTTTGTTGTGTCCAAATTGTGTGTGGGCAAGTGACCTGAAGACGTTAAATCTGAGTGTCAGTTTATTTGTTTGTGATATGTTGTTTTAATGCCATTACAGTATCATATGCTACGCTGAATGCATTTGTGTAATTAATGTGACCTGCTTAGTGTGTATAACCTATTCTGAGCGTCATCATCTCGAGGCAGTGCTGAAATATTATTTCATCGAATCTCGGGACGATCTCATGCTTTCATTAATTGCATTGGGAGGTGTTTGGTGTTGGGAGTTGAGTTAAATTAGATTATACCTGTGTGTACAATCTGTGTTATCAACATAAACTGTGTAATTTGTCCCGAATGTCATAGTCCAAAAACCGTGTGGTAAATTTATTCCATGTATAATTTGTGTTGATGTAGGGTGAGTGGGCCTCATCCCGAGACACAGCAGGGAGCCCAGGTATAAACATCAGACCAGGCTGATTTATATGGTCTGAGAATCCCGCCACCCCAGAGTAGACCCAACTCCACTAACTACTACTACTACTACTACTACTAGTACTACTACTACAACTACTACTACCTCCACTACTACTACATATTAATATTTTTTATATTAATTTTAATTAATGTTATCACTTTGTCTATTCAAATATTTGTATGATAATACATCTTTATTGTGCATCTTATGACAGTCCTAATATTCAGCAACGTGGAAATCTTATTGTGTATGTTTTTATATCGCCACATATTGACAATTATAATGTCAATTTCATGTACTATGTAATATATTATGTTCGTCTGTAATGTATATTATGAAATAAAGTTGATTGATTGATTGACTACTACTACTACTACTACTACTACTACTACTACTTCTTTCACCTCCAGTCTACTTTACGGATAATCTATACACTTTATAAACAAGGTGAGTATGATAAAGGTAAATAAAGTGACTATAACAATACGAATAGGGTGAATACAATACCTATAATAATACGAATAGGGTGAATACAATACCTATAATAATACGAATAGGGTGAATACAATACCTATAATAATACGAATAGGGTGAATACAATACCTATAATAATACGAATAGGGTGAATACAATACCTATAATAATACGAATAGGGTGAACACAATACCTATAATAATCAACCCAGTTAATAGTATATTGGTAGTAATAAACTCATTTGATAAAACAAAACAAAATATATATCATTATCAAAATACGCAATTAATATATATACCTTTTGCAATCCCCTTTTAAGAACATAAGAACATAAGAAAATGGGAGTCTGCAGAAAGCCGATTGGCCTATTTTTTTTCAAGTTTTACGCCTTTAATCTTATACATTGTAGTGTTCTGAAGTTACAATACACTTTTTATGGCGACCTTGGATATCCTCTTGCTACATTATCCTTTCTACCTATATCTATCTATCTATCTATTTTGTTTTAACTGTGGGTGGCCGACTTGAGACAGAGCCCGAACATGGACAACACAACACAACAAACAAAAACAAAACAAATCCACACACATCTACCTCTATCACTGACACTATTAATTATTCATTACCCCTAACCATTCGAGTGTAACCCCCAGACCTGCCTAACTCCCAGACCTGCCTAACCCCCAGACCTTCCTAACCCTCAGTCCTGCCTAACCCCCAGACCAGCCTATCCCATAGACCTGCCTATCCCATAGACCTGCCTATCCCATAGACCTGCCTAACCCCCAGACCTGCCAAACCCCCAGACCTTCATAACCCCCAGACCAGCCTAACCCCCAGACCTACCTAACCCCCAGACCAGCCTAAACCCCAGACCTGCCAAACCCCCCAGACCTTCAAAACCCCCAGACCAGCCTAACCCCCAGACCTGCCTAACCTCCAGACCTGCCTAACTCCCAGACCTGCCTAACCCCTAGACCAGCCAAACCCCCAGACCTACCTAACCCCCAGACCTGCTTAACCCCCAGACCTGCCTAACCCCAAGCTCCATTCCCTAAAAAAAACTAATTATAGTCTTCTGAAATTCAATTGCACTCTAATATAAGGTATAATAAAGATATATAAAATAATTGGTTATATTAATAGTGATATAACTCTTTATACTTATAATATAATTTATTAATATCACTCCCACCACCAAACACCTTCCCATGAAATTAATGAAAGCAAGTGATCCTACCTGGGTTACCACATACATATCTTAAGGGGAGGTATTTAGTTTGTTCCCTAGATCTCCATCAAGCTTAAAATTACACCCCCTCGAGTCCCTGTCAAGATAAATTTGTACATTTTTCGGTAAAAAAAAATCCCGGCCGAAGGCCGTTTTCTCTTAAATTACAGGCTCGCTATCGCTCGCCAGGATAAAATCGACACCTGAATGGCACGAAAGGTCTTAAAATGGGGTGAAAGTTCTTAAAATCACCAAACTAACGGGGCGAACGTTTTATAATATCAAAAGCAATGGGGCTAAACATGAGGGAGACTTTTGAGGGACTTTTTTCTTGACCCCTTTCTCCCTCATGTTTAGCCCCATTGCTTTTGAGATGTTAAGACGTTCGCCCCATTAGTTTGGCGATTTTAAGAACCCTCGCCCCATTTCTGTCAATTTTAAGACCATTCGTGCCACTTAGGTGTCGATTTTTTCCTGGCGAGCGATAGCGAGCCTGTAATTTAAGGGGAACCGGCCTTCGGCCGGGCCATTTTTCTACCGAAAAATGTACAAATTTATCTTGAAAGGGGGTCTAGGGGGAGTAATTTTAAGCTTGATGGAAGTCTAGGGAATCAACTAAAAACCTCCCTTTAATATAACTTTTCATTCCAATGTTTTTTAGAGCGTAGACTATTTTATTTTATTTTTTACAGGTGATTGTATTGCATTTATTGCCTAGATCTATTAAATATATTGCTAGACCCCTTTCTCCTTGAGGGAGCAGCCACAAATGAATCGCCCCATAGTTAGGTAGCTAGAAAATAGATGAAGCATAGGGTTTATTAGTCATAATGGGAGATCAATGGGCGAGGGAACGCGAAAGTAGTACTGACTCCTAAAAAATGGAACTTTCAATATTATTTCTGTTCGGGCTCTGCCTCGAGTCGGCCACTCCCAGCTATGGGGTATGTGACTGAGTATAATATACATACATACATACATACATACATACATACATACATACGCACACGACTCTACCTTACACTACTCAATTAGTTTTCCGGAACGCCCCAGCCAGCAATACATAAACAAACAAACGTAATGAAGCCATACAACACTTATCTTCTGATCTAAATACTATTTCTAATTGGGGCAGAGAAAACCTTGTTGCCTTTAATGCTTCCAAAACCCAATTTCTTCATCTTGCTACCCGTCCGGAACTCCCAGCGGACTATCCCTTATACTTCAACAATACAAAAATCAATCTTTCATCGTCTCTCAATATTCTTGGTGTCTCTTTTTCTTCTGCTCTCACTTGGAAGGGACATATTACCACTCTTGCTAAGGCAGCTTCCCAGAAGCTGGGTGTGCTCAACTGCCTCAAGTTTTGTTTTACCCCTGCACAGCTTCTTGCTCTGTACAAGGGCACAGTGTGTCCTTGTATTGAGTATTGTTCACATGTGTGGGGAGGATCCTCTCACACCGCACTCCTAGACAAAGTAGAAAGGAAAGCCATTTGTATCATTAATTCCCGTCCACTCACCAACTCTCTGCAATCTCTCTCTTTTCGCCGCAATATTGTATCTCTCTCGCTATTCTATCGCTGCTAAAATAATTAGTGTTCCTCGGAGCTTTCCCAGTGTATACCACCTCCTCTACGTAGGGTATGTAGTACCCGTCTTGCAACACAGTCCCACCCCTACTCTGTGCAACGCTCCAACCCAAGAGTGAAACGTTACTCTCAGTCTTTCTTCTATTCCACAGCTGAGCTCTGGAACTCTTTCCCAGAATCGGTATTTCCATCCTCCTATGACTTAAATTGCTTCAAACTCCGTGTGTCCAGGAATTTTGGCTCGAACGTCCCTTGAATTTGACACTGTCACTCTTTCAACTATGGGGGAGGCACTCGTTACAGGCAGTTCTGCCTTGTGTCTCCCTCACACACATAGAAACAAAAACAAAATACACATACATCAGAAATGCCGAAAAATTATGCCGAAAAAGTGGTGGTGTGACTTGCCCTAGACCCAAGCTTTACCCAAACCTGAGAATGCTGCTCATGTATGCATCATCACACACAGCGTCTAATACACTCCCACACCCGGGCCCAGGTTATCAAACACAGGGAGGGCAGGCGTGGAGATGGAGAGACGACGCATGGCACAAGGCTAGATGAGACAGGGGCCTGATTTGTTTTGAGTTTTTGTTTTCTATATTCCAACTACTCCCTCTCTGGCATAGGCTGAGAGCCTGCACATTCTACCGTACAACACGGTGAAGACTGTGAGGTCTAGTTCCAGGCTAGGGAGTGAGACATTCGAAGCACCCACCCACGGCCCCGAAGCATCCCTATCTCTGAAGCTGCTTCACCTCCGTGTTTCACCGTCTCACCCCCCAGACTCGAACCCTCACCCTCAGAACGCCACCCATTGAGCACTTAACTCACTGTAGCATATTTTGAATGTGGAAATATGCATGCAGTGCTATTTAATCAGGGAACAATGAGGGTATTGTTTGGTGTTTCGGTGGGCTTTGTAGTAATGCACTGATACTAGGTACAGCACAAATTCCATCCCAATAATATCTTCCCATTGACATATCAGAATTCGAACCCGGGTCCATTGGATACCATTAGTTTGGCGATTTAAAAAACTTTCACTCCATTTATGTCACTTTTAAGACCTTGCGTGCCATTTAGGCGTCTATTTTTTCCTGGAGAGCGATAGCGAGCCTGTAATTTATGAGGAACCGGCCTTCGGCCGGGAAATTTTTCTACCGAAAAATGTACAAATTTATCTTGAAATGGGGTCAAGGGGGTGTAATTTCAAGCTTGATGGAAGTCTAGGAAACGCACTAAAAACCTCCCCTTAATCTTATTATATTAATTCCACTCCCAACACCAATAACCTCTTAATGAAAATAAATAATGCCTGCGTATGTAAAGAATCATACTCTGCATTAGACCAGATCAGACAAGGGCACATCTAAGCAGACACGACCAAATCAGGCCAAACCAGCCCGAACGATAAAACAAAAAACTAAATAACGTTTAGACATTTTCAGATCCGATCAAGCCAGCCAGATCACACCACACCAGAATGAACCAGATCGCATCAAACCACTCACAGACAAAAGAAAGAGATCAGATCAAACCAGCCAGATCCAAACGACACACTAGATCACATCAAACCAGTCACAGACAAAAGAAAAAAACCGATCATACCAGACAGATCAAAACAAACCTCGACAAACCAGATCGCATCAAACCAATCACAGAAAAAAAAAAAATAAGATCAAACCAGGCAATCAAAACAAACCCGAAGAAATCAGATCGCATAAAACCACACACAGACCACAGAAAGGGGTAAAAAAAAAAAAAAAATCCCTCGAGTGGAAATCTCCCCTTAAAGAAAACCAGAATTTGTTTTGCATCAATCAACCCACAGACAAAAGTAAGTGTTGTCCAATTTCCATAACGTCAATTTAACCCCTTGAGGATTATGACGTCTATTCTGGCTACTATTAGACCATTTAATTCAGCTTAGGACGAACTCATTAAGGGGAGATCTCCACTTGAGGGATTTTTTTCCTTGACTCCTTTCTCCCTCATGTTTAGCCCCATTGCTTTTGATATTATAAAACGTTTGCCCCATTAGTTTAGCGATTTTAAGAACTTTCACCCCATATTAAGACCTTTCGTGCAATTCAGGTGTCGATTTTATCCTGGCGAGCGATAGCGAGCCTGTAATTTAAGAGGAACCGGCTTTCAGCCGGGACATTTTTCTACCGAAAAATGTACAAATTTATCTTGAAAGGGGGTCTAGGGGGGTGTAATTTTAAGATTGATGGAATTCTAGGGAACGAACTGAATACCTCCCCTTAAGTGAACATTTTAACTATTTTCAATACAAATTCATGTCTTTGGTAAGAGATTATTGTTGACAAAATGGCTGTTTTCGATAGCTAAAATTTAATACGGTGAGCATCCTCTAATTAATACACTATTTAATACGGTGAGCATCCTCTAATTAATACACTATTTAATACGGTGAGCATCCTCTAATTAATACACTATTTAATACGGTGAGCATCCTCTAATTAATACACTATTTAATACGGTGAGCATCCTCTAATTAATACACTATTTAATACGGTGAGCATCCTCTAATTAATACACTATTTAATACGGTGAGCATCCTCTAATTAATACACTATTTAATACGGTGAGCATCCTCTAATTAATACACTATTTAACACGGTGAGCATCCTCGAATTAATACACTATTTAATACGGTGAGCATCCTCGAATTAATACACTATTTAATACGGTGAGCATCCTCTAATTAATACACTATTTAATACGGTGAACATCCTCTAATTAATACGGTGAGCATCCTCGAATTAATACACTATTTAATACGGTGAGCATCCTCTAATTAATACACTATTTAATACGGTGAGCATCCTCTAATTAATACACTATTTAATACGGTGAGCATCCTCTAATTAATACACTATTTAATACGGTGAGCATCCTCTAATTAATACACTATTTAATACGGTGATCATCTTCTAATTAATACACTATTTGACAATGCACTGCCGGGAAAAGGTTGATCATATTGAGGATTGACCAGCGAATTGAATAATAGAGTTTTAGAATCCAGCTTTAAGGGGAGGTATTTAGTTTGTACCCTAAACCTCCATCAAGCTTAAAAATTACACTCCCTTGACCCCCTTCAAAATAAATTTGTACATTTTTCGGTAGAATAATGTCCCGGCCGAAGGCCGTTTCCTCTACATAACAGGCTCGCTATCGCTCGCCAGGAAAAATTCGACGCCTAAATGGTACGAAATGTCTAAAAATTGACAGAAATGGGGCGAAAGTTCTTAAAATCGCCAAACTAATGGGGCGAACGTCTTAAAATCTCAAACGCAATGGGGCTAAACATGAGGGAGAAAGAAGTTCAGAAAAAAATCCTCCGGGTGGAAAACTCTCCTTAAGGACCTATGTTTCTCTAAGAGGGTTTTGTCGAGATCTTATAAAATTTATTTACCCATTTGAGTCGTAGAGGTAGATTATCAACTAAAGAAAATCATCGTATGGTACCCGATGAAACCAGATGAAAAGTGACGTCTTGGTAATAGGACAGGGGTTATGGGGAGAGATTTCCACTCGAGGGGGATTTTTTTTCTTTGCCCCTTTCTCCCGCATGTTTTGCCCCATTGCTTTTGACATTTTAAGACATTCGCCCCATTAGTTTGGCGATTTTAAGAAGTTTCGCCCCATTTAAGTCACTTTTAAGACCTTTCGTCCCATTTAGGTGTCGATTTTTTCCTGGCGAGCGATAGCGAGCCTGTAATTTAAGAGGAACTGGCCTTCGGCCGGGACATTTTTCTACCGAAAAATGTACAAATTTATCTTGAAAGGGGGTCAAGGGGGTGTAATTTCAAGCTTGATGGAAGTCTAGGAAACACACTAAAAACTTAAATAATCTGGTGTCTTAAATTGATCTTCTCGTCAGACTAGTTTCCGACACCAGTGCAAAATATCCCATCGTTTTTCTGGACACCTTTCTCCCTCATGCTTAGCCCCTTTAGTTTTTCACATTTTAAGACGTTCAGCCCATTAGTTTGGTTGATTTTTTAAGACCTTTCGCCCCCTTTTCTTTGTCGATATTAGGCTTTTCGTGTCATTTAAGTGTCGATTTTTTTCCCTGGCGAGCGATAGCGAGCCTGTAATTTAAGAGAAACCGGCCTTTGGCCAAGACATTTAACTATAATTCTGTTTACAAATTCATCTTGTAGGGAATTGGGGCGGGGGCGGGGGCGGGGGCGGGGGGTAGGTATTAAGTTTGATAGTGGTCTAGGGAGGAGACTAGACAATTATAATATTATATAAATTATATTATATGATAGCGTAATGCATAGGTGCGCGGAATTATTTCGATGCGAGGATCCGAGGTTCGAGTCTTCGAAGTGCCCACACGTGTATTTGTGGATTGCATTAATTGAGTTCAGAGGTGAAGTGGGGTTGGTGGAAAAAAAATAAATAAATAATAATAATATGAATGAGGAAATCAATACCCCCCCCCCCCCCCCCTTAAGGGGAGGAATTTAGTTTGTTCCCTAGACCTCCATCAAGCTTAAAATTACACCCCCTTGAGTCCCTTTCAAGATATATTTGTACATTTTTCGGTAGAAAAATGTCCCGGCCGAAGGCCGTTTCCTCTTAAGTTACAGGCTCGCTATCGCTCGCCAGGATAAAATCGACACCTGAATGGCACGAAAGGTCTTAAAATGGGGTGAAAGTTCTTAAAATCACCAAACTAACGGGGGCGAACGTTTTAGAATATCAAAAGCAATGGGGCTAAACATGAGGGAGAAAGGGGTCAAGCAAAAAATCCCTCAAGTGGAGATCTCCCTTTAACATCATCATCATCATCATCATGGGTGCCCGTTGAATGCCTAGCCAGTACCCCATTGTTGTATTGCGGTTCAATGGACAGACTGTGGCTATTATTATCATTAGCAATTGTGGCGTGGATTGATGTGAATGGGATTAAGGGAGGGGTGGGTCATCTGTTTTTTTTTTTCTCTCTTTATCTCTATTTCTCTGGCTTGTATCCATTCGGCCCCATTCAGCCAACTGTTTTAAGACGTTTATCCCCATCTAGGTGTCGATATCTTCCTGGCGAGCGATAGCAAGCCAGCATTGTATGGAGAAATCTGGCTTCGCCGGAGACATTTTTCTATCGAAAAACTACAAATTTAGCTTGCTGTCAAAACAAATATATATACAGTATATGCTGGCTCGCTACCGCTCGCCAGGAAAATATTGACTCCTCGATGGGGGTAAACGTCTTAAAACACTAGGCTGAATGGGGCCGAATGGATACAAGCCAAAGAAGAGGGAGAGAAAGAGAAAAAAAGCGAGGTTGGCTCCCTTAAACCATTCAGTACCAGTTGCATATATAGTAAACATGCAAATTACGATAATCTGAGTTAGTTCTGGAATATCGCCATTTCAACGGATGGAGCCGCGGCGGTCGAGTGGTGCGCACGCTCAGTGTGAATCTGCTTGACCTGGGTTCGATCCCAGCCCAGGTGGACATTTAGTGGGTGTTGTAGTACGTCCTAGCATGTTTCACATGCTAGGACCCAGTCGGGGGACACCTCGACGACGTATACAGACTAATAACACACATAAAAAGCCACTCCAACAGCTTCCTCTCTCTCCAACACCCCTTCTCCCCTCTCTACACTATACAGACTAATAACACATAACAAAGCCACTCCAACAGCTTCCCCTCTCTCCAACACCCCTTCTCCCCTCTCCCACCCTTCGGCTGGGACATTTTTCTACCGAAAAATGTACAAATTAATCTTGAAAGGGAATCTAGGGGGTGTAGTTTTATGTTTGATGGTAATCTAGGGTACAAACTAAAAACCTCCCCTCAAGGGATTCAATTTACCGTCAGCTGAGAAGAAGCTGAGTATAGTGAACTCTGGCACTGGATAGCGAAGTGCCCAGGTTACGAGATGACCAACCTTCGCTCTCTGTATCCGCGCTGTAATGGGTTCTGCCAAAATAAATTATAATGCAATATTCCGGCGCTGAATTTAAAGGGAGATGGGTCGTTTTTCTTCGTCCCCCTTCTAACTCATGTTTAGCCCTATTCATTTTCAGATTTTAAGACGTTCGCCCCATTTGTTTGTCGATTTTAAAGCCTTTCGTCCTATTTCTATATCAATATCAAGACCTTGCGTGCCATGTAGGTGTCATTTTTTCCTAGCGAGCGATAGCGAGCCTGTAATTTTAAGAGAATCCGGCCGGGACATTATTCTATCGAAACATTTACAAATTTATCTTGGAAGGGGGTTCTAGGGAGAGTTTTTTTTAAAGCTTGATGAAGGTCTAGCGAGGAAACTAAAAAATAAATGAATATATATATATATATATATATATATAATTATATATATATATATATACTGTATATTTGTATAATAATAATAATAATAATAATAATAATAATAATAATAATAGACCCAACACAATAACCGCTGTCCCCTTAATGTCGCGGAGTCAGCTGCCCGTGAAAGCCTCTAGTTTATAGCACCATTTTATTTATTATTATTATTTTATCTTTTTGCTATCTGATGAAGTGAAATGATTGCTTTGTTGGTCCACACTGGCGCGCGTTTCATCTCGGGGGGCGGGAAATATAAATGTGTTTGATAGCTAGCGCGTATCGCCGACATAAATTATCGGGGAATTAACCCTTTGAGTACCAGCGACGTGTGTTATATTTTAGTCTAGCTATATTTAGGCGATATTCTGCCGCTTATGAAGGATCTGCGGTAGTTAAAAGGGTGGGTTGAGATAGTTTGAAGCCTTAAGGGGAGACTAACCGTGTGTTTGGTCTATTAAGATATGCATGAATTCAATATACGAATATCAGGTAAAAAAAAAAAAAAAAAAAAAAAAAAAAAAAACATGACAACGCGAATCATGTTTGCTTGTGTGAGTGAGTGAGTGAGTGAGTGAGTGAGTGAGTGAGTGAGTGAGTGAGTGAGTGAGAGAGAGAGAGTACAAAGGAGTACAAAGAAGTACAAAGGAAATCAAGCAACAACAGATCTAGTGACCCTTCTAGGCTGCTTGTCCTCCAAAACACTGAGGATCAAGTGTCCAAACAGTGGTTTAGTGGGGGTAAGGGAACATTGGAAAGGGAACTACTGCCCTGGAACTAATGTCCGTGGCAGGATTAGGAAGTTAGTAGGGTACAGATGGGTTAGTAACTGAGGGGGGGATAAAATAAAGTTATTCATTTACAAACGCAGTCAGTCGCGGGTTTGATGCGAGATATTTGTCTAGGCGGAGTTTAAATGAATCAACGGTGCTGCAGTCTATAACGTCTCGGGGAAGCCCATTCCACAAGTTGACAACTCGATTGAAGAAGAAATTCTTAGATTCGTGTGAGTTAAAAGATTTACCAATAATTTTGCAACCGTTTCCCCGCGTGTAATTAGATTGGTCGATAGTGAAGTACTTACTACAGTTCATATTGTCGATGCCTTTGATGATTTTGAACACTTGAATTAAGTCACCTCTTAATCTGCGCTGGGTTAAAGGAAATAGATTTAATTCTCTAAGACGCTCTTCGTATGGTTTGTTCTTTAGGCTAGGTATCATTTTGGTAACTCTACGTTGAACTCGTTCTAGCTTGTTTATATCTTTTTGGTAATAAGGGCACCAGGATTGAACGCAGTATTCCAGAAGAGGGCGGACTAAGGAATTGTAAAGGGTTAGGATAACTTCTTTGGATGTATGCTCAAATGATCGACCTGCCTATAAAGCCAATTATTTTGTTTGCCTTCTTAACAACTTCTGAACATTGTTGACTCGGTTTTAGGTTACTCGATATTGTTACTCCCAGATCGGTTTCTCTGTTTACATTCTTAAGCTGAGTGCCATTCATCGAATAGTTTGCTTTCTCATTTAGGTATCCAATATGTAATACTTTACATTTATCCGCATTGAAACTCATTTGCCAAATTTGGGCCCAACATGACAATTTATCTACAGTAGATTGTGTTGCATATCGTCAACTTGTTCTTTTGAGAGTACGCTATTTGCAATTTTTGTATCGTCAGCAAATTTTGAGATTGTACAGGTGAGACCCTCATCTATGTCGTTGATGTAAATTAGAGAGAGAGAGAGAGAGAGAGAGCAAGTACGAGGTAAAACACAAACGAGAATTTGTAAGTCGGAAGAAAAATCGTAATATGACAATTCCAAAACTATAATAATGAATAAATGACAATAATAAATGCATGAAACCCGAGAACGAGGAAAACACAAATATAATATAACTAACTGGGAAGGATGTAGTTACCGGGTGTACCACTACCGCCATACAACATAAATCATCTATAATTACTTATAAATCTATAATACTAGGTTAGGTTGTTTGGTTAGGGTAATGTATTTTTGCATCCAAAGGCAGTCAAAATAGACGGGAACATGATAGTGAGCGTCCGCGTAGTGTAAACAAGACGGGCGGTACACCCGGTAACTACATTCTTGCCAACTAAATTAACAACATTGCTATGGTAACGGGAGAGTTGATAATACTGAATATAATCTATCTATTGCCGGACGCCTTACTCCCCTTAATGAGGGTGGCCATACGCAGAAGGCCCCCAAGCGGACCTATTCCCTGTAAGAGGGAACAACCCGAGCCAGTTTACTGAAGGAATTACAGGATTGACCACTCAATTTAAGATCCGTCCGACTCCAAGACCCTCTATGTATCTTGTTAGCACTAATTTTCTACAGTGGTGTTCGGCTAGTCCATCCACTAACCTGCCTTACACTTGGAGAAGCAGTACGGATTTGTATCAGGTTTACTCCCCTAGACAGGTTGCCGACCAAGGCTGACGAGTCTCATCCACCCGGATTTTTATAAGGTTGTCTCCCCTAGATGGGTTGCCGACCAAGGCTAACGAGTCTCATCCACCTGGATTTGTGTAAGGTTGTCTCCCCTGGATGGGTTGCCGACCAAGGCTAACGAGTCCCATCCACCCGGAAAATATAATACTATACTAAATATCTATAATAATACTATAATACTATAATTTATAGTGAGAAGGGTTGTTACTCTACGATAACAAGTAAAGCTTCCTAAGATAGTGAATACTGACAACACTGGATGATAGCTTTGGGTAAAATTCTACCAATGCCTCCAAATCGATTTTAGCATAGATTTCTTTTTAATTCCCTAGTTTTCCTTCAAATGTCACGTTTGGCGATAGTAAGAATTGGTGCAATTTAGTATTAGCCTAACCTAACAGCCTAACCTAACCTAGTATAAATGTATAACGAAAATGCCCCAGTTTATAATACCAGAAACCGATAAGTAAGGATATAAACAGACGAACGGAATATAACTTTAATACCCAAATCAAGTTGGAGCCACCGCTAGAATAATTCCAAGGATCCTGTGTAGCGGGGACACGTGTAATTATATCTCAATAATTTGGTAATGTTGCAATATATTTTTACCTTTTACATCAATAAATAGTCCACTAATATACTAGGTTAAGTTAGGTTAGGTTTTGGCTAAGTTAGGTTAAATATATTGTTCAATGTTTCTTAGTAAATAGGCAGCTGAAGAACAGTTCCTCCCGCTACCCAGGATCTTACATCGATTTTAACGTGGTCTATAGGTTTCTTATACCATGTATTTCATTCCTCTATGTGTCTAAATGCCCGTAAAAATGGATTACTGATCTTGAAAAAAAAAAAAAAAAAAAAAATCCTCTATATCGCCCACCTCGCGAGAGGCGGGTGGCTTTGTATCCGCCGCGAAGAAGAGGAAGAAGAAGCGTTGGGGACATTTTTTGTTTTACCCCCTACTGTTTAAATATATGACGATTTCAATAAATCCTGTGGGGAGGGGGCTTGCTCCCCCCCCCCCCCCTCAACATATTTTGTATCCCACGGCAAACGGTTATGGCCAAATAGTTATTTTTCGCGAGTGAAGGGGCGTGTTTTTAGATTGTTGTTTAATGGGTAAATATGCATTTCCTAGTATTATCACACACATCAAAACACCATTACACGACTCTAAACTAGATAAAAACAATCGAAACGATATAACAATATATGGGAACTATAATACTACTTACCCATATTTAACCATAGACAAATATATTCTTCCCAAAATACGTAACATTCAACTGAAGGTTACCGAAACGTCCAACTTATTTCTATGAATAGGATACGTAACGCTACCACAACCCAGATTACGTAGCATTGGTACTGCTCATACTAACTGGAGTATGGACACTAGCTGTATTAACCCCTTCTGTACCGGCGATGACTTTTTTAGTTGATATCAGCTACATTTAGACAATTTTATGAAGCATTGGAAGGATATATGGTAGCTAAAAAGATCAATGGAGATAATCTATAGCCTTTAAATGAATGAGTAGACGTCCTTCCTAAGCTGAAGAAAGTCGTCTAATAGTTGCCAGAAATTCATGAAAAGTACATCACCGGTAAAGAAGGGGTTAAGTTGTATAAAAAACAAAAAATTATATATATAAACTTACCCCAAGTACCGGACCACAGGAAACGAACGGCTCACACGGAACCAGGCTCAATCGTGCACTAACGTATGTCCGTGACCCGAGCCAGAGCTGTGGGAGGGAAAACGAACATTTAAGGAACATTTCAAACTTTTGGAAAACCAGATTCTAGCAGTTGTTCGAAACATTGAACTCTGGATTGAAATTCTTAACCCGTTCATTACCAGCGACATCTATCTATCTATTGCCTGACGCCGTGATCCCCGAAGGGGTGGCCACGAACGAACCGCCCCCATGCACCTCTGTCCCCAGTCAGTCGACGCCCCTCCCCCAGCGACATCCTTTGGTCAATATTTACGAGTCACACCACAGCTGGAATCTCATTTCTAAGGGTAGTTTTGAGTTCCTATCATTATATGCTTCATTGCTATATACTTTTTATCCACCGGAAAATATATATATATATATATATATATATATATTTTTTTTTTTTTTTTTTTTTTAGCATTGACCTAATCTAAAAACCTAACCTAACCTAACCTAAATGTATTTGGGGGCTATTAGGTTAGGTTAGGTTAGGTTAGGTTTTTTGGTTAGGTTAATGCTAGCCTAAAAAAAAAAAAAAAAAAAAAAAAAAAAAAAAATCCGGTGGATAAAATGTATATAGCAATGAAGCATAGAATGATAGGAACCCAAAACTACCGTTAAAAATGAGATCCCAGCTGTGGTGTGACTCGTAAATATTGACCCATCTTTTAATTGTATTCTGGTAAGGATTAGAAATTGAAATTGAAATTTATATAGTTTATTGAGCCCAAGAACATTATAATACACCGTAATATTATCTTAGTACAGTACATAATTGGCTGTGCCTTATTGAGAGTTGCCTCTCTTATAAAGACACCTGAATTAGTTAAACCCGAATAATAGGATAGTCCCATTATTTGACATTAGAAGATTTATACAGTATTCCTGGCAATTTCATAATAGTGATATATTATATACACATTTATATATATACTTTTGATGTTTGTATTCAGCTTGCGAAGGACCTCTAGCAATAATAAGGCTTCAACCTATCTCAACCAACCCTTTTAAACTACAACAGATCCTTCTTAAGCTGCACAATATCGTAGAAATATAGCTTGAATACAATATAACACACGTTGCTGGTACTCAAAGGGTTATTGAGGATTTGTTCACCAATAAGAGCGGCAGTATGATGTCTGAATCTAGCCAACATTTGCGTATCTACCGGTGACCACGGGATTGGGCCCACATAGGTTAGGTTAGGTTCCAATCCCGTGGGCCCAATCCCGTATGGGCCCAATTCCGTATATTCCGTATGGGCCCAATCCCTATGGAACCGTATCTACCAGTGAATCTATGGTCATGGAAGTTATTTCTGTCTGCTGAGAATGCAATTTTTTGCAGAAATTTACCGAACTTGTAACTTTTGCCAATGTGTTTGAATGTCTTGATCCTGAATAAGCGCTCAACCAAAAAACATTTTTTACACTAACGCTCTAAACATTCTGGAAGTGGGTCGAAATCTTATGATAATACCTCACAGACGTATGTTTCACCCGATTCATTCCGTTCACACTAAATTATTTACAGCTCACCAGTGTAAAGATTGTTTTTTGGTCGAGTACACATCCAAGATACCTCATTACAGCTAGGACAAGTAAACTTACAAAAGACATTCGAAAATAGAGGGTCTGGTGTACGGTCATTGATATTAAACAATGAACCAATATTGAAGTCATTTGTGAAAACATGATTATAGGTAGCCCCAGGGAACTTGACAATAAACTTGATCCCTTAACTTCTTGCAACTCGAAATGAATGAAAGCAATTGGCCTGACGTTTCTATCATTTGGGAAGAGTCCACCAGGAAATAGGTGTGGATATTTACAGTCAGTTTGCTCTAGGGCCTTTTGAGTTAAAGAGAGGTCAGGGATCATCGTTATTGTCAAGTTCGTTGGCGCTACCTATACAGTAGATCTGGACTGGACCCAAAAATGGAACTTTGCAGCAAGGGACCCAAAATCGGAGAACGAACCCCCAAGTTCGAACCTCGAAAACGTGATATTTTTGCGGTTTCGAGGTTCAAACTTGGGGGTTCGTTTTCCGATTTTGGGTCCCTATTAGTGAAGCAGATAGGTGGAAGAAGTGTGCGTTTCTTGATAAGTGTCAAAATTGGCACACACAATAATAAACGCAGTATAATCAAAATTAGCTATAGGGGCATCACAGGTTTAGCCTATGTTGGCTTTGGCAGCCCCTTTTCAATTAAGCTCCATAAGAGTACTGAAACACAGAATATTTACCCCAAACTGTATACTGTGGTAGCGATGTCAAACTAGTCTCAAATGGCTGGTCACGGGGTGATTGCATACACCTTATTTTACCTTGAAACGTTGCAGCAATTGGCGAAATATATGAAACGTTGCAGCAATTAGCGAAATATGAAACGTTGCAGCAATTGGCGAAATATATGATTTCCACTTAATTACGCCATGGCGAAATTGGCTCGAGTTTAAGATTTTGGGGTAATTACGATCTTTCTGGTTAAGGTTGATGTTTAATTTTATCATATGAAGGATTTGTAAATTGATATATACATTACACTTATTGATTGGACTATATTTCAAAGAGGGTCTATCATATTATACTCTTCCGCATATCTTACAAACATAAGACATATGTTGTTGTTGTTTATTGCAAATATCACCCATTTCTCAATTTCTCCTCCTATGATTCCATATATTCAATGATAATTATTGACGACATACTTAAGGGGAGATGGACAATTGTTTTGGTCTATTAATTCATCTATTCCTTTATGTCTTAGTCTCCTCGCTAGACCTCCACCAAGCTTACAAAAACACCCCCTTCAAGATAAATTTGTAAATTTTTTAGTAGAAAACTTTCCCGGCCAAAGGCCGGTTCTTCTTAACATTTCAGGCTCGCTTTCGCTCGCCAGGAAAACATCGACACCTAAATGGCACGCAAGGTCTTAAAATTGATAACGAAATGGGGCGAAAGGTGTTAAAATCGCCAAACTAATGGGCCGAACGTCTTATAATCTCTAAACAAATGGGGATTAACACAAGGGAGAAAGGGGACCCGAAAAACGACCCTTCACCCCATAAACTGAGCATAGTTGACTGGGGTTGTAGTTGAATGTGGTTGTAGTTGAATGTGGTTGTAGTTGACTGGGGTTGTAGTTGACTGTGGTTGTAGTTGACTGTGGTTGTAGTTGACTGGGGTTGTAGTTAACTGGGGTTGTAGTTGACTGTGGTTGTAGTTGACTGTGGTTGTAGTTGAATGTGGTTGTAGTTGACTGTGGTTGTAGTTAACTGGGGTTGTAGTTGACTGGGGTTGTAGTTGACTGTGGTTGTAGTTGACTGGGGTTGTAGTTGACTGGGGTTGTAGTTGACTGTGGTTGTAGTTGACTGGGGTTGTAGTTGACTGGGGTTGTAGTTGAATGTGGTTGTAGTTGTTGTTCCCCAAGCTGCCTAGCCGAACAGCCCCAAGGCCCCGAGCAAGGCCAAGGCCACAACCGAGCGCCCCCACAGAACCCTCCCTGCCTACCACAATAAAGCCCGGGTGACCGAAGCCACTCCATGGCGAGGAGCGGAGGAGGGTGCGGAAACGCCCGGGAAACCAAAGCCCCACCCAGGGCCCTGTGCCCCTCAGCAATTATGAAGAGAAAGTTGAGGGGCAAAGGAAAAATGTGACGCTTTGGCTTCCAATCTTGGTAGATTGGGAGGTCAATCCACGGAAAAGATGCGGTCACTTGAGATCTAGGAAAGACATAAGTAAAAGGAACAGTCGGAGTAAGCTATGGGTATGGCAGAGATCGCTCAGTTCTCACTCTGATAGACCAGCCCATCAACTGGGGTTGAGTTGACTGGGGTTGTAGTTGACTGGGGTTGTAGTTGACTGGGGTTGTAGTTGACTGGGGTTGTAGTTGAATGTGGTTGTAGTTGACTGGGTTTGTAGTTGACTGGGGTTGAGTTGACTGGGGTTGTAGTTGACTGGGGTTGAGTTGAATGTGGTTGTAGTTGACTGTGGTTGAGTTGACTGGTTGGAGTTGACTGGGGTTGAGTTGATCATGGTTGAGTTGACTGGGGTTGTAGTTGACTGGGGTTGAGTTGACTGGTGTTGAGTTGACTGGGGTTGTAATTGACTGGGGTTGAGTTGACTGGGGTTGTAGTTGACTGGGGTTGAGTTGACTGGGGTTGAGTTGACTGGGGTTGAGTTGACTGGGGTTGTAGTTGACTGGGGTTGAGTTGACTGGGGTTGAGTTGACCAGGGTTGAGTTGACTGGGGTCGAGTTGACTGGGGTTGAGTTGACTGGGGTTGTAGTTGACTGGGGTTGAGTTGACTGGGGTTGAGTTGACCAGGGTTGAGTTGACTGGGGTCGAGTTGACTGGGGTTGAGTTGACTGGGGTTGTAGTTGATTGGGGTTGAGTTGACTGGGGTTGAGTTGACGGGTTGAGTTGATTGGGGTTGAGTTGACTGGGGTTGAGTTGACTGGGGTTGAGTTGACTGGGGTTGTAGTTGATTGGGGTTGAGTTGACTGGGGTTGAGTTGACGGGTTGAGTTGATTGGGGTTGAGTTGATTGGGGTTGAGTTGACTGGGGTTGAGTTGACTGGGGTTGTAGTTGACTGGGGTTGTAGTTGATTGGGGTTGAGTTGACTGGGGTTGAGTTGACTGGGGTTGAGTTGACTGGGGTTGAGTTGACTGGGGTTGTAGTTGACTGGGGTTGAGTTGACTGGGGTTGAGTTGATCATGGTTGAGGGTAGATGGGCCGTTTTTCTGGCCTCCCTTCTCCCTCATATTTAGCCCCATTAGTTTTGAGATTTTAAGACGTTCAGCACATTATTTTGTCGATTTGAAAACCTTTCACCCCATTTATTCGTCAATATTAGGACCTTTGGTGCCATTTACGTGTCGATGTTTTTTCCTGGCGAGCGATAGCGAACCAATGTGATTGGGACATTTGTCTACCGAAAAATGTACAACTTTATAATTATTGAGGGGGGTCTAGTGTGTGTGTGTTTTTTTTGTTTTTTTTTTTTCAAGCTTGATGTAGGTCTATAATACAATAATATCAATAAAACGTCAAATAAATAGGTCCACTTTCTAAACTTTCTAGCTCTCCAATGTTGTCTTTCTACCTTCACATTCCGGATTCGAACCTGCCTCTATTTTTTATCATCAAATCTATCTAACCCAGCCATCAAAAAATTCCTCCACTACCATCCCTCCCTATTTTTTGTCCCGTTTCTACAGCATTCTCTTTAGAAATACATTAAGGGGAGGCAGACCGTTTTTCTGGACCCCCTTCTCCCTAATGTTTAGCCCCACTAGCTTTGAGATTTTAAGACGTTGGTTTCATTAGTTTGGGGATTTTATGACCTTTCACCCCATTTCGTTGTCAATATTTGGACCCTTCGTGCCATTTAGGTGTCGATTTTTTTCCTGGCAAGCGATAGAGGGAAGGAGGGATGTTAGAGGGAGAGGAAGCTGCTGGAGTGGCTTTGTTATGGGTGGTATTAATCTGTATTCGTCGTCGAGGTGTCCCCCGATTGGGAGCGAGCATGTGAAACACGCTAGGACGTACTACCGCACTCACTAAATGTCCGCCTTGGCTAGGATCGAACTCAGGTCAAAGGTCTATCTATTTATTTATTGCCTGACGCCGTGATCCCCGAAGGGGTGGCCGCGAACGAACTGCCCCCACCGAGGCTGTTCGTTCGTTTTTCGTTGCCTAAGTATTTTTCACAGGTGGGGGTCGCAAGCCCACCGACCAAACCTCTTTAGTCGCCTCTTACGACACGAAAAAGGCACGTGGGGCATACTCTAATCCCTTACCCCCAGGGGTACAAGGTCCATATATATATATATATATATATATATATATATATATATATATATATATATATATATATATATATATATACGGTATATATACTGTATATTGAGGAATTCCCTAGCCAGCGGCTCCTCCCTCAGTATCATCAGTATCATCAGGCCACCGACGCACCAACCATGTCTTAGAAGCCCTCATCTTTTTTTGTCTTCCTCCTTCTCTCACGTCAACAGCGGTTCGCACTTACATGCTTCTTTAATTGGTGGGACCCTAGCGACTTCCCACCAGCGTTGCGTCCTCCGGGTTGTGAGTATCGCCCGGGATACACTGCCATCCCGTGAGAGGTGTGTAGCCCCGCCGATGGTGGTGGGTGAGGTAATGAGGTTAGACGGCCACCAGTCTTCCTGATAATTAAGACGAGGTTTCATATCAGCTGGCAACACTCACCATGTCTACCTACCACAGACAACACTGAGGCTACTCGGATCAGTACGATATGAGGAGGAGACGAGAGTTGAATATCACCTTGAGCTTGAATATACTGTGTTTGGTTTATTAAAGATCTTGGTAGCATCAGCCACCTGTTTAAACCACTCGTTATATTCTGTTGTCCGGGTTACAGATGGCTCCAGTAATCCTTAATATATTAGTATGTGCAGGGCCAGGTAGAGATAAAATAATTAGATACTGGATTACCAGCAGCGGCAGTACATATATCGTTGTGACTCTGACTTGTAGAGTCGGTGGGCGGGGCCTGATGTTGGTGGGCGGGGCATAGTGATCATGGGCGGGGCTTGGTCCGCGCATACTTATAATGGACCAATGATGATCGTGGGAGCCTTAACCTCCCGAACTAGGCTCCGCCCCTCCCTCACTGGCCATCACGGAACCGCCCCTCAGCTCATACAAATACTGAATGAGATGTGCCAAAGTGAACTGAAGGCTTTGCTGTCCTTTTACAAGCTGGATATACAGTAATCGGGGCGAGAGAGACAGTGCGAAACCCGCTTTATCACGGCCGAGATCTCTACCCCCGGGTTATATGCTTAAAATCCTGCCAGAACACCGAGAAGATGGAGTGGCGTCAGTGGCAGCGAGGTATACCATCAAGTGTAAAGGTTGGTTCTGCCATGTTATCAGGTCAGGTGAAGGTATTAAGGGATAAGCCTTTACAACGGCACCTCGTATCTACATTCTACTTTTCCTATTTTTCTGAAGAGGGGAGAAGGAGTGTTGGAGAGAGAGGAAGCTGTTGGAGTGGCTTTGTTATGTGTGTTATTAGTCTGTGTAGTGTAGAGAGGAGAAGGAGTGTTGGAGAGAGGAAGCTGTTGGAGTGGCTTTGTTGTGTTTGTTATTAATCTGTAGTGTAGAGAGGGGAGAAGGAGTGTTGGAGAGAGGAAGCTGTTCTAGTGGCTTTGTTATGTGTTATTAGTCTGTATATGTTCTGCCATGTTATGTTCTGTCCGTGTTGTGTTCTGTCCGTGTTATGTTCTGTCCGTGTTCTGTTCTGCCCGTGTTATGTTATGTCTGTGTTATGTTCTGTCCGTGTTCTGTTCTGTCCCTGTTCTGTTCTGCCCGTTTTATGTTCTGTGGTGTTATGTTCTGTGCGTGTTATGTTCTGTCCGTGTTATGTTCTGTCCGTGTTATGTTCTGCCCATGTTATGTTCTGTCCGTGTTCTGTTCTGCCCGTGTTATGTTCTGTCCGTGTTCTGTTCTGTCCGTGTTATGTTCTGTCCTTGTTTCCTGCCATTGTTGTTGTTGTCGTGGTGTTGGCCAGGTGAGTTATGATTTAGGTGGTGTGGTGGGGGCTTTGTCCCCCACCCACTCACGGGGGGGGGGGGGGGGGGGGGCCAGCACACCTTGTCTTTAGCTACCTTCTTAACCTTAATATCTTTAATGTGACGATTCATATTTGTTTTCACCAACCCACCAATGAATTTACAAATAAACCTAACTAAAGAAATCAATGAAAGTAATGAATACATGTGGTACTCCAAGGCCTCGAACCTAGGATACTCACACCGAAATTTCGCACACTAAGCATTACGCCATCAAGACAGAATTAAAGGTTTATGCACAAACCTACGATATATTATATATTCATTCATAGTTCTTATTGGTCTTCTTGCAATATATTTCTTCCAGCATATTAAATATGTGTTGATAAAAAAAAATTGAATCGACACTTTAAGCATTGGGATTTTTGCTGTACTGAAATTAAAATTTCTGGAGGTAGATATAGTAAATATTGTAAAAATAGGGTAACTGGATCGAAAGGGTTTTTATCTGTAAGGCTTGATATGTCTTGTTAAAATACAGTATGCTGTGCTTAACCCATTCAGTACCGGTGACGTCCTTTACCTGAGAGTCTGGCAGGTAATTTGATGATTTTATTCAGCTTAGGAAGGACCTCTAGCAATAATAAGGCTTCAAACTATCTCAACCAACCCATTTAACTACCACAGATCCTTCCTAAGGTGCATAATATCGTCTAAATGTAGCCAGACTAGTATATAACACACGTCGCTGGTACTCAAAGGGTTAATAATGAAAACCCTTGAGAGAACTGAAAGCTGTTATCAATGACGATGCTCCTTAGCGATAGGTTATCGTTTAGCGCCAGAAGGATCATAACTCCGGTCAACCACTGAAGGCGGAGCGAGAGCGATAACAGGACCACCTAGAGGGCAGATGAGGGATTTTAGACTACCTTTTTACAGTAGCCGCCATGTTGTCTACCTCCCGTGATGCGAGATTTGACGACGTATACAGACTAATAACACACATAACAAAGCCACGCCAACAGCTTCCTCTCTCTCCAACACCCCTTCTCCCCTCTCTACACTATACAGACTAATAACACACATAACAAAGCCACTCCAACAGCTTCCTCTCTCTCCAACACCCCTTCTCTCCTCTCTACACTATACAGACTATTAACACACATAGAAAAGCCACTCCAACAGCTTCCTCTCTCTCCAACACCCCTTCTCCCCTCTCTACACTATACAGACTAATAACACACATAGAAAAGCCACTCCAACAGCTTCCTCTCTCTCCAACACCCCTTCTCCCCTCTCTACACTATACAGACTAATAACACACATAGAAAAGCCACTCCAACAGCTTCCTCTCTCTCCACCACCCATTCTCCCCTCTCTACACTATTCAGAAAACTAGGAAAAAGTAGTGTAGATTCGAGGTGCCGTTGTAAAGGCTTACCCCTCAATACCTTCACCTGACCTGACCTGTTTCAAGTTGAAGTCAAAACGGCCACGCTTCTAACCAGCCAGGGTCACAGTGGCCGAGCGCACTAAGTCACCATACTCTAGTTGCTTGGGTAGCGCGGGTTCGATCCCAGCTACCTGCCGGTGAGGTTAGTTAGTTAAAATATGACTTCAGAGGCTGTCAACTCTATTGGATTATTATGCCAGCACACCTAAATTCAAGAATAACGTCAGGACTGGAGCCCCTTTTCGAGAACTTCAGTCCCTTGCCGGTGAGGTTTCTGTCAACAACTTTCCGGGCTGAGGTTAGGTGTGGATGCGCCACCTCTGTTTTCACCTGGTTCCCTGCCCACATCTGGGGGTATGTAGGCGCCCTTGTGGCAGCCGGAGTCAAATCTGATGACTACCTAGGATAAGTTAGGTTAAGGCATTGTGCATTTTCAGCCTAATTGGCTGCCGGCTCGGAATAAACCGAGTATTATTTATTATTATTATTATTATTATTATTATTATTAATAAATAGAATGCCTGAATCTAATTGTCCACGAAACAAGGATGGTGTAGGTTCTCCCTATTGATGGAAGGTATTTAGTTTGTTCCCTAGACCTCCATCAACCTTAAAATTACACCCCCTTGAGTCCCTTTCAAGATAAATGTGTAAATTTTTCGGTAGAAAAATGTCCCGGCCAAAGGCCGGTTCCTCTTAAATTACAGGCTCGCTATCGCTCGCCAGGATAAAATAGACACCTGAATTGCACTAAAGGTCTTAATATGGGGTGAAAGTTCTTAAAATCGCTAAACTAATGGGGCAAATGTTTTATAATATCAAAAGCAATGGGGCTAAACATGAGGAAGAAAGGGGTCAAGAAAAAAATCCCTCAAGTGGAGACCTCCCTATTAATGGCTGTAGTATCGCGGTGTGGAGGCCCCCGCTGCGCTACCATCCGATACTGCTCTCTCTCTCTCTCTGTATGTATTTATCGTGTATTTCAAAAGATGTTCTTCAAAATCGTAAAAAAGTCTAACCTATGCCGCCTCTCTTTCTCTCTCTTAACCCTTTCACTTCAAAACATCCTTACTAAGCTGAATGAAATCGTTTATTGAAAGTCAAAACATAATTATGAAAAGCATCATAGTATGCTGAAGGGGTTAAGGGCGGGATGGGGCGTATTTATTTGTGCATTTATGTATCTTTATATAATTTTTATAGCTTCCTCCCTAGACCTCCATCAAGCTTAACAAATGACCCGCCCAAACTCTGCCTTCATAATAAATTTGTACATTTGTCGATAGAAAAATGTAGGCCGATTCCTCTTAATTAAGGGGAGATCTCCACTTGAGGGATTTTTTTCTTGACCCCTTTCTCCCTCATGTTTAGCCCCATTGCTTTTGATATTATAAAACGTTTGCCCCATTAGTTTAGCGATTTTAAGAACTTTCACCCCATATTAAGACCTTTCGTGCAATTCAGGTGTCGATTTTATCCTGGCGAGCGATAGCGAGCCTGTAATTTAAGAGGAACCGGCCTTCGGCCAGGACATTTTTCTACCGAAAAATGTACAAATTTATCTTGAAAAGGACTCAAGGGGGTGTAATTTTAAGATTGATGGAGGTCTAGGGAACTAACTAAATACCTCCCCTTAAATAACAGGCTGGCCATCGCTCGTCAGGGAAAAATCGACATCTAAATGACACAAAAAGTCTTAATATTGACAAAGAAATAGCGCGAAAGATCTTAAAATCGCCAAACTAATGGGTCGTACGTCTTATAATCTGAAAACTAATGGGGCTAAACATGAGGGAGAAGGGGAACCAGGAAAACAGCAGGTGCCAAACCCCGAAAGGAGTTGAAATAGGATTGGATTCTAGTCATGTGGTGATGGGCTGGTTTATCAGAGTGAGAGTTGAGCGTTTTCTGCCATACCCATAGCTTACTCTGACTGTTCCTTTTACTTTTATATTTTCTAGATCTCAAGTGACGGCGTCTCTTCCGTGGATTGGCCTCCCTACTGTTGGGAGCCATAGCGTCACATATTTTCCTTTGGCCCTCAACTTTCCCTTCATAATTGCTGAGGGGCACAGGGCCTTGGGTGGAGCTTTGGTTTTCCGGGCGTTTCCGCACCCTCCTCAGCTCCTCGTCTGGGAGCGGCTTCGGTCACCTGGGCATTATTAATAGTAAGCAGAAAGGTTTTGTGTGGGCGCTCGGTTATGGTCTTGGCCTTGCTCGGAACCTTGAGGCTGTTTGGTCAGACAGTCTGGGGAACAACAACAACAAACTAAATGGTCCTGTAATGAAATAATTGTAATAATCAACCCTTTACAATTGGACGCTAAAAGGAGGAAACTACATATAGCCTACTCTGTACTGTACAATTGTCCATATACATTTACACATATTCTTACTCACACACACACATACACACATACTCTCTCTCTCTCTCTCTCTCTCGGAGGAATCTAAACACATACACACTCACACAGCCCATCACATCCAACACGTACACATAAAGCCGCACACAATGTCTCTCTCTCACACACACATTCTCTCTCTCAACACACACACACACACACACACAGGCCGTCGGTTCCAACACAAACACACAAAGCCGCATACAATGTCTCTCTCTCACACACATTCTCTCTCTCTCAACACACACACACACACACAGGCCGTCGGTTCCAACACAAACACACAAAGCCGCACACAATGTCTCTCTCACACACACACACACTAATCTCTCCCAACACACACATACACACACACTATCTCTCTCTCGGAAGAAACATACATTCAATTTCACACACAAACACACTCTCTCTCAACACACACACGCACACAGGCCGTCACATCCAACACATACACACACACACATACAAAGCCGCCCACAATATCTCTCTCTCTCTCACAACACACACACACACACAGGCCGTCACATCCAACACGTACACACAAAGCCGCACACAATATATCTCTCTCTCACAACACACACACACACACACAGGCCGTCACATCCAACACATACACACACACACAAAGCCGCCCACACTAAGGGAGGGAAGGGGGCGTACGGTCTCCTTCCTTCCAGACCTGTAATGTTATCACGGCCTTTACTCTCTTAAGGGCAGGTTTTTAGTTCGTTCCCTAGAATTCCATCAATCTTAAAATTACACCCCCTAGACCCCCTTTCAAGATAAATTTGTACATTTTTCGGTAGAAAAATGTCCCGGCTGAAAGCCGGTTCCTCTTAAATTACAGGCTCGCTATCGCTCACCAGGATAAAATCGACACCTGAATTGCACGAAAGGTTTTAATATGGGGTGAAAGTTATTAAAATCGCTAAACTAATGGGGCAAACGTTTTATAATATCGAAAGCAATGGGGCTAAACATGAGGGAGAAAGGGGTCAAGACAAAACAATCCTTCAAGTGGAGATCTCCCCTTAATGGGCTTAATGATTATTATTATTATTTTTGTTTTTGTCTCTATTTGTTGTGTCTCTATTTGTTGTGTCTCTATTTGTTGTGTCTCTATTTGTTGTGTCTCTATTTGTATTAATTTACTACATGTTTCATTTTCCTCGCTAGACCTCCATCAAGCTTAAAAAACACCCCTTAGAATCCCTTTCAAGAAATATTTGTACATTTTTCGGTAGAAAAATTTCCCGGCCGAAGGCCGGTTCCTTCTAAAACTACAGGCTCGCTATCACTCGCCAGGAAAAATATCGACACCTAAATGGCACGAAAGGTCTTAATATTGACAAAGAAATGGGGCGAAAGGTTTCAAAATTGCCAAATGAATGGAACGAAAATCTTAAAAGTCCCAAAATTCATATGCTAAACATGGGGGAGAAGGGGGTCCAGAAAAAGCGTATGCCTCCCCCTCAATGGGCAGGCCAGTACAAAAGGAATGCATAGTCGCTCGAAAAAAGAAAAAAAAAGGACCTCCCATGTTTCTCTTCATGCATCGTTTGTAAATGAAAAATGTACAAATTAATCTTGGTGGGGGATTTAATGGATTTTTTTTTTTTTTTTTTTGAAAAGTTCGATGGAGGTTTAGGGAGGAAACTAAAAAAATTATAAGTGTATAAAATAATCAAAGTTATTAATTAAGTTTCAGTATATTTAATTGACCAATAATGTTGCTGGGTTTGTTTGCTTACAAATTTGTCAAGTTCATAATTTTGTCGTTGTTCACCTAATATTCCATTGAACATTTCTACCCCGGTGCACTGCGAGATAGATATATATATATATATATATATATATATATATAGGCATAACAAAATAGATTCTATAGCCTTTGGAAAATAAATGCCTAACATGAGTATTAGTGATTTGATCAATTAGCGTCCTATAGAGTACCTCATTAAGGCTAGCGTGCTGGATGCAGGGATGGCCCTAACTCAATTAGCAACATATAATTTGTACAATTAATGAGGTGTCAAATATCCTCAATATATAATATATATATATATATATATATATATATATATATATATATATATATATATACCCGGTATACTGTATATATACCGGTATATATATATTTTCTTTTCTACTAAAAAATGTACACATTTATCTTGAAGGGGGTGTTTTTGTAAGCTTGGTGGAGGTCTAGCGAGGAGACTAAGACATAAAGGAATAGATGAATTAATAGACCAAAACAATTGTCCATCTCCCCTTAAGTATGTCGTCAATAATTATCATTGAATATATGGAATCATAGGAGGAGAAATTGAGAAATGGGTGATATTTGCAATAAACAACAACAACATATGTCTTATGTTTGTAAGATATGCGGAAGAGTATAATATGATAGACCCTCTTTGAAATATAGTTCATCAATAAGTGTAATGTATATATCAATTATTTATTATTTTTTTGTGGTGTTGGTGTTGTTCAGGTATGCTTGTCTCTAACCGTACATTATATTGGTGGAGTCCAATACCAAATCACGATATTATTAAATTAAAAACTACCATAATTATGTTCGAGATAAATAATGACATGGGGAGATTTATTACGGGAGTATGAAGAAATAAAATGATAGTCAATGATTTCTGAACCAAGGGACTGGAGTTCTCAAGAAGGGGCTCCAGCCCTGACGCTATTCTTGACTTACAGTGTGCTGGCTTAATAATCCAGAAGGGTTGATAGCCTCTGAAGTGTCCTATTTTAACTATAGAATTCTGAGAAGAGCTGGCCATGGTTCCCAAATTAATACCTTCAAAATTAGGACGGGACATTTTCTACCGAAAAATGTACAAATTCTTCTAGAAGGGGGATCTAATGGGTGTTTTTTTAAGTTTGATGGAGGTCTAGGGAGAAAAAAATATATATATATATATATATACCGGTACTGTATATATATATGAAATAATCGACCAAAATATAAACCCAATCCCATTAACCAACGTAAGTACGACAGGTAAAAATTATCTCGTGTAAAATTCAAGAAATGGAATAAAGCTTCCACCGAAACGAGAAAACGTTCAGAGGGTGATTTAGACAGCTGCCGGAACTGGCTAGCCCTATAATGAAGCAGAAAGATTATCATCAACGTAATTAATAAGATCGGGGGAGGAAATAACAAAACATACACCAATAAATCAATATATAAATAAATGAATACATCAATATAAAACTGATAACTACATATATATACAATTCAATCATGCCTTTGTTATTTGAGGATGTAATGCAACAGGAATACGATATGCCACTCATGATTACAAATGTCAGAACAATCCAGTAGAAATTATTGTATAAGGCTCTGTCTCGAGTCGGCCACCCCCATAAAAAAATAAAAATAAAACAAAAAATAGGAAAACTGGGGAAGGTGCCAGAGTACATACATACATACATATACATACATACATACATACAATTTCCCGATATCGGTAAGGAAGCATATAGATTTCGAGGCCCACCAAAGTTTAGGGCAAGGGACTGGGGTTCTCGAAAAGGGGCTCCAGTCCTGACTTGCAGTGTGCTGGCCTAATAATCCAGAAGGGTTGATAGCCAGCTCTGAAGTCCTATTTTAACTAACTAACCAAAGATTGTAGTCTAGAGAAATTATGCTCATTTAATTCTTAGTAATAGAGAAACACAATATATTAAAATATAAATAAGTGATTTACCTAAGATTATTTTAAATGCATGTGTATCCCTTTATTGTATTATATGCGTTTATAATACCAATACACCAATCATTTATAAAGTGCTATGGACACTTGAATTACCCTTTGTATACAATATAGCTTCAATAAAGCCTACAGGAGATAAAGCAGAGGTGAGGAATTGAACTGTTCATTACGTTGATGTATACTATTTGTGTTGTCTGCCATTAAACTATTTGTGTTGTCTGCCATTAAACTATTTGTGTTGTCTGCCATTAAACTATTTTACATATGCATAGGGAACATTCCTCAATAAATAATATATACCGGTATATATATATATATATATATATATATATATATATACCGGTATATTATAAAATAAAACAAAAATTATATTAATAATTACTGGGATTCAGCGAATTTAATTGATCATTAGAAGGTACACATGCAAGTTTTCATGACGAAGACTGTATACATTCACCCTATAGCCTGACGGTATTTCCAATCTCTTAACTACCGATATATTTCTATACTTCATGTAAAAATACTATGTCTCCGCATGATATTAATCTAATATATATATAGATTTCACTCCAACACCAAACACCTCCCAATGAAATTAATGAAAGCATGTGATCGGATTCGAACCTGAGTTACCATATATAGATCGTAAACACTCTAACCATTAAACCAAGTTCTCATAAGCACCAACATATTTCGATAAATAATCCTCATAATCGCCGAGTAAGCAAGAGACGGAAATTTACCGTCGGCAGGCAATGAACAGATTATAGCCACCGAAGGAGAAACGAAAACAGACGTCTTCACCGCCGCTACCGACTACATAACCCCCCGCGACTCCGTGAGTTAGCGCCGACACTGAGCCAGCGATGATCCTCTAGCCCGGCTGGTCATATTCACCAAGTTTACATACATACAATTACATACATACATACATACATACATACATACATACATACATACATACACTCGCGGTACTTTCCCTTGTGTTTGAAAATATAAATGTTCGCTTTTACCTGACCTATCTTAAGGGGAGGTTTCCACTTGAGGGATTTTTTTTCGAACTTCATTCTCCCTCATGTTTAGCCCCATTGCTTTTGATATTTTAAGACGTTTGCCCCATTAGTTTGGCACTTTTAATAACTTTCGCCCCATTTCTGTCAATTTTAAGACGTTTCGTGCCATTTAGGTGTCGATTTTTTCCTGGCGAGCGATAGCGAGCCTGTAACTTAAGAAGAATCGGCCTTCGGCCGGGACATTTTTCTACCGAAAAATGTACATATTTATCTTGAAAGGGGGTCTAGGGGTTGTAATTTTAAGCTTGATGGAGGTCTAAGCAACACACTAGAAACCTCCCCTTAATGTAACCTGTAACCTAACCAACCCTGACCTACTGAAAGCTAACGTAAACAGGCGGCTAGGTTAGGTTCGCTCGCTTACCGTTCATTATACCAGGGCATTCATAGTATATGCTTCAAACTCCGTGTGTCCCGGCATTTTGGCTCAAACGTCCTCTGATTTTGACCCTGTCACTCTTTCAACTCTGGGGGAGGCACTCGCTACAGGCAGTTCTGCCTTTTGTCTCCTCACTCACATAGCAAAAACATAATTTTAAGCTTAAATTGGAATATGTTAAGTTTCCTTTATCACGCCGTGGTGTAGTGGATCAAAGTATAGACACTCGTCCTGACTGTCGGTGCTTCGAGTCCGGCTGGGAGTACGGTATATAAATATCTAGTGACTCACGTGTATTTGATATATATATATACCGGTATATATATATATATATATATATATATATATATATATATATATATATAAATATATATATATATATATATATATATATTGTCTAATGATAGCCAAATCTTAAGGAAGAAACTTGTCCTGGTATTTTCGGTATGAGCGTCCTGGGCTCGAATCCCTGGACTGCCACATGTGTTTGTTAAGGGGAGATCTCCACTTGAGGGATTTTTGTCTTGACCCCTTTCTCCCTCATGTTTATCCCCATTGCTTTTGATATTATAAAACGTTTGCCCCATTAGTTTAGCGATTTTAAGAACTTTCACCCCATATTAAGACCTTTCGTGCCATTCAGGTGTCGATTTTATCCTGGCGAGCGAAAGCGAGCCTGTAATTTAAGAGGAACCGGCTTTCAGCCGGGACATTTTTCTACCGAAAAATTTACAAATTTATCTTGAAAGGGGCTCAAGGGGGTGTAATCTTAAGCTTGATGGATATCTACGGACCAAACTAAAAACCTCCCTTAATTTCATTAATCGAGTTTAGGAGTAAAGTTGGTTGGTGGAGAGAACATAATGACACTGAAAGGGTTGAGTCAGGATAGGATAAGAGATAAGTGACTGCCGTTCAAACGACATCGCTGAAACACGAACCCTAACAAAACTTGGCGAGGCGAGGCCCCCCCCCCCCTCGCTACACCAACACATACCAGGCTCTGTGTTCACGCTTCTCCCCGCCGCTCTATTTACCTCGTCTTAAGGGGAGGTATTTAGTTTGTTCCCTAGACCTTCATCAACCTTAAAATTACACCCCCTCGAGTCCCTTTCAAGATAAATTTGTACATTTTTCGGTAGAAAAATGTCCCGCCGAAGGCCGGTTCCTCTTAAATTACAGGCTCGCTATCGCTCGCCAGGATAAAATAGACACCTGAATTGCACGAAAGGTCTTAATATGGGTTGAAAGTTCTTAAAATCGCTAAACTAATGGGGCAAACTTTTTTATAATATCAAAGGCAATGGGGCTAAACATGAGGGAGAAAGGGGTCAAGAAAACAATCCCTCTAGTGGAGACCTCCCATTAACTCCCACAAATATGTTCCGGTAATATTATCGTTGTCGGGATAAACTCATCTTCTTCCTTAATGGTGTTGAAAATGTCGACCCCAGTACATCCCTGGTGAGGCAGGGAGTCAGACAAAGATGTATTAAGCAGAACACTATTACAAGCACAACTCCCTTACAGGAAACGTACGTACGTGTGTACGTGTGTGTGTGTGTGTGTGTGTGTGTGTGTGTGTGTGTGTGTGTGTGTGCGTGTGTGTGTGTTTGTGTGTGATCTAGTTAGGGCTGTCTTCTGAGGCGATGACGTGATTTCCTAATTGCAATACTGACACTGCATGGAAGAAGAAAGGAAAACAAAGACAAAATACGAAGAAAAAAACAGACAAAAAGAGAAATATTGAAAAAGAGAAATACATGGAAGCAAAACGGGAATAAAGAGAAAACACGAGGAAAATAGACAATAAAGAGAAATACGGAACAAACGAAAGGATACAAGACGCGAAAACAAGAAAACAAGAAGAAACCATTGCAAGGAGTTAGAAGTAAACAAAGAAAACAAGAAGAAACCATGGAGAGAAAGAAAGGCAAACAAAGAAAACAAGAAGATGGACGCAAACAAAGCAAACAAGACGACAGGAGAGAAGACAGACACAAACAATGAAAACAAGACGACAAGATAGAACAGAGAAGCAAACAAAACAAACAAAAAGAAACCATTGCAAGGAGAGAGAAGCAAACAAGACGACGGGAGAGAAGAGAGAAGCTAACAAAGAAAACAAGAAGAAACCATTGCAAGGAGAGAGAAGCAAACAAAGCAAACAATACGACGGGAGAGAAGAGAGACGTAAACAAGGAAAACAAGACAACAGGAAAGAGACGCAAAAAACAAACAAGAAGAAACCAGTGCAAGGAGAGAGACGCAAACAAAGAAAACAAGACGACAGAAGAGAAGAGAGAAGCAAACAAAGAAAATAAGAAGAAACAAGTGCAGGGAGAGAAAAGCAAACAAAGAAAACAATATGAGACGCAAACAAAGCTAACACGAACAAACCATTGGAAGGAGAGAAACGCAAACATAGAAAACAAGAAGAAACCATTGCAAGAAGAGAGAAGCAAACAAAGACAACAAGGAGAGAAGCAAACAAAAAGAAACCATTGCAAGGAGAGAGAAGCAAACAAGACAACAGGAGAGAAGAGAGACGCAACAAAAAACAAGAACAAACCATTGAAAGAAGAGAAGCAAACAAAGCAAACAAGACAACAGGAGAGAGATAAGCTGAAGACATGCTGACAGCGCGAAAACAAAACTGTTTCTGAAAGCATTGTAGACTCAAACCGGTGTCACACGAGAGCTTTTATAGTCAACATTCGATTATCAAAAAATTTCTGGCAACATTTTTGGAATATTGTGCACTGGTATCGGACACTAGACTGATGATAGATGAACTTAGGTGGCAGAAATATGTTAAATGTTGACCTCCTAAGCTGCCAGACCAGTGTTGAGGATAAATGTTGAGCGAAAAAGCGCTCGTGTGATGCCGGGGCTTCAGTGACACACATACCTCATTTGTTCCGTCAATATAAACTTGTTTTGTCTCATACGTTGCATCCTAAATTGACTTTATGTAACATCAAACACATGTCGTACCAACTTTCATCTTGTATGTTACATCATAAATTATATACGATTCTTAATTAGTATAATTAAATTCCATAATATCCTCGACCTTACTTGTTTATGCTCTCTCTCTCTCTCTCTCTCTCTCTCTCTCTCTCTCTCTCTCTCTCTCTCTCTCTCTCTCTCTCTCTCTCTCTCTCTCTCTCTCTCTCTCAGGGTGGGGAGAGAGCCTTCTTCTTTTCTTTCCTTTCTTTCAACTTTCCTTTTCTATCGGGTATGCCATCTCTACTGGAATGAAGTCCTGACCACCTCGTTGGGATCGTAAGGTGTGTGTGTGGCCAGTGTATCTATGTAAATCTATGTAACTCTCTCTCGCTCTCTATCTCTCAAAATATCTTCGACCTTATTTATTTATGCTCGCTCTCTCTCTCTCTCTCTCTGTGCAGTCTGTGTATCTATGTAACTCGCTCTCGCTCTCTCAAGCACTCACACACACTCTCTCTCTCTCTCTCTGTCACCGGAAATGGACCGCTGCCACCCCTTAAACGATCATCTCAATTTCTTTTTATAATCAATTTCTAAACCGGATGAATGGAGGAAGCGAGCGATTACACCATTTCCTTATAGTTTGGAAATGGAACCCCTCCCTCCGCCAATGGCATGTATGAGGGCCCCCTCCCCCCCTCACCCTTCGGCAGGTCAGTTTTGATCGAATTATCTAATTAGGGAATAGTGTCCATGTTTTTTTTTTTTTTTTTTTTTTTTTTTTGTCTATTCATTTATTCATAAATTTCTTAGTTTCCTCGCTAGACCTCCATCAAGTTTTAAAAAATCACCCTCTAGAGCCCCTTTCAGGATGAATTTGTACATTTTTCGGTAGAGAAATGGCCGGTTCCTCCTAAACTACAGGCTTGCTATCGCTCGCCAGGAAAAAATCGACACCTAAAGGGCACGAAGGGTCTTAATATTGACAAACAAATGAGGCCAAATGTCTCAAAATCGCCAAACTAATGGAACGAACGTCTAAAAACCTCAAAACTAATATGCTAAACAACATGAGAGAGAAGGGGGTCCATAAAAAGCGAGTACTACCCCCTTAACTGCCTCCTAGTGCAATATCTCAACATCCTTCAGTTGAATTAATTTGGCTTTATTATTGATTCTTGGTGTATTTAAATTAGTATGAGTGTTTTGTTTTGATTTTTCATTAACCTCCTCCCCCCACCCCTTCTCTCTCTCTCTCTCTCTCTCTCCTTCCTTCCCTCTCTCTCTCCCCCCCCTCTCTCTCTCTCTCTCTCTCTCTCTCTCTCTCTCTCTCTCTCCCTCCCTCTCCTTCCCTCCCCTCCTCTCTCTCTCCTTCCTTCCCTCCCTACCTCTCTCTCTCTCTCTCCCTTTCCTTCCCCCCCCCCTCTCTCTCTCTCTCTCTCTCTCTCTCTCTCTCTCTCTCCCTCCCCCCCCTCTCTCTCTCTCTCTCCTTGTGTGTAGAAAACATTACACCCAGTAGACGACGCATATGATTAGCATCTAGCATTAATGAACAATAATTAATCAATGATATACAGTATACCTCAAATTAGTGTAAACTGCTATTTTTTGTTGTCCATGTTACATCATCATTCGAGTATACGATTTATTTGTGTACAAGGAAAACATATTAACCTTCTCCGACATATGACGCGATTTTGAGCCTATTGGGGATACCTTAAAGCCTTTGTTACCATCAGGGGTATTTAGAAACCTTTAGTTTAGTTACTTCAACCTCTGCAGTTGTCTTTGAGTTAGCTGTGGGCAGAAAACTAATTTTAGAGAGGTAATTATAAGAGTGAGAGAACTCTATTTCTTATTGCTAATCTGGCAACCTCTGCGTTATAAATGCGTGAAAGGGTTAACATTTTCGGTAAAGGGTTACGAATACGTACACTAACGAAACGTGTTGGAGTTCTCCCTTCCTGGATTTTGGTGAGACATTTTCTATTGCGCTAGACATATCGAATGCCTTTGATAGAGTCTGGCACAAATCTCTAATTTCTAAACTACCCTCCTTCGGTTACTATCCCTCCATCTCTGCCTTTATCTCAAATTTCCTTTCTGGCCGTTCCATAGCTGCGATTGTGGACGGCCATCGTTCAACCTATCAACTCCGGTGTTTCTCAGGGTTCTGTCCCATCTCCAATTCTCTTTCTAATATTCATTTAATGATCTTCTCAACTGTACCTCAGTCGTATCCATTCATATATTGATCACTCTACCTTACACTATTCAACTAGTTTACCAGAACCCCCCAACAAGCAAGCACTCAAAAAATCATGCGATGATGCCAAAAAAACACTTATATTCTGACCTATCAACCATTTCCATTTGGGGCAGAGAAACTATTGTTGCTTTCAATGCTTCCAAAACCATATTTTTCCATTCATGTATACCCATAAGGAACTCCCACAGAACTATCCCTTATACTTCAACAAAACACAAATCAATCCCTCATCTTCTCTCAGTATTCTAGGAATCTCTTTTTCTCCTGATCTCACTTGGAAAGACCATATTACCACCCTTGCTAAAACAGCTTCCCAGAAGTTGGGTGTGCTTAACCGCCACCTGGGGTTCTTTACCCGTGCACAGCTTCTTGCTCTGTACAGGGGCACAGTGCGTCAATGTATTGAGTATTGTTCGTATGTGTGGGGAGGATCCTCTCACACAGTACTTCTCGATAAAGTAGAAAAAAAAAACTTTCGTCTCATTAACTCACGATCACTCACTGACTATGCAATCTCTCTCTCTTCACCGCAATGTTGCATCTCTCTCGCTATTCTACCGCTATTGCAATAATCATTGTTTCTCAGAGCTCTCTCAGTGTATACCACCTCATCTACGTAAAGTACGTAGCACCCGTCTCACAACACAATCCCATCCCTACTCTGTGCAACTCTCCAATCCAAGAGTTAAACGATATTCCCAAACCTTTTATTCAACAGCTGAGCTCTGGAACTCTTTCCCTGAATCAATCTTCCCCTCATCCTATGACTTAAATTGCTTCAAACTCCGTGTGTCCAGGCATTTTGTCCAGGCATTTTGCGGAGGCACTCGTTACAAGCAGTTCTGCATTTTGTCTCCCTCATCCACATAGAAAAAATAATATATATATATATTCTGGGATGGACCACAAGGACTTTTAAGATACTAAGCATTCATTGTGATTCCATGTACACTTGTAGCATAAAAACAAAAACTCATAATATCAGCCCGTCAATCAGTGGTTGAGTGGGACTGTAGGAGACGGCTGACAAGACTCTAACAACACCCCGCCCGCTCTAACACCTCTACCTAACACACTGAAGGGGAGACGGGCCGTTTGTTGGGTCATTCATGCCTTTATTTCTTAGTTTCCTCACAAGCTTAAAATATATTTTTTATTAATTTCACCACAACACCAAACACCTCCAATGAAATTAATGAAAGCATATATGTGATCCACCAGGATTCGAACCCAAACCCTTCAAGATAAATTTGTACATTTTTCGATAGAAAAATGTCCCGGCCGAAGGCCGATTTCTCTTAAAATTTCAGGCTCGCTATCGCTCGCCAGGAAAAAATCGATAACTAAATGGCACGAAAGGTTATAAAATTGACAAAGAAATGGGGCGAAAGGTGTTAAAATCGCCAAAGTAATGGGCCAAACGTCTTAAAGTCTCAAAACTAATGAGGCTAAATATGAGGGAGAAGGGGGTCCAGAAAAACGGTCTGCCTCCCCTTAAACCACTACCTCTAAAGCCGGTATCACACGAGCACTTTTTCCCTCAACATTTATTATCCTCAACGCTGGTCTGGCAGCTTATGAGGTCAACATTTAAACATTTTCGGCCACCTAAATTCATCTATCATTAGTCTAGTTTCCGATAACAGGGCAAAATACTCCGAACATGTTGCAAGAAAAATGTTGATTATCGAATGTTGACTATAAAATCTCACCTGAGCCACCTCTGAGGAAACCTGCTGACTGCTTATGACTGACAGAAATGATGCTCTATCTGGATGTCCACTGTCAGGTAACATTAATCATCATACCTTGCGTGGTGAACCAACCAAAATGACTATCCAGCATCCACCATTTCGTTGTCAATTTACACACGGAGTTTGAAGCAATTTAAGTCGTAGGAGGAGGGAAAGACTGATTCTGGGAGAGAGTTCCAGTACTTAGCTGTTGAATAAAAGAAAGACTGAGAGTAACATTTCACTCTTGGGTTGGAGAGTTGCACAGAGTAGGGGTGGGATTGTGTTGCAAGGCGGGTACTACGTACCCTACGTAGCGGAGGTGGTATACACTGGGAGAACTCTGAGGAGCAGATACAACATTGCGGCGAAGAGAGAGAGTTTGCAGGAGTTGGCTTTCCTTTCTACTGTCTAGTAGTGCGGTGTGAGAGGATCCTCCCCATACATGTGAACAATACTCAATACAAGGATGTACTGTGCCCCTGTACAGAGCAAGAAGCTGTGCAGGGGTAAAAAAAAACTTGAGGCGGTGGAGCACACCCAGCTTCTGGGAGGCTGCCTTAGCAGGACTGGTAATATGGTCCTTCCAAGTGAGAGCAGAAGAAAAAGAGACACCAAGAATATTGAGAGAAGATGAAAGATTTATTTTTGAATTGTTGAAGAATAAGGGATAGTCCTCTAAGAGTTCCGAACGGGTAGATAGATGGAGATATTGGGTTTTGGAAGCATTAAAGGCAATAAGGTTTTCTCTCCCCAATTGGAAATAGTAGTTAGATCAGAAGATAAGTGTTGCATGGCTTCATTACGTTTGTTTTTGAGGGATTGCTGGCTGGGGCGTTCTGGAAAACTAATTGAGTAGTGTAAGGTAGAGTCGTCTGTGTATGAATGGATGGGACTGGAGGTACAGTTGAGAAGATCATTTATGAAAATTAGAAAGAGAATAGGAGATAAAACAGAACCCTGAGGAACACCGGAGTTGATGGGATGAGGAAGTGAGCGATGGCAGTCCACAACCGCAGCTATGGAATGGCCGGAAAGGAAATTAGAGACAAAGGCACAAATGGAGGGATAGAAACCGAAGGAGGGTAGTTTAGAAATTAAAGATTTGTACCAGACTGTATCGAAGGCCTTCGATATGTCTAGTGCAATAGAAAAAGTCTCACCGAAGTCCCGAAAGGAGGATGACCAAGAGTTAGTAAGATATGGAAGAAGAAAACCAGTAGAGCGACCCTTAAGGAAGCCATACTGGCGATCTGAGAGCAGATTATGAGAAGAGAAATGCTTAAGAAATTTGGAAGCAAGAATAGTTTCAAAAACTTTAGAGATACAAAAGATGAGAGCAATTGGACGATAGTTGGAGGGTTGAGAGCGGTCACCCTTCTTTGGGACAGGTTTAATGAGAGCAAACTTCCAGCATGAAGGGAAGACGTTTGAGGAGAGACAGAGACGAAAGAGTTTGCCTAGGCAGGGAGTCAGCACGGAAGCACAGTTTTTAAGTACAACAGGGGGAACACCGTCGTCTGAACCGTACGCCTTCTTAGTATCAAGCCAAGAGAGGGCAGAAAGTATATCTTTAGAAGATATTATGATATTAGGCATACGTAAGAGAGAGGGGGGTGGAGAGGGAGGAATAGCACCGGAATCATCCAAGGTGGAGTTTCTAACAAAAGTTTGAGTGAAGAGTTCAGCTTTGTCAGGGGAAGAAGTGATGGTTGTGCCATCAGAGTGAAAAAGGGGAGGGAAAGACGAGGAAGAAAAATTGTTGGGGAGGATTTTGGCTAGATGCCAGAAAGCTTGGAAACAACTAGAGTTGGAGTTGGAGTTAAGGGGAGATATCCACTTGACGGATTTTTTTCTTGACCCCTTTCTCCCTCATGTTTACCCCCATTGCTTTTGAACTTTTAAGACGTTTGCCCCATTAGTTTAGCGATTTTAAGAACTTTCACCCCATATTAAGACCTTTCGTGCCATTCAGGTGTCGATTTTATCCTGGCGAGCGATAGCGAGCCTGTAATTTAAGAAGAACCGGCCTTTGGCCGGGAAATTTTTCTACCGAATAATGTACAAATTTATCTTGAAAGGGACTCAAGGGAGTGTAATTTTAAGCTTGATGGAGGTCTAGGGAACAAACTAAATACCTCCCCTTAAGGAGTATAAGCGTGAAAGCGGTGCTGGATGAGAGGAGGGACATCGACTGACTGGGGACAGAGGTGCATAGGGCACTTCGTTCGTGGCCACACCTTTGGGGATCACGGAGTTCGGCAATAGATAGATCGATAGATAGACACTATCCCACATAAACTTGGGTAATTTGGTATGGGGAGTGATGGCGTATGATAGAGGTCTCCTTGTTAGCGTGTTACAGGTACAGGTACAAGCCACAGATACCGCTAATTAACACTTTACTACCTAAGAATACCTGCACATTAATGATACGGTAAACAAGTTAATTATTTTCGTAGTGGATATATATTTGACTGTGAATTCAGGGTTTGATGTGCCATTAAGAGGAGGTATTTAGTTAGTTCCCTAGACCTCCATCAAGCTTAAAATTACACCCCCTTGAGTCCTTTTCAAGATAAATTTGTACATTTTTCGGTAGAAAAATGTCCTGGCCGAAGGCCGGTTCCTCTTAAATTACAGGCTCGCTATCGCTCGCCAGGATAAAATCGACACCTGAATTGCACGAAAGGTCTTAATATGGGGTGAAAGTTCTTAAAATCGCTAAACTAATGGGGCAAACGTTTTATAATATCAAAAGCAATGGGGCTAAACATGAGGGAGAATGGGGTCAAGAAAAAAAATCCCTCAAGTGGAGATCTCCCCTTAAGGGCAGATTTTTCTACCGAAAAATTTACAAATTTATCTAGAAGGGGGATCTAATGGATGTTTTTTAAAAGTTTGATGGAGGTCTAGGGAGGAAACTAAAAAAAAATAAAAATAACTAATATATGAAATAATCGACCACAAAATAAACCCCTCTCCCCTTAACCCCTTCTGTACCAGCGACGTCTTGTTAAATATATTCTAGCCACATTTGGACGAGTGTTTGAAGCTTAGGAAGGATGTATGGTAGCTAAAAGGATTAATTGAGATCGTCTGTAATCTTTGAACGGGTAGACATCCTCCCTAAGCTGAATAAAATCGTTTAATAGTGGCCAGAATAAAGTTAAAAGGACGGCACTGGTACTGAAGGGGTTAATCAATATAGGGAAATATATCACATAATCTCAAATTCTTACCCAACCATACAGTCTCTCCAGGTCTCCCCTTTCGTGTCAATTTTAGGACCTTTCGTGCCATTTAGGTGTCGATTTTTTCCTGGCGAGCGATAGCAAGCCTCTAATTTTAGAAGCAATCGGCCTTTGGCCGGGATATTTTTCTGCAGAAAAATTCACAAATTTATCTTGAAAGGGGGTCTAGGGGGTGTTTTTTTAAGCTTGATGGAGGTCCGGCGAGGAAACTAAAATATATATATATATACATAAATAAATATATAGAGCAAAAACCAAGCACTACCCCCTTAATCAATATAGGGAAATATAGTACATAATCTCTAATTCTCACCCCACCATATATAGTATAGTCTCTCCAGGTCTCCCCTTCTCTAATTCTCACCCCACCATATATAGTATAGTCTCTCCAGGTCTCCCCTTCTCTAATTCTCACCCCACCATATATAGTATAGTCTCTCCAGGTCTCCCCTTCTTCACATTCTCACCCCACCATAGATAGTATAGTCTCTCCAGGTCTCCCCTTCTCTAATTCTCACCCCACCATATATAGTATAGTCTCTCCGGGTCTCCCCTTCTCTAATTCTCACCCCACCATATATAGTATAGTCTCTCCGGGTCTAATTCTCACCCCACCATAGTATATAGTATAGTCTCTCCGGGTCTAATTCTCACCCCACCATAGTATATAGTATAGTCTCTCCGGGTCTCCCCTTCTTCACATTCTCACCCCACCATATATAGTATAGTCTCTCCAGGTCTCCCCTTCTTCACATTCTCACCCCACCATAGTATATAGTATAGTCTCTCCGGGTCTCCCCTTCTCTAATTCTCACCCCACCATATATAGTATAGTCTCTCCGGGTCTCCCATTCTCTAATTCTCACCCCACCATATATAGTATAGTCTCTCCAGGTCTCCCCTTCTTCACATTCTCACCCCACCATAGATAGTATAGTCTCTCCAGGTCTCCCATTCTCTAATTCTCACCCCACCATATATAGTATAGTCTCTCCGGGTCTCCCCTTCTCTAATTCTCACCCCACCATATATAGTATAGTCTCTCCAGGTCTCCCCTTCTTCACATTCTCACCCCACCATAGATAGTATAGTCTCTCCAGGTCTCCCCTTCTCTAATTCTCACCCCACCATATAGTATAGTCTCTCCGGGTCTCCCCTTCTCTAATTCTCACCCCACCATATATATAGTCTCCAGGTCTCCCCTTCTTCACATTCTCACCCCACCATAGATAGTATAGCTCTCCAGGTCTCCCCTTCTAATTCTCACCCCACCATATATAGTATAGTCTCTCCGGGTCTCCCCTTCTCTAATTCTCACCCCACCATATATATATATTCTCTCCTCTCCCTCCCCTTCTTCACATTCTCACCCCACCATAGATAGTATAGTCTCTCCAGGTCTCCCCTTCTCTAATTCTCACCCCACCATATATAGTATAGTCTCTCCGGGTCTCCCCTTCTCTAATTCACCCACCATATATAGTATAGCTCTCCAGTCTCCCCTTCTTCACATTCTCCCCCCACCATAGAAATTATAGTCTCTCCAGGTCTCCCCTTCTCTAATTCTCACCCCACCATATAGTATAGTCTCTCCGGGTCTCCCCTTCTCTAATTCTCACCCCACCATATATAGTATAGTCTCTCCAGGTCTCCCCTTCTTCACATTCTCACCCCACCATAGATAGTATAGTCTCTCCAGGTCTCCCCTTCTTCACATTCCTCACTAAACATTACTTCTGTATATTTGTCAGTGTTTGTCTTGGTGGGTCTCGTTAGGCTCGTGTGTGTGTGTGTGTGTGTGTGTGTGTGTGTGTGTTTGTGTGTGTGTGTATTACCCTGAAAATATCTTGAGAGAATAGACGAAAGCTTGGTGATCCAATGTATAATCTTTATTGCGAGTTTTACTACTGTATATACCGGTATATATATATCTATCTATCTATCTATTGCCTGACGCCGTGATCCCCGAAGGGGTGGCCACGAACGAACCGCCCCCATGCACCTCTGTCCCCAGTCAGTCGACGCCCCTCCCCCCAACCAGCACCACCTTCGTTCATGTACTTCCTCACTCCATCCTTCCACCTCATATTCGGTCTACCTCTCCCCCTCTGTCCCTCCACCTCGCTCTCATACACCCTCTTAGTCATTCTCTCGCTTTCCATACGTTCCATATGGCCGAACCATCTCAAGTTGTTCCTTTTCACACTTTCCAGCACATCTACCTCCACACCACACCTCCTTCTTACTTCCTCATTAGTCTGTCTATCCCTCCATGTAACTCCGCACGCACTCCTTAAGTAATTCATTTCCACTGCTCTCACTCTTGGTCTGAGTCTCTCAACCAACGTCCATGCTTCGCTTCCGTAAGTCAGTGTCGGGATTACCACACTGTCATGCAAGGACTTCTTCACTTCCATACTGACCACCCTATTTTTTGTTACTGCTTTTAGCGTTCCTACAACCCTCTTCCCCTGTTGTACCCTCTCCCGCACCTCTTCATCCATAGTCCCATCTTTACTCAACACACTGCCCAGATACTTAAAAGAGTTGACGATCTCCATAGCCTGACCATTCAGCTTCACCTCACACTCTGTGACTTCACCCCTTTCGAAGACCATAACCTTGCTCTTCCCCGTATTTACCTTCAATCTCCGTTTTTCGCACACTGTTCCAAACTCATTTACCAGACCCTGCAACTCCCATTCATTATCACTCATCAGAACTGTATCATCCGCAAACAGCAGTATAGGTAGCTTCCACTCAATTCCCTCCCTTTTCAGCGATACACCAACATCCACTGCTCTTGATAGTATTTCTTTCATAACTCCATCCATATATACAGTAAACAACCACGGGGACATCACACACCCCTGTTTCAAACCAACATTCAGGTCAAAAAACTCGCTCTGCTCACTCTCCACACGTACTGCCGCCTTTGCACCCTCATACATGCTCTTCACTGCTTTCAGCAACTTGCCCTCTACTCCGTATATTCTAAGTACTTTCCACAAACCTTCTCTATCCACTCTGTCATAGGCCTTCTCCAAGTCCATAAAGGCAACATACACCTTTTGTTTCTTCTCCAGATACTTCTCCACAACACAATTCAGGGTAAAAATCTGATCTACACATCCTCTTCCCTTCCTAAAACCTCCCTGCTCGTCGCCTATCCATTTCTCCGTTCTCACTCTCACTCTCTCAATCACTACCCTACTGTATACCTTCCCTACTACGCTTAGAAGACATATTCCTCGGTGGTTTCCACACACTCCTCTTTCCCCTTTGCCCTTATATAGGGGGACTATTATGCCAGTCTTCCAGTCATCGGGTGCACTCCCCTTCTCCCATGCTAGTTTGCACATTTTCCATACCCATTCTATCACTATCTCACCACCATACCTCAACATTTCCCCACACACTCCATCTGTTCCTGGTGCTTTCCCCAACTTCACTCTTTTCATGGCTTCCCACACTTCTGACCTCCTGATCCCCACCTCCTCCTCCACTACTTCTCTTCTTCTCCCTCCCATACCATATCCAGCTATGTTTGCTGGCTCTTCATTCCTTTCATTTAGCAACTCACTGAAGTACTCCCTCCATCTTTCGACTCTCTCTTGCTTCTCGGCTAGCATTCTCCCATTTTTATCTTTCACACCCTTACTGTTTCCTTTGCTACCTTCCCTAACTTTCTTGACTTCTTTCCAGAACAGTTTCTTACTCTCCCTCCATTTTACACTCAGATTCCTTCCAAATTCCTCATCTACTCTTCTCTTACTTGCCTTCACTACTCTCTTCACCACCCTCTTACTCTCCACGTACCTCGCTCGTTTCTGTCTCTCGGAATCTTCATTCCCTCTGCTACCCAACCACTCTCTATATGCTTTCTTCTTTTCTTCCACAGCTATTCGTACCTCTTCTGTCCACCATGCTGTACCTTTCACTCCCCTCCCTCTTCTTCTCCTCACTCCACACACCTCCTCACATGCTGCACAGATCTCATCCTTAAACACCTTGCTCATCTCCTCCACTTCCTCCATAACTTCCAGGTTGAACCCACCTAGTCGTCTTTCCACTGCTCTCCTGTACTCCTCCCTGATTTCCTCCTCCTGCAACCTCTCCACCCTCCTCACCATTCCACCCTCCTCTCGCCTCCCTCCCGCTCTCCTCACCCACTTCTTTTGTATCCTAACCTTAGCTACCACTAAATAATGATCAGACAGACCCCCTCCAATACCCCTATACACCCTAGCATCCATCACAGATTTCTTCATTCGTTCATCCACACATACATAATCAATCAATGACTTTCGTTCCACCACCACTGTCTTATCCTTCATCGTCAACATCCGTTTCCACGTGTACCTGTGGATCATTCTGTGTCGGAAGAAGGTGTTGGCTATCCACAGCCTCCTCCCCCACATACGTTCCCAAGTGCACTACCATTCCCATTCACCTCTGATGGTACCCCCCACCCTCCCACCACTCCCTCAACTTTCCTATCACCCACCTTACCATTCATATCCCCAATCAGAAATATTCTTTCGTTCTTGTCAAACTTCTCCAGGCACGCCTCCACATTCATCCAGAACTCCTCTTTCTTTCTTTCAAGTATATCCTCTGTCGGGGCATACACGCATACAATCACCCACGTTTGTATTCCTACTTTCATTCTCACCCACACAATCCTTGAATCCACAGACCCATACTCTCTTACACATTCCTTCCATTTGCTACTTACAAACAAACATGCACCTTCTCTCGCTGTTCCTTCACTCACTCCAGCACACACACCCATTCCACACTCCCACTCTCTCACATCTGAACCTTTCCATTTGGTCTCTGTCATTCCACATACATCCAGCCTGGCATTCACTAACACTTCCAGAACCTCTCTCTCTTTTGTGCCATCATTCATATATATATATATATATATATATATATATATATATTTATTAAAAGGGTTGGTTGAGATACAGTGAAGCCTTATTATTGCTAGAAGTCCTCTCTAAGCTTAATACAATGGTCTTGCCAGAATATGATAATAAGGACATCCCTGGTACTGACTTAGTTAACTTCATCAATCCAAGTGTATTAAATCGGCGTCACTCGGTATATCTATCTATCTATCTATCTACCTATCTATCTATCTGTACGTCTGTCTGTCTGCTTGACTGTCTGACTGCTTGTCTGTCTGTCTGTCTGTCTGTCTATCTATCTATCTATCTGTCTGTCTGTATGTCTATCTATCTATCTATCTATCTGTCTGTATGTCTGTCTGTCTGTCTGCTTGTCTGTCTGTCTACTTGTCTGTCTGTCTGTCTGTCTGTCTGTCTGTCTGTCTATCTATCTATCTATCTATCTATCTGTATGTCTATCTATCTATCTATCTGTCTGTCTGTCTGTCTGCTTGTCTGTCTATCTATCTATCTATCTATATACTCTGGTACATTCCCCATTTTGTCTTCGTTATCTCCAGTTTCTTCACAGTCTCTCTCTCTCTCTCTCTCTCTCTCTCTCTCTCTCTCTCTCTCTCTCTCTCTCCCCCAACCATCAAACCGGGTCCAAGTACGTGTTTTTACTGGTGGTCGTAAACTATGCTTTAATTCTCTTAGTCTCCCCCAAACTGCCTATATTACCCATGCTCTCGTTTCTGAAGGGCACAATTAAGGGCAAGGGTTTATTATTTAGTCGATTAATTCATATATTTATTATTATTTTTTAGTTTCCTCCCTAGACCTCCATCAAACTTAAAAACAACATCCATTAGATCCCTCTTCTAGAATAATTTGTACATTTTTCGGTAGAAAAATGTCCCGGCCGAAGGCCGGTTCCACTTAAAAATTCAGGCTCGCTATCGCTCGCCGGGAAAAAATTCGACGCCTAAATGGCAGGAAAGGTCTAAAAATTGACAACTAAATGGGGCGAAAGGTCTTGAAATCGTCAAACTAATATTAGGGCTGAACGTCTTAAAATCTGAAAACTAGCGGGGCTAAACACGAGGGAGAAGGGGGGGGGGGGGTCCAGAAAAACGACCCTGCACCTCCCCTATAATTCTCTTGCAGTCTCCCCCAAACTGCCTATATTACCCTTGCTCTCGTTTTCTAATGGGCCCAATTAACCCACGTAAAAGTAAGAGAGTAATGTTTAAGGGGAGTGTGGTTACTTTTTGGGTTTACTTACTTCTTTCTTTATATATAGATTACATTTAGTTTCGTCGCTAGACCTCCAACAATCTTACAAAATTACAGGCTCGCTCTCGCTCGCCTGGAAATAATCGACACCTAAATCGCACGAAAGGTCTTAAAATTGACAACGAATTGGGGGCAAAAGGTGTTAAAATCGCAAAACTAATGGGCCGAACGTCTTATAATCTCAAAAAACACACGGGGCTTAACACGAGGGAGAAAGGGGACCAGAAAAACGACCCACCTCCCCTTAACCCACCTAAAAGTAACAGCGTAATGTTTTAACTATTTCCTCATCTATCACGTGTGGTTTCATATCCTTCGGTTCTAAACCTTTCTTGTATGCTCGAATACATTAATCACTCCTTATCCTTAAGGGAAGATATTTAGTTTGCTACCTAGACCTTCATCAAGCTTAACAAAAATACCTCTAATATATATTTGTACATTTTTCGGTAGAAAAATATCCCGGCCGAAGGCCGGTTCCTCTTAAATTACAGGCTCGCTATCGCTCGCCAGGAAAAAAATCGACACCTAAATTGCACGAACGGTCTTAAAATGGACAGAAATGGGTCGAAAGTTCTTAAAATCGTCAAAATAATGGGGCGAACGTCTTAAAATTAGAAAAGCAATGGGGCTAAACATGAGTGAGAAAGAGGTTCAGAAAAAAATCCTCCAGGTGGAAATCTCCCCTTAAACGTGTAGTTAGTTCGAATTAATTACGATTCGCCCGTTCGTTACACATAATTAACACCCCGTTCTTAACATGAATCATCCATTACAAACCCCAATGTACTTGAATAAACTAATGAAAGCATATGATCCTCCCGGGATTCCAACTCGGGACACCACACCCCGAATACATAAGCATCTAAACCATTACACCACCAACACATCATTAAGAAACGGAGATCTATTATTATTATTATTATTATTATTATTATTATTATTATAAGAGATGCCGAGGCCTCCAACCAGGGTGCAGAAACAAGAATAATATATAACGATTCATTCCTTTTCAATTTGCTCCTATACAGAAAATAAAATTCCGGACAGGAAAAGTGATGAGTCAATAAGATCATCATTTTAACCCCTTGAAGCTCTGACGCGTATTAGCAGTTTATTTTGGCTATCATTAGACGATTTTATGCAGCTTAGGAAGGATCTGTGGGTATTAAAAGGGGTAAATACAATCTCAATCAACCCTTTGATTTCCGTATACCGTTACTAATCTGAATAGAATCGTCTAATAGTAGCCAGAAAACAGAACAGAAACGCGTATTGGATTTTTTTTTCTTTTTTTCTATGTGATTGAGGGAGGCAAAAGGCAGAACTGCCTATAGCGAGTGCCTCCCCCAGAGTTGAAAGAGTGACAGGGCCAAAATCAAGGGATGTTCGAGCCAAAATGCCTGGACACGCGGAGTTTGAAGCAATTTAAGTCATAGGAAGAGGGAAAGACTGATTCTGGGAGAGAGTTCCAGAGCTCAGCTGTTGAGTAGAAGAAAGTTTGAGAGTAACGTTTCACTCTTGGGTTGGAGAGTTGCACAGAGTAGGGGTGGGATTGAGTTGCAAGGGTTAAGGGGAGATTTCCACTTGAGGGACTTTTTTCTTGACCCCTTTCTCCCTCATGTCTAGCCCCATTGTTTTTTAGATTTTAAGACGTTTGCCCCATTAGTTTGGCGATTTTATGAACTTTCGCCCCATTTATGTCACTTTTAAGACCTTTCGTGCCATTTAGGTGTCGATATTGTCCTGGCGAGCGATAGCGAGCCTGTAATTTAAGAGCAACCGGCCTTCGGCCGGGACATTTTTCTACCGAAAAATGTACAAATATATCTTGAAAGGAGGTCAAGGGGGTGACATTTTAAAAGATTGCTGGAAGAGTAGGAAACAAACTAGAAACCTCCCCTTAAAGGTTATCTTGAAAGGGTTAAAGTCCACCTCTCCAGCCTACACACCTGCACGCTTAATAGTCATTGCAAGTTATGCCATGTTTCACTGTAGGTGGTTCTACATCCCATCATATTTCTTAAGGGGGGTGACCTGCATTTTGTTATTTCTCTCCTTTTCTCTCTTTCTCTGGCTTGTATCCATTCGGCCCCATTCAGCCAACTATTTTAAGACGTTTATTCCCATCTGGGTGTCGATTTCTTCCTGGCGAGCGATAGCGAGCCAGCTTTTTATGAAATCCGGCTTCGCCGGAGACATTTTTCTATCGAAAAATGTACAAATTTAGCCTGCTGTCAAACAAATATAAAAAAATATGCTGGCTCGCTACCGCTCACCAGTAAAAAAATGACACCTGGATGGGGATAAACGTCTTAAAACAGTAGGCTGAATGGGGCCAAATGGATACAAGCCAGAGAAAGATAGAAAAGGACAGAACAAAAACAGGTCACCTCCCTTAAACGAGTTAGCTTACTTCTTTGGTGTATATTTCGAAGTAGGGGTCACTAGCCAAAAACTATGCATTCACACAAACCCTAAGATAGCACCGATAAAACACATATATACCATAAAAACACTACATACAGGCAAGGAAATATGCATGTTAACCCATTCAGTTACCAGGGACGTCCATTTCATCATATTCTGACGACTATTAGACGATTTTATTCAGCTTAGGAAGGACCTCTAGCTATAATAAGGCTTCACACTATCCCGGCAGCCCACCCTTTTAGCCCTAGGCTTCACAATATCGTCCAAATATAGCCCTTTTTGAGCTCCAGAGGTTCGAGGTTACGATTCCTGCCCAACCTAGAATTAACAGACTTTAGTTGGTATGTATAATCTCTTACCTCCGAGATAGATGATTCATGTGTATAATTTTATGATATTTTATTGTTTTAAAATAGAGAAAGCCAAGCCGACTTTTTGGAGTTACCTGTACTTCCTCGCCCCGACGCCTGACACATGTGGTTTTGATTAGGGCAAGAGAAGCTGTGAAAGTTTGTGGCACCCCCCTCATCACTCACCATGCGACTCCACCCATATGTCTCATCACTTTAAAGCCTCACCCTACTGCCTCACTCTACGGCCTCACTCTACTGCCTCACTGTACTTCCTCACTCTACTGCCTCACCCTACTGCTTCACTCTACTTCCTCACTCTACTGCCTCACTGTACTTCCTCACTCTACTGCCTCACCCTACTGCCTCACCCTACTTTCTTCCTCACTCTACTGCCTCACTGTACTGCCTCACTGTACTTCCTCACTCTACTGCCTGTCTCACTCTACTGCCTGCCTCACTCTACTGCCTCACTGTACTGCCTGCCTCACTCTACTTCCTCACTGTACTGCCTCACTGTACTTCCTCACTCTACTGCCTCATCCTACTGCCTCACTCTACTGCCTGTCTCACTCTACTGCCTCACTGTTCTGCCTCACTGTACTGCCTCACTCTACTGCCTCACTGTACTGCCTGCCTCACTGTACTTCCTCACTCTACTGCCTCACCCTACTGCCTCACTCTACTGCCTGTCTCACTCTACTGCCTCACTGTACTGCCTCACTGTACTGCCTCACTTTACCGTCTCACTCATAGTATACTTTAGCCATCTTCCCCACCCTTGGGCCTTTTCATTCCTCACTCTCATCTCCCCACCCTCTCATCTCCCCACCCTCTCATTTATGACCCCCTTCCTTCCTCACCCCTCCCATTCCCTTGGTCCACTCATTCCTTAAACATTTGTTCCTCCCTCGTCCCCTCATTTCTCACTTTCCTACCCTCACATCACCCTTCACCCTCTTGCCTTACCCCTCTGCCTCACCCCTCTGCCTCACATACAAGCCAGAATATGGTGACGGTGAAGGAGAATTTTACCATTGGCTTTCAGAGGCGAGTTACTGGCAATAATGTGCAGTGTGCAAGGGAGAACTTGTGTTGAATGACCCGCCTACTAGTGTTGATTTCGACAGTGTAACGCTGGAGTGTGTGAATAAATTATGCTATTTGGGCGATACGATTTCCGCAAAAAGGTGGTGCTGAAGCTGGCTCCATTGCTAGAGTCAGAAGTGGTTGGGGGAAGTTTAGAGAGCTGTTGCCACTCCTGACCATGAGACGGCTCCCACTTCACCTAGAAGGGAAGGTGTATACCTCGTGTGTTAGGAGTGCGATGACCTATACCTCGAAGACGTGGCCAGTTGAAGCGGAGGATATCAATAGAATGGTGAGATGGATGCGTGGGGTTAACCTCAGGGACAGTGTATCGAGTGAAGAATTAAGAAGGCACTAGACAGATGGCTAGATATTCAAATTCAATGCTTTGTTAACCTTTATAAAATGGCAATAACATAATGGCTAATAAAATACAAATATTCAAGGCTGAGCTCATTAAATGAAACATTTTGATGAGCTCCATTACGGTTAAATGACACATTTTATGAGGCAGACATCACCTGTGCTATGCTTGTGCTTAATTAGGCGTAGCAACTATTAAGTGAT
>CM064527.1:2482358-2491977 GCA_032716605.1 Paralithodes platypus
TGATCAGCTTCTACTGCAGACCAACTTTTCTGTGATATGTGTCTAACCTTTTTTTAAATGTGTATATCGAGTCACTGTCAATAACTTCATTAGGGAACTTTATTCGACTCATTAATATAACTGGGCGTGAAGACTTTTTTAGTTGTGGCTAGGTTCGCTTTCCTGCCTGTGCCTATTAGTTTTCATTTGTTTCCTCTTGCGGGACTCGCTTTCGCTATCTTAAATAGATTATCGGATTTTACGTTACTATATCCTTTTAGAATCTTAAAACACTGTATCAGCTGTCCCCTTATTCTCCGTCTCTTAAGCAAAAACAGATTGAGTTATCTTAATCTCTCAGTGTATGGTTTATTTCTAAAGGAAAGGATCAATTTGGTTGCTCTACGTTGAACGGATTTCTAGTTTCTCTATGTCTTTTTTTAAGTAGGGAGACCAAAACTGCACAGCATACTCCAGATGTGGCCTCACAATACTTTTATATAGGTGGTACAACTATGTCTTTACTATGACAATGAAAATTTCTTTTAATGAAACCTAGCGATCTATTTGCTTTGTTAGATGCTGCGGTGCATTGGCTTGTAGATTTTAGATTTTCATTGATAAGCACTCCTAGGTCTTTTATCTGTGATACGCTCTTTATCTTTTCTCCATTCATATGGTATTCGTATTTGTTGTTTCGGGAGCCTATTTGTAGTATCAGGCATTTGTTTACGTTAAAGGGCATCTGCCAATTTTCTGACCACTCTGATATCTTGTTTAAATCTGATTGCAGGCTACTTCTATCGCTTTCTGATATTATTGCATTTCCTATTTTAGTGTCATCGGCGAATTTGGAAATTGTGTTATTAATGCCGTTGTCTAAATCATTAATATATATTATGAATAATAATGGGCCCAGAACTGAACCCTGTGGGACTCCACTAGTCACCGGAGTCCATTCTGATTCCACTCCATTAATAATTACTCTTTGTTTTCTTTCGCTTAACCAATTCCTTATCCAATTAAGTGTGTTGCCTTGTATTCCTAGATTCTCGACCTTCTGAAGTAATTTATTATGAGGGACCTTGTCGAAGGCCTTCTGGAAGTCCAAGTACACATATCAAGACTTTTGGTTAAAATCATTAATCCTAAATAGGTTGTCATCATATTCCTTATCGTTCGTTAGGCATCATTTTTTTCCTCTGAAGCCGTGTTGACTATTAATAATAAGATTATTCTCTATGAAAAGTACAAGTTCGTCTCTTATAATTGATTCTAATAGTTTTACAACAACGGAAGTTAAGCTAATGGGTCTGTAATTCCCTGGTTGTTTTTTATCTCCCTTTTTAAATATTGGTGTAATATTCGCTGTCTTCCAGTCAGTGGGTAATTGTCCATGTTGGAGTGACATGTTAAACATTTTGGTTAGGGGTTCGGCAACTTCATCTTTGACCATTTTTAGGATTTTAGGGATGAATAGGTCTGGGCCGGGAGATTTATTTATTTTCAGTAATTCAATCTGTCTAGTGACGCTTGATTGGCTAATTTTGAAGTCAGGGAGCACAATGTTGCTTGTTTGATTAGTAGCTTGTGGAGTGTTCGTGTTGGCAGCAGTGGTAAAAGAGTGGTAAAAAAGAGAGAGAGAGAGAGAGAGAGAGAGAGAGAGAGAGAGAGAGAGAGAGAGAGAGAGAGAGAGAGAGAGAGAGAGAGAGAGAGAGAGAGAGAGAGAGAGAGAGAGAGATAGAGAGAGAGAGAGAGGAGAGAGGATGAGGAGAGAGAGAGAGAGAGAGAGAAGAGAGATAGAGATGAGAGAGAGATAGAGAGAGAGAGAGATAGAGAGAGAGAGAGAGAGATTGAGAGAAGAGGAGAGGGGGGATTGTGTAAAGGTCAGAAAATCAAACAAATCTCGACCAGATTATTATCCAATTATAGGATGAATTGCTGAATAAATTGGAATTGATGGCTATACCAATACCGAGGTAATATATTATTATAAAGAATTGTCTCATATTAAGATCATCATTATCTTATACCGAAAGTTTATAATGTTTTCACTTGTCTTTTTTTCAGGTTGTTGATCCTGTAAGCAAGATAATCGTAGAAGCAAATTCATCGTTATGACAAGATTAATAGCGAGAGAAGGAGAGCTGGCATGTGTTACAAGACGACTTTATTCTAGCTACACTTCTGCCCTCTGTTCTAGATGACAAGTGGAGAGATACATTTTCCTGTCCAACTCTTCAACCGGTTCCTCTTAGCATCGTCAGCTTACAATGACCAGATCGGGAGGAATGGTATTGCCCAGAGCTTCTACAGGAGGACAAGGACGCAGTCAAAAGAACAACTGAATACATGAACAACACAATCAACATGGAAATACTCAACTAAAGAGAGGACAGAAAAAAGGTAAGGTTTATTAACTGAACTATTCCCTTTTACACTATACACCAGCATGTAAACCACAATCATGCCCTTATTATTCATGTATATATATTATTCATGTATATATATTATTCATGTATATATATTATTCATGTATATATATTATTCATGTATATATATTATTCATGTATATATATTATTCATGTATATATTATTTATTGATGTATATATTATTGATGTATATATATATTGATGTATATATATTGATGTATATATTGATGTATATATGTTGATGTATATATTGATGTATATATATTGATGTATATATATTATTCATGTATATATATTATTCATGTATATATATTATTCATGTATATATATTATTCATGTATATATTTACGATCATACCCGTGCACAGACACACACACACCCACACCTCATGCACATACTGTATAATATATATATATATATATATATATACCGGTATATACAGTATACATATATATACCTGGGAGTTATTATGAACTACGAACTGCCCTAACTCGGTTGCATAAGTTGAGCATAACACATCGTGCAGTACACCCAACCCCACACATTTAAACCCACACACCTAATCCAGTACATCCCACCTCACATCTAATCCAACACATCTAAACCCAGTACACCCAACCCCACATCTAACTCAATACACCTAACCCAGTCCATCTAACCCCACACATTATACATATAAACCCGTACACCCCACCCCACCCCACACATCTAACCCAACACTTCTAACCCCACACATCTAACCCAACACTTCTAACCCCACACATCTACACCAGTACACCCCACCTCACACATCTAACCCAGTCCACCTAACCCACACATCTAACTCCATACATCTATACCAGTCCACCTAACCTAGCACAGCAAACCCATTAAACCCAACCCCACACATCTAACCCCACATATTACCCCACACATCTACACCAGTACACCCCACCTCACACATCTAACCCCCACACATCTACACCAGTACACCCCACCTCACACATCTAACCCACACATCTAACCCACACATCTAACCCCATACATCTATACCAGTCCACCTAACCTAGCACAGCAAACCCATTAAACCCAACCCCACACATCTAACCCCACATATTACCCCACACATCTACACCAGTACACCCCACCTCACACATCTAACCCACACATCTACCCCGTACAACCCCACCTCACACATCTAACCCCCACACATCTAACCCACACATCTAACCCCATACATCTATACCAGTCCACCTAACCTAGCACAGCAAACCCATTAAACCCAACCCACCTCTACCCCACATATACCCCACACATCTACACCAGTACAAAACCCCCCCTCACACATCGAACCCACACATCTACCCCATACTCTAATCTGTCCCCCCTAACCTATCACACAAACCCATTTAAACCCAACGCCCACACATCTAACCCCACATTTACCCCACGAAATCACATCTAAACCAGTACACCCCACCTCACACATCTAACCCACACATCTAACCCACACATCTAACCCCATACATCTATACCAGTCCACCTAACCTAGCACAGCAAACCCATTAAACCCAACCCCACACATCTAACCCACAATATTACCCCACACAGCTACACCATGTAACACCCACCTCACACATCTAACCCCAACCTCTAACCCAAAAAACATCAACCCATACTCTATACCAGTCCACCTAACCTAGCACAGCAAACCCATTAAACCCAACCCCACACATCTACCCACATCTACCCCACACACTACACAGTACAACCCACCTCACCACTCAACCCCACACATCTAACCCAGTACACTCAACCCCACACATCTATCCAGTCCCACCTAACCGACACAGCAAACCCATTAAAACCCCACCCCCCCCAGCTAACACCCCATATTACCCCACCCATCTACACCAGTACACACACCCCACCTTCACACATCTAACCCACATCATCTAACCCCACATCTAAGCCCCATACCTCTATACCATTTCCCACCTAATCCTAGCACAGCAAACCCATTAAACCCAACCCCACACATCTAACCCCACATATTACCCCACACATCTACACCAGTACACCCCACCTCACACATCTAACCCACACATCTAACCCACACATCTAACCCCATACATCTATACCAGTCCACCTAACCTAGCACAGCAAACCCATTAAACCCAACCCCAGCACCATCATAACCCCCACATTGCCTCCCACAACTCTCACCATACACCCCCACCTCACCACATCTACTTTCTACACCCACACATCTTACCTCCATATCATCTATCCAGCTTCACCTAATCCGAGCACAGCAAACCCATTAACCCAACCCCACAATCTAACCCCACAATAGTACCCCACACACATCTACAACCAGTACACCCCCCCTTCTCACACCATCTAACCCACACATCTAACCCCATACATCTATACCAGTCCACCTAACCTAGCACAGCAAACCCATTAAACCCAACCCCACACATCTAACCCCACATATTACCCCACACATCTACACCAGTACACCCCACCTCACACATCTAACCCACACATCTAACCCACACATCTAACCCCATACATCTATACCAGTCCACCTAACCTAGCACAGCAAACCCATTAAACCCAACCCCACACATCTAACCCCACATATTACCCCACATCATCTTCAACCAGCTTACATCCCCCACCGTCACAACATCCTAACCCCACACATCTAACCCACCACTCTCTAACCCTCAACCATCTATACCAGTCCACCTAACCTAGCACAGGCAACCCCTTAACCCAACCCCACACATCCTAACCCCACATATTACCCCACCTCCATCTGCTTTCATCTACACCAGTCACTCACTAGGAATGACGCCCACCTGTCACCATCTATACTTCCCCATCACCATCCTAACCCACTCCATCTTAACCGCCATACATCTATATCCCATGGTCCACCTACCCTAGCTACCGATGCATTACACCCGATTCTAAACCCACCCCCACACCATCTAACCCCACATATTACCCCAACACCTCTACCCCAGTACATACCCACACCCTCACACATCTAATCCCACACCTCGCAACCCCCACATCATACCCCATACACTATCACCAGTCACTCTAACCTCGCCCAGTGCAACCTCCTTAACACCCAACTCCATACACATCTACACCCCCACATTTACTCCTCGCACCTTATCCCATCTACACTCAGTTACACCCCACCTGCCTCACCAATCTTCTTCCTCTCGACCTCATCACACATGCTTAGCCCCACACAATCTACCCCATACCATGCCCCACTACCACGCCACCGTAACTTATGCTACAGCCAACCCAGGTCAGCGCCGCGTCCCCCACACGCTACCTGTCTACCTTCACCCTAGTTCTACCCCACACATTTCACTCACCTCAGTACTCCATGCCACTCCGCTCACATATCTCCATGCGACCTCCTCCTTGCGACGCATCGACCCACAGCATCTAACGCGCCATACAGTCCGTTATCCCTGGGCGCCTCCGCTAACCTAGGCACAGTGCGCATCCATGTCAACCCACTCCCCTCACCTACACGTCCTAACTCCCACTCGTACCTCCCATTCAAGCGACACCAGTACACCCCCACCTCACACCATCTTAAAACCCCCAACAAAAACCACATCTACCCAACGACATCTAACCCCATACATCTATACCAGTCCACCTAACCTAGCACAGCAAACCCATTAAACCCAACCCCACACATCTAACCCCACATATTCACCCCACACAGCTCACAGGACACCCCCACCTCACCAGCTAACCCCACACAGCTAACCCACACAGCAACCCCATACATCTGCCAGTGCCACCTAACCGAGCCAGAGCAACCATTAAACCCAACCCACACATCTAACCCCACAGAGGACCCCACACAGCTACCCAGGACACCCCACCATCACACATCTAAGCCCACAACCTCTAACCCACCTCTAACCCCATACGCATCGATACCTTCCACCTAACCTAGCACAGCCAACCCTAAAACCCAACCCCACAACATCTAACCCCACATATTACCCCACACATCTACACCAGTACACCCCACCCCACCCCACACATCTAACCCAGTCCACCTAATCCAACCCCCCCATATACCCCAATTAATCCTCCCACGTGACTGTGCTCGACAAATGAAGGGGGGATGGGTTGTTGTTCTAGACCCCCTTCTCCCTCATGTTTAGCCCCATTAGTTTTTAGATTTTAAAATGTCTTTCCCATTAGTATGTCAATTTTAAGACTTTTCGCCCCATTTCCTTGTCAATATCAACACCTTTCGTGCTATTTAGGTGTCGATTTTTTTTTCTGGTCGAAACTATAGGAGACTAGTAATTTATTTGGAAGGACTCCCGAAAAATTGACTAATTAATCTAGAAGGGGATCTAAGGGATTTTTTATTTTGTCAGTCACACACACAGGAGGTCTAGGGTACTAGAAACTAGTAAAATAATAATATGGTACGTAAATGAGGAAATACAAACGGTCCCCCCTTCCCTGAAGGGGAGGTATTTAGTTTGTTCCCTAGACCTCCATCAAGCTTAAAATTATACCCCCTTGAGTCCCTTTCAAGATAAATTTGTACATTTTCGGGCAGAAAAATGCCCCGGCCGAAGGCCGGTTCCTCTTAAATTACAGGCTCGCTATCGCTCGCCAGAATAAAATCGACACCTAAATGGCACGAAAGGTCTTAAAATTGACAGAAATGGGTTGAAAGTTCTTAAAATCTTCAAAATAATGGGGCAAACGTCTTAAAATTAGAAAAACAATGAGGCTAAACATGAGGGAGAAAGGAGTCAAGAAAAAAATCCCTCAAGTGGAGATCTCCCCTTAATGAGACCCCGGGCATCAAGGCCCCTTCTACAGCAGGTGTCTCACGGCTCAGGGACAGACAGGGAGGGGGGAGAGAAGGAGAGAGGAAGTGAGAGAGGAGGGGAGAGAGAGGAGAGAGAGAGAGAGAGGAGAGAGAGAGGGGGGGGGGGGAGGAGAGGTGAGCAAAGGAGAGGGAAGCGAAGATGTTTGGAGGGACGAGAAGAGAGGAGTGAAGTGAAGAATTTAGGAGAGAGGAGAAGAGAGTAGAGAGGAGAAGTGAGGAGGTGGGAATGAAGTGAAGAAGTCAGGAGAGAGGAGTAGAGAAGAGGTGGTGGGAGAGGATTGGACTAGAGAAGGGAGGAAAGGAGTAGTGTGAAGTGGAGAAGTGAGGCAGAATAGTAGGGGGATGAAAGGAGTACAAAGGAGTACAAAGGAAATCAAGTGCAACAACAGATCTAGTGACCCTTCTAGGTTTGCTTGCCTCCAAAACACTGAGGATCAAGTGGCCAAACAGTGGTTTAGAGTGGGTCAGGGAACATTTGGAAAGGGAACTACTGCCCTGCCACGACGTGGCAGGACGAGGAAGTTAGTAGGGGACATATGGATTAGTAACTGATGGGAGGATAAAGTTATTTCATTTACAAACGCAGTCAGGTCGCGGGTTTTGATGCGAGATATTTGTCTAGGCGGAATTTACATGAATCAAGGGTGCTGCATTCTATAACGTCTCGGGGAAGCCCCTTCCACAAGTTGACAACTCGGTGAAGAAGAAATTCTTAGATTCGTTCGAGGTAAAATATTTACCAATTATTTTGCAACCGTTTCCCCCGCGTGTAATTAGATTGGTCGATAGTGAAGTACTTACTACATTTCATATTGTCGATGCCTTTGAGGATTTTTGACACTTGAATTAAGTCTTCCTCTTAATCTGCGCTCGGGTTAAAGGAAATAGATTTCTTCTCTAAGACGCTCTTTCTTCGTAATGGTTTGTTCTTTAGGCTAGGTATCATTTTTGGTAACTCTACGTTGAAAACGCGTTCTAGCTTTGTTTAAGATCTTTTTGGTAATAAGGGCACCTGGATTGCACGCAGGATTCCAGAAGAGGGCGTACTAAGAGATTGGTAAAGGGTTAGGATAACTTCTTTGATTTTATGCTCAAATGTGCCTGCCTATAAATCCAATTATTTGGTTTGTGCCCCTTCTTAACAACTTCTGAACATTGTTACGACTCGGTTTTAGGTTACTCGCTATTGTGACTCCCAGATCAGTTTCTCTGTTTACATTCTTAACGTGTGCTGAGTGCCATTCATCGTAATAGTTTGCTTTTTTTCTCCTTTAGGTATCCGGACCTGTAATACTTTACCTTCTATCCGCATGGAAACTCATTTGCCAAATTTGGGCCCAACATGACAATTTATCTAGAATTTGTGTTGCATATCGTCCACCTGTTCTTTTGAGAGTACTCTATTTTGCAATTTTTGTATCGTCAGCAAATTTTGAGACTTTGTGGCGAGGGTGAGACCCTCATCTATGTCTGTGATGTAAATTAGAAAAAGCATTAGGTCCTAGTACGGGGGGGGGGGGATCCCTGGGGTACCCCGTCTACTTACATTGGTCTCTTTAGATGCCTTACCGTTTTATTACTACCCCTTTGCTTTCTGTGTGTCGACCAATTTTCTATCCATTTCAACACACCGTCTTGTATTCCATGCGCTTTTAGTTTTAGCAGTAAACGTTTGTGGGGAACTTTGAGTAGTGTGAAGTGGAGAAGTGAGCAGAGGAGGAGGGGGGAGGAAAGGAGTAGTGTGAAGTGGAGAAGTGAGCAGAGAGGAGGGGGGAGGAAAGGAGTAGTGTGAAGTGGAGAATCGAGAAGTGAGCAGAGGAGGGGAGTGGGATTGGAGGTAGTAAGTGTGATAGTGGAGAAGTGAAGCTAGAGAGGAGGGGGGAGGAAGGAGTAGTACGCACGACCCCGCCTAGTGAAGTGCGAGTGTGAAGTGGAGAAGTGAGCAGAGAGGAGGGGGGAGGAAAGGAGTAGTGTGAAGTGGAGAAGTGAGCAGAGAGGAGGGGGGAGGGAAGGAGTACTGTGAAGTGGAGAAGTGAGCAGAGAGGAGGGGGGAGGGAAGGAGTAGTGTGAAGTGGAGAAGTGAGCAGAGAGGGGGGATGGGAAGGAATAGGAGTTAGTGTGAAGTGGAGAAGTGAGCAGAGATTTGAGGAGGGGGGGATGGGAAGGAGGTAATGTGAATTGGAGCAACGTGAGCAGAGAGGAGGGGGGAGGAAAGGAGTAGTGTGAAGTGGAGAAGTGAGCAGAGAGGAGGGGGGAGGAAAGGAGTAGTGTGAAGTGGAGAAGTGAGCAGAGAGGAGGGGGGAGGAAAGGAGTAGTGTG
>CM064527.1:2492077-2577245 GCA_032716605.1 Paralithodes platypus
CAGCACATCCACCTCCACGCCACACCTCCTTCTTACTTCATCATTCGTCTGTCTATCCCTCCATGTAACTCCGCACGCACTTCTCAAGTAACTCATTTCCACCCCTCTCACTCTTGGTCCGAGTCTCTTCCGAACGTCCATGCTTCACTTCCGTAAGTTAGTGTCGGGATTAGCCTATGCGTACTGCTAATTAGTGCATTTGCGTATGTACTATGGTGGGAACTCGGCACCTCACGGTCGCCAAATGTCGCATGTGACCTCGTAGTTAAGGGGAGACAGACCGATTGTTTGGTCTATTAATTCATTTATTAATATATTTTTTTAGTTTCCTCCCTAGACCTCCATCAAGCTTAGAAAAACACCCCCTAGACCCCCCTTCAAGATAAATTTGTACATTTTTCGGTAGACAAATTTCCCGGCCGAAGGCCGGTTCCTCTTAAAATTGCAGGCTCGCTATCGCTTGCCAGGAAACAATCGACACATAAATAGAACGAAAGGTTTTAAAATTGACAAGAAAATGGGGCGAAAGGTGTTAAAATCGCCAAACTAATGGGCCGATCGTCTTATAATCTCAAAACTAGTGGGGCTAAACATTAGGGAGAAGGGGGTCCAGAAACACGGTTAAGGTAGAATAAGCGCTGTACTGCCCCTAGGTTAAGGGGAGATTTCCACTTGAGGGACTTTTTTCTTGACCCCTTTCTCCCTCATGTCTAGCCCCATTGCTTTTGAGATTTTAAGACGTTTGCCCCATTAGTTTGGCGATTTTAAGAACTTTCGCCCCATTTTTTTAACTTTTAAGACCTTTCGTGTCATTTAGGTGTCGATTTTTTCCTGGCGAGCGATAGCGAGCCTGTAATTTAAGAGGAACCGGCCTTTGGCCGGGAAATTTTTCTACCGAAAAATGTACAAATTTATCTTGAAAGGGGGTCAACGGGGTGTATTTTCAAGTTTGATGGTGTCTAGGAAACACGCTAAAAACCTCCCCTTAAGACGGCTAACGGTTCCAAGTCAACAATAAGCCTAACATTATTAGCGTTGTTCTTATTACATATATATAAAACACGAACACACGCTCATTTAAGCCGGTATCACACGAGAGCATTTATAGTCAACATTGGATAATCAGGGCGGGTGCCCAACCCCGAAAGGAGTTGATATAGGGGAGCTATCCCCCCGCCACAGGCGGCTTTCTAGGGCCTTTCCTGGCTGATGCTGAGAGGATTGGGTTCTAGTCATGTGGTGATGGGCTGGTCTATCAGAGTGAGAACTGAGCGATCTCTGCCATACCCATAGCTTACTCTGACTGTTCCTTTTACTTATATATCTTCTAGATCTCAAGTGACGGCGTCTTTTCCGTGGATTGACCTCCCTACTGCCAACCTAAAAGTTGGCAGATTGGGAGCCAAAGCGTCACATTTTTCCCTTGCCCCTCAACTTTCCCTTCATAATTGCTGAGGGGCACAGGGCTTTGGGTGAAGCTCTGGTTTCCCGGGCGTTTCCGCGCCCTCCTCGGCTCCCTGCCTTAGAGTGGCTTCGGTCACCCAGGCTTTATTAGTGGTAAGCAGGGAGGGTTTTCTGGGGGCGCTCGTTTATGGCCTTGGCCTTGCTCAGGACCTTGGGGCTGTTCGGCCAGGCAGCCTGGGGAACAACAACAACAACAACATTGGATAATCAAAAAAATTCTGGCAATATTTCTGGAATATTTTACACTGGTGTCGGAAACTAGATTGATGATAGATGAATTGACGTAACCGAAATATTGAAAATGTTGACCTCATAAGCTGCCAGACCAGTGTTGAGCGTAAATGTTGAGGGAAAAAATGTTCGCGTGATGCCGGATTTACACAAACACATATTATTGTATAACTGTGTATCTGGCAACAAGTACAATGGGTATCACACGACAATATAATTCCCGGATAAAACTAAAGAATATTATAAAAACACAAAATAATGCTTAAGGGGGGATGGTTCACTTTTTGGCCGATTTTTGCATGTATTCATTATTTTTCTAGTTTTCTCCCTAGACCTAAAAAAAAAAAACATCCATTAGATCCCCCTTCTAGATTAATTTGTACATTTTTCGGTAGAAAAATTTCCCGGCCGAAGGCCGGTTCTTCCAACATTACAGGCTCACTATCGTTCGCCAGGGAAAATATCGACACCTAAATAGCACGAAAGGTCTAAATATTAACGAAGAAATGGGGCGAAAGGTCATTAAATCGACTAACTAATGGGGCAAACATCTTATCATCTGAAAACTAATGGGGCTAAACATGAGGGAGAAAGTGGTCCAGAAAACCGGCCCGAAAGGAAAGATTATTTAAAAAAATAATCGAATAATTCCCAGATTAAAACAAAAAAATAATAATAATAATATATAAACTCACAAAAGACAAAAAAATCGTGGTGCCGCCATGGTGCCTACTAGACGAGAGGCCCCCCCCCCCCCCCCCCCCCCCCCAGCTCTTAAGGGGAGACGGCCCCGTTTTTCTGGTCCCCTTTCTCCCTCGTGTTAAGCCCCCATTTGTTTTGTGATTATAAGACGTTCGGCGCCCATTAGTTTGGCGATTTTAACACCTTTCGTACCATTTTGTTGTCAATTTTAAGATCTTTCGTGCCATTTAGGTGTCGATTTTTTTTCCTGGCGAGCGATAGCTAGCCTGTTATTTCAAGAGAAACCGGCCTCGGGAATTTTTTCTACCGAAAAATTTACAATTTTATCTTGCAGAGGGGTCTAGGGGGTGTTTTTTTAAGCTTGATGGAGGTCTAGCGAGGAAACTAAGAAATAAAGGAATAATTGAATTAATAGACTAAAAAACGGCCCATCTCCCCTTAACCCGCCCCCAACGCCCCCCACCGCCCCCTCCTCCCATCTCCTTGTGTTATCGATTTACGGCGGCCATCTTGAAAATCAGAGCCCCCTTCCACCCGTCAGTTCTTGGAGAGAGAGAGAGAGAGAGAGAGCGAGAGCGAGAGCGAGAGAGAGAGAGAGAGGGGGTGGGGGGGAGAAGAATATTTCAATTTCTTAATAAAAAAAAAAAATTATAATAAAAAATAAAATAAAAACGTGACAGAAACAACAAGGCAAAATACCCAAAAGGATTAGGAATGAAGGTTACCCGATAAGACCTTCATAAAACAATACTAAAATACTGATTATTCTCTCTCTCTCTCTCTCTCTCTCTTATATATATATCTCTCACTCACTCACTCACTCACTCTTTCTTTCACTCTCTCTCTCTCTCTCTCTCTCTCTCTCTCTCTCTCTCTCTCTCTCTCTCTCTCTCTCTCTCTTCTCTCTTTAATTATCAGTGAAGGATACCAACCCCCCAAGCATTGCAAAGAACATTGTACGCGACAGCTGCCAATTTCTTGCCCAACATTGCAAATCAGCTCCGTTATCGGGTAAGGTATTGCATATGAAGGTAAGGCATGTCGAGAACGCGTATACCTGTCACCCGAACATGCGCACGTAGGTCCTCTGTAACGCAACTGTTTCCGGTTACGGGAGGTTTTTAGTGTGTTTCCTAGACTTCCATCCAACTTGAAATTACACCCCCTTGACCCCCTTTCAAGATAAATTTGTACATTTTTCGGTAGAAAAATTTCCCGGCCAAAGGCCGGTTCCTCTTAAATTACAGGCTCGCTATCGCTCGCCAGGAAAAAATCGACACCTAAATGGGACGAAAGGTCTTAAGTGATATAAATGGGGTGAAAGTTCTTAAAATCGCCAAACTAATGGGGCGAACGTCTTAAAATCTCAAAAGCAATGGGGCTAAACATGAGAGAGAAAGGGGTCAAGAAAAATATCCCTCAAGTGGAAACCTCCCCTTAAGGGGGGATGGTTCACTTTTTGGTCGATTTTTGCATGTATTCTGTTTTCTAGTTTCCTGCCTATACCTCAAGCAAACTTAGAAGATACCCCCTAGACCCCCTCTCAAGATACCCCCTAGACCCCCTCTCAAGATACCCCCTAGACCCCCTCTCAAGATACCCCCTAGACCCCCTCTCAAGATACCCCCTAGACCCCCTCTCAAGATACCCCCTAGACCCCCTCTCAAGATACCCCCTAGACCCCCTCTCAAGATAAATTTATACAGTTTTCGGCCGGTTCCTCTTATAATTGCAGGCTATCGCTCGCCAGGAAAAAATTGACACTTAAATGGCACGAAAGATCTTAATATTGACAAAGAAATGGGATGAAAGTTCTGAAAATCGCCAAACTAATGGAACGAACGTCTTAATATCTCAAAAAACGAATGGGGCTAAACATGGGGTAAGGTATTGCAAATGAAGCTAAGGCATGTCGAGAATGCCTGACTGTCACCCGAACAGTTGCAAGGAAGAAATCGACACCTGGATGGGGATGAACATCATAAACCAGTTGGCTGAATGGGGCCGAATGGATACAAGCCAATGAGAGAGGGAGAGAAAGAGCAAACAAGCGAGGTGGGCTCCCTTAATATAATAGTGTGTGTTCTTGAAGGAACGGGCCTTCAAGATGATGTACAAAGTACAAAGGAAATCAAGCAACAACAGATCTAGTGACCCTTCTAGGTTGCTTGTCCTCCAAAACACTGAGGATCAAGTGTCCAAAGTGCGCTGTACCAAGGACTGGTGGGTTGGCTTTAAGGCCCTGGTCCACTCTGGTACTGCTTAGTTTGTGATATATACCTGTATACAGTATATATATATACAGTATATATATATACAGTATATATATATATATATATATATATATATATATATATAATATGTATATATATATATAATATATATATTATATACCAGTATATATAATAATTATACTGTATTATATTTTTATTATATTTTTTTAGTTTCCTCCCTAGAACTCCATCAATTTTTAAAGAATACCCGCTAGACTACCTTTCAAGATAAATTTGTACAAATGTTCCTCTTAAAATTACAAAATTACAAAGATATGGGGCGAAAGGTCTCATAAACGCCAAACAAATGGAACGAACGTATTAACATGTCAAAACTAATGGGGCTGAACATGAAGGAGAGGGGGGATCCAGAGCAACGAACCATCCCCCCTTAATTAGTGAAGGCGCCAAGTGTGTGTGTGTGTGTGTGTGTGTGTGTGTGTGTGTGTTACTCAGTTACTTGTTCGTCAAGGGGAATCCACGCAATGCGAGCTAAGCTCATTATTATCGCGCCTCCTTAACTGGGAATGTATTGCGTGAAATGCATGTTAAGTGTTTTATGTACTGTTGGAATGGCTGTGGATGTGTGTGTAGTCTGTATTTAGCCAATTGGCGACATCGGAAACGAAGGCTTAGGGTGGATCTGTATGGTACCATTCTCACTATAGACGGTACCGTCTCGCCCGAAGGCTTAGGTACCATCAGCTTAGGTGAACCATATGATACCCATCTCGCCTTGTACCATTTTTGCCAACCCCAGATGGGACGTCACAACGTCGTCCACTTATTCCAGGTACCTATTTACAGCTAGGTGAACTGAGGCTAACACATGAAAGGAGACAAGCCCAATTTGTCTCCGCCCGGCCGGGGATTTAACCCCCGACCCCTCGTGTGTGAGACGAGAGCTCTACCTACTAGGCTACGGGCTGTGTGTGTGTGTGTGTGTGTGTGTGTGTGTGTGTGTGTGTGTGTGTGTGTGCACTAAATCCATCCCCTTTAAGGAGAGGTTTTTAGTGTGTTTCCTAGACTTTCATCAAGCTTGAAATTACACCCCCATGACCCCCTTTTAAGATAAATTTGTACATTTTTCGGTAGAAAAATGTCCCGGCCAACGACCGGTTCCTCTTAAATTACAGGCTCGCTATCGCTCGCCAGGAAAACATCGACACCTAAATGGGACGAAAGGTCTTAAAAGTGACATAAATGGGGTGAAAGTTCCTAAAATCGCCAAACTAATGGGCCGAACGTCTTAAAATCTCAAAAGCAATGGGGCTAAACATGAGGGAGAAAGGGGTCAAGAAAAAAATCCCTCAAGTGGAAATCTCCCCTTAACCCCTGCAGTACCGTCGGCGTCTTTTTTGTTCTTTCTTTCTTCTTTTTTTTTAAACTATATTTAGATGATTTTGTGAAGTTTCCAAAGGGATCTGTGGTAGTAAAAAGGGTTAAGTGAGATAGTTAAAAGCCTGGTATAATTTGCTGGAGGTCCTTTTGAAACTGAATGAAATCGTCTCATAGTAGCCAGCATAAAGTTAAAAGGACGTCACCGGTGCTGAATGGGTTAACCCCTTTAGCACGATGACGTCTTTAATCTGGCTACAGATAGACGATCTTATGCAGTTAAAGAAAGACAAATACTCTTAAAATTACAGGTTCGCTATCGTTCGCCAGGGAAACAATCAACACCTAAATGACACGAAAGGTCTTAATGTTGACACAGAAATGGGGTGTAAAGTCTGAAAATCGACAAACTAATGATCCCAACGTCTTAAAATCTTAAAAACAATGGGGCTAAACACGAGGGAGAAGGGGACCAGAAAAACCAGCCCATCTGCCCTTCATTCACACACACACACACAAACACATACACACACACACACACACACACACATTGAATCTACCAATATTAATTTTGAGTGTCACTGAACCCAAGGCTATTTTTTTTCCATGCAACAAATTATTAGGAATAATTGGCATGCAACACTGTCAGATAAAAAGCATAATATTTATCAACTAATTTGCAACAAGATCATTTAGTGGTGCAATGGCAAACCGTGTATTTGAGTCATTTCGTGGCTGACATGTTCGAATCTTTATGGTTGTTCATAAAATAATAATAATAATAATCTTTCTATCTATTGCCGGACGCCATGATCCCCAAAGGGGTGGCCATGAACGAAACGCCCCCAATCACCTCTGTCCCCAGTCAGTCGACACCTCTCCTCCCAACCAGCACCGCCTTCACTCATATACTTCTTCACTCCATCCTTCCACCTCTCCCTCTCTGTTCTTTCACCTCGCTCTCATACACTATCTTAGTTATTCTCTCGCTTCCCATATGTTCCATATGGCCGAACCATCTCAAGGTGTTCCTTTTCACACTTTCCAGCACATCTACATCCACACCACAGCTCTCTCATACTTCCTCATTCGTCTGTCTATCCCTCCATGTAACTCCGCACACACTTCTCAAGTAACTCATTTCCACCCCTCTCACTCTTGGTTCGAGTCTCCACCAATGTCCATGCTTCGCTTCCGTAAGTCAATGTCGGGATTACCACACTGTCATGCAAGAACTTCTTTACTTCCATGCTGACCAGCCTATTTCTTGTTACTGCTTTCAGCGTTCCTACAACCCTCTTCCCCTGTTGCATCCTCTCCCGCACTTCTTAAAAATCGCCTTGACAAATATCTTGCCATGTAGCCATGACTAACTGCGTTTGTGATTGAGTAATGTGACCGTTTTAGTATCGTATATAGTACTATAAATTCGTTTTCTGACCACAGTATTTCTGGAACTGAAGCCCTTCAGTTAATGGCTTTGGCAATATCTCTCTCTCTCTCTCTCTCTCTCTCTCTTTTTTTTTAATCTCTCTTTTTTCCTTCTTCTTTTTTAAAGTAGCCTAGTAAGGACCACTATATATGTTGTTGCTTGCCTTCCTTTGTATTTCTTTGTAAGTATTCGACTGAAATATTTACTATAAGGATACAAATTTGCTGTATTATAGAGACAGTTTTGCCCCCTCACCGGATGCGAACCCTCTTCCTCCCTCTCCCCTTTGGTGTTATCTGCCAGCACCCCACACACCCGGAACACACAGATTATCACCACTACCACCACCACCACCACCACTATCACAAACACCTCCACCACCAACACTACCTCACACTCGGAACACACATATTATCACCACCACTACCACCACTGCTACCACCACCACAACCCCCACTATCACATACACCTCCACCACCACCACCACCACCACCACCACTACCTCACACTCGGAACACACATATTATCACCACCACTACCACCACTGCTACCACCACCACAACCCCCACTATCACAAACACCTCCACCACCACCAACACTACCTCACACTCGGAACACACATATTATCACCACCACTACCACCACAACCCCCCCCCACCACCACCACCACTATCACAAACACCTCCACCACTATCACAAACACCACTACCACCACCACCACCACCATTATCACAAACACCACCTCCACCCCCTCCACCACCACCACCACCACTATCACAAACACCTCCACCACTATCAAAAACACCACTACCACCACCACCACCACCATTATCACAAACACCACCTCCACCCCCACCACCACCACCATTATCACATCTCACTCTATCAGTAACACGCAAACACCATTTCCCAACTTCCCGTTTCTAATCAATGGCCACTTTCGCTTCATTTGAATATTATATTATGTGTGTGTATGTGTGTGTGTATGTATTATTGATTTTCATCTTTACAGTCGTCACCTTCTGCGCAGTACTGCATCTTATTATAACAATAGTACATTGACGTTATTTAAGGGCAGGTATTTAGTTTGTTCCCTAGACCTCCATCAAGCTTAAGATTACACCCCCTTGAGCCCCTTTCAAGATAAATTTGTACATTTTTCGGTAGAAAAATGTCCCGGCTGAAAGCCGGTTCCTCTTAAATAACAGGCTCGCTATCGCTCGCCAGGATAAAATCGACACCTAAATTGCACGAAAGGTCTTAAAATTGACGGAAATGGGGCGAAAGTTCTTAAAATCGCCAAACTAATGGGGCGACTGTTTTAAAATTTCAAAAACAATGGGGCTAAACATGAGGGAGAAAGGGGTCCAGAAAAAAAAAATCCCTCAAGTCGATATCTACCCTTAACTTAAGTCACCATAATTATTTGATTATGAAATCCGCAATATATTCGCTGATAACATGCTCGAACATTGCCTTCAAACATTTCAGAGAATTTCTAAGGCTGTCCCATTCTAACTATATTCGATAAATTGATATAAAGTATAATGATATATATATATTGACAAGAGACGAGACACCGTAAACGAGGCAATACCAGATAGGTTATAGTAGGGACAATAATATCTTCTTCCCAAACCACTGTCAAAATATTTCCCCTCGCCTTAATTGTAACTCGAGCTTACCGAGTTAAGGGGAGATGGGGCCGTTTTTTCTGGTCCTCCTTCTTCCTCGTGTTTAGCCCCCTTAGTTTCAGATTTTAAGACGTTTGGCCCATTAGTTTGGCGATTTTAAGACATTTCGACCCATTTCTTTGTCAATATTTAGACTTCGTGTTATTTAGGTGTCATTTTTTTCCTGGCGAGCGATAGCCAGCCTGTAATTTAAGAGAAGCCGGTCTTCGGCCGGGATATTTTTCTATCGAAAAATTTACAAATTTATTTTGAAGGAGGGTCTTGGGCGGGTATTTTTAAAGCTAGATGGAGGTCTAGCGAGGAAACTAAGAAATCAACGAATAAATGAATTGATTGAAAAAAAAAAAAAAAAAAAAAAAAAAAAGACCCAGCCACCCTTAAGAAAAGAGGAGGAAGTTTGCTGTAGAAGAGGAGGAGGAGCCTTTTATAGGGAGGAGGTGGAGGGGGGGGGGGGAGATGGAGAGAGACATGGTAGAGATGACACCAAACACAGTGAGCCGATTTACCCACAATCTACTCCCTTAGTTTCTACAGGTACAGTCGGCCTAATAAGTCATGTTTCGGCACCAAGTACATTTTTATCAATAATTGGTATCAGCAATATCTAAAACTGCATTTATTCGTTTTGAGTGAGATATACAAACATGTTCCTACCCATACCCATCCTATTCAACATCTGACAGACATTAATAGAGCACAGAGCGAGCCAAACGTAATGGCAGCTGATACATGACTTATTAGCGCGACCGTACATACATTTAAGGGAACTAATTGACCTCATATGTTTGGAAAGTGTGAAAAAGAACAACTTGAGATGGTTCGGCCATATGGAACGTATGGAAAGTGAGAGAATGACTAAAGGCCGCGTCATACAGAACTCAAACGTCGCGCGACCTACCCCCGAACAGGATGACTTACAAAAAAAAATCAAATTTTCAAATGTTCGGGTAAATTCGGGTCAATTCGGCCAATGTTCTCATTGATTCGGGGGAAGCTCCGGGGATGTTCAGGGGTGCAGCCGAACATCCTGGGGTTCGGCCAGAAGTTAGTGCATGCGTTAACTTCTAGCCGATATTCGTGTGTAAAAACCGTTAAAAATTTGTCGGTTCTCATTCTGGTTATGTTCGGCTTTCATTCGGGTCACGTTATTTCGTTTCGGCCGTTGTTCGTCTGTTATTTTCATTGACGAAGTTAACTCGATCTAGCCGAACATAAGCAGACATTAACCCGATTCGTATGAATATAAGGCGACATTAACCATAATAACAACCGAATGAGAGACGATATACTCGAATAAAAGACGACATTCCCCCGATAAACAGAGGAATAAGGCAAGATCAAGCGAGTCTATTGAAGATTTTGGGAAGAACACAACTCGTATGACAGGAATGAGAGACGATAAAGACTGGAATTGACCCTGAACATCGGCAGAAGCATCTTGTCTGTATCGGGTGGTACACGTGGCACGCGGAAATTTCCACTCGACAGAGACGATAAAGAGAGAAGCGAGGGAGCAGCGTGGGGCGACACACAAGAATGCGAGTCGAATCGTACGCTGGCAGCCAAGCGCACAGGCCCTATATATTGCTGCCGGAGCCTCCATCGCTCTCACACCCTCCGCACAAGTTGCCCCAACAAGTTCTACCTCTCCACACCACACAGCAACCACCAAGATGGGCAAGGGCAACAAGCTACCATGCCGCAAAGCAACTAGGAAGGGCAAGGAAGCATCTGTGGACCTCTTCGCCACAGAGGATGTGATATTAGAGAGTTCCTCAAACTCTGAAGGGACTGATGATGACACTCAATTTCAGTCAGGTCAGTCACTTTCACAGTCCCAGGACAACCCGGACCTCACCCAAATGGAGTCACTTCCCCTGCTTCCTAAACGGCCACGGCATGCATCCAAATTGTTGTCTCCTTCTTGATCCTGGGTGTCAGACGGTGTACAATGTCATTGAATAGGTCCTCGTCCATACGCAGATAATACTTGTAGGTGGTCCTGTCAGTGTCCACTAGCTCCTTCAGTAGTTGGTGGTAGTGTCCGTATGTGGCTCTCTGGGTGATCCAAGGTTTGACGCTGCAGCTTCGTGGTGTCCTGGGTCTTACATGGCGCTGACGCTCGTTCTTCAGGATGGTGGTGATGAGTAGCATGTGGTTTAGGTGGGCTACAACAAGCTCCTGATAAAAAATGGCCATCTCCAACTCCTCCTCCGTGGGTGGGTAGAGCTCCGGGAGCGCCATGTTACCGTGGTGATGCATGATGCGCGACTGGCATGTGTGCGACCACACCCTGTTTATATAGGGCAGGTACAGGTGTTCGTCACACATTCTTCTAGTATCGTGTTAAGGTCTTCTGATGGTCGGGCAGATGCAGCCGGTGATCCTCTGGTGTTCCTCATAATATCTTTTGTATCGGGTCAAGGTAGGTTCGGGTGTAAACACCGGTAAATATTTGTTGGCTGATTCTTGGCACATTCGAGTTTTGGTTGGGTCTTGCTCTGGCATGCATCGGATTATATTCCTCTAATGTTCGGGTCTTTAACGTAAATCGGTCGGGAGTGTCGAGTTACATTAGAGTCTTGTTTGGGGCATAGTCTGGGAATGTTGGGGCATTATCTGGGGATGTTCTTCTTTGACCAACATCGGGACAATATCGGATGCATTCGCCTCAAAAATGCAAGTCATCGTGTTCGGGGGTAGGTCGTGCGACGTTTGAGTTCTGTATGACGCGGCCTTAAGAGGGTGTACGAGAGCGAGGTGGTAGGACAGAGAGGGAGAGGTGGAAGGATGGAGTGAGGAAGTATATGAATGAAAGCGGTGCTGGTTGGGAGGAGGGGCGTCGAATGACTGGGAACAGAGGTGCATGGGGGCGGTTCGTTCGTGGCCACCCCTTCGGGAATCACGGCGTCAGGCAATAGATAGATAGATATGTTTCACTTTGTGTAAGTATGCTCATAGGGAATCATTTATTGATGTCATTTATTATTTATTATATATATTACATAAATCGATACAGAGTGATGTGAATTAGTATCAAACGCAGGCAAGACAATACTGTATTATTTTCATATCCAGATTCTTGATGAATAATTACTACTCATCAAAGGCATCGACAATATGAACTGTAGTAAGTACTTCACTATCGACCAATCTAATTACACGCGGGGAAACGGTTGCAAAATTATTGGTAAATCTTTTAACTCACACGAATCTAAGCATTTCTTCTTCAATCGAGTTGTCAACTTGTGGAATGGGCTTCCCCGAAACGTTATAGACTGCATCACCGTTGATTCATTTAAACTCCGCCTAGACAAATATCTCGCATCAAACCCGCGACTGACTGCGTTTGTAAATGAATAACTTTATGTTATCCCCCCCTCAGTTACTAACCCATCTGTCCCCTACTAACTTCCTAATCCTGCCACGGACATTAGTTCCAGGGCAGTAATTCCCTTACCCACTCTAAACCACTGTTTGGACACTTGATCCTCAGTGTTTTGGAGGACAAGCAACCTAGAAGGGTCACTAGATCTGTTGTTGCTTGATTTCCTTTGTACTCCTTTGTACTGTATGTATAATTTAACGTGTTTAAGATTACTCATGCGTCCGTCTGAAAAGGTAGACTTGCAGAATGAAAATGTGGCATGTGCTGGATATTTTATGAGCGAATGTATTTATCCACTTATCCCACTAAGTGTATCTTTTATGATCCTGTCGTAAAAGAGAGCAGCTGATATATATATATATATATATATATATATATATATATATATATATATATATATATATATATATATATATATATTGTTTTTAAATTTATTTATTTAGAGTATTTTATTTATGTATTTATAATTATATATACCGGTATATATATTTTTTTGTGTGGAGTAATTATTATTTGACCGTGTAGAGTTTTGTTTTCTATGTGAGTGAGGGAGACAAAAGGCAGAACTGCTTGTAACGAGTGGCTCCCCCAGAGTTGAAAGAGTGATAGGGCCAAGATCAAGGGACGTTCGAGCAAGCAATATATCCTTATCGAGTATGTTCATAGACTTACAATGGGTATGGACATATTATGTGAGTGTCAATAGAGAAAGTGACACCAATATGGCGTTAGTTGTCCAATCTCTGTTAACAATAAGGTCTCTAGTAGAGTATCTCTAACATTTCCTGTCTCTTCCCTGTCTCTGTCCTGTCTCCTCCGCCACAACACCTTCCTTCTTCATACACTGTCTATTCACTCAACATCATTGTTATTTCTTGCTATTATATACACGGCGCTTTCCCTCCCCTTATACACATCCCATATTCCAACTGTTCTGTCATATATTATGTTGTATTGTTTTCCTAATTGCTCACTCTCCATTCTTCTCTTCACCTAATTATATATATTCTCTCTCTCTCTCTCTCTCTCTCTCTCTCTCTCTCTCTCTCTCTCTCTCTCTCTCTCTCTCTCTCTCTCTCTCTCTCACACACACACACATACGTTTTCATTTAGCCGGCCAATTAGCTTCCGTCTAGCTTAATTAATGTATTCAACATAGGTTCCACATCATGCTCACAATTTCTGGATATTCATTCGGTAGCATAATGTAATTGCTTCAAAGCAGAATGAAAATCATAACGAACTATTAAATATATTAATATCTACATCTATCTATCTATCTGTCTGTTTCTATATATTTTTTCTCTCTCTCTCAAGTCCATGTATTTCCTCTCGCTCTTCTCCCCCCCCCCCCCCCTCCCCCATTCTCTTCTCCTCCCTCCCTCCCTTCCTTCCCACTTCATCATTGTGTTTGTGTGTTTGTCGTTCATGTGTTGCCTCGGTGGTGTAATGGTTTAGATGCTTATGTTCTGGGTGTGGTGTCCCGGGTTCGAATCCCGGGAGGACCATAATTATGCTTTCATTAGTTTATTCAAGTGCATTGGGGTTTGTAGTGGATGATTAATGTTAAGAACGGGGTGTTACTGAAGGCGAGATATCCACTCCAGGGACTTTTTTCTTGACCCCTTTCTCCCTCATGTCAAGCCCTATTGCTTTTGAGATTTTAAGACGTTTGCCCCATTAGTTTGGTGATTTTAAGAATTTCCGCCCCATTCTGTCAATTTTAAGGCCTTTCGTGCCATTTAGGTGTCGACTTTATCCTGGCGAGCGATAGCGAGCCTGTAATTTAAGAGTTATCGGCCTTCGGCCGGGACATTTTTCTACCGAAAAATGTACAAATTTATCTTGAAAGGGGATCAAGGGGGTGAACTTTTAAGATTGCTGGAGGAGTAGGAAACAAACTAAAAACCTCCCCTTAATAAATATCTTCTATTCCTACATCTAATTCCTGCAACTTGTCTCTCTCCTCTCGCACATTTGGGATTCAGTTGAGTCAAGATAAAATTATAGTAAAAGCAGATGAAAGAATGAAGGAAAAAAAACAAGAATAAAGAAAAAAAAACAATAGGAAAAAGCAAGAAAAAAAAAGAAACAAAACTAATAAAAGAAAACAAAGAAAGACAAACAGAAAGAAAGAGAGAGAGAGAGAGAGAGAGAGAGAGAGAGAGAGAGAGAGAGAGAGAGAGAGAGAGAGAGAGAGAGAGAGAGAGAGAGAGAGAAGGGGGGGTTGACAAGGAGGGGCAGCAAAGGGATGAAGGAGTATTAAGAGGCGAAGACACGTGTATTTTGTTTTCACCCTCGCACCCCCTATCGGGTTTCTCGTATATATATATATACATATATATATATATATATATATATATATATATATATATATATATATATATATATATATATATATATATATATATATATATCGGTATATAATAAATATAAAAGTTGAAGTGCATTTTAACTACGCCGCCAACACATGCCAACACTACTAACTATAGTTTTAGTAGGAAATGAAAATCATTGTATTTCTGCGGACACACACACACACACACACACACACACACACACACACACACACACACACACACACACACACACATGTGTCATTGGAGGTGGGAATTGACGAGCTTGCTCACTCCCGTAAATACAACTAGAGTAAGTACACTGTAATTACGAAACACGAAATATGTATCCCTGACAAAAGCACTTCTACGGTATTGGCACCCTGACTAAATATGTGTCCCTCACAAAAGCACTTCAACGGTATTGGCGCCCTGACTAAATATGTATCCCTGACAAAAGCACTTCAACGGTATTGGCACCCTGACTAAATATGTTCCCTGACAAAAGCACTTCAACGGTATTGGCGCCCTGACTAAATATGTATCCCTGACAAAAGCACTTCTATGGTATTGGCACCCTGACTAAATATGTATCCCTGACAAAAGCACTTCAACGGTATTGGCGCCCTGACTAAATATGTATCCCTGACAAAAGCACTTCTATGGTATTGGCACCCTGACTAAATATGTATCCCTGACAAAAGCACTTCAACGGTATTGGCACCCTGACTAAATATGTATCCCTGACAAAAGCACTTCTATGGTATTGGCGCCCTGACTAAATATGTATCCCTAACAAAAGCACTTGTATGGTATTGGCACCCTGACTAAATATGTATCCCTGACAAAAGCACTTCGATGGTATTGGCACCCTGACTAAATATGTATCCCTCACAAAAGCACTTCTATGGTATTGGCACCCTGACTAAATATGTATCCCTGACAAAAGCACTTCTATGGTATTGGCACCCTGACGAAATATGTATCCCTGACAAAAGCACTTCTATGGTATTGGCACCCTGACGAAATATGTATCCCTCACAAAAGCACTTCTATGGTATTGGCACCCTGACGAAATATGTATCCCTGACAAAAGCACTTCTATGGTATTGGCACCCTGACGAAATATGTATCCCCGACAAAAGCACTTCTATGGTATTGGCACCCTGACGAAATATGTATCCCTGACAAAAGCACTTCAACGGTATTGGCACCCTGACTAAATATGTATCCCTGACAAAAACACTTCAACGGTATTGGCACCCTGACGAAATATGTATCCCTGACAAAAGCACTTCAACGGTATTGGCACCCTGACTAAATATGTATCCCTGACAAAAACACTTCAACGGTATTGGCACCCTGACTAAATATGTATCCCTGACAAAAACACTTCAACGGTATTGGCACCCTGGCTAAATATGTATCCCTGACAAAAGCACTTCAACGGTATTGGCACCCTGACGAAATATACGCCCAATCCTCTGCCCTATCCACTCATAAGACAACCTAATGAGCTTACCCACATGAGAGTGTTGTTACGGTGACCCTCTATAGGTGACCCTATCGGCTCACCTGCTTCACCTATCAACCCATTTTGTATAAGACGACACTTTGTTTCCTTATATAAGACACTTTCCTTATATTCTGACAATAATAGTATATTTTTGTCCAGCTGATGGTAAATTGCCATGTAAATATCTTGGTTACTCAGCTATTACGTAGATTTTGGAGCGAAATATACTGTGAATTATGAAAACTTGGCATTAATACGCCGCAGAGACAGTAAATTCATATTTGTCCTTTAAGGGGGGTGACATGTTGTTATTTCTCTCCTTTTCTCTCTTTCTCTGGCTTGTATCCATTCGGCCCCATTCAGTCAATTATTTTAAGACGTTTATCCCCATCTAGGTGTCGATTTCTTTCTGGCGAGCGATAGCGAGCCAGCATTATATGAAGAAATCCGGCTTCGCCGGAGACATTTTTCTATCGAAAAATTTACAAATTTAGCCTGATGTCAAACAAAAATAAAAAATATGCTGGCTCGCTACCGCTCACCAGTAAAAAATGTATACCTGGATTGGGATAAACGTCTTAAAACAGTAGGCTGAATGGGGATAAACGTCTTAAAACAGTAGGCTGAATGGGGCCAAATGGATACAAGCCAGAGAAAGATAGAAAAGGACAGAACCAAAACAGGTCAACCCCCTTAAGTATCTATAAATCAGATGCTAAGGGATTCAATTTACCATTAGCTGAAATAAAACTGACTACAATCGATTATATTCAGTTTAGAAAGGGATTGTGGGGGTTTAATATGGTAATTGCGATATACAACACACCTTCGATTCCTTAAACACCATTCCAACGCTGTGTAAACTCATCCAATGTTAATCAGAAATGTAGTGGATTTTTGTTTGTGTTTCACTCTGGATAGGACCAGCATCGCAACTGCAAATAACTGGATAGGACCAGCATCGCAACTGCAAATAACTGGATAGGACCAGCATCGCAACTGCAAATAACTGGATAGGACCAGCATCGCAACTGCAAATAACTGGATAGGACCAGCATCGCAACTGCAAATAACTGGATAGGACCAGCATCGCAACTGCAAATAACTGGATAGGACCAGCATCGCAACTGCAAATAACTGGATAGGACCAGCATCGCAACTGCAAATAAAGTCATATTAAGATAACATAGGCTGAATGGACCATTTAAAGTCCCCGTAAGTACTTCACCTAGATATTCTCAAGTCCGGGCCTAAATCCGGCTAACACCTCTCCACTTCCCCGCTTCTTTCTAACGCATATTAATTAACGAAGGTGAAGAGCCTAGGTTACTGGTGGGAGGATTAAAGGGGTACTACTCGCTTTTTGTGGACCCCCTTCTCCCTCATGTTTACCATATTAATGTTGAGGTTTTAAGACGTTCGTTCCGTTACTTTGGCGATGTAAGACTTTTCACCTCATTTTGTTGTCAACATTAAGACCTTACGTGGCCTTTAGGTGTCGATTATTTCCTGGTGAGCGATAGCGACCCTTTAATTTTAGAAGGAACCTGCCTTCGGCCGGAAAATTTTTCTACCGAAAAATGTACACATTTATCTTGAAAGGGGGTCTAGGGGTGTTTTTCTAAGCTTGGTGGAAACTAAAAACTAAATAAATAAATAGGCTACATAGACCAAAAACCAAGCACTACCCCCATAAGCCTGTATCACACGAGAGCTTTTATAGTCGACATTCGATCATCAAAAAATTTCTAGCAACATTTCTGCACTATTTTGCACTGGTATCGGAAACTAGACTGTTGGTAGATGAATGTAGATAACCGAAAAATTGTAAATGTTGATCTCATAAGCTGCCATACCAGTGTTGAGGATAAATGTTGAGTGAAAAAGCTCTCGTGTGATACCGGCTTTAGTGAGGGAGGGAGGGGCGGTGAAGAGGCTTGCTGCTGGATTACGCAAGGCTGGTGGTTGTGTGGGGGAAGATTTATAAAGGGAAAGGTAATCGATAGATTTGGAGAGGGAGGGTTAAGGGGAGACACCGGATTTGTTTTATCTTCCGCTCCTTTTCTCTCTGTCCCTGGCTTGTATCCATTCGGCCCCATTCAGACAACTGTTTTAAGACGTTTATCCCCATCCAGGTGTCGATTTCTTCCTGGCGAGCGATAGCGAGCCAGCATTGAATGGAGGAATCCGGCTTCGCCGGAGACATTTTTCTATCGAAAAATGTACAAATTTAGCTTGCTGTCAAAACAAAAATATATATATGCTGGCTCGCTACCGCCCTCAAGTCTGTTCGCCCACACTAGGAATTTGTTAGCCCAAACAATGAAGTTCGTTATCCCACACCTTGAAGTCTTTTCGCCCACACTTTGAAGTTTGTTAGGCTCCCACACTCTAAACTGGCTTCTAAAGGATGCAAATTGTGTGTATTATGTCGAGACAAAATGTTGTCCATTCATAATAAAATAATGCTATGAATAATTTGCGTTATATCATTTCCGGACTTAAACTTAATTTAAATATCTTCAGATTAATTGGTTAACTTTTCATCATATTCATATTACTAACTCTGTGTAATGTTGAGGCTAAGCATTTTGTTTTCATCCCCATTCAGTATATATAAGACTTCCATGAGAGAGAGAGAGAGAGAGAGAGAGAGAGAGAGAGAGAGAGAGAGAGAGAGAGAGAGAGAGAGAGAGGAGAGGAGAGAGAGAGAGAGAGGAGAGAGAGAGAGAGAGAGAGAGAGAGAGAGAGAGAGAGAGAGAGAGAGAGAGAGAGAGAGAGAGAGAGAGAGAGAGAGAGAGAGAGAGAGCTACATAGAGCTACATAGATACACAGACCACACAGACCTCAAGGTCCTTACTAGGCAGTCTGGCCTTACAAACTATATATGCATATATGCATATATACACATACACACATACACATACATACATACACATATACATATATATATACACATATATACATATACATATACACATACATACATATACATATATACATATATACATACATATACACATACATACATACATACACATATATACACCGGTACACATATACACACATACACACACACATATACACATACATACATACACACATACATACATATATATACAGTATATATATACATACTGTACAGTGCACACACATACATATACATACATTTTTTTTTTTTTTTTTTTCATATCACCCCAGCCCTCTGCAGATAGAGGTCAAGCCTTCCCTTGAAAGCGTTTATTGTGTCGCTCTCCACCACTCTCGCTGGTAGTTTATTCCACTCTGTCGCCACACTGTAGGTGAAGAAACTCTTTGTAACATCTAGGTTTGCCTTTTTGGTTTTTAATTTCATTCCATTTCCGCGAGTTTGATTAGTATTGTTTAATGTGAATAGTGCATTTACATCGACTTTGTCGAAACCTTTTAGTATCTTAAAGCACTCAATAAGCTAGAGAGAGAGAGAGAGAGAGAGAGAGAGAGAGAGAGAGAGAGAGAGAGAGAGAGAGAGAGAGAGAGAGAGAGAGAGTGAGAGAGTGAGAGAGAGAGAGAGAGAGAGAGAGAGAGTATATATAGCTCATATTGAAGGAGCAAATCATAGCCAATATATAACAATACTAGTGAAGCATTGTGTACACTTTTCCCCGGCCACTTTTCTGGGCAACTATATTCTGGAATATCTAATGTTAATTTTGGAAGCTTCTAAATATATGTTATTATTATAATGTAGATCATGGTCATTATATCATTCAAACTCAATATAGTTGTCAATTATATACATAATAGCGCCTCATAGTGCTGCCACAAACATAACTGTCGAACGAAAATTTCCAGAAATAGTATGTACTTGGGCACTGATTCCTGTATACATTTTATGTCAAATACTCTAACCTCAAAAGTCCTACATAATTATTATCAATCGCAATTTATTGAAATACTATCAAGAACATTGCTTATTCTCTTTGTTGGATTTGAATGCTCAGTAATCTTTCAATTTATGCATTTTAGTTATCACGGTCATTTTCGTTATGTGTTGACCAGTTGACAAGCAAAGTTTGTGAAATATTTCACTCTTCTATCAGTATAACAACAATCAGTGTTCTTCAGAGCACTCTCAGTGCATACCCCCTCTCCTGCGGCGAGTGTGAGGCACCCGCCTTTCAACACAGTCCCACTCCTATTCTGTCCAGCTCTCCAACCCATGAATTAGCATATTTTATCGGTCTTTCTTCTGCTCAACAAACTCTCTCCCTTAATTAATCTTTCCTTCATACTATGACTTAGAATGCTTTATATTCCGTGTGTCCAGGCATTATGACCCCAACGACCATTGAGTTTGGCTCTCTGTCACTCTTTTGGCTTTGGGGGAGACACTCGTTACAGGCAGCCTGCCGTTTGTCTCCTCACACACATAAGACAAAATACTTATTGAAACGTTTTGCTGTCTTTCAAGTGTTATTGATCGGTAGTATGAAAGAAAATAATCGTGATAGGTTGTCCTGTCATATAATTATTACATATGAATTGTTGTATATCATAAATGTCGTGTTTCTAATATCGGTATATGTATTGTAGATGTATACTTTCCAACCCATGTTTGTGTTATTTACAGTCAACTTCAAATCGCTTAATAATCAGATAAGTTTGAAGTTCGAGTTAGATGCACTGTATAAGAATGTGTACATTACAGTTGTAACTTGTAAGGAAACAAGGCAATCTAGTCAATGCTAGTAAATGCTGTTCAATGTTGGTGTCCTTATCACAGAATGGACATAGATTCATTGGAGAGAGTACAACGTAGAATGGCAACAATTATCCATAATATTAGAAATCATCCGTATGAAGAAAGGTTGAAGAAATTAGGCTTACATTCGTTAGAGAGACGCAGAGTTAGAGGGGACATGATAGAGGTGTTCAAGTGGGTTAGTGGGATTAATAAAGGGGACATGAAAAATGTACTAAAGCTCAGTGATAGCGAACAAACTCGAACTAATGGTTTCAAATTGGATAAATTTCGTTTCAGAAAATATATAGGCAAATATTGGTTTCGTAACAGAGTTGTAGATACAGTAGGTGGAATAGGCTACCGAGTGACATGGTAGGATCGAGAACGATAGGGAGCTTTAAGATAAAATTAGATAGGCATATGGACGAGATGGGTTGGTATGAGGGAGGATCTGCCGGTTGTAGATCCCCGTAATCTTGTTACGTTTTTGTGGGGTCGGTCCCCAGGGTATTGGTGAGTTGGGCCTATAACTAGGCCTTGTAATTGGGGTTGGGTGTGACCGGGATCTGCCTTATGTGAGCCGATCGGTTTTCTGCAGACTCCCATTTTCTTATGTTCTTATGTTCTTTGATTATGAACAGGCTCTTAAAGTAGTTTATTGTAGTTAATAATAATACAAAAATACGAGGTTAAGAGTTTAACGTGGACATACCGGTATGTAATACATTGAAATCCGATAGTCAAAATTATGTGAAGTGCATAGTTTTTCTTTTTTCTTTTTTTTTTCTCTCTCTCTTTTTTTGCTAGCATCATATACATCGATTTGGGTGTCCATTATCTCTCGACACCTTCACCTGGCCTAATCGACGAGTCGAGTAATTTAGCCAAGTGAGATGAGTTCTAATATATGTTCTTATGTTCTTATCTAGTTAGTTCTACTGATGACTGAATTATACAGTATATGATTGATTGCAATTCCCCTGAATCAGTCCAAAAAACAATAAACAAAATTATATAGATATACTTGTCATGAAGGAGCTTATAACGGGTTTTGCTTGCATTCATCAAAATAAGTACATTTGGAGGGGAATGATAACCTACCGTACTTACGGAAATACCTGACACTTGGATACTAAATTGTGTAAGGAAGTTGAGTAGGCTAATGCTAATCAGATTATAGAACGTTTTGCTACATATAAAAATAGATGTTTGCAATCACAAGTTAAAACAAAATTGCAAATAATTATAATAGAAGCAGAAATTCAAGTTTGGGAAGCTTGAAAAGTTAAATGAAAGGTAGAGGTAATTAATTAACTTAACCGATTAACTTTTAAAATTAACTTAACTAGTTAATTTAATGTGTTAATCGACCCAACTCTGTATATATATGAGAGAGAGAGAGAGAGAGAGAGAGAGAGAGAGAGAGAGAGAGAGAGAGAGAGAGAGAGAGAGAGAGAGAGAGAGAGAGCTAATGGGTAGATGAATTCACGATCAAGATAATACCAATAAACCTAACAATAACATAATTTAAGTTCCCCATCTTCAGATGAAATGACGAATAGCTTATCCGAGGTTTATGTCATGTATTTAAGATCTGATATATTTCATCATAAACACAAATGAAACCAGATATACGAAGAAAGTACAAAGCAGAATGACAAAAATGATCCATAATATTATAAATCTTTCAAATCCTTCATATGATGATAGGTTGAACACATTAGGCTCACATTCGTTAGGGAGACGCAGAGTTAGAGGGGATATGATTATATATATATATGGGGTCAGTGCTCAAGGTATTAGTGAGTTGGGCCTATAATTGGGCCTTGTAATTGGTGTTGGGTGTGACAGGGATCTGCCTTGTGTGGGCCGATCGGCTTTTTGCAGACTCCCATTTTCTTATGTTCTTATGTTCTTATAATATATATAGAGGTGTTCAAGTGGGTTAGTGAGATTAATAAAGGGGACACGAAAGATGTACTAAAGCTCAGTGATTGGGAAATAACTCAAACAAATAAGAACATAAGAAAATGGGAGTCTGCAGAAATCCGATTGACACACACAAGGCAGATCCCTCTCACACCCAACCCCTATTGAAGTTGACTGATAATAACAACAATATGGGTGGGAAGGTATACATCTACAATACACATACCGATAACATACCGAGTTATGTTAACCACCACAACCACCACAATAACTACCACAACCACCACCACCACAATAACTACCAACACCACCACCACCACCACCACAATAACTACCACAACCACCATCACAATAACTACCACAACCACCACCACCACAATAACTACCACCACCACCACCACCACAATAACTACCACAACCACCACCACCACAATAACTACCCCAACAACCACCACCCCCACCACCACAATATCTACCCCCACCACCAACACAATAACTACCACCACCACCACCACCACTACCACTACCACCACCACCCACAATAAACTACCACCACCACCACAATAACTACCAAAAAAACCACCACCACAAAACTACCACCACCACCACCACCACAATAACTACCACACCCCACACCACCACATAACACCCTACACCACCACCCCCTAACTACCACAACCACCACTACCACAATAACTACCAACCACCACCACCACAATAACTACCACAACCACCCCCACCACAATAACTACCACAATGACTACCACAACCACCATCACAATGACTACCACCACAATAACTACCACAACCACCACCACCACCACCACAATAACTACCACAACCACCACCACCACCACAATAACTACCACAACCACCACCACCACCACAATAACTACCACAACCACCACCACAATAACAACCACAACCAGGCACCATACCCACACCACACACCATTAACTACCACAACCACCACCACCACCACAATAACTACCACAACCACAACCACAACCAGGCACCATACCCACACCACACACCATTAAAATAAAGTCGTCTATTAGTAGCCAGAATAAACTCTCAAAACTGGTCATAATCCTCTCAACGGGTTATTAAAGATAGTTATTATGTATTTCCTTCCTAGACGTCCTTACTAAACTGCATAAAATCGTCTAATAATAGCCAGAACATAATGAAGGAATGCGTCATAATATCCTGAAGGGGTTACTTATATCACCCATATTTCTCACCTTATTTCAGCCTATTTCCTTCCCATTCTCCTCTCAGCCCGTCCGCTATTCGTCAAATACCACCCCCAGTCTCTTTCCGCACTTCTGGCACTCGAATATCGCGCACAAATAAAACAAATAACTACGGGAGGAGCAAAGCGTCTTTACCGAGCGTCACCGTCTCTGGGAATCAAGCGAGAGTCTATAGTCCTCCAACTGGACACTAATACACAATAAAATATATATCCGGCTTAAAAATCAACTAAACAATACAAACGTTAACTCAATATCATAATGTTGTTTATGGGAAGTGAAAATAATTATAAGGAGCACCTAGAGTTAAATATGGAAGGTAATTTGACATGCCTGCCCGGTGGGTTCCCGGATGTCACGGGTTTCCCGCCAAGACCTTGGAATGCTGGGCAGCTCTCGTTTTCTGTGGACATGTATAATTTTGCTTGATCTGAATATAGGATTATACTGTATCATGTACACTAGCGCGGTTATATATATATACCAATATGTATATACAGTATATATATATATATTCTATTCAACATATACAGTATATAATTATCCACTATAATGAAAATAAAGATGATGGTCGCTGCCTCGCTGGTAATTCTTTTCCTACTTAAACTACGGTTCCCGAGGAACACACCTATATGTGATATATATATATATATATATATATATATATATATATATATATATTATATATATACAGTATATATATATCCGTGATCGCTGTATAGGACAGTATGTCAGTAGATAAGGCTCCTGGTCCAGATGAAATTCCTCCAATAGTACTTAAGAATTGCTCCTTGGTGCTCGCTCCTGTATTGGCAAAATTTTTCCGTCTGTGTACTCATACCTCATGCTTCCCAGTACCCTGGAAAGAAGCAAACATCCATCCAGTTCCTAAAAAAGGTGCCTCTTCAGATCCATCAAACTACAGACCAATAGCTATAACTTCCACTCTTGGCAAAGTTTTTGAAATTATATTAAATAATCACATAATTAAGCATCTGGAGAATAATAAATTAATCAGTGATAGGCAATATGGTTTTAGACGATGTCGATCAACTGCAGACATTCTTTGCCTTCTTACGCATCAAATCAACCAAGCTACAGACCAACATGGTGAAACACATACAATAGCACTGGATATATCAAAGGCATTTGATAGAGTCTGGCATCAATCCTTATTGTCGAAGATGTCACACTACGGCCTTGCATCATTAGTTCCACTAATTTCTTCTTATCTTCATAACAGAAAAATACGTGTAATGGTAGATGGCCTTTATTCTCAATTTCACTCAATAAATGCTGGTGTTCCCCAGGGATCAGTTTTGGCCCCAACTCTGTTCCTCATTCATATCAATGATCTCATATCTACCACTCATAATCCAATACATTCCTACGCAGATGACTCAACACTCCACAGTTCCTTCACATTTACCAATTCTTTCACCCAACCCGATCTTATAAATTCAAAAATAAACACTGCAATTTCTCTGAACCAGGACCTTTCTAGAATTAATGAATGGGGACAAGAGAATCTAGTTTCCTTTAATGCACAGAAAACCAAGTACATTCAATTTTCTAACCGACAGAATCTCACTGACTCCCATATATTTTTTAATGATGTAAATATTCCCACTTCCCCTAGTATTGACATTCTCGGTGTAACATTAACTACTAACTTGAGCTGGACACATTATGTTAGAAGCATTGCTAAGAATGCCTCTAAAAAACTGGGACTCCTGTACAGAGTTCGAGAATTCTTCACTGACGAGCAGTTGGCCGTAATATATAAAAGTCATGTGCGCTCTCAGATGGATTACTGTTCACCTCTGTGGGGTGGAAGTGGAGTGGTTGCATTGAGGCAGTTGGACAAAATTCAAAATAAAGCTATTAGATTAATCAATAACCCTGCAATCACACAGGACCTTCCTACATTAGCCATACGAAGAAACGTTGCATCCCTTGCATTATTCTACAGATATTTTCACAGCAATTGTTCCGAGGAACTTGCTTCAATTGTGCCGCCTCTCCACATCTTTCCCCGTAGAACTAGGGCAGCTGAGAGCGCCCATGAATTTACACTTTCTCCTCCACAATGCAGAACTTCTGCTTATCAGAATTCATTTATCCCCAGAGCTACTACTCTTTGGAATTCACTTCCCTCGAATTGCTTTCCACAAACTTACAATCAACAAATGTTTAAATCCAGTTGTTACAAACATTTTATGAATGGAGGATGCCTTTAGGCACATGGACCTTTTTGTTTTATCTGTGTTTTTCCTTCCTCCATTCATTGTCTCTTAAAAAAAAAAAAAAAAAAAAAAAAATGTGGCAACGTGTGGTATTGAGATGCCTTGGTATTGAATCGGCTTGGTATTGAGCTGGTATGGTGATGAAACCGACTGGTGAAGAAACGCTCTGGTCATGAGATGGCATGGTGTTAAGGTGAGACGGCACGGTGTTGAGATATCTAGCATCCGTTAAGAGTATTGCTTTGAGAGGCCAACTGGGGAGGGAAATCCTTGGGTTGAAGAGCAGGATATCAAGAGAGCTAACGAGGTAAATGTAGATGAAAGGATGTTTTTTAGTGTTGCCAATTTAGCTACTTTTCCGCTAGATCTAGAGGTATGTACTTTGATCTAGAGGCAAATGTTACATCTAGCGATATTAATTCTAGCGATATTCTGTAGATTTGAGCCATTTCAGAGATATATTGTAGAGATTGTGCATTTATTCTAGAGATATTCGGCATTTATTAATATTTAGCGGGCATGATTTGGTAACACTAGGCCTCTTACGATTACGCTCAAAAGTCGGGCCTACCCCTTTCTAGAATAAAGAATAAAGGATTTTCTTTTAACACACATGAACACGAAAAAATATACTCTTAATTTTGAATAGTATTCTTCGCATATCAAGATAGCAAAATAACATTAAAAGCTTGGACACTCGTTCTGAATGTCGGTGGTAGAGTCCGACTGGGAAAATATATATGTATATACTGTATATATATATATATATATATAAAAGCGTTTTTTCTGGTGCAATAAATTAATTATTACCCTCTTATCAGGAATCATAAACATTAACAGTCCTCAGAAAAGGTGCCAAACTTCCTCCGTTGTCAAGGCGTTATCCGCCCCGTGATCTCTCCCAGAAACAACAGCTCAAACGGATGCTCTAAACCCGCCGTAAAAGGCCGCTAATAACGAGGTGGGTCCTGGGGGGGGGGGGGGGGATCCTGGGAGTGGGTCCTAGGGGGGGGGGGGGGGGGGCCCCTAGGGGCGTCCTAAGCCCTTATCTCGGAACACTTCACTCGCGGATATTATAGTAACCCCTTCTGTACCGGCGAAGTCTTGTTAATTTTATTCCGGCTAATTTGATTCTTTTGTCGAATATTACCGCGAGCCCCAGCATATTTGTTAAAATATTTTTGACAGCAACTAGGATATATTTGTAAATTTTTCGATAGCAAAATGTCTCCGGCGAAGCTGGATTTCTCCATACAATGCTGGTTCGCAAAGAAATCGACACCTGGATGAGAATAAACGTCTTAAAACAGTAGGCTGAATGGGGCCGAATGGATACAAGCCAGATAAAAAGAAAAATGTAGAGACAAAAAGCAGGTCACCCCCCTTAAAACCGTTTTGCTATCCATATTTTCTGTTATTTCTACCGTCAAGCATCCCCTCTGTTTACACCCAGCTTGATAATGAGCTGTTCCTGTAATATGACCACCACTAAAAGGGGCGCTGAGGGTACTTGTGAGAGGGGACTTTGATCGGGACCTTATTGAGGGCGGATTATGGGAGGTGCACCCTTAAGCCGGTATCACACGAGAGCTTTTATACTCTACATTCGATGATCAACATTTTTCTGGCAACATTTGTGGGATATTTTGCGCTGGTATCAGAAACTATACCGATGCTAGATTAATTTAGTTGACAGAAATGTGTAATAAGTTGACCTCGTAAACTGCCAGGCCAGTGTTGAGGATAAAAGTTGAAGGAAAAAGCGCTCGTGTGATATCGGCTTTATTGTGGGAGATAGGTTGGGTTTGGTCATTTTAATTTGGGATTCAGTGCGATTTCCGCCCTTATTAAGGGAATTATGTTTTGGTAGTAGATGTGGGACGCTCACCCTTATTGTGAGAGAAACGTTTTGGGGGTTCAATATGGGATGCTCACCCTTATTGTGAGAGAAACGTTTTGGGGGTTCAATATGGGATGCTCACCCTTATTGTGAGAGAAACGTTTTGGGGGTTCAATGTGGGATGTTCACCCTTATTGTAAGAGAAACGTTTTGGGGGTTCAATGTGGGATGTTCACCCTTATTGTGAGATAAACGTTTTGGGAGTTCAATGTGGGACGATAGCCCTTATTGTGAGATAAGTTTTGGGAGTTCAATGTGGGACGATAGCCCTTATTGTGAGAGAAACGTTTTGGGAGTTCAATGTGGGACGATAGCCCTTATTGTGAGATAAACGTTTTGGGAGTCAATGTGGGACGATAGCCCTTATTGTGAGATAAACTTTTTGGGAGTTCAATGTGGGACGATAGCCCTTATTGTGAGATAAACGTTTTGGGAGTTCAATGTGGGACGATAGCCCTTATTGTGAGATAAACGTTTTGGGAGTTCAATGTGGGACGATAGCCCTTATTGTGAGAGAAACGTTTTGGGAGTTCAATGTGGGACGATAGCCCTTATTGTGAGATAAACGTTTTGGGAGTCAATGTGGGACGATAGCCCTTATTGTGAGATAAACTTTTTGGGAGTTCAATGTGGGACGATAGCCCTTATTGTGAGATAAACGTTTTGGGAGTTCAATGTGGGACGATAGCCCTTATTGTGAGATAAACGTTTTGGGAGTTCAATGTGGGACGCTGACCCATATTGTGGAAAAAATAATATTGATGGTAGATTGTCGTGAGAGATGGTGGGCTGGTAGGTGAGGGGTGGTGGGCTGGTAGGGGAGACAGGTGTGTAGTGTGTTATCACCCCGATCACCGCAGGGGTCCGTCTTTCCCAGCCACCGCTATAATAAGTGGCCTACGGAGGGGGTGGGGGGTGGGGGGGGGGGTATGATTGATCAGGAGGGCACCGAGAGTTTATCATCAGTTCACACGTCCGTAGTCTTCGCCCAGTATACAGCACAATGACCAAAATGACAGGCTCACTATCGTTCGCCAAGACAAAATCTATACTTAAAGAGCACCTAAGGTCTTAAAATCCCCAAACTAATGGGCCGAACGTCTTAAAATCTTTACGTTTTTCTTTCGGTTAGATAATTTTACTCCACATAGGAACTCTAGCAGGGTAACAAAGGGGTCATAACTTTCTCAGATAAACTTGTCACTCCAACAACAGGGGAGATTTTCACTTGAGGGACTTTTTTCTTGACCCCTTTCTCCCTCATGTCTAGCCCCATTGCTTTTGAGATTTTAAGACGTTCGTTCCATTAGTTTGGCGATTTTAAGACCCCTTGCCCCATTTCTGTCAATTTTAAGACCATTCGTGCCATTTAGGTGTCGATTTTTTCCTGGCGAGCGATAGCGAGCCTGTAATTTAAGGGGAACCGGCCTTCGGCCGGGAAATTTTTCTACCGAAAAATGTACAAATATATCTTGAAAGGGGGTCAAGGGGGAGTAATTTTAAGCTTGATGGAAGTCTAGGGAATCAACTAAAAACCTCCCCTTAAGCATCTAAACTTTAGATGCTTATGCTCTGGGTGTGGTGTCCAGAGTTCGAATCCCGGGAGGATCATATGCTTTCATTAATTTATTCAAGTGCATTGGGTTTTGTAATGGAGGATCAATGTTAAGAACGGGGTGTTCCTTAATATGGATATCATAACGATTTTAAGAGGGGTGACCTGCTTTTTTTTCTCTCCTTTTTCTTTTACTCTGGCTTGTTTTCATTCGCCCCCATTCAGCCTACTGTTTTAAGACGTTTATCCCCATCCAGGTGTCGATTTCTTCCTGGCGAGCGATAGCCAGCCAGAATTAGCAAGAGCCCCGAAAAAAATGAAACAAAAAAATGCTCATAAACATTTGCCGTAAAGTGCACTCGTGTGACGCAGCCTTAAGAGGAGATTTCCACTTGAGGGACTTTTTTCTTGACCCCTTTCTCCCTCATGTCTAGCCCCATTGTTCCTGAGATATGAAGACGTTTTCCCCATTAGTTTGGTGATTTTAAGAATTTCCGACCCATTCCGTCAATTTTAAGACATTTCGTGCCATTTAGGTGTCGTTTTTATCCTGGCGAGCGATAGCGAGCCTGTAATTTAAGAGTAACCGGCCTTCGGCCGGAACATTTTTCTACCGAAAAATGCACAAATTTATCTTGAAAGGGGTTCGAGGGGGTGACATTTTAAGATTGCTGGAGGAGTAGGAAACAAACTAAAAACCTCCCATTAACTGGGTCGCACGACTGTGGCCGATCAATATAGTGAAGGAGATATTAACCTGGGAATCTAGGGGGTCTGATCCTATTGTCTCCCCCTCTCGCTAGCACTCGCCGGAGATAATCAATGTCGGGCATCTACTTCACCAGTGTCATCCCGCATCCCTCATCCACTTCACCACCACCACAACAATACCGCGCCTTAGCCCACCATACCACCCTACTACCCTGCTCTTCACATTGTTCCACCAGACTGTTCTACCCGTTATTAATCCTACTGTACCTCCACTCTAATTCAAGCTCCCATGGGAACCACAGTACACATTATAATATCTCAAATTGGTGGTGTAATGGGTTAGATGCTTAAGGTGAGACGAGCCGTTTGTTTGGTCATGCATTCGTTTAGTTCTTAGTTTCCTCACTAGACCTCCATCAAGCTTTAAAAAAAAACCCTATACCCCCTTTCAAGATAAATTTGTACATTTTTCGATAGAAAAATGGCCCGGCCGAAGGCCGGTTCCTCTTAAAATTCCAGGCTCGCTATCGCTCGCCAGGAAAAGATCCAAACATAAATGGCACGAAAGGTAAAAAAATTGACAAAGAAATGGGGCGAAAGGTGTTAAAATCGCCAAACTAATGGGTCGAACGTCTTTTAATCTCAAAACAAATGGGGCTTAACAAGAGGGAGAAAGGGGACCAGAGAAACGACTCGTCTCCCCTTAAGTTCTGGGTGTGGTGTCCCGCGTTCGAAACCCGGAAGGGTTATATGCTTTCATTAGTTTATTAAAGTGCATTGGGGTTTGTAGTTGGTGTTTAATGTTAAGGGGAGGTCTTTAGTTTGGCCGGTTCCTCTTAAATTACAGGCTCGCTATCGCTCGCCAGGATAAAATCGACACCTAAATGGCACGAAAGGTCTTAAAATTGACAGAAATGGGTTGAAAGTTCTTAAAATCGTCAAAATAATGGGGCAAAGGTCTTACAATTAGAAAAACAATGAGGCTAAACATGAGGGAAAAAGGAGTCAAGAAGAAATCCCTCAAGTGGAAATCTCCCCTTAAGAACGGGGTGTTACTTATCTCTTAAAATCACTTTACTCAACTTCAGGTGCATTAACTCCAATTACATGCCAATTATTTATAATAGTCCCACCTTTTAACTACATCCTGGCTACGATTAGACGATTTCCTTCAGTTTTAAAAGGGCCTCCAGCAATTAACAGGCTTTGAACTATCTCGCTTAATGGCTATGTCAGATGTTGAATAGGGTGGGTAAATGTAGGAACCTGTTTGTATATCTCACTCCAAAAGAGGAAATCGTGTGTAAATATTGCTGATACCAATTATTGATCGAAACATAATTGGTGCCGAAACATGACTTATTAGGTCGACTGTATATAAAGATCTACTTAAGAATATGTATTATCCTTAGGACCATGCATAAACTATAGTATATTCGCTGTAAGTAGGCGAGAAATCATGACCTCTATCCTCTGTAACTCAAAAAGGGCTAGAGCAAATTGGCTGCAAATTTCCATATCTATTCCTTGACTGACTCTTCCCAAATGTGTGTTTTTTTTTTTTTTTTTTTTTTTTTTTTTTTTTGAGTTACAGAGGTTAGGTCATGATTGTTCGCCTACTTACAGCGACTAGACTATAGTGTGAATAAGGCTGTATTATCTCTTACCCGTCTCATAGTTCATTCATGCTTAAGGGGAGATATCCACTTGAGAGACTTTTTTCTGGACCCCTTTCTCTCTCATGTCTAGCCCCATTGCTTTTGAGATTTTAAGATGTTTGCCCCGTTAGTTTGGCGATTTTAAGACCTTTCACCCCATTTTAAGACCTTTCGTACCATTCAGGTGTCGATTTTATCCTGGCGAGCGATAGCGAGCCTGTAACTTAAGAGGAAACGGCCTTCGGCCGGGACATTTTTCTACCGAAAAATGTACAAATTAATCTTGAAAGGGACTCAAGGGGGTGTAATTTAAAACTGGCTGGAGGTCTAGGGAACAAACTAAATACCTCCCCTTAAGGTGAACCTTTTTTTGTGGATCCTCTTCTCCCTCATGTTTAGCCCCATTAGTTTTGAAATTATAAGATGCTCGGCCCATTAGTTTTGATATTGTAAGACGTTCGCCCCATTAGTTCGCAGATTTGAAGACCTTTCACCCCAAAAGATAAACAACTGTATAAATTCCATCCCCCCCCCCCCCCCCCTAGATTAGCTTCTGTGGTGTGGGAACCGGTACTCACTCTCACTCTTTGTGTGTGTGTGTTTTTGGTGGGAGCAGGTGAGACGCTTAGGTCCCTCCCTACGCACGGTATCTACTTTCGTTATAGTTGAGAGAGAGAGATGAGAGATGAGAGATGAGAGATGAGAGAGAGAGAGAGAGAGAGAGAGAGAGAGAGAGAGAGAGAGAGAGAGAGAGAGAGAGAGAGAGAGAGAGAGAGAGAGAGAGAAAGAGAAAGAGAAAGAGAAAGAGAGAGAGAGAGAGAGAGATCACCAACATTATTAGTAGTTCACTATGGCGATGCAATGGGATACTTAATTTAATGGTGAATCTATTATATATATATACACACACACACACACACACACACACACACACACACACACACACACACACAGTATAATTAAAGTATAATTACTTTGTAGTGTGTATTGAGGAGCTTTGTAGTGTGTATTGAGGAGCTTTGTAGTGTGTATTGAGGAGCTTTGTAGTGTGTATTGAGGAGCTTTGCTTCATAACTTGTCAAATAAAATTATTCTAAAATATTATATTCTAATGATATTATATTAAATTCACACACACACACACACACCTACATACACAATTACACCAACCTACACACAGACACACCCACCTTCATATACACACACCCACACACACCTACATATACACAGCCCGTAGCCTAGTAGGTAGAGAGCTCTCGTCTCACACACGAGGGGTCGGGGGTTCAATCCCCGGCAGGGCGGAGACAAATTGGGCTTGTCTCCTTTCATGTGTTAGCCTCAGTTCACCTAGCTGTAAATAGGTACCTGGAATAAGTGGACGACGTTGTGACGTCCCATCTGGGGTTGGAAAAAATGGTACAAGGCGAGATGGGTATCATATGGTTCACCTAAGCTGATGGCTACCTAAGCCTTCGGGCGAGACGGTACCGTCTATAGTGAGAATGGTACCATACAGATCCACCCTAAGCCTTCGTTTCCGATGTCGCCAATTGGCTAAAAAAATACAGACTACACACCCATCCACAGCCATTCCAACGATACATATAACACCTACACATATAGGAGGCGGGAAATAACGAGCATGCTCACTCCCGCAATACAACTAGAGTAAGTACAACTAGAGTAAGTACACACACCCACACACACAGGACAATACGAACTTGGCTCAAATCCTGTATACTACAACTAGGTAAATACACACACACACACACACACACACACACACACACACACACACACACACACACACACACACACACACGCCCCCCCCCCCCCCCCCCCCCACACACACACACACACACACACACACGCCCCCCCCCCCCCCCCCCCCCACACACACACACACACACACACACACCCCCCCCCCCCCCCCCCCACACACACACACACACACACACACACACACACACACACACACACACACACAAACAGCTGTATGATAGTTAGTTTGACACCACTACGGTACTGACGGAAGCGTGTGTTTTGTACCGGAAGTGAACTAGCTGGACGAGTTACGTTATCAATAAAGTCCCTCCCGCGAACACGGATCTATCTATACCTCCCTTATATATATATGAATGGTATAGGATCTTTCTATACCTCCCTTATATATATATGAATGGTATATATAGGTTCTTTTTTAAGGGAGCCCACCTCGCTTTTTTTCTCTTGCTCTCTCTGGCTTGCATCCATTCGGCCCCATTCAACCTACTGTTTTAAGATGTTTACCCCCATCCAGGTGTCAATATTTTCCTGGCGAGCGGTAGCGAGCCAGCATATATATATTTTTGTTTTGACAGCAAGCTAAATTTGTAAATTTTTCGAGAGAAAAATTTCTCCGGCGAAGCCGGATTTCTCCATACAATGTTGGCTCGCTATCGCTCGCCAGGAAGATATCGACACCTGGATGGGGATAAACGTCTTAAAACAGTTGACTGCATGGGGCCGAATGGATACAAGCCAGGGACAGAGAGAAAAGGAGAGAAAGTTAAAACAAAATAGCCGGTGACCCTCCCTTAACACCACTACCTTACTGGCGGAAGCGTGTGTTCTGAACCGGAAGTGAACTGGCTAGACGAGTTACGTTATCAATAAAGTCACTCCCGCGAACATGGATCTTCCTACCCTAATTGACATAGTGCGAGTTTCAGGCTATAAGGAAGTTGGAGCCGTGAACATTAATTTTAAATGGAAATGCAATAATAATGTAGGCTTCGGATGGGTAGAATGTAGGTTGTATGTATTATGTGAATGTAGGTTGTATGTATTATGTGAATGTAGGTTGAATGTATTATGTGAATGTAGGTTGAATGTATTATGTGAATGTAGGTTGAATGTATTATGTGAATGTAGGTTGAATGTATTATGTGAATGTAGGTTGAATGTATTATGTGAATGTAGGTTGTATGTATTATGTGAATGTAGGTTGAATGTATTATGTGAATGTAGGTTGAATGTATTATGTGAATGTAGGTTGTATGTATTATGTGAATGTAGGTTGAATGTATTATGTGAATGTAGGTTGTATGTATTATGTGAATGTAGGTTGTATGTATTATGTGAATGTAGGTTGAATGTATTATGTGAATGTAGGTTGTATGTATTATGTGAATGTAGGTTGAATGTATTATGTGAATGTAGGTTGAATGTATTATGTGAATGTAGGGTTGAATGTATATTATGTGAATGTAGGTTGAAGTATTATTATGTGAATGTAGGTTGAATGTATTATGTGATGTAGGTTGGATGTATTTGTGAATGTAGGTTGATGTATTATGTGAATGTAGGTTGAATGTATTATGTGAATGTAGGTTGTATGTATTATGTGAATGTAGGTTGTATGTATTATGTGAATGTAGGTTGAATGTATTATGTGAATGTAGGTTGTATGTATTATGTGAATGTAGGTTGTATGTATTATGTGAATGTAGGTTGTATGTATTATGTGAATGTAGGTTGTATGTATTATGTGAATGTAGGTTGTATGTATTATGTGAATGTAGGTTGAATGTATTATGTGAATGTGCCACGACCGCATTTTAACGGGTAATTCTGCTAAATATCGATGTCTACGGCTCCAACTTCCTTATAGCCCGAAACTCGCATGTGGTCAATTTTACACGTGAATTTTATTTTGTTCTTTAAGGAGGGTGACCTGTTTTGGTTCTGTCCTTTTCTCTCTTTCTCTGGCTTGTATCCATTAGGCCCCATTCAGCATACTGTTTTAAGACGTTTATCCCCATCCAGGTGTAATTTTTTACTGGTGAGCGGTAGCGACCCAGCATATTTTTTATTTTTGTTTGACAGCAGGATAAATTTGTACATTTTTCTATCGAAAAATGTCTCCGGCGAAGCCGGATTTCTTCATATAATGCTGGCTCGCTATCGCTCGCCAGGAAGAAATCGACACCTAGATGGAGATAAACGTCTTAAAATAGTTGGCTGAATGGGGACGAATGGATACAAGCCAGAGAAAGAGAGATAAGGACAGAAATAACAAAAAACAGGTCACCCCCCTTAACTCACACCTGCAGTATGTGTGTTCATTGCTTTTGTGTTGAGTGTTGAGATTATAAGACGTTCGGCCCATTAGTTTGGCGATTTTAATACCTTTCACTCCATTTCGTTGTCAATTTATAGACCTTTCTTGCCATTTAAGTGTCGATTTTATCCTGGCGAGCGATAGCGAGCCTTTAATTTTAAGAGAAACCAGGCCGGGAAATTTGTCTACCGAAAAATGTACACATTTATCTTGAAGGGGGTTCTAAGGGGTGTTTTTTAAGCTTGATGGAGGTCTATCGAGGAAAATAAACCAAATATGAATATGCAAATTAATAGACCCAAAAACCGGCCACTATTCCCTTAACAGATATAAACAAAGCCGTTATATTTCCCCTACAGGATGTTCGTGGATAGTGCGAGCAGTGACCGACTCCACCTGAAGATGTCTTGGGGGGTGAACAAGAATATGGTCCAGCTAGCGTACTAAGAAGACAGTAGGGGAGATGCAGACAGTGTTAAGCAAGTCTGAATATTCTCAATAATATTATATGAAGCTTAATGGATCGTTTTATTGTTCGAGAGTTCCTTATTATACCATTGTTAGACCATTTCTGTTCGGGCTCTGTCTCGAGTCGGCAACGAGCTGCTATGAGGTATGTGACCGAGTATATACATACATACTTACATACATATATTTTTTTGTCGGCACACACACTCTCTCTCTTTCACTATCTATATATCTATCTATCTATCTATATATCTATCTATTTATATATCTATCTATTTATATATCTATATATCTAACTACCTCTCTCTCTCTCTCTCCCTCTCCCCCTCCCCCTCCCCCTCCCTCCCTCCCTCTCTCTCTCTCTCTCTCTCTCTCAGCGGAGGGGTCCAGGTATAAAATGTCGCTGGCTGAGTGTGTAAAAGACTCAGGGGTACAAGAGTGAAGTTTTTTTGTGTGTTTGTTGACATGGGGGGGGAGTGTGTGTGTGTGTGTGTGTGTTTGTGTGTGTTTTGACATGGGGAAGAGTGTGTTTGTGTGTGTGTGTGTGTGTAAAAGACTCGGGCTACAAGAGTGAAGTTTTGTGTGTGTGTGTGTGTGTGTGTGTGTGTGTGTGTGTGTGTGTGTGTGACATAGGGGAGTGTGTGTGCATGTGTTTGTGTTGACATGGGGAAGAGTGTGTGTGTGTGTGTGTGTGTTGACATGGGGGAGTGCGTTTGTGTGTGTGTGTGTGTGTTTGTGTTGACATGGGGAAGAGTGTGTTTGTGTGTGTGTTGACATGGGGAAGAGTGTGTTTGTGTGGGTTGACAAGGGTGAGTGTTGAAGAGAGAGAGAGAGAGAGAGAGAGAGAGAGAGAGAGAGAGAGAGAGAGAGAGAGAGAGAGAGAGAGAGAGAGAGAGAGAGAGAGAAAAAAAAAACGAAACAGACGAGAGAGAGAAACGAAAAAGACGAATAAGAGGAAACAGAATAGAAGAAGAAAAGAAAGACTCCACAACAACAAATACAGTGAAAGCGAGAGTGCGATATTTGTTCGGTGCGAAAGAGGGAAGCGGAAGGAGCGAAGGGGAAGAACCGAAAAATAACTAAAGTGGGGAGGAGGGGGAAGGAATGATGAGAAACTAAATAAAGAAACCTGAGAAAGAAACGAAGGAAATTAGAGAAAATAGGGTGGAAGAGGAAATAGCAGGGAATGAGGATAGGAAAGTAAAGAGGAGATAGAAGAGAATGAAGATAGGAAAGTAAAGAGGAGATAGAAGAGAATGAAGATAGGAAAGTAAAGAGGAGATAGAAGAGAATGAAGATAGGAAAGTAAAGAGGAGATAGAAGAGAATGAAGATAGGAAAGTAATAAAGAGAGTTAAAAGAGGAAATAAAGATAGGAAAGTAAAGAGGAGATAGAAGGGAATGAAGATAGGAAAGTAATAAAGAGAGTAAATAGAGGAAATAGAAGAGAATGAAGATAGGAAAGTAATAAAGAGAGTAAATAGAGGAAATAGAAGAGAATGAAGATAGGTAAGTAATAAAGAGAGTAAATAGAGGAAATAGAAGAGAATGAGGATAGGTAAGTAATAAAGAGAGTAAATAGAGGAAATAGAAGAGAATGAGGATAGGTAAGTAATAAAGAGAGTAATAGAGGAAATAGAAGAGAATGAAGATAGGAAAGTAATAAAGAGAGTAAATAGAGGAAATAGAAGAGAATGAAGATAGGAAAGTAATAAAGAGAGTAAATAGAGGAAATAGAAGAGAATGAAGATAGGGAAGTAATAAAGAGAGTAATAGAGGAAATAGAAGAGAATGAAGATAGGAAAGTAATAAAGAGAGTAATAGAGGAAATAGAAGAGAATGAAGATAGGAAAGTAATAAAGAGAGTTAAAAGAGGAAATAAAGATAGGAAAGTAAAGAAGAAATAGAAGGGAATGAAAACAGGAAAGTAATAAAGAGGAAAATAGAGGAAATAAAAGGGAATGAAGATAGGACAGTAATAAAGAGAGTAAAAAGAGGAAATAGAAGAGGAATGAAGATAAATACTGGAGGTTTACGTTTACCATCAAGTATATCTTTACCATATATCAAGTATGACTCCCTGCCTAGGCAAACTCTTTCGTCTCTGTCTATCCTCTAACGTCTTCCCTTCATGCTGGAAGTTTGCTCACATTCAACCTGTCCCAAAGAAGGGTGACCGCTCTCAACCCTCCAACTATCGTCCAATTGCTCTTATCTCTTGTTTTTCTAAAGTTTTTGAAACTATTCTTGCTTCCAAATTTCTTAAGCATTTCTCTTCTCATAATCTGCTCTCAGATCGCCAGTATGGCTTCCTTAAGGGTCGCTCTACTGGTGATCTTCTTTCATATCTTACTAACTCTTGGTCATCCTCCTTTCGGGACTTCGGTGAGACTTTTTCTATTGCACTAGACTATCGAAAGCCTTGGATAGAGTCTGGCATAAATCTTTAATTTCTAAACTACCCTCCTTCGGTTTCTATCCCTCCATCTGTGCCTTTGTCTCTAATTTCCTTTCCGGCCGTTCCATAGCTGCGGTTGTGGACGGCCATTGTTCACTTCCTCACCCTATAAACTCCGGTGTTCCTCAGGGCTCTGTCCTATCTCCTATTCTCTTTCTAATTTTTATAAAATGATCTCCTTAACTGTACCTTAATTCCCATCCATTCATACGCAGACGACTCACCTTACACTACTCCATTAGTTTTCAGAACGCCCCAGCCAGCAATCCCTCAACGACAAACGTAATGAAGCCATAGAACTCTTAAATTCTGATCTAAATACTATTTCCAATTGGGGCAGAGAAAACCTTGTTAACTTTAATGCTTCCAAAACCCAATTTCTCCATCTATCTACCCGTCAGGATCTCCCAGCGGACTATCCCTTATTCTTCAACAATACAAAAATCAACCCTTCATCTTCTCTCAATATTCTTGGTGTCTCTTTTTCTTCTGCTCTCATTTGGAAGGACCATATTACCAGTCTTGCTAAGGCAGCCTCCCAGAAGCTTGGTGTGCTCACGGCCTTAGGGGGTTCCTTTCCCTGCACAGCTTCTTGCTCTGTACAGGGGCATAGTGCGCCCTTGTATTGAGTATTGTTCACATGTGTGGGGAGGTTCCTCTCACACCGCTCTCCTAGACAAATTTGAAAGGAAGGCCTTTCGTATCATTAACTCCCGTCCACTCACCAACTCTCTGCAATCTCTCTCTCCGCCGCAATGTTGCATCTCTCTCGCTATTCTATCGCTACTATAATAATCAGTGTTCCTCAGAGCTATCCCAGTGCATACCACCTCCTTTACGTAGGGCACGTGGTACCCGTCTTGCAACTCAATCCCACCCCTACTCTGTGCAACTCTCCAACCCAAGAGTGAAACGTTACTCTCAAACTTTCTTCTACTCAACAGCTGAGCTCTGGAACTCTCTCCCAGAATCAGTCTTTCCCTCTTCCTATGACTTAAATTGTTTCAAACTCCGTGTGTCCAGGCATTTTGGCTCGAACGTCCCTTGATTTTGGCCCTGTCACTCTTTCAACTATGGGGGAGGCACTCGCTATAGGCAGTTATGCCTTTTGCCTCCCTCAATCACATATAAAAAAAAATCACATAAATACACGTGAGCTAATACATTTTATGTTTATATACTGCCAGCTGGGATCGAACCTCCGACATTCAGAACGAGTGTCCAAGCTAATAATCCACTACACCACAACGTGATGTAGTGGATGTAGTGGATTAAAAGCTTGGACACTGAATATCGGAGGTTCGATCCCGGCTGGGGAGTATATAAACATTTACTTTTAAGTTGTGGTACCCTCAGAGGGCCGCTCTCGGGCGGCATAATATGCGGGGGTTGTGCATGGGGTCAATGATTAGGGAAGGGGAGAAGGAGAATGAGAAGGATTAGGGATGTAAGGACTGGTGATCCTAGTTAAAAAAAAAAAATAAAAAATAAATCAAGAGTGGGACTATTAATCTTGGAAGGAATGTTAGGGTGAGGAAAGTGGGTAAGGAAGTTTGGAAGGACAGACAAAATGGAATGACCGGATGAAAGAAGGCTAGGGTGAGGAAAGCAGGAGAGAAGGGGTTAAGGAAATTTGGTAGGAAAGAAGGAAGGCTAGGGTGAATAGAGCAGGAGAGAAGGGGGTAAGGACGTTTGGAAGGACAGAGAAATAGGGTATGGCTGAACGAAGGGTAGGGTGGAAGGATAGGTCTGAGGGGCGGGGAGTAAGGAAGTTTGGAAGGATAGAAAATAGGACTGGCTAAAGGAAGGAAGGATAGGGTGGAAGGAAGGATAAGGTGGAAGGAAGGATAGGGTAGAAGGAAGGATAGGGTAGAAGGAAGCATAGGGTGGAAGGAAGGATAGGGTGGAAGGAAGGATAGGGTGGAAGGAAGCATAGGGTGGAAGGATGGATAGGGTGGAAGGAAGGATAGGGTGGAAGGAAGGATAGGGTGGAAGAAAGGATAGGGTGGAAGGAAGGATAGGGTGGAAGGAAGGATAGGGTGGAAGGAAGCATAGGGTGGAAGGAAGCATAGGGTGGAAGGATGGATAGGGTGGAAGGAAGGATAGGGTGGAAAGAAATAGGGTGGAAAGATAGGGTGGAAGGAAGGAAGGATAGGGTGGAAGGAAGGATAGGGTGGAAGGAAGGATAGGGTGGAAGGAAGGATAGGTTGGAAGGAAGGATAGGGTGGAAGGAAGGATAGGGTGGAAGGAAGGATAGGGTGGAAGGAAGGATAGGGTGGAAGGAAGGATAGGGTGGAAGGAAGGATAGGGTGGAAGGAAGGATAGGGTGGAAGGAAGGATAGGGTGGAAGGAAGGATAGGGTGGAAGGAAGGAAGAATAGGGTGGAAGGAAGGATAGGGTGGAAGGAAGGATAGGGTGGAAGGAAGGATAGGGTGGAAACATGGATAGGGTGGAAGGAAGGATAGGGTGGAAGGAAGGATAGGGTGGAAGGAAGGATAGGGTGGAAGGAAGGATAGGGTGGAAGGAAGGATAGGGTGGAAGGAAGGATAGGGTGGAAGGAAGGATAGGGTGGAAGGAAGGATAGGGTGGAAGGAAGGATAGGGTGGAAGGAAGGATAGGGTGGAAGAAAGCATAGGGTGGAAAGATAGGGTGGAAGGAAGGATAGGGTGGAAGGAAGGATAGGGTGGAAGGAAGGATAGGGTGAAAGGAAGGATAGGGTGGAAGGAAGGAAGGATAGGGTGGAAGGAAGGAAGGATAGGGTTGAAGGAAGGATAAGGTAGAAGGAAGGATAGGGTGGAAGGAAGGATAGGGTGGAAGGAAGGATAGGGTGAAGGAAGGATAAGGTGGAAGGAAGGATAGGGTGGAAGGAAGGAAGGAAGGATAAGGTGGAAGGAAGGATAGGTTGGAAGGAAGGATAGGGTGGAAGGAAGGATAAGGTGGAAGGAAGGATAGGGTGGAAGGAAGGATAGGGTGGAAGGAAGGATAGGGTGGAAGGAAGGATAGGGTGGAAACATGGATAGGGTGGAAGGAAGGATAGGGTGGAAGGAAGGATAGGGTGGAAGGAAGGATAGGGTGGAAGGAAGGATAGGGTGGAAGGAAGGATAGGGTGGAAGGAAGGATAGGGTGGAAGGAAGGATAGGGTGGAAGGAAGGATAGGGTGGAAGGAAGGATAGGGTGGAAGGAAGCATAGGGTGGAAGGAAGGATAGGGTGGAAGGAAGGATAGGGTTGAAGGAAGGATAGGGTGGAAGGAAGGATAGGGTGGAAGGATAGGTCTGAGGGCCGGGGATTGACATACCGTGGGCTGGAAGGTGACTGGGACATATTGCCTCCCTTCTGTACCTTCCAACCAGTGTTACCAATTACAATCCCAACCAGTGTTACCAATTACATTCCGCTAGATAGGAAATAGACAAAAAAATAAAAATAGCAAAGGTGGGGATTGGGCCTGACCATATAGATAGATAGATAGTAAATATAAGCTGAGAATCCCTGAAATACACCCACAATATCCCTCTAAAATGGCTCTAATCTCCAGAATATCGCTAGAATTCATGTCGCTAGATGTAAAAATGTGCCTCTAGGTCGAAGTAAATACCTCTAGATCTAGCGGGAAAGTAGCTAAATTGGCAACACTGCTTCCAACACCCCGTAAGTCCTTTCACCCACACTTCTCTTCGCCTTCATTTATTGTCAAGGTTATTATGCTACAGTCTGCTTCTCTTCAACTGACGGTAAATTGCAAAGTTCCCAATTCAACATACTCTTTAGCCATCAGAAACCTACATTATTATTGCATTTCGATGTCTACAGCTCCAACTTCCTTATAGCCTGAAACTCGCAAGTGGTCAATTGTTCGCCTGGTTAATAGAACATAAATATAATTTTACAATAGGGTTGACCAATTGAAAAACTCCTGTGATAGACGAAGGTACAGTCAACTCGTTTAATTAATCCGCAGTCTCATAATATTAGTTAGGCTTATTGGAAGCTTGAAAGTTAATATATAAAATAAATATGCAATATATAAAATGGAAAAGGAATGAATCGAGAATTATAAAAACGAAACTATTTCCTTACAGCAATCTGAAAATATAATTGCATAACTACAGCTTCTGAAACTCCGCGGATTATACGAGTTTCTGAGACTCCGCGGATTATACGAGTTTCTGAGACTCCGCGGATTATACGAGTTTTTGAGACTCCGCGGATTATACGAGTTGACTGTACCTGTGAACGAGCAGTCCATAAACACTCTCTCGACCCGCTACCGTCCTTAATCACGCCTTGTTTATTTAAGGGGAGGTGTTTAGTTTGTTCCCTAGATTTCCATCAAGCTTAGAATTATACCCTCTAGACACCCTTTCAAGATGAATTTGTACATTTTTCGGTAGAAAAATGTCCTGGCCGAAGGCCACTTCCTATTAAATTACCGGCTCGCTATCGCTCGCCAGGAAAATATCGACACCTAAATTGCACGAAAGGTCTTACAATTGACAGAAATGGGGCGAAAGTTTTTAAAATCGCCAAACTAATGGGGCGAATGACTTAAAAAATCTCAAAATCAATGAGGCTAAACATGAGGGAGAAAGGGGTCGAGATAAAATCCCTCAAGTGGAAATCTCCCCTTAACCCTGATTGTGGCTACCATGTCTTGGCTCCGAGGCTGATAACGCCGGAGAGAAAAACGACCATGACATGTTAAGGAGAGATATTTAGTTTGTTCCCTAGACCTCCATCAAGCTTAAAATTACACCCCCTTGAGTACCTTTCAAGATAAATTCGTACATTTTTCGGTAGAAAAATGTTCCGGCCGAAGGCCGATTCCTTTTAAATTACAGGCTCGCTATCGCTCGCCAGGATAAAATCGACACCTGAATTGCCCGAAAGGTCTTAATATGGGGTGAAAGTTCTTAAAATCGCTTAACTAATGGGGCAAACGTTTTATAATATCAAAAGCAATGGGGCTAAACATGAGGGAGAAAGGGGTCAAGAAAAAAATCCCTCAAGTGGCGATCTCCCCTTATAGTATATCATTCTTCAAGCTGCCTTATACGATATTAGTATCTAAAGTATCTAATTTAAGGGGAGATCTCCACTTGAGGGATTTTTTTCTTGACCCCTTTCTCCCTCATGTTTAGCCCCATTGCTTTTGATATTATAAAACGTTTGCCCTATTAATTTAGCGATTTTAAGAACTTTCACCCCATATTAAGACCTTTCGTGCAATTCAGGTGTCAATGTTATCCTGGCGAGCGATAGCGAGCCTGTAATTTAAGAGGAACCGGCCTTCGGCCGGGACATTTTTCTACCGAAAAATGTAAAATTTATCTTGAAAGGGACTCAAGGGGGTGTAATTTTAAGCTTGATGGAGGTCTAGGGAACAAACTAAATACCTCCCCTTAAGGTACTGCCTCAAAATATACTGCCAACAATAAACATTGAACCATACCGTTGGAAAATAGTATTTTATATACTGATACTGACACTTAACCCTCTCCGACATATGACGCGATTTTGAGCCTATTAGGGATACTTTAAAGCCTTTGTTACCATCAGGGGTATTTAGAAACCTTTAGTTTAGTTACTTCAACCTCTGCAGTTGTCTTTGAGTTAGCTGTGTTGAGCCTATTGGGGATACTTTAAAGCCTTTGTTACCATCAGGGGTATTTAGAAACCTTTAGTTTAGTTACTTCAACCTCTGCAGTTGTCTTTGAGTTAGCTGTGTTGAGCCTATTGGGGATACTTTAAAGCCTTTGTTACCATCAGGGGTATTTAGAAACCTTTAGTTTAGTTACTTCAACCTCTGCAGTTGTCTTTGAGTTAGCTGTGTTGAGCCTATTGGGGATACTTTAAAGCCTTTGTTACCATCAGGGGTATTTAGAAACCTTTAGTTTAGTTACTTCAATCTCTGCAGTTGTCTTTGAGTTAGCTGTGGGCAGAAAACTAATTTTGGAGAGGTAATTATAAGAGTGAGAGAACTCTATTTCTTATTGCTAATCTGACAACCTCTACGTCATATGTGCGTGAAAGGGTTAACGCCGAGATAATACGCTGTTGTAGGTAGCGCCAGCGAACTTGACAATAATTTTGAGCCTTTAACTTTATATAACTCAATTAATGAAAGTAATCGGGTTGACGTTTCTATAATTTGGGAAGAGTTCACCAGAAAATGTGTGTGGCTATTTACAGCCCGTTTGCTCTAGGCCCTTTTGAGTTATGAGAAGTTAAAGGGTTAAGAGTATTGTCAAGTTCGTTGGCGCTACCTACTGTACCGCCAACATCAATAGTTCACAGGCAACCTTGATGGCAATTGTGTGAAGTCTAGAGAGAGGACCATTAACTCAACACTTCTTCTATGGCGTGAAATAATTAGTACCGGTACTAATCAAATGTTTATAATCAACACACGCCGTCACTTGAGATCTAGAAAATATATAAGTAAAAGGAACAGTCAGAGTAAGCTATGGGTATGGCAGAGAACGCTTGGCTCTCACTCTGATAGACCAACCCATCACCACATGACTAGAACCCAATCCTCTCAGCATCAGGTAGGAAAGGCCCTAGAAAGCCGCCTTTGAAGGAGGAATAGCTCCCCTATTTCAACCCCTTTCGGGGTTGGGCACCCGTTGTGTTATATATATAATTACATGGCTACCTTTGTATACAGCTGATGTGGAATACAAATATTTTAGACTGGGTAAGGTGAAGTTTTCCGGCAATTATTCACGCCATGATGCTAGGCTGACACTTCGTTGACAAAAAAATAAAATAAAATAAAAAATAAAATAAAGACAAGCAACTCACCCTCCCATCCCGCCGCCCCCACCACCGAGCACTTAGCGTAATTAGTGATTCCTCTTTGTTATCCCGGGGTGACTGACGGACAGACATATGTTTGTGGAATAATAGCAGCTCCACCCTCACAATAGCTCCACCCTCTTCTTCGACTCCTCCGTAGGGACTTTTGGTCGATCCTCGCCTTCTTTTAAGGGGAGATTTCCACTTGAGGGATTTTTTTCTGGACTCCTTTCTCCCTCATGTTTAGCCCCATTGTTTTTCTAATTTTAAGACGTTCGCCCCATTATTTTGACGATTTTAAGAACTTTCGACCCATTTCTGTCAAGTTTAAGGCCTTTCGTGCCATTTAGGTGTCGATTTTATCCTGGCGAGCGATAGCGAGCCTGTTATTTAAGAGGAACCGGCCTTTGGCCGGGAAATTTTTCTACCGAAAAATGTACAAATTTATCTTGAAAGGGACTCAAGGGGGTGTAATTTTAAGCTTGATGGAGGTCTAGGGAACAAACTAAATACCTCCCCTTAAGCGCTTCTTTTATGATACAGACTCTCACACACTCATTCTCCGATGGTATTTCTGCCGTCTTACTCATTGTGTAGAATAAAGCAAATATGGTTATTAATTTTTAGAATTATATGCTCTCTCTCTCTCTCTCTCCAGTAGTATTTGTGGAAAACTTTTCACATATAAGATCTGTTCTACCTGGAACAAACTTCCCTCCGAATCTGTTAATAGTTCTTCAGTAGAGCAATTCAAGAAGAGAGTAGATAGTATTTTGCACACTCTGTAATGAGTGTCGTGCACTAAACAGTTTCTCGCCTTCCACTTCGAGTATCTCCCCGGAATGGACCGCAAGGTGTCTGAGATACTAACAATTCCTCGCAACTCTCTCTCTCACTCTCACTTGCTCTCGCTCTCACTCTCACTCTCACTCTCTCTCTCTCTCTCTCGTCCTTTACAAGCCATTCAGACTCCTTTCCCCTTTACGCTTCACCCATCCAACTTCCTTTACGCCCTCCTCGTCCCCGCTCGAGCATCTCTCAGAGCCGTGCAGATGGCGGCATAATCTTGTAAGGCGGAATAATTGGAGCAGCCTCAGAACTCACCTTGGATATCATAGACGATTTGCCATTTTGAAGTTGCGAGAGGACTGTGAAATCTGTCCATCTTAACCGAGTGATATGTGTCATCCCTAGTGCTCTATTTCCAGACAATATATATATATATATATATATATATATATATATATATATATATATATATATATATATACTTATTCTGCCAACATTCTCTCTGCTAGCATTGTCCGAAAATAGGGCACTAGGGAATGACACATATATATACTGTACATACATACATAGTCTTTAAGGGGAGGTTTCCACTTGAGGGATTTTTTTCTTGACTCCTTTCTCCCTCATGTTTAGCCCCATTGCTTTTCTAATTTTAAGACGTTCGCCCCATTATTTTGACGATTTTAAGAACTTTCGACCCATTTCTGTCAATTTTAAGACCTTTCGTGCCATTTAGGTGTCGATTTTATCCTGGCGAGCGACAGCGAGCCTGTAATTTAAGAGGAACCGGCCTTCAGCCGGGACATTTTTCGACCGAAAAATGTACAAATTTATCTTGAAAGGGGATCAAGGGGGTGTAATTTTAAGCTTGATGGATACCTAGAGACCAAACTAAAAACCTCCCCTTAAGCTCGCGAACCAAAATGTCTGAACATTAATTATTGTCGGAAACCTTTGGCCTGTGTGACTCCGCCTTTAGTTGGCCTCACATCTCTGTAACGAGGTAATGAGGCCGAGACAGGCGAATATGAGGAAGATTTCTGCTCCAATCATCAAAGCCACCGGGGGAAATGAGGTCAGGAACTGCTATTAGTCGCGGGAATATTATAATGAAAGGAATTATCAACTACATTCTTTATCCCGGACCCCTAAAGAAGTTAATAGTCAATACAAGTAAAGGTAGTTAATTGGCTTTAGATACAGTATACTGGATAGAGGGTTTCCAAGGCGAGTCTTTATCTGAATAATTTATAGGGGAATAATTGCTTGGGTATATTACCGAACAGCGCACTAAGGATTTCGCTATCAAGACTTAAGGGGAGGTTTTTAGTTTGGTCCCTAGATATCCTTCAAGCTTAAGATTACACCCCCTTGAGCCCCTTTCAAGATAAATTTGTACATTTTTCGGTAGAAAAATGTCCCGGCTGAAGGCCGGTTCCTCTTAAATTACAGGCTCGCTATCGCTCGCCAGGATAAAATCGACACTTAAATGGCACGAAAGGTCTTAAAATTGACAGAAATGGGTTGAAAGTTCTTAAAATCGCCAAACTAATGGGGCGACTGTCTTAAATTCTCAAAAGCAATGGGGCTAAACATGAGGGAGAAAGGGGTCCAGAAAAAAATCCCTCAAGTCGATATCTCCCCTTAAATAGGCTGTAGTCATAATGCAGTCTACACAATGGTCGTAAGTACAAGTGGGTACCCCTTTCTTCCCCCCCCCCCCCCCCCCCCGTCCACGACTCTGCTCAGGACAACACCAGGAACATGTGTCTATATTTAAGGGGGGTCACCGGCTTTATTTAAGGGGGGTCACCGGCTTTATTTAAGGGGGGTCACCGGCTTTATTTAAGGGGGGTCACCGGCTTTATTTAAGGGGGGTCACTGGCTTTATTTAAGGGGGTCACCGGCTTTATTTAAGGGGGGTCACTGGCTTTATTTAAGGGGGGTCACTGGCTTTATTTAAGGGGGGTCACCGTCTTTATTTAAGGGGGGTCACCGTCTTTATTTAAGGGGGGTCACCGTCTTTATTTAAGGGGGGTCACCGTCTTTATTTAAGGGGTCACCGTCTTTATTTAAGGGGGTCACCGTCTTTATTTAAGGGGGGTCACCGTCTTTATTTAAGGGGGGTCACCGGCTTTATTTAAGGGGGGGTCACCGGCTTTATTTAAGGGGGGGTCACCGGCTTTATTTAAGGGGGGTCACCGGCTTTATTTAAGGGGGGTCACCGGCTTTTATTTGATCTTTCTCCCCTTTGCTCTGGCTTGTATCCATTCGGCCCCATTCAGCTAACTGTTTTAAGACGTTTATCCCCATCCAGGTGTCGATTTCTTCCTGGCGAGCGATAGCGAGCCATCATTGTATGGATAAAACCGGCTTCGCCGGAGATATTTTTCTATCGAAAAATGTACAAATTTAGCTTGCTGTCAAAACAAAAATATATATATATGCTGGCTCGCTACCGCTCGCCAGGACAATATTGACACCTGGATGGGGGTAAACGTCTTAAAACAGTAGGCTGAATGGGGCCGAATGGATACAAGCCAAAGAGAGCGGGAGAGAAAGAGAGAACAAAAATAAAGAGCGAGGTGGGCTCCCTTAATATTTTTCTCAGTCCAGGGTTCTCGAAAAGTCAGTGATGTATGGGAGGGGGTGGGGTGAGGTGGGGGGGGGGGGGGGGGAGGCTGGTGAGGTGGATTATTGGCTGAGTACACAACACCCTTTATAGTGCCCCATTACCCTTCAGTGGCCTCCCCTACTCCTCCTTCCCCTGGGACATATTCTTAAAAGCAAACCCAATAAAGAGAGTTTGTTTGTGTTGTATGATATCTCGATCTACAGGCCGTATGTCTGTTTTCTCTTGAGGGTGAGGGCGTATTTTTTTTCCTATGAGAGTGAGGGAGACAAATGTAGAATTACCTATGACGAGTGCCTCCCTCAGAGTTGAAAGAGTGACAGGGCCAAAATCAATGGACGTTCGAGCCAAAATGCCTGGAGACATGGAGTTTGAAGCAATTTCAGTCATAGAAAGAGGGAAAGACTGATTCTGGGAGAGAGCTCCAGAGCTCAGCTGTTGAATAGAAGAAAGACTGAGAATAACGTTTCACTCTAGGGTTGGAGAGTTGCACAGAGTAGGGGGTGGGATTTTGTTGCAAGACGGGTGCTACGTGCTCTCTCTCACTCACATAAAACAAAAATAATACCTGCTACCTTTAAGGGGAGGTTGTTAGTGTGTTTCCTAGACTTCCATCAAGCTTGAAATTACACCTTGACCCTCTTTCAAGATAAATGTGAACAATTTTCGGTAGAAAAATGTCCCGGCCGAAGGCCGATTCCTCTTAAATTGCAGGCTCGCTATCGCTCGCCAGGAAAAAATCGACACCTAAATGGGACGAAAGGTCTTAAAAGTGACATAAATTGCGTGAAAGTTCTTAAAATCGCCAAACTAATGGGGCGAACGTCTTAAAATCTCAAAAGCAATGGGGCTAAACATGAGAGAGAAGGGGGTAAAGAAAAAATCCCTCAAGTGAAAATCTCCCCTTTAATCTCTGACCAGCGAATATAGTAAGTAAGAGTGCAAATTTTAGTGATGGTGTTAGTTATACGGATCAAACTTCCATCTTATAATTTGTTATTCACTTCTCTCTCTCTCTCTCTCTCTCTCTCTCTCTCTCTCTCCCTTCTTCTTCCAGGTCCGAGCAAATTAGGTGATAAAACTTGAGGCGAGGCTCAAATAGGGTCCACCAATCTTTGTGTTTCGACAGTCAACACGGCCCATATGTTAGAGAGAGAGAGAGAGAGAGAGGAGGGGGGAGAGAAAGAAAGAAAGAGAGAGAGAGAGAGAGAGAGAGAGAGAGAGAGAGAGAGAGAGAGAGAGAGAGAGAGAGAGAGAGAGAGAGAGAGAGAGAGAGAGAGAGAGAGAGAGAGAGAGAGAGAGAGAGAGAGAGAGAGACTCAGACTGAACAGGAATGAAAAGAAAATTGCAAGAACAAAAAAACGGAACGAAAGCGGGAGGGAAACTACGATAAAAAGGAAAACGCACGAACAGAATAGAAGAGAGGAAAGGGTTGGGAGGGGTGCGTACGTACGGTAAAAGGAGGCAAAGAAACCGAAGGAAGGGGGAAGGGAGGATAATAGATGGAAGGTAAGGAAAGACTCGACATTCTCCCCAGACTCAACACTCTCTCCAGACCCAAAACTCTCCTTCTCAATGTTTCTGTGTCGTCAGTCAACAGAGAGGAGAAGCATATGTTTGAAGCCCGACCGTGTTTGTACAGGAGATGAAATGGGCGCCATGAATTATATAATGGGATGATGAAGCAGCTCCATTGATGTGTTGAAGGGGGTGAGGAGAAGGGGAGGAGGAGGAAGAGCAGGGCAGGGGAGGGTAAGAAAGAGAAGAGAGAGAGAGAGAGAGAGAGAGAGAGAGAGAGAGAGAGAGAGAGAGAGAGAGAGAGAGAGAGAGGGGGTAAAATGAGAATAAAAGGGTGAGAAAATATGCTATGCTAGAGGAAAGGGGTTTGACCTGGTATTTTTTCTCCCTTTTCTCTTACTCTGGCTTGTATCCTTTCGGCCCCATTCAGCCTACTGTTTTAAGACGTTTATCCGGTGAGCGATAGCGAACCAGCATTGTAGGGAGACATTTTTCTATCGAAAACTGTACAAATTCAGCCTGCTGTCAAAAACAAAAAAATATGCTGGGATAAACGTCATAAAACAGTAGGCTGAATGGGGCCGAATTGATACACCCCAGAGAGAGAGAGAGAGAGAGAGAGAGAGAGAGAGAGAGAGAGAGAAATACGAAGTAGCCCCCTTAATATTCTGAAGACAAGGACAAGTAGTAATACATATAGATACACAAGAGGAAGAAAGGATAATAAAGCCAATGATAGGAGACGGGGAAGGAGAGAAAGCAAGGGAAGGGAGTAAACTAAAGTAAAGTCAAGCAAGGGAAGGGAGTAAACTAAAGTAAAGCAAGGGAAGGGAGTAAACTTAAGTAAATTAAAGCAAGGGAAGGGAGTAAACTAAAGTAAAGTAAAGCAAGGGAAGGGAGTAAACTAAAGTAAAGTCAAGCAAGGGAAGGGAGTAAACTAAAGTAAAGTAAAGCAAGGGAAGGGAGTAAACTAAAGTAAAGTATAGCAAGGGAAGGGAGTAAACTAAAGTAAAGTAAAGTCAAGCAAGGGAAGGGAGTAAACTAAAGTAAAGTCAAGCAAGGGAAGGGAGTAAACTAAAGTAAAGTAAAGCAAGGGAAGGGAGTAAACTAAAGTAAAGTCAAGCAAGGGAAGGGAGTAAACTAAAGTAAAGTAAAGCAAGGGAAGGGAGTAAACTAAAGTAAAGTAAAGCAAGGGAAGGGAGTAAACTAAAGTAAAGTCAAGCAAGGGAAGGGAGTAAACTAAAGTAAAGTCAAGCAAGGGAAGGGAGTAAACTAAACTAAAGTAAAGTAAAGCAAGGGAAGGGAGTAAACTAAAGTAAAGTAAAGCAAGGGAAGGGAGCAAACTAAAGTAAAGTCAAGCAAGGGAAGGGAGTAAACTAAAAGTAAAGTAAAGCAAGGGAAGGGAGTAAACTAAAGTAAAGTAAAGTCAAGCAAGGGAAGGAAGTAAACTAAAGTAAAGTCAAGCAAGGGAAGGGAGTAAACTAAAGTAAAGCAAGGGAAGGGAGTAAACTAAAGTAAAGTAAAGCAAGGGAAGGGAGTAAACTAAAGTAAAGTAAAGCAAGGGAAGGGAGTAAACTAAAGTAAAGTCAAGCAAGGGAAGGGAGTAAACTAAAGTAAAGTAAAGCAAGGGAAGGGAGTAAACTAAAGTAAAGTAAAGTCAAGCAAGGGAAGGGAGTAAACTAAAGTAAAGTCAAGCAAGGGAAGGGAGTAAACTAAAGTAAAGTCAAGCAAGGGAAGGGAGTAAACTAAAGTAAAGTCAAGCAAGGGAAGGGAGTAAACTAAAGTAAAGTCAAGCAAGGGAAGGGAGTAAACTAAAGTAAAGTAAAGCAAGGGAAGGGAGTAAACTAAAGTAAAGCAAGGGAAGGGAGTAAACTAAAGTAAAGTCAAGCAAGGGAAGGGAGTAAACTAAAGTAAAGTCAAGCAAGGGAAGGGAGTAAACTAAAATAAAGTCAAGCAAGGGAAGGGAGTAAACTAAAGTAAAGTCAAGCAAGGGAAGGGAGTAAACTAAAGTAAAGCAAGGGAAGGGAGTAAACTAAAGTAAAGTCAAGCAAGGGAAGGGAGTAAACTAAAGTAAAGTCAAGCAAGGGAAGGGAGTAAACTAAAGTAAAGTCAAGCAAGGGAAGGGAGTAAACTAAAGTATAGTCAAGCAAGGGAAGGGAGTAAACTAAAGTATAGTCAAGCAAGGGAAGGGAGTAAACTAAAGTAAAGTCAAGCAAGGGAAGGGAGTAAACTAAAGTAAAGTAAAGCAAGGGAAGGGAGTAAACTAAAGTAAAGTCAAGCAAGGGAAGGGAGTAAACTAAAGTAAAGTAAAGCAAGGGAAGGGAGTAAACTAAAGTAAAGTAAAGCAAGGGAAGGGAGTAAACTAAAGTAAAGTAAAGCAAGGGAAGAGAGTAAACTAAAGTCAAGTCAAGTCCATTTATTGCAATACTAGTAACTACATATGGAACGGTTACAAATTGTATTAGTCTAGCCTAGTCTGCTGAGCCGACACTATAGAAATATTATAATTAGGGCACAAAACAAACACAGCAATAAACACAAAAATAACAATAAATTAAGTAAATATACACGCATAAACATGTTTCAAAATTAATGTTTACAAAATAGACTTAGTTGGGAGGGAGAAATGAAGTGATAGAGGAGAGAGGAGGAGGGTGAAATGAGAGGGATGAAGGCTTGGGTCGCTATTGACACCATCCCCATGATAATCTGGGAACTTGGCGCCAGATCTATCCTTCCTGGTCGCCAACGGGAAGGATGGAGTGAGGGGAGGGGATACAGATGGATAATCTGGGATCTTGGCGCCAGATCTACCCTTCCTGGTCAACAACGGGAAGGATGGAGTGATGGGAGGGGATACAGAAGGATAATCTGGGATCTTGGCGCCAGATCTATCCTTCCTGGTCAACAACGGGAAGGATGGAGTGATGGAAGGGGATACAGAAGGATAATCTGGGATCTTGGCGCCAGATCTATCCTTCCTGGTCAACAACGGGAAGGATGGAGTGAGGGGAGGGGATACAGATGGATAATCTGGGATCTTGGCGCCAGATCTACCCTTCCTGGTCAACAACGGGAAGGATGGAGTGATGGGAGGGGATACAGAAGGATAATCTGGGATCTTGGCGCCAGATCTACCCTTCCTGATCAACAACGGGAAGGATGGAGTGATGGGAGGGGATACAGACTGATAATCTGGGATCTTGGCGCCAGATCTACCCTTCCTGATCAACAACGGGAAGGATGGAGTGATGGGAGGGGATACAGACGGATAATCTGGGATCTTGGCGCCAGATCTACCCTTCCTGATCAACAACGGGAAGGATGGAGTGATGGGAGGGGATACAGACGGATAATCTGGGATCTTGGCGCCAGATCTATCCTTCCTGGTCAACAACGGGAAGGATGGAGTGATGGGAGGGGATACAGACGGATAATCTGGGATCTTGGCGCCAGATCTACCCTTCCTGATCAACAACGGGAAGGATGGAGTGATGGGAGGGGATACAGACGGATAATCTGGGATCTTGGCGCCAGATCTACCCTTCCTGATCAACAACGGGAAGGATGGAGTGATGGGAGGGGATACAGACGGATAATCTGGGATCTTGGCGCCAGATCTACCCTTCCTCATCAACAACGGGAAGGATGGAGTGATGGAAGGGGATACAGAAGGATAATCTGGGATCTTGGCGCCAGATCTACCCCTCCTGGTCAACAACGGGAAGGATGGAGTGATGGGAGGGGATACAGAAGGACAATCTGTGATCTTGGCGCCAGATCTACCCTTCTTGGTCGCCAACGGGAAGGATGGAGTGATGGGAGGGGATTCAGAAGGATAATCTGGGATCTTGGCGCCAGATCTACCCTTCCTGGTCGCCAACGGGAAGGAAGGAGTGATGGGAGGGGATACAGAGGGGTAATGTGGGATCTTGGCGCCAGATATACCCTTCCTGAACGCCAACGACCAGGGTTACCAAATCAAGTCCACTAGATAGTTATTAAAAGCCGAAAATTGCTAGACTAACGCCACAATCTTTGGACTATCACTCTAAAATTGCTCAAATCTCCAGAATATCGCTTTAATTCATGTTGCTAGATGTACAAATGTGTCGCTAGATCGAAGTAAATACCTCTAGATCTAGCGGGAAAGTAGCTAAATTGGCAACACTGCGGCAACGATGGCGGGGAGGATGGAGTGATGGGAGGGGATACAGAGGGATAAGAGGACTTGGAGAGAGCCTCAAGATTATAATGTGTAGACACTGGTGATGGGGATCAATTCGAAGCCCCGTCAGCACACTTGATTTTAGCCCCATTAATTTTCAGATTGTATGACATTCGGCTCATTAGTTTGGCGATTTTAAGACCTTTTGTCCCATTTCTTTGTCAATATTAAGAATTTTCGTGTCATTTAGTTGTCGATTTTTTCCTGGCGAGCAATAGCGAGCCTTTAATGTAAGAGGAACCGGCCTTCGGCCGGAAAAATTTTCTATCGAAAAATGTACAAAATTATCTTGAAGGAGGGTCTGGGGGGAGGGGGTTTAAGGTTGATGGAGGTCTAGGGAGGACACCCAAAAGATACATAGATAAACAAACATATTTATTTTATTTTTTTCTATGTGAGTGAGGGAGGCAAAAGGCATAACTGCCTATAGCGAGTGCCTCCCCCATAGTTGAAAGAGTGACAGGGCCAAAATCAAGGGACGTTCGAGCCAAAATGCCTGGACACACGGAGTTTGAAGCCATTTAAGTCATAGGAAGAGGGAAAGACTGATTCTGGGAGAGAGTTCCAGAGCTCAGCTGTTGAGTAGAAGAAAGTTTGAGAGTAACGTTTCACTCTTGGGTTGGAGAGTTGCACAGAGTAGGGGTGGGATTGAGTTGCAAGACGGGTACCACGTGCCCTACGTAAAAGAGGTGGTATACACTGGGATAGCTCTGAGGAACACTGATTATTATAGTAGCGATAGAATAGCGAGAGAGATGCAACATACGCCCATACCCCTAATATACGCCCATCCCCCTAATATATTCGTTATCGATATGTGATTAGTGTCCACGAATCCAGAATACTAAACATGAACCTGCCCGGGTGATATATAAAAAAAAATATATATATATATATATGTTGGTAAAGCCAGGTAATAAATTTTCTTTAATATACCCTTCCTGTTTACCTTTTATATCATTCCTTCCTTACTTGATAATGCTGGTTGTCCAGTGAAACGCGTCGTATATCCTGTATCTTCATGTACTTTAATGTAACCCTGTACCACCATGAATTTTGCTCATCTCCTTCATCTACTTCCTGCCACCCAGCGAAAACTCATCAGACCTGGAAACTTTGAATATAAAATTTCCAACGCAGAAATTGACATTTCTTTCAACCTCGTATGTATTAAAGAAAAAAAAAATAAAAAAAAAAAAAAAATAAAAATATATATATATATATATATATATATATATATATATATATATATATATATATATATATATATATATATATATATATATACAGGTCTTGGATAATATGATGATGCGTGTGTTGTATATATACAGTATTAATGGTCAGGTTATATGCTAAATTCCCAGCCAGTAATTACTTCCTTAAGGGGAGATTTCCACTTACATAAGAACATAAGAACATAAGAAAATGGGAGTCTGCAGAAAGCCGATTGGCCTAAGCAAGGCAGATCCCTGTCCCACACAACCCCAATTACAAAGCCCAATTATAGGCTCAACACTCTAATACCCTGAGGATCATCTTACCAAACCGGTTAGAGATTAACGCAGGATTACGGGGGTCTGCAGAGCGCTGATTGGCCCAACCCGGCTGATCCCCCTTCACACCCAACCCTTCTCGTCCATATGCTTATCCAATTTTTTCTTAAAGCTCCCTATCGTTCTTGATCCCACTATATCACTTGGTAGCCTATTCCACCCATCTACAACTCTGTTACCAAACCAATATTTGCCTATATCTTTTCTGAAACGAAATTTATCTAATTTGAAACCATTGGTACGAGTTCTTTCGCTATCACTGAGCTTTAGTACATTTGTCATGTCCCCTTTGTTAATCCCACTAACCCACTTGAACACCTCTATCATATCCCCTCTAACTCTGCGTCTCTCTAACGAATGTAAACCTAATTTCTTCAACCTTTCTTCATACGGAAAATTTCTAATATTATGGATCATTTTTGTCATTCTACGCTGAATTCTCTCCAATGAATCTATGTCCATTCTGTAATAAGGACACCAAAATTGGACAGCATAATCCATATGGGGTCTCACTAATGACAAGTAAAGTTTTAAGATAACATCAGCAGTTCTGTTACTCACACTCCTAGAGATGAACCCGAGAATCCTGTTTGCCTTATTACGAACGCTTATACACTGTTTTCTAGGCTTCAAATCATTGCTAACAAACACACCTAGATCTTTCTCACAGTCTGAATTTTCTAATTCTAAATTAGCTAGTTTATATTTAACATTTGTTTGCATCTTCCCTATCTTTAATACCTTGCATTTGTCAATGTTAAACTTCATCTGCCAATTTACTGACCATTCATGTAAGGTATCTAGATCCCTTTGGAGGCACTCTATATCGCTATCTGAATCAATTGATCTCCCCATTTTAGTATCGTCTGCGAATTTTACTTATCCTACTAGTTATACCTAAATCTAGGTCATTTATGTATATAAGAAACAACAGGGGACCTAATACCGATCCCTGGGGGACACCACTTTTGACTGCTCCCCACTCTGACTTGGTACCATTTATGCTGACTCTGTTTCCTACCAATTAGCCATGACCTAATCCATCCCAACAACGACCCTCCTATTCCATGTGCCTCAACCTTTCTCATCAATCTCTCATGAGGGACTCTGTCGAAAGCTTTACTGAAATCTAAATATATAATATCATATGACTTGTCACTATCTACTGCTTCATATACCTCTGAGAAAAAGCTAAGCAAATTAGTAAGGCACGAACGTCCCTGAGTGAATCCATGCTGAGAAGAATTTATTAAGTTAAATTTTACTAAGTGGCTTCTAATTTTCCTAGCAATAATAGACTCTAGCAACTTTCCTATGATTGATGTGAGACTAATGGGACGGTAATTGGATGCTATCGATTTATCACCTTTTTTGAAGATCGGAACTACATTTGCAAGCTTCCAAGCTTCTGGAACTAAACCTGTTTCTAATGACTTGTTAAATATAAATGCTAATGGACTACTTAACTCATCTCTGCATTCTTTTAATACTCTAGCATATACCTCGTCAGGACCAGGCGATTTTTGAGGTTTCAGTCTGTCAATTTCCTTAAGCACATCATTTCTACTTATACTAACTGTACTTAACATATTTTCTATACTATCACTATATACCATATTGACTTCTGGAATCTGTGCCAAATTTTCATTAGTGAAAACGGAAAGAAACTGACTATTTAATGTACTGCACATTTCTAAATCATTTTCTGTTATTTCTCCTATTGAAGTTTTTAGGGGGCCTATTACATCTCTAACTTTAGATTTATATAGTTGGTAAAAAGCTTTAGGGTTATTTTTTGAGTCGCTGGCTATCCTTATTTCATAATTTCTTTTTGCTTTCCTGATTTCCTTTTTGACCTGTCTTGATAGAGTCTGATAGTATATATGTAAATGATTTTCACCTTTCTTTATTTTTCGATATATTCCTGTCTTTTTTCCTATAAGATCTATTAGCTTATTAGTCATCCATTTTGGTTGGTTCTGCGTCGATCTAAATCTTCTTTTAGGGATATATTTATTTTGAGCATTGTGGAGTGAAGCAATAAACTGGTTATATGTAGGTGGCAAGTTTAACTCTGGCATATCCTGACTTAATCGCTTAACAATAGGGTCCACCCTTAAGTCTCTTCTTAGCCCACCATAATCGGCTTTTCTGAAATCTGGGATAAGTGTCGTATTCTCTTTAGCATTTCCTGTCCATTGTATATTAAAATAAATAGATTTAAGGGATGTTTTTCTTGACCCCCTTCTCCCTCATGTTTAGCCCCATTGCTTTTGATATTATAAAACGTTCGCCCCATTAGTTTAGCGATTTTAAGAACTTTCACCCCATATTAAGACCTTTCGTGCCATTCAGGTGTCGATTTTATCCTGGCGAGCGATAGCGAGCCTGTAATTTAAGAGGAACCGGCCTTCGGCCGGGACATTTTTCTACCGAAAAATGTACAAATATATCTTGAAAGGGACTCAAGGGAGTGTAATTTTAAGCTTGATGGAGGTCTAGGGAACAAACTAAATACCTCCCCTTAAGGGGGTAGTGCTTGGTTTTTGGTTCATACATTTATCAATTAATATATTTTGAGTTTCCTCGCTAGACCTCCATCAAGCTTAGAAAAACACCCCTTAGACCCCCTTTCACGATAAATTTGTACATTTTTCGGTAGAAAAATGTCCCGGCCGAAGGACAGTTCTTTCTAATATTAGAGGCTCGCTATCGCTCGCCAGAAAAAAATCGACACATAAATGGCACGAAAGGTCTTAATATTGAAAACAAATGGGGCGAAAGGTCTTAGAATCGACAAACTACTGGAACGAACGTATTACAATCTCAAAGTCAATATGCTAAACATGAGGGAGAAGGGAGTCCAGAAAAGCGAGTATAGTACCGTACTACTACCCCCCCCCCCTTAATTAACCCACCCTCTCTGCATGCATTATATATACACTATCGACATATCACGTCTAGGAAGAAATATATATACACTATCGACATATCACGTCTAGGAAGAAATATATATATACACTATCGACATATCACGTCTAGGAAGAAATATATATATACACTATCGACATATCACGTCTAGGAAGAAATATATATATACACTATCGACATATCACGTCTAGGAAGACACTATCGACATATCACGTCTAGGAAGAAATATATATACACTATCGACATATCACGTCTAGGAAGAAATATATATATACACTATCGACATATCACGTCTAGGAAGAAACTATTATACACTATCGAATTCACGTCTAGAAGAAATATATATACACTATCGACATATCACGTCTAGGAAGAAATATATTACACTATCGACATATCACGTCTAGGAAGAAATATATATATACACTATCGAATATCACGTCTAGGAAGAAATATATATATACACTATCGACATATCACGTCTAGGAAGAAATATATATATACACTATCGACATATCACGTCTAGGAAGAAATATATATATATACACTATCGACATATCACGTCTAGGAAGAAATATATATACACTATCGACATCACGTCTAGGAAGAAATATATATATACACTATCGACATATCACGTCTAGGAAGAAATATATATACACTATCGACATATCACGTCTAGGAAGAAATATATAACACTATCGACATATCACGTTAGGAGAAATATATATATACACTATCGACATATCCGTCTAGGAAGAAATATATATATACCACTATCAGACATATCACGTCTAGGAAGAAATATATATATAACACTATCGACTATCACGTCTAGGAAGAAATATATATACACTATCGACATATCACGTCTAGGAAGAAATATTATATTACAACTACGACATATCACGTCTAGGAAGAAATATATATACACTATCGACATATCACGTCTAGGAAGAATATATATATACACTATCGACATATCACGTCTAGGAAGAAATATAATATACACTATCGACATATCACGTTAGGAAGAAATATATATATACACTATCGACATATCACGTCTAGGAAGAAATATATATTACACTATCGACATATCACGTCTAGGAAGAAATATATATATACACTATCGACATAATCACGTCTAGGAAGAAATATATATATACCACTATCGACATATCACGTTCTAGGAAGAATTATATACACTATCGACATATCACGTCTAGGAAGAAATATATATATACACTATCGACATATCACGTCTAGGAAAATATATATATACACTATCGACATACACGTCTAGGAAGAAATATATATATACACTATCGACATATCACGTCTAGGAAATATATATAAACTATCGACATATCAGTCTAGGAAGAAATATATATATACACTATCGACATATCACGTCTAGGAAGAAATATAATATACACTATCGACATATCACGTCTAGGAAGAAATATATATATACACTATCGACATATCACGTAGGAAGAAATATATATACACTATCGACATATCACGGTCTAGAAGAAATATATATATACACTATCGACATATCAGTCTAGGAAGAAATATATATACACTATCGACATATCACGACTAGGAAGAAATATATATATACACTATCGAGATATCACATCAAGGAAGAAATATAATATTACACTATCGACATATCACGTCTAGGAAGAAATATATATATATACACTATCGACATATCACGTCTAGGAAGAAATATATATATACACTATCGACATATCACGTCTAGGAAGAAATATATATATACACTATCGACATATCACGTCTAGGAAGAAATATATATATAACACTATCGACATTATCACGTCTAGGAAGAAATATATATATTACACTATCGACATATCACGTCTAGGAAGAAATATATATATACACTACGACATATCACGTCTAGGAAGAAATATATATACACTATCGACATATCACGTCTAGGAAGAAATATATATTACACTATCGACATATCACGTCTAGGAAGAAATATATATACACTATGACATATCACGTCTAGGAAGAAATATATATTTACACTATCGACATATCACGTCTAGCAAGAAATATATATATACACTATCGCCATATCACGTCTAGAAGAAGAAATATTATTACACTATGGACATATCACGTCTAGGAAGAAATATATATATACACTATCGACATATCACGTCTAGGAAGAAATATATATATACACTATCGACATATCACGTCTAGGAAGAAATATATATATACACTATCGACATATCACGTCTAGGAAGAAATATTATAACACTATCGACATATCACGTCTAGGAAGAAATATATACACTATCGACATATCACGTCTAGGAAGAAATATTATATATAACACTATCGACATATCACGTCTAGGAAGAAATATATATATACACTATCGACATATCACGTCTAGGAAGAAATATATATACACTATCGACATATTAGGAAGAAAATATATATACATATCGACATATCACGTCTAGGAAGAAATATACACCTCGACATATCACGTCTAGGAAGATATATATACACTATCGACATCACGTCTAGGAGAAATATATATACACTATCGACATATCCGTCTAGGAAGAAATATATACACTATCGACATATCACGTCTAGGAGAAAATATATATACACTATCGACATATCACGTCTAGGAAGAAATCTACACTATCGACATATCACGTCTAGGAAGAAATATATACACTATCGACATATCACGTCTAGGAAGAAATATTATATATAACACTATCGACATATCACGTCTAGGAAGAAATATTATATATAACACTATCGACATATCACGTCTAGGAAGAAATATTATATATAACACTATCGACATATCACGTCTAGGAAGAAATATATATATACACTATCGACATATCACGTCTAGGAAGAAATATTATATATAACACTATCGACATATCACGTCTAGGAAGAAATATATATATACACTATCGACATATCACGTCTAGGAAGAAATATATATAACACTATCGACATATCACGTCTAGGAAGAAATATTATATATAACACTATCGACATATCACGTCTAGGAAGAAATATTATATATAACACTATCGACATATCACGTCTAGGAAGAAATATTATATAACACTATCAACATATCACGTCTAGGAAGAATTATTATATAACACTATCGACATATCACGCTGGAAGAAATATTATATATAACTCAATCGACATATCACGTCTAGGAAGAAATATTATATATAACACTATCGACATATCACGTCTAGGAAGAAATATTATATATAACACTATCGACATATCACGTCTATTATATACATAGGAAGAAATATTATATATAAAACTATCGACATAATCACGTCTAGGAGAAATATTAATAAACACTATGACATATCACGTCTAGGAAGAAATATTATATAACCACTATCGACATCTCACGTCTAGGAAGAAATATTATATATAACACTATCGACCTATCACGTCTAGGAAGAAATATTATAACACTATCGACATAGCAAGTCTAGGAAGAAATATTATATATAACACTATCGACATATCACGTCTAGGAAGAAATATATATATACACTATCGACATATCACGTCTAGGAAGAAATATTATAACACTATCGACATAAGTATAGGAAAAATATATACACTATCGACATATCAGTCTAGGAAGAAGTTATATATAACACTATCGACATATCACGTCTAGGAAGAAATATATACACTATCGACATATCACGTCTAGGAAAATATTATATATAACACTATCGACATATCACGTCTAGGAAGAATATTATATATAACACTATCGACATATCACGTCTAGGGAAGAAATATATATATAACGACTCGCATATCACGTCTAGGAAGAAATATTATATAACACTATCGACATATCACGTCTAGGAAGAAATATATATAACACTATCGACATATCACGTCACCGTCTAGGAAGAAAATTTATATATAACACTATCGACATATCACGCTAGGAAGAAATATATATATATAACATATCGACATATCACGTCTAGGAAGAAATTATATATAACCCGATCGAATATTCACGTCTAGGAAGAAATATATATATACACTATCGACATATCACGTCTAGGAAGAAATATATATATACACTATCGACATATCACGTCTAGGAAGAAATATATACACTATCGACATATCACGTCTAGGAAGAAATATTATATATAACACTATCGACATATCACGTCTAGGAAGAACTATTGTAAGAAATATATATATAACACTATCGACATATTCCTCTAGTAGAAATATTATAATAACACTATCGACATATCACGTCTAGGAAGAAATATTATATAACAATCGACATATCACGTCTAGGAAGAAATATTATATATAACACTATCGACATATCACGTCTAGGAAGAAATATTATATATAACACTATCGACATATCACGTCTAGGAAGAAATATTATATATAACACTATCGACATATCGCGTCTAGGAAGAAATATATCATATATATCCGATAACGAGATTGAATCATGAATTGAATAAATGTAGATTCCCTTGGCGAGCAGCTGTGGAACGACATATTGAGTACAAAGGAGTACAAAGGAAATCAAGCAACAACAGGTCTAGTGACCCTTCTAGGCTGCTTGTCCTCCAAAACATCAAGTGTCCAAACAGTGGTTTAGAGTGGGTAAGGGAACATTGGAAAGGGAACTACTGCCCTAGAACTAATGTCCGTGGCAGGACGTGGGGGGAGGGGGGGGGGGGGGGGGGGGGGGGGGGGGTTAGGAGGAAGGGGAGATCAACACGAATTAAAAAAACAAAAAATCCACCAACCCACTTTTACTTCTAAACTCAATTGACCCCCTTGGCGAGTTTCGGGCTATAAGGAAGTTGGAGCCGTAAACATGGACGTAGAGCAGAAATACAGTAATAATGTAGGTTTCCAATGGCTAGAAAGTGTGTTTAATTTGGTTTTATGTATTCATAAATAATGTACTAGGGTCGTATTTTAGATGTTAAGGGGAGGTATTTAGTTTGTTCCCTAGACCTCCATCAAGCTTAAAATTACACCCCCTTGAGTCCCTTTCAAGATAAATTTGTAAATTTTTCGGTAGAAAAATTTCCCGGCCGAAGGCCGGTTCCTCTTAAATTACAGGCTCGCTATCGCTCGCCAGGATAAAATCGACACCTGAATTGCACGAAAGGTCTTAATATGGGGTGAAAGTTCTTAAAATCGCTAAACTAATGGGGCAAACGTTTTATAATATCAAAAGCAATGGGGCTAAACATGAGGGAGAAAGGAGTCAAGAAAAAAATCCCTCAAGTGGAAATCTCCCCTTAATTTGATTATTAATATTGTGTAGCGCATTCGTAAAGCGCCAGAGAGAACCCGAGTTCGATTCGTAGCAGGACAAGACATAATGGAGTAAATATCTTAAGGGGAGATGTCCACTTGAGGGATTTTTTTTTCTGGACCCCTTTCTCCCTCATGTTTAGCCCCATTGCTTTTGAGATTTTAAGACGTTCGCCCTAGTAGTTTGGACATTTAACATTTGCATTTTCTGTCAATTTTAAGACCTTTCGTGCGATTCAGGTGTCGATTTTTTCCTGGCGAGCGACAGCGAGCCTGTAATTTAAGAGCAACCGGCCTCCGGCCGGGAAATTTTTCTACCGAAAAATTTAAAAATTTATCTTGAAAGGGAGTCTAGGGGGTGTAATTTTAAGCTTGATGGAAACGTAGGGAACAAACTAAATACCTCCCCTTAACCCTTTCAAGCTCCAATACGCGTTTCTGTTCTGATTTCTGGCTACTATTAGAGGATTTTACTCAGATTAGTAACATTATATGAAAGTCAAAGGGTTGATTGAGATAGTATTTACCCTTTCAATACCCACAGATCCTTCCTAAGCTGCATACAATCGTCTAATGATAGCCAAAATAAACTGCTAAAACGCGTCAGAGCTCCAAGGGGTTAATTACCTAGTCGTAAATACTAGCTCAATTAACGAAATCAACACATACATGACGTGGCAGTCCAGGGATTCGAACCTAGGATGCTCACACATTTCCACCTGGAGGATTTTTTTCTGGACCCCTTTCTCCCTCATGTTTAGCCCCGTTGCTTTTGAGATTTTAAGACGTTCGCCCCATTAGTTTGACGATTTTAAGAACCCTCACCCCATTTAAGTCAATTTTAAGACCATTCGTGAAATTTAGATGTCGATTTTTTCCTGGCGAGCGATAGCGAGCCTGTAATTTGAGAGGAACCGACCTACGGCCGGGACATTTTTCTACCGAAAAATGTACAAATTTATCTTGAAAGGGGGTCTAGGGGGTGTAATTTCAAGCTTGATGGAGGTCTAGGAAACACACTAAAAACCTCCCCTTAACTTAGGGGGCTAGTGGCTGTTGTTGTGGTCTATTAATTCATTAATTTAGTTTTAGTTTCCTCGCTAGACCTCCCTCAAACTTAGAAAAACACCCCCTAGACCTCCCTCAAACTTAGAAAAACACCCCCTAGACCTCCCTCAAACTTAGAAAAACACCCCCTAGACCTCCCTCAAACTTAGAAAAACACCCCCTAGACTCCCTCAAACTTAGAAAAACACCCCTAGACCTCCCTCAAACTTAGAAAAAACACTCCCTAGACCTCCCTCAAACTTAGAAAAACACCCCCTAGACCCCCCACTCCCCCTTCTAGATAAATTTGTCCATTTTTCGGTAGAAAATGTCTTCGTCTTATAATTACAGACTCGCTATCGCTTGCCAGGGAAAAAATCGACACCTAAATGGCACGATAGGTCTTAAAATTGACAAAGAAATGGGGGCGAACAGTCTCAAAATCGCCAAACTAATGGGACGAACGTCTTATAATGTCAAAACTAATGGGGATAAACACGAGGGAGAAGGGAGACCCGAAAAACGCCCCATCCTCCCTTAAGCACCTTTACACACGCGTAATACAGTAGCATTGAATCTACATTAAGGGAGCCCACCTCGCTTTTTTTCTCTTTTTCTCTCTCTCTCTCTCTCTCTCTCTTTGGTTTGTATTCATTCGGCCCCATTCAGCCTACTGTTTTAAGACGTTTACCCCCATCCAGGTGTCAATATTTACCTGGCGAGCGGTAGCGAGCCAGCATATATTTTTTTTTTTTTGACAGCAAGCTATATTTGTACATTTTTCGATAGAAAAAAAGTCTCCGGCGAAGCCGGATTTCTCCATACAATGCTGGCTCACTATCGCTCGCCAGGAATAAATCGACACTAGGATGGGGATAAACGTCTTAAAAACAGTAGGCTGAATGGGCCGAATGGATACAAGCCAAAGAGAGAGGGAGAGAAAGAATAAAAAGCGAGGTGGGGTCCCTTAATTACCATAAATGAATACCCATCCAGGAAGCCCAATGAAATGTGGACATCCTCTCCTACTTTATCATTCATGCGGGGGGTCACCGTTTATTGTTTTTTTTATCTTTCTCTCCTTTTCTCTCTTTCCTTGGCTTGTATCCATTCGGCCCCATTTAGCCAACTGTTTTAAGACGTTTATCCCCATCCAGGTGTCGATATCTTCCTGGCGAGCGATAGCGAGCCAGCATTGTATGGAGAAATCCGGCTTCGCCGGAGACATTTTTCTATCGAAAAATGTACAAATTTAGCTTGCTGTCAAAACAAAAATATATATATGCTGGTTCGCTACCGCTCGCCACACCTGGATGGGGGTAAAAGTCTTAAAACAGTAGGCTGAATGGGGCCGAATGGATACAAGCTAAAGAAAGAGAGAGAGAGAAAGAGCCAAAAAAGCGAGGTGGGCTCCCTTAAGGATTAATATTCCGCCAGTGACAGCAACATTATCAATCGGAAATAGTCTGCAATGTCGAATAAATTATGCAATGTGGAGACGACCGAAAACAAAAGGAAAAGTGGGGATTGGGCCTGAGTAAATAGATAGAAAATCGATAGATAGAAATAGATAGATAGAAATCGATATAGAAAGATATAAATAGATAGATAGAAATCGATATAGAAATATATATAAATAGATAGATAGAAATCGATATAGATATAGATAGATAGATAGATAGAAAATAGATATAGAAATAGATAGATAGATAGAAAATAGATAGATAGAAATAGATAGATAGAAATAGATATAGAAAGATATAAATATAGATAGAAATAGATAGATAGATAGAAATAGATAGAAATATAGATATAAATAGATAGATAGATAGAAATAGATAGAAATAGAGATATAAATAGAAATAGATATATAAATAGATATAGAAATAGATAGATAGAAGTATAGATATAAATAGATAGATAGAAGTAGATAGATATAAATAGATAGATAGAAATAGATAGATAGAAGTAGATAGATAGAAGTATAGATAGAAATAGATAGATAGAAGTAGATAGATATAAATAGATATAGAAATAGATAGATAGAAGTAGATAGATAGAAATAGATAGATAGAAATAGATAGATAGAAGTAAATAGATATAAATAGATAGATAGAAGTAGATAGATAGAAATAGATAGAAATAGATAGATAGAAATAGATAGATAGAAGTAGATAGATAGAAATAGATAGATAGATAGAAGTAGATAGATAGAAGTATAGATAGAAATAGATAGATAGAAGTAGATAGATATAAATAGATAGATAGAAATAGATAGATAGAAATAGATAGATAGAAATAGATAGATAGATAATAGATAGACAATAGATAGAAATAGATAGATAGACAATAGATAGAAATAGATAGATAGAAATAGATAGATAGAAATAGATAGATAGAAGTAAATAGATAGAAATAGATATATAGAAGTAGATAGATAGAAATAGATATAGAAATAGATAGATAGAAATAGATAGATAGAAGTAGATAGATAGAAATAGATAGATAGAAATAGATAGATAGAAGTAGATAGATAGAAATAGATAGAAAGATAGATAGAAATAGATAGATAGAAGTAAATAGATAGAAATAGATATAGAAGTAGATAGATAGAAATAGATAGATAGAAATAGATAGATAGAAGTAGATAGATAGAAATAGATAGATAGAAATAGATAGATAGAAGTAGATAGATAGAAATAGATAGATAGAAGTAGATAGATAGAAATAGATATAAATAGATAGATAGAAAATAAACCGAGTAGTCATTCCGTGCGGATACAGTATAGTCATTCTCCTTAATAAACTCTTAAATTAGTATCTGCCCGTCTCTAACTTGGACATCTTGGGCTAATTGTGTCTTTTGTTGTAGACTTAAGGGAAGGTTTTTAGTTGATTCCCTAGGCCTCCATCAAGCTTAAAATTGCTCCCCCTTGACCCCTTTTCAAGATAAATTTGTACATTTTTCGGTAGAAAAATGTCCCGGCTGAAAACCGGTTCCTCTTATATTACAGGCTCGCTATCGCTCGCCAGGATAAAATCGACACCTACATGGCACGAAAGGTCTTAAAATTGACAGAAATGGGTCGAAAGTTCTTAAAATCGTCAAAATATTGGGGCGAACGTCTTAAAATTAGAAAAGCAATGGGGCTAAACATGAGGGAGAAAGGAGTCAAGAAAAAAATCTCTCAAGTGGAAATCTCCCCTTAAGGGGTGATGGTTCATTTTTTGGGTAGATTTGTTCATGTATTTGTTATTTTTCTAGTTTCCTCCGTAGTCCTCCATCAAACATTAACACGAAAATAAGAATCCCAGGATCCCTCTTCAAGATAGGCCTATATTTGTACATTTTCGGTAAAAAATAAATTCCGTCCCTCCTTAATTTCAGACTCGCTATCGCTGTTCCAGAAAAAATTTGACCCTTAAATGACACGAACAGTCTTAATATTGACAAAGAAAAAGTGCGATATCTTTTAAAATCGTCAAACTAATGGGGCCGAACGTCTTAGAATCTGAAAACGAAAGGGGCTAAGCATGAGGGAGAAGGGTGTCCAGAAAACCCGAGCCATTCCCCCCTTACGGAGCGGGAGGGTGGAGGGAGGTGTGGGACTCGGGCATTGTTCTACAGGGTGTACTTTGGTGACCAGGGAGTTATCATAGGTGATGGTGCGGTGAAGGAAGGAAGGAAGGAAGGAAGGAAGGAAGGAAGGAAAGATGATACGAAGGGAATTAAGAAAGAAGGAAGGAAGGAAGGAAGGAAAGGTGATACGAAGGGAGTAAAGAATGAAGGAAGGAAGGAAGGAAGGAAGCAAGGAAGGAAGGAAAGGTGATACGAAGGGAGTAAAGAATGAATGAAGGAAGGATGATACGAAGGGAGTACAAAAGTAAAGGAAGAATACAAAGGAAGACAAGCAACAACACACCTAATTATATATATATATATATATACATAAGAAACTTAAGCCAAGCATTATACTTTACAGACCTAACCTTCACCTAATGTATCTATATATAATTCAAAGAGATAGTAAACCCAATTCTAATGCTTCCCCAATATATGTACTGGAACTGGCTTTGTAACCAACATATGACCACCACCACCACCGCCACCAGCAGCACCCTATAACGCACACCATTACCAACATATGACCACCACCGCCACCAGCAGCACCCTATACCGCACACCATTACCCAGTACCAACATATGACCACCACCGCCACCACCAGCACCCTATACGCACACCATTACCCAGTACCAACATATGACCACCACCGCCACCAGCAGCACCCTATACCGCACACCATTACCCAGTACCAACATATGACCACCACCGCCACCAGCAGCACCCTATACCGCACACCATTACCCAGTACCAACATATGACCACCACCGCCACCACCAGCACCCTATACGCACACCATTACCCAGTACCAACATATGACCACCACCGCCACCAGCAGCACCCTATACCGCACACCATTACCCAGTACCAACATATGACCACCACCGCCACCAGCAGCACCCTATACCGCACACCATTACCCAGTACCAACATATGACCACCACCGCCACCACCACAGCCACCTATACCGCACACCACCATTACCCAGTCCCAACATATGACCACCACCGCCACCAGCAGCACCCTATACCGCACACCATTACCCAGTACCAACATATGACCACCACCACCGCCACCAGCAGCACCCTATACCGCACACCATTACCCAGTACCAACATATGACCACCACCACCGCCACCAGCAGCACCCTATACCGCACACCCATTACCCAGTACCAACATATGACCACCACCACCGCCACCAGCAGCACCTATACCGCACACCATTACCCAGTACCAACATATGACCACCACCCCGCCACCAGCAGCACCCTATACCGCACACCATTACCCAGTACCAACATATGACCACCACCACCGCCACCAGCAGCACCCTATACCGCACACCATTACCCAGTACCAACATATGACCACCACCACCGCCACCAGCAGCACCCTATACCGCACACCATTACCCAGTACCAACATATGACCACCACCGCCACCAGCAGCACCCTATACCGCACACCATTACCCAGTACCAACATATGACCACCACCGCCACCAGCAGCACCCTATACCGCACACCATTACCCAGTACCAACATATGACCACCACCACCGCCACCAGCAGCACCCTATACCGCACACCATTACCCAGTACCAACATATGACCACCACCGCCACCAGCAGCACCCTATACCGCACACCATTACCCAGTACCAACATATGACCACCACCGCCACCAGCAGCACCCCTATACCGCACACCGTTTCCCAGTACCACCTTATGACCACCCCCGCCACCAGCAGCACCCTATACCGCACACCATTACCCAGTACCAACATATGACCACCACCACCGCCACCAGCAGCACCCTATACCGCACACCATTACCCAGTACCAACATATGACCACCACCACCGCCACCAGCAGCACCCTATACCGCACACCATTACCCAGTACCAACATATGACCACCACCGCCACCAGCAGCACCCTATACCGCACACCATTACCCAGTACCAACATATGACCACCACCACCGCCACCAGCAGCACCCTATACCGCACACCATTACCCAGTACCAACATATGACCACCACCACCACCGCCACCAGCAGCACCCTATACCGCACACCATTACCCAGTACCAACATATGACCACCACCACCGCCACCAGCAGCACCCTATACCGCACACCATTACCCAGTACCGCGGGACTCCACTAATGATGGCCCGGAGCTGTTCACTGGTGGGGGCAGGCGCGGCTACAATAATATTTATAAACAATTTGTATATGGTTGAATGTACAGTATTTATATATGGTGAAACACATTTGTGTGTACTCAAACCGGGATAGATTGAAATAGTCCTTCCTGATAGAGTTTGTTTTATTTATTTTTTCTATATGCATGAGGGAGACAAAAGGCAAAACTGCCTTTGACGAGTGCCATCCCAAGAGTTGAAAGAGTGACAGGGCCAAAATCATGGAATGTTCGAGCCAAAATGTTCGGACACACGGAGTTTGAAGCAATTTAAGTCATAGGATGAAGGAAAGGTGGATTCAGGGAAAAAGTTCCAGAGCTCGGCTGTTAAATAAAAGAACGATTAGGAATATCGTTTCACTTTTGAGTTAGAGAGTTGCACAGAGTAGGGGTGGGATTGTGTTGCAAGACGGGTACTACGTACCCTACGTAGAGGAGGTGGTATACACCGAGAGAGCTCTGAGGAACACTGATTATTGTAATAACGGTAGAATAGTGAAAGAGCTGCAACATTGTGGCGAAGAGAGAGAGAGAGAGAGATTGCAGAGAGTCGTTGAGTAGACGGGAGTTAATGATACGAAAGGCTTTCCTTTCTATTTTGTCTAACAGTGCGGTGTGAGAGGATCCTCCCCGCACATGTGAACAATACTCATTACAAGGACGCACTGTGCACCCGTACAGAGCAAGAAGGTGTGCAGGAGGAAAGAACCCCTTGAGGCGGTTGAGCACACCCAGCTTCTGAGAGGCTGCCTTAGCAAGACTGGTAATATGGTCCTTAGTGAAACATATCTATGTAGCAATGTGGAACATGGGGCCTACAATGTCTAGCAATATTCTAGCAACTATTATAGGATTGTATTCAGTTTCAACAGGACCTGCAGCAATTAACAGGCTTGGAACTATCTCTCTTAACCCTTTCTACTACCACAGATCCTTCTTAAGCTGCATACAATCGTCTAAATATAGCTAGAAGAAAATAGAAAACGCGTTACCGGTACAAAAGGGGTTAATTAAATCGTCTAACCCAGCCAATTCCCAAAATAGCACTGGCACCAAAAATGTTGACTATCATTTTTTTTTTCACCCCAAATTATTGCCTTAACCCCTTGTGTACCGCTAACGTCTTTTTTATTATTTGTCTTACTATATTTATACTATTATCAGGAGTGTAAGGGGAGATTTCCACTCGAGGGATTTTTTTTCTGGACCCCTTTCTCCCTCATGTGTAGCCCCATTGATTTTGAGATTTTAAGACGTTAGCCCTAGTAGTTTGGACATTTTAAGACATTTTGCCCCATTTCTGTCAATTTTAAGACCTTTCGTGCCATTAAGGTGTCGATTTTTTCCTGGCGAGCGACAGCGAGCCTGTAATTTAAGAGCAACCGGCCTCCGGCCGGGCCATTTTTCGACCGAAAAATGTACACATTTATCTTGAAAGGTGATCTAGGGGGTGTAATTTTAAGCTTGATGGAAACGTAGGGAACAAACTAAATACCTCCCCTTAAGAAGGATCTGTGGTGGTCAAATGGGTTAATGTAGATAGTTCGAAGCCTATTTATTTGCTGGAGGTCCTTCCTAAACTGATTAACACCATCTAATAGGTAGCCAGAATAAAGTTAAAAGGACGTCGCGGCACAGAAGGGGTTAAGAGGACTGAATTATGTATCAGCCGATAGAGGGAAGGCAATACTATTAATATCACTTACAACATTGATTGGGATATATTTAAGTAATGCAACGAAATGGACACTAATAATTATATAATCGATAAATAAAATGGTTTACCACGATTAAATTTATATAGAAAATGGGGCTATAGAAATGTTGGGCTTATCCGGTTAAGGGGAGGTTTTTAGTTTGGTCCCTAGATATCCTTCAAGCTTAAGATTGCACCCCCTTGAGCCCCTTTCAAGATAAATTTGTACATTTTTCGGTAGAAAAATTTCCCGGCTGAAAACCGGTTTCTCTTAAATTACAGGCTCGCTATCGCTCGCCAGGATAAAATCGACACCTAAATGGCACGAAAGGTCTTAAAATTTACAGAAATGGGTTGAAAGTTCTTAAAATCGTCAAAATAATGGGGCAAACGTCTTAAAATCTCAAAAGCAATGGGGCTAGACATGAGGGAGAAAGGGGTCAAGAAAAAAGTCCCTCAAGTGGAAATCTCCCCTTAAGGGGGGGTCACCTGTTTTTTTCTCTTTCTCTCCTTTTCTCTCTTTCTCTGCCTTGTATCCATTCGGCTCCATTCAGCCACTGTTTTAAGACGTTCATCCCCATCCGGGTGTCGATTTCTTCCTGGCGATCGATAGCGAGCCAGCATTGTATGGAGAAATCCGGCTTCGCCGGAGAAATTTTTCTATCGAAAAATGTACAAATTTAGCTTCCTGTCAAAACAAATATATATACTGTATATACTGGCTCGCTACCGCTCGCCAGGAATATATTGACACCTGGATGGAGGTAAACGTCTTAAAACAGTAGGCTGAATGGGGCCGAATGGATACAAGCCAAAGAGAGAGAGGGAGAGAAAGAGAAAAAAAAAAGCGAGGTGGGCTCCCTTAATTGAATGCAATATGCAATTACGAGATTATATGTGCCGGATAAAGGGAATTACTTCATCAAACGACAAAGCTTCACCAAATTAGAGAGCTAGATAGATAGATAGCTAGATAGATACATAAACAGACCTACAGATAGACAGGGAGGCCGATAGATAGATAGCTAGATAGATACATAAACAGACCTACAGATAGACAGGGAGGCCGATAGATATATAAACGGACCTACAGATAGACAGGGAGGCCGATAGATAGATAGATAGATAGATATATAAACATACCGACAGATAGACAGGGAGGCCGATAGATAGATAGCTAGATAGATATATAAACAGACCGACAGATAGACAGGGAGGCCGATAGATAGATAGCTAGATAGATACATAAACAGACCTACAGATAGACAGGGAGGCCGATAGATAGATAGCTAGATAGATACATAAACAGACCTACAGATAGACAGGGAGGCCGATAGATAGCTAGATAGATACATAAACAGACCTACAGATAGACAGGGAGGCCGATAGATAGATAGCTAGATAGATAGATAAACAGACCTACAGATAGACAGGGAGGCCGATAGATAGATAGCTAGATAGATATATATATCGACCGACAGATAGACAGGGAGACAGACAGACAGACAGAATTAAAAGCATATTACATCCGTAGGCAATATCTACTGTCGTGAGTGTTTAAGGGGAGGTATTTAGTTTGTTCCCTACGTTTTCATCAAGCTTAAAACTACACCCCTTAGACCCCCTTTCAAGATAAATTTGTAAATTTTTCGGTAGAAAAATTTCCCGGCCGGAGGCCGGTTGGTCTTAAATTACAGGCTCGCTATCGCTCGCCAGGAAAAAATCGACACCTTAATGGCACGAAAGGTCTTAAAATTGACAGAAATGGGGCAAAATGTCTTAAAATGTCCAAACTACTAGGGCGAACGTCTTAAAATCTCAAAAGCAATGGGGCTAAACATGAGGGAGAAAGGGGTCCACAAAAAAATCCCTCAAGTGGAAATCTTCCCTTAAGGCAGCCCACCTTAACCATTTCACGCACATATGACGCAGAGGTTGCCAGATTAGCAATAAGAAATAGAGTTCTCTCACTCTTATAATTACCTCTCCAAAATTAGTTTTCTGCCCACAGCTAACTCAAAGACAACTGCAGAGGTTGAAGTAACTAAACTAAAGGGTTCTAAATACCCCTCATGGCAACAAAGGCTTTAAAGTATCCCCAATGAGTTATCTGCTCAACAGGTGGCGTTGTGTGTGTGTAAGTGTGAGAGGCCGAGTGTAGGGGGTGAGACAGTGAAGCACGGGAACGAAGTGGCTTCAGAGATGGGGTCGTTTTGGGCCATGAGTGAGCACCGTGCCTCATGTGAAGGCAAGATGGCAGGTGCTCGTTGTACTCTACGTGCTTCACATGTCTCACTCCCTAGACTGGAACAAGACCTCACGGGCTTCACTGTTCATTGTAAAGCGGTGAATGTTAAGGCTCTCAGCCTATGCCCGAGAGGAAGTAAGTTGGAATATAGAAAAAAAAAAAAAAAAAAAAAATCAAAATCGCGTCATATGTCGGAGAGGGTTAATAATCCAATAGGGTTGATAGCTTCTGAAGTCCTATTTAAACTAAAACTAACCGTGCTAATGTGAAGATCATGCCGTGACCCTACCAAACCAGACCACCACATGCCTACAGGGGCCAATATCAATACATAAAACACCGTGTTATGACCCGTAGTGCATCAGGTGGTCCTAAAGCCGGTATATATATCACACGAGAGCTTTTTCCTTCGACATTTATCCTCAACACTGGTCTGGCAGCTTATGCGGTCAACATTTAAGATATTTATGTTACCCAAATTCATCTATCATCAGTCGGTAAATCTAGTTATACTACCCCCCCCCCCCCCACACACACCTCCCCCCTTCAAAACGCTCCTTTTAGCATTTTTTTGGATGGTTCAGCAGACGCGGAAACTGATTTTTTTTTTTTATATTGATGTCACTAATTTTCCCATGGATTTATATAATTTTCTGTGTTAATTTTCATCAATATATAGTGTTTGGAAGTAATTACAAGCCTCTGAAAACGTTTTCCCAATGAGGGGGGGCTTTGCCCCCTTTCACCCCCCCCCCCCCATGACTTATTGTCATCATCATATATATTGACAGCAGGGGGGCCAAAAACAAGTACGCCGCGGCCCAACCAATTGTACACCCAGGTAAACAAACCGCGGACGAAGAAACCGCGGCGGACGAGTCTCACTTTGCCGAAGGTTTGTAATACTTCAATGTATCTATTTCAAGTCAAATATACATTTCCGCGCATCATCAAACCATACTAAGTCTACTAATAATATTAACCCATTAGTACCAACAGAATAGCGACAAAATAGGGGTAGTATAACTGTAGATATATCCTGAATTGAAGGTTTGTAAATATTATTGATAGGTATTAAGGCAAGCGCAAGTTATCATGCATCTGACAACTACTGTGTATTTCAGACCCGATGTCGCATCGCCTTTCGCAATTTGTGGCAAGACTATAGGTTACATAATAATGACATTCGAACACAATGTTATTGATACCCCGCCGTAAATTATGGTGTTATAAAGGTTTGTCAAATTATTATAGTTACGATGCTACCTCTTAGGGTAACCAAAGGGAACGCAAAAACATGAGCAAGGGATCGGACACCAGACAGACCCCCCTCCCCTACAGTCCTACTGTCCCTCCCCACCAACCCCACCAACCATGCGCCCCCACCAACCCCCTCCTACACTCATCCTTCTATACCCCCTCCCCACCTACCTCTCTCTCTACCTCTCTCTCTCTACCTCTCTCTCTACCTCTCTCTCTCTACCTCTCTCTCTCTCTCTCTCTCTCTCTCTCTCTCTACCTCTCTCTCTCTCTACCTCTCTCTCTCTACCTCTCTCTCTCTCTCTCTCTACCTCTCTCTCTACCTCTCTCTCTCTCTCTCTCTCTCTCTCTCTCTCTACCTCTCTCTCTCTCTCTCTCTACCTCTCTCTCTCTACCTCTCTCTCTCTCTCTCTCTCTCTACCTCTCTCTCTCTCTCTCTCTCTCTACCTCTCTCTCTCTCTCTCTCTCTACCTCTCTCTCTCTCTCTCTCTCTCTCTCTCTCACACACACACACACACACACATAGCATATTGAATAATAATTATAAAGACATTCAGTACTTTGTACATTAATATACCGTGGTAATACGTGACATTGGGTTTACAATAGAACTAAAGTATATACAGCAACAATGAGTTGGGCAGCTTTTTCAAATGAACATGACCCATAAGTTGGTTAATCACATTACAGTATACTGTCTTTGCTAGCAAGTTTGGCGGGTAGTTATAATTATAACCCTATAATTTATGGTTGGGTATGGTCGTTTCAGGCTATATGGACCTGTTGTTCGGTTGGTTATCCGTATGATGTGATGACATGATTGGCCATAATATTCTAAAGAATTGGAAGAGGTTTGTATAATTACAGAATAAATAAATATTAACAGAGAATTAATGGATAATTAAACAGGCAAATGTACTGTACATATATTTTATTTTAGTCTTCGTCACTGTCAAGGAAGAGCTCATCCTCATCATCGCTGTCAAAGCTTATAACGACAGGTTCCACAATGTCATGAATATTGTCAGATGACCAATTATCCTCTTCAAACGCCATAGCTCTTCTTACGGCACCTGCCCAAATGTCTTTGGTTGCGCGTAACTTTGCTTCCTCTAACCTGGCCTTCAGGCTGGCACGAGTGAATCGTTGTAACGAGGTGCGTACGTATCTCTTCATACACCCCCACACCTGCTCGATGGCGTTCAGCTCAGGATGCGCCGGTGGAAGTTGGACAACTTCGTGACCCCATTCTCGGATTATATTATCCACTTTGTACCGTGGCTTTGGTCGTTTTTCTTTGCATATACGAAGGAGTTCAGTACGAGTAGCGTGAGGTGAGAAGGGGAGTTTCCTTTCCTCCAACCATTTCACAAGGTCAGCTTTTTTGGTGGTAGTAGTGGGACAGCGACTTTCCTTCCTCCGTAAACTGGCTGTGGTAGGGTGCATTGTCCAACACAACTACTGATGGCTCTGCCAATGCTGGTAAAAGTTGTGCTGTGAGCCAGTGAACAAAAAGGCTGCTGTTCATTTCCCCGTGGTAGTCACCTGTTTTGTTCTTTGCAGGGAAACATACAAAGGAGCCATCCACAAAACCCTCGACTGTGCCACCTGCTACCACCACAAATCGCTCTCCTTCACCAGGTGGCACCTGACGGCTGTAGGTGGCACTTGTTTCATGTTGTGTTCTGTCCACCCACTCCCTGATGTGTGACATCCTTGTTGTGAACCACGTTTCATCCCCATACACCACCTGTCTTCCTTCCTGCCGATCATGCTAGAGTGCGCGGAGAGCGTCAATACGACGACATACTATATCATTCGACTCTTTCCGTACATACATTTTTCTCTGTGATACCCTGTAACGGAATCCCATGCTGTGCAACACACCATATAGTTGCAAAAGTATGCAGTATGTTGTATATGCCGAAGACGTTTTAGAAGTCTTTCCTTTGTAGAAGTATCTACAGGGAAAACAATATTGAGTTATATTTGTGTGATAAATTTTGTTAGTGGTTGTGTGTGTGTGTGTGTGTGTGTGTGTGTGTGTGTGTGTGTGTGTGTGTGTGTGTGTGTGTTATTGATATTGGTGTGAATGTTTGAGTATTGTTACATTTGGCTACGTTTGTTTGAACACATTATATTAATTGGTCTAGTGCTGAATTGTTTGTTGTTTGTTTGTTTATTGGTCATAGTTGATTACTTACATCTGGAAAAACAGAGAACGAAGTAATCACGATTTTGTGAACGAAGGTAGAGGAAGCCATGTTGTTAAATGTATGTATTCTCTATTGTTTATGTCCAATTGAAAGGGAGAAAGGGAAGAGAACAATAATTTGTCCCTTGTAATAAAAACACCAAGTTATTTCGAAAGACACACACATGTAATCAGTGTCCGGTGTGTGTGTGTGTGTGCGTGTGTGTGTGTGAGTGTGCTTAAATTCTACCTTACCTATGTTAAGCTACTCCTTGTCCTTAATGACATGACAAGCCGCCTAATTCCTTATAAAGTAGAAGGAAAAAACGTTTGACCCATATAATCCCAAAAGGGGCTTCTTGACCAAACACACACAAACACGTACAATGTATTGTACAAACTGAGTGTGCGTGTGTGTAAAAATAATAATAACTGTATAGTCACTATCCTCAGTGTGTCTATGCTAGGTTCAGGATGTTTAAAATGCATAATATAATACATCCACTTTGTTTCACCTCGTTTGTTCTTGATCGATTACTCAAAGTGATGAACTGATTGAACTTCCACTGATCTTAAATTCCATGGACTATAGTTTACAAGGAATAAATAAACAACACACGAAGAGGTACTGGTATTGAGAGAGGGAAGCTGGGTCGAGTGCAGGCTAGTGTGGGGCGCACTCTACACTGTGTGCGGGAGAGAGCTTATTTTGGTCAGCCGTCAGGTAGACCTTAGTATATAGATCTTGGATTCAGCCCACCACATAATACCATAACATATAATAATACAACTATGTTGTCCTTAATATTCGACCATTTCCCAATTCTATGATAATGTCGTTCCACACAGGCCGTATGACCGTGTCGCTCACGTGATGGGTATGACAATCCAGGCAGTGCGGAAGATGGTGTAGCGCAACCTGCGTTCACAGCCAGACACACCACCTGAAACACCGAGCACTCCCACCATTACACCACCTGACTCCCCGACCCCCTCCACTACACCACCTGTCTTTGACAGCTTTACTATTGGTGCCATACGACGTTTTGTGCATGCCAATTTTGCTGCAAAGGAAACATTTACTGTTGTTACCCTGACCGATGATTTGAAGAGGGCCGATATTATTCCAAGTGAGACCTCAGAGACAGCGATATGGCGTGTTTTGCACAGCATGGGATTCCGTTACAGGGTATCACAGAGAAAAATGTATGTACGAAAGAGTCAGTCGAATGATATAGTATGTCGTCGTATTGACGCTCTCCGCGCACTCCAGCATCATCGGCCGGAAGGAAGACAGGTGGTGTATGTGGATGAAACGTGGTTCACAACAAGGATGTCACACAACAGGGAGTGGGTGGACAGAACACACAACCTGAAACAAGTGCCACCTACAGCCGTCAGGTGCCACCTGGTGAAGGAGAGCGATTTGTGGTGGTAGCAGGTGGCACAGTCGAGGGTTTTGTGGATGGCTCCTTTGTATGTTTCCCTGCAAAGAACAAAACAGGTGACTACCACGGGGAAATGAACAGCAGCCATTTTGTTCACTGGCTCACAGCACAACTTTTACCAGCATTGGCAGAGCCATCAGTAGTTGTGTTGGACAATGCACCCTACCACAGCCAGTTTACGGAGGAAAGTCGCTGTCCCACTACTATCACCAAAAAAGCTGACCTTGTGAAATGGTTGGAGGAAAGGAAACTCCCCTTTTCACCTCACGCTACTCGTCCTGAACTCCTACTTATATGCAAAGAAAATCGACCAAAGCCACGGTACAAAGTGGATAATATAATCCGAGAATGGGGTCACGAAGTTGTCCGACTTCCACCGGTGCATCCTGAGCTGAACGCCATCGAGCAGGTATGGGGGTGTATGAAGAGATACGTACGCACCTCGTTACAACGATTCATTGGTGCCAGCCTGAATGCCAGGTTAGAGGAAGCGAAGTTACGCGCAACCAAAGACATTTGGGCAGGTGCCGTAAGAAGAGCTATGGCGTTTGAAGAGGATTATTGGTCATCTGACAATATTCATGACATTGTGGAACCTGTCGTTATAAGCTTTGACAGCGATGATGAGGATGAGCTCTTCCTTGACAGTGACGAAGACTAAAATAAAATATATGTACAGTACATTTGCCTGTTTAATTATCCATTAATTCTCTTGTTAATATTTATTTATTCTGTAATTATACAAACCTCTTCCAATTCTTTAGAATATTATGGCCAATCATGTCATCACATCATACGGATAACCGAACAACAGGTCCATATAGCCTGAAACGACCATACCCAACCATAAATTATAGGGTTATAATTATAACTACCCGCCAAACTTGCTAGCAAAGACAGTATACTGTAATGTGATTAACCAACTTATGGGTCATGTTCATTTGAAAAAGCTGCCCAACTCATTGTTGCTGTATATACTTTAGTTCTATTGTAAACCCAATGTCACGTATTACCACGGTATATTAATGTACAAAGTACTGAATGTCTTTATAATTATTATTCAATATGCTATGTGTGTGTGTGTGTGTGTGTTTGTGAGAGAGAGAGAGAGAGAGAGGAGAGAGAGAGAGAGAGAGAGAGAGAGAGAGAGAGAGAGAGAGAGGTAGAGAGAGGTGAGAGAGAGAGGTAGGTGGGGAGGGGTATAGAAGGATGAGTGTAGGAGGGGGTTGGTGGGGGCGCTTGGTTGGTGGGGTTGGTGGGGGAGGGACAGTAGGACTGTAGGGGAGGGGGGTCTGTCTGGTGTCCGATCCCTTGCTCATGTTTTTGCGTTCCCTTTGGCTACCCTAAGAGGTAGCATCGTAACTATAATAATTTGACAAACCTTTATAACACCATAATTTACGGCGGGGTATCAATAACATTGTGTTCGAATGTCATTATTATGTAACCTATAGTCTTGCCACAAATTGCGAAAGGCGATGCGACATCGGGTCTGAAATACACAGTAGGTGTGGGGAGAGACATATCTTTACCTCTCCCCATCTTCCTTGGTTCCTCCCCAACCTCCTCCCTCCCTCCCTCCCCACTCTTCCTCCCTCCCCCCCCCCCCTCCCCACTCTGCCCCCCTCCCAACTCCCTCCACTCTCATCCCTCTCATCCTTCTCTCTCTGACTCTCCATTTGTAACTATGCTATACAGTTTGGATATTTGCACTGCTAAGCTACTGGTAATTCTTTACTTATCCGGGGTGGGTGGGGGGAGGGAGGGGAGGGATAGGTAAAGGGGTGCCAACCGTACTCAGTGAACACCATACCCATCGCTAACGAAAAACGGGGATTCAGTATAATTTGGCAACAGTCTTACAAATGAGTACAATAATAATTAATAAATAATATATAAAAAACAATACAATACAATACAAAACAATATAATACACAAATATAAATAACAACTGTCCGTGATATCGTATATATGAGAATTGTGCACACGGCATAATAGGAGTGTATTGCGAGTATGTTGGCACCCCTGTAAATCACGAGTATGTTGGCAGCCCTGTGAATCAGCTGGACAGGATCACGGCAGCAACCAAGCTTATGTTGCTCTCTCAGCCTTTGACAGTGGAATTAAAAACAACATGATCAAGTTCCTTAAGGGGAGGTTTTTAGTGTTTCCTATACCTCCATCAAGCTTGAAATTACACCCCCTTGACCCCCTTTCAAGATAAATTTGTACATTTTTCGGTAGAAAAATGTCCTGGCCGAAGGCCAGTTCCTCTTAAATTACAGGCTCGCTATCGCTCGCCAGGAAAAAAATCGACACCTAAATGGTACGAAAGGTCTTAAAAGTGACATAAATGGGGTGAAAGTGATTAAAATCGCCAAACTAATGGGGCAAACGTCTTAAAATCTCAAAAGCAATGGGGCTAAACATGAGGGAGAAAGGGGTCCAGAAAAAAATCCCTCCAGTGGAAATCTCCCCTTAACAAACAACTACGCTACATAGATAGGAACATTTCATCCAATTTCAATATTCCTCTTTGTATAATCTGGTAATTGAATTGATTGCGGAATTAATTACACCTATAATTAATTACACCTATATAATTACACCTATAATTAATTACACCTATAATTAATTACACCTATAATTAATTACACCTATAATTGAGTAACTTAGCACCTTCAGCCTAACCATAGCTCACTTTTGATTCCATATACAATTGTCACTTTTCACAATTCTTCGCCTATGAGCTTGAAATACTCCACACGATGACCGATATAACTAATACTTGAGCGATGGATAACGAAACACACTACTGGTTGGCAAGAATGGGTTTATAAGTCTTAAGGGGGGGGGGGGGGGGGGTAGTGCTTTTTGTTTGGTCTATATATTTATATATTTTCTGGTCCCCTTTCTCCCTCTTGTTCAGCCCTGTTAGTTTTCAGATTTTATGACAGTTTGACAGTTATGACAGTTTGGCGATTTTAAGACCTTTCACCCCATTTCGTTGTCAATATTAAGACCTTTTGTGCCCTTTAGGAATCGATTTTGTTCCTGTAGAGCGATAGCGAGCCTGTAATTGTGGAGGAACCAGCGTTCGCCCGTGACATTTTTCTACCGAAAAATGTACAAATTAATCTCGAAGGGGGATCTAATGGATGTTTTTCAAGTTTGAAGGTCTAGGGAGGAAACTAAAAAACAAATTAATATATATATATATATATATATATATATATATATATAACTTAGGCCACGCCCCTCGACACGCAGCCAATCAGCTTCGACCCCACCAACCGACCACCATCCCGCATCCAGTGCGCATGCGTGAAGCGGTTCCCCCCTTTCTCTTTCCCTGAATACCCCTCCACCAATAGTAGACTCTTGCCCCTTGTTTTCCGCCTCCTCTGATCCTCCACCCTCTATATATACCCTTCCTGTTTACCTTTCATATCATTCCATCCTTACTTGATAATGCTGGTTGTCCAGTGAAACGCGTCGTATATCCTGTATCATCATGTACTTTAATGTAACCCTGTACCACCATGAATTTTGCTCATCTCCTTCATCTACTTCCTGCCACCCAGCGAAAACTCATCAGAGACCTGGAAACTTTGAATAATAAAATTTCCAACGCAGAAATTGCCATTTCTTTCAACCTCGTATGTATTAAAGAAAATATATATATAAATAGACCACACACATAACCACTGTCCCTTTAATTTATTGTTTAGTTTCCTCGCTAAAATAAGAGAGAGAGAGTGTGTGTTTTATGATGATACAGGAGATAAGTCAATGGTACGAAGACGTCTATTAATTTATTTTTGAGTTTCCTCGCTAAAATATGAGAGAGAGAGAGTGAGAACAAAGTAGATGTGATGGCCGTGTTTCGTGTTCTCTCATGGCACAATAAAAGCCAATTAGCAGAGAGAGAGAGAGAGAGAGAGAGAGAGAGAGAGAGAGAAAGAGACAGACAGACAGACAGACAGACAGACAGAGAGAGAGAGAGAGAACAGAATATATGAATGCTGGCCGTGTTCCGTGTTCTCCCATGGCCCAATATAAGCCAATTATCAGAGAGAGAGAGAGAGAGAGCAGACTATATGAGTGCTGGCCGTGTTCTGTGTTCTCCCATGGCCCAATATAAGCCAATTATCAGAGAGAGAGAGAGAGAGAGAGCAGACTATATGAGTGCTGGCCGTGTTCTGTGTTCTCCCATGGCCCAATATAAGCCA
>CM064527.1:2577345-2592345 GCA_032716605.1 Paralithodes platypus
TTTAGTTTGTTCCCTAGACCCGTCCATCAAGCTTAAAATTACACCCCCTTGAGTCCCTTTGAAGAAAAGTATGTACATTTTTCGGTAGAAAAAATTTCCGGCCAAAGGCCGGTTCCTCTTAAATTACAGGCTCGCTATCGCTCGCCAGGATAAAATCGACACCTGAATTGCACGAAAGGTCTTAATATGGGGTGAAAGTTCTTAAAATCGCTAAACTAATGGGGCAAACGTTTTATAATATCAAAAGCAATGGGGCTAAACATGAGGGAGAAAGGGGTCAAGAAAAAAATCCCTCAAGTGGAGATCTCCCCTTAATGGGACCGAACTGCTGTTTTGTCTTTCTAGATAGTAGCCATGCGATCCCATTCAGCCTACTGTTTGAAGACGTTTATCCTCATCCAGGTGTCGATATGAACCTGGCGAGCGATAGCGAGTCAACATATTCTGGATTCTGTTTTAGACAGCTGACATAATGTTTACATTTTTCGGTAGAAAAATGGCTCACTGTAACTCGCCAGGAAAAAAAATCAATACCGAAATGGGGAGAAACGTCTTAAAACAGTAGGCTGAATGGGGCCGAATTTCATCAAGCTTAAAATTACACCCCCTAGACCCCCTTTCAAGATAAATTTGTACATTTTTCGGTAGAAAAATGTCCCGGCCGGAGGCCGGTTGCTCTTAAATTACAAGGTCGCTATCGCTCGCCAGGAAAAAATCGACACCTTAACGGCACGAAAGGTCTTAAAATTGACAGAAATGGGGCAAAATGTCTTAAAATATCCAAACTACTAGGGCGAAGGTTTTAAAATCTCAAAAGCAATGGGGCTAAATATGAGGGAGAAAGGGGTAAAGCAAAAAAATCCCTCAAGTGGAAATCTCGCCTTAAACAGGGTCATGTGGTAGGGAAAAGGGTTAAGTGAGATAGTTTGTACATATTTCGATTAAAAAAAAAAATCTCTTAAAACGTTTCTTAAATTACACGCTCGCTATCGCTCGCCTGGAAAAAAATCGACAGCTAAATGGCACGAAAAGTCATAATATTGACACAGAATAGGGACGAAAGGTCTTAAAACCAGCAAACTAATGGGCCGAACGTTTTTTAATGTGAACACTAATGGGGCTAAACATGAGGGAGAAGAGGGACCAGAAAAAAAAAAATAGCTATTTCCCCTTAATGCCTCGAACTATCTTTAAGGGGAGATCTCCACTTGAGGGATTTTTTTCTTGACCCCTTTCTCCCTCATGTTTAGCCCCATTGCTTTTGATATTATAAAACGTTTGCCCCAATTAGTTTAGCGATTTTAAGAACTTTCACCCCATATTAAGACCTTTCGTGCAATTCAGGTGTCGATTTTATCCTGGCGAGCGATAGCGAGCCTGTAATTTAAGAGGAACCGGCTTTCAGCCGGGACATTTTTCTACCGAAAAATGTACAAATTTATCTTGAAAGGGGGTCAAGGGGGTGTAATCTTAAGCTTGATGGATATCTAGAGGCCAAATTAAAAACCTCCCCTTAACATAACCGATAGTACCATCTTATTATCTCTTCCTATAAAACATTGGGGATGTATCTAAGAAGTCTATCTATCTATCTATCTATTTATATTTATTATCTATTTCATATTTTTCCATTAAATATCGAACAATTAGCTGCTAAGGGATTCAATTTATCGCCAGCTGATATGAAACAGAGTACAGTCTCCTCCATTCACCGCATCTGGGTTTCTAGTTTGTTTCCTACTCCTCCAGCAATCTTAAAATTTCACCCCCTTTCAAGATAAATGTGTACATTTTTCGGTAGAAAAATGTCCCGGCCGAAGGCCGGTTACTCTTAAATTACAGGCTCGCTATCGCTCGCCAGGATAAAATCGACACCTATATGGCACGAAAGGTCTTAAAAGTTACATAAATTGGGCGAAAGTTCATAAAATCGCCAAACTAATGGGGCAAACGTCTTAAAATCTCAAAAGCAATGAGGCTAGACATGAGGGAGAAAGGGGTCAAGAAAAAAGTCCCTCAAGTGGAAATCTGCCCATAACGGACAAATGTGAATAAAACTACTATGTCCGGGCATGATATCAAGACCAAGTTTATATAATCATCACCAATATATCGATACAGAATCTTCAAAATACCCTGAGCAATGATGATGGGAACTTTGCAATTTACCGCCATTTGATAAGAAACAAGAGTAAAGTGTTCACCGCCATTCACCGCACCTGGGCTATTCTGCCAGTCCATGGAGTTGACAGGTGTTGTTACGTAAAGCTGGTATCACACGAGAGCTTTTATTGTCAACATTCAATGATGCAACAATTTCTGAAGTGTTTTGAATTAGTATCGGAAAGTAGAGTGATACTAGATTAATTCAGGTGACCTAAATAGTTTTAAGTGATTACCTCATTAGCTGCCAGACCAGTGTTGAGGATAACAAATGTTGAGGGAAAAAGCGCTCGTGTGATAGTTGCGTAAGTGAGCAGCAGGTGTTGTTGACAGTCGGGGTGTGTCGTCTGAGCTAACTACCTCCTCCACAGGTGCTTGTTAGTGTGGCGGGACAGGGGGGGGGGGGGTTGTTGGCGCTGGAGGTATTGATAGACAGGAGGATGGGAGGGTGGGGTTAGGGGTAGGGGTAGAGGATGGGAGGGTGGGGTAGGGGGAAGAGGAGGGGAGGGTGGGGTAGGGGTAGAGGATGGGAGGGTGGGGTGGGGGGTAGAGGAGGGGGGGGTGGGGTAGGGGTAGAGGATGGGAGGGTGGGGTAGGGGTAGAGGCGGGGAGGGTGGGGGGTAGGGGGTAGGGGTAGAGGCGGGGAGGGTGGGTAGGGTGTAGGGGTAGAGGCGGGGAGGGTGGGGTAGGGGTAGAGGATGTGAGGGTGGGGTTAGGGGTAGAGGCGGGGGAGGGTGGGGTAGGGGGTAGGGGTAGAGGCGGGAGGGTGGGGTAAGGGTGTAGGGGGTAGAGGCGGGGAGGGTGGGGTTAGGGGTAGAGAGGGGAGGGTGGGGTAGGGGTAGGGTAGAGGGCGGGGGAGGGTGGGGTAGGGGGTAGGGGTAGAGGCGGGGAGGGTGGGTGTAGGGGTAGAGGATGGGAGGGTGGGGTAGGGGGTAGGGGTAGAGGCGGGGAGGGTGGGTGGGTGTAGGGGTAGAGGCGGGAGGGTGGGGTAGGGGGTAGGGTAGAGGCGGGAGGGGTGGGGTAGGGTGTAGGAGTATGGGGAGGGTGGGGTAGGGGTAGAGGATGGGAGGGTGGGGTAGGGTGTAGGGGTAGAGCGGGAGGGTGGGGTACTAGGGGGTGGGGGTAGGGTAGAGGCGGGAGGGGGGGTAGGGTGTAGGGGTAGAGGATGGGAGGGGGGGGTAGGGGTAGGGGGTAGAGGCGGGGAGGGTGGGTAGGGTGTAGGGTAGAGGCGGGGAGGGTGGGGTAGGGTGTAGGGGTAGGATGGGAGGGTGGGGTAGGGGGGTAGGGGTAGAGGGAGGGTGGGTGTAGGGTAGGGGTAGAGGCGGGAGGTGGGGTAGGGTGTAGGGGTAGAGGGGGGGAGGGTGGGGTAGGGGGTAGGGGTAGAGGCGGGGAGGGTGGGGTAGGGTGTAGGGGTAGAGGCGGGGAGGGTGGGGTAGGGGTAGAGGCGGGGAGGGTGGGGTAGGGGTAAAGGTAGGGTGTTCTAGGCGGCAATACTCTCATGCGTACTTTTTCTTCTCACTTCAGCTTTCAACTTTCATATAGGTTTTCTAGATATATACCCTGGATATACAGTATACCTGGCTTATGTTGATGGTGTGTCGGAGTTTGGTGGAGGTATTGGTGGTGTTGGAGGTATTGATTAACTTCCAGATATTGATGGAATTGGAGATATTGATGGAGTTAAAGGTATTCCCAACCTCAATTATGGTGGGGGGAAGACAGTCTTTAATTGTGTGTGTGTGTGTGTGTGTGTGTGTGTGTGTGTGTGTGTGTGTGTGTGTGTGTGTTTATTGCACAGTTGATTGTGCAAAAAGTAAAAATAAACACTTTGTAAGACTTTCTCTTTTATTCCCCTTTGTGTCAATAAACAATAGAGCTGATGGTATTCGTTAATTTGTCAATAAACAATAGAGCTGATGGTATTCGTTAATTTGTCAATAAACATTGACTTTCTCTTTTATTCCCCTTTGCGTCAATAAACAATAGAGCTGATGGTACTCGTTAATTAATTGATTAAATAGAAGAAGCTTCTGGAAGAGGGAGGCTTATGACATCAATGTACAATTATGCATATGATGTCTTTTAATTAAGGAGGGTGACCTGCTTATGTTCTCTCGTTTTTTCTCTTTCTCTGGCTTGTATCCATTTTCTCTCATTTTCTCTTTCTCTGGCTTGTATCCATTTTCTCTCGTTCTCTCTTTCTCTGGCTTGTATCCATTTTCTCTCGTTTTCTCGTTCTCTGGCTTGTATCCATTCGGCCTTATTCAGCCTACTGTTTTAAGACGTTTATCCCCATCCAGGTGTCGAATTTGTGTAGGCGAGCGAAAGCGAGCCGGCAATATATGAAGAAATTCGGCTTCGCCGGAAACGTTTTTCTATCGAAAAATGTACAAATTTAGCCAGCTGCCAATACATTTTTTTTTAAATATGCTGGCTCGCTACCGCTTGCCAGGAAAACATCGACACCTGAATGGGGATAAACGTCTTAAAACAGTAGTTTGAATGGGGCCGAATGGATACAACCCAGAGAGAAAGAGAGAGAGAGAGAGAGAGAGAGAGAGAGAGAGAGAGAGAGAGAGAGAGAGAGAGAGAGAGAGAGAGTTACAAGGAATAATTATTATCTCAAAGACATTGCAGTCCATTTCAGGGAGATACTGGAAGTGGAAAGAGAGTGATTGCGCATTGCACTATACGCATTGCAGAGTGAGCAAAAAACCATCTCCTCTCTTTTTGAACGCCTCTACTGGATAACGATTTACAACTTCTAAGGGACGTTTGTTCCAGGAAGAACACATCTTATGTGAAAACAAATCCACAAACACTATAGGTAACGCCAACGAACTTGACAATATCTTGATCCCTGACCTCTCTGTAACTCAAAAGGGCCAAGAGCAAACTGGCGGTAAATATCCACACCTATTTCCTGGTGGACTCTTCCCAAATGATAGAAACCGCAGCCCGATTGCTTTCATTCATTTCGAGTTATTAGAAGTCAAAGGGGTGCTGAACCTTTTTCATTCTAACTTTAGGGGAGATTTCCACTTGAGGGACTTTTTTCTTGACCCCTTTCTCCCTCATGTCTAGCCCCATTGCTTTTGAGATTTTAAGACGTTTGCCCCATTAGTTTGGTGATTTTAAGAATTTCCGCCCCATTCTGTCAATGTTAAGACCTTTCGTGCCATTTAGGTGTCGATTATATCCTGGCGAGCGATAGCCAGCCTGTAATTTAAGAGTAACTGGCCTTCAGCCTGGAAATTTTTCTACCGAAAAATTTACAAATTTATCTTGAAAGGGGGTCAAGGGGGTGAAATTTTAAGATTGCTGGAGGAGTAGGAAACAAACTAAAAACCTCCCCTTAAAGCCTTGATTGCAATAGTATACATTGCAGTATCTTGCATTTTTAGGATACAATTCCAAATAATCATACAGGATCCATTTACTGGGGCTGGACCTGTACTCTGTTTCATTTCACCTGGCGGTAAATTGAATCCCGTAGCAGCTAATTTCTCGACACTTAATGGCAAAATATGAAACTACTATATCTCTGCATCATATTAAGACCCAGTTTATATAATTAGCATCCTATTTCACTACAAAATCTTCAAAATAACGGAGAAATCTTGATGGGAAGTTTGCAATTTACCGTCAGTTGAAAAGAAACAGGGTATATTATATAGTTCTGACGAGTTGTTCGAAACCCTATCAGGCTCAATTATCGTGGTGAAGTGGACAGGTTCGTACAGGGCCTTTCTTGGCCTCTCAACTCACTCTGAATACCTCGACAAATTGTGAATAATGATGATGAGAGAGAGAGAGAGAGAGAGAGAGAGAGAGAGAGAGAGAGAGAGAGAGAGAGAGAGAGGAGAGAGAGAGAGAGAGAGAGAGAGAGAGAGAGAGAGAGAGAGAGAGAGAGAGAGAGAGAGAGAGAGAGAGAGAGAGAGAGAGAGAGAGAGAGAGAGAGAGAGAGATATTTACATATATACACTGGCCACACAGACTTTACTATCCAAACGAGGTGGTCAGGACTTAATTCTAGTAGAGATGGCATATCCGATAGAAAAGGAAAGTTGAAGGAAAGGATAGAAAATAATAATAATAATAAGAAGAGAGAGAGAGAGAGAGAGAGAGAGAGAGAGAGAGAGAGAGAGAGAGAGAGAGAGAGAGAGAGAGAGAGAGAGAGAGAGAGAGAGAGAGAGAGAGCATAATAGTTAGTTCCATATGAAAGTAAGATCGTTGATAAAGATTACACATTGTTTAAGGGGACCCACCTGGCTTTTTTTCTCTTTCTCTCCGTCTCTCTTTGGCTTGTATCCATTCGGCCCCATTCAGCCTACTGTTTTAAGACGTTTACCCCTATCCAGGTGTCAATATTTTCCTGGCGAGCGGTATCTTGTGAGGAGGGTGGTTGCAGTGGATTTGGCTGGGGCCAACTTGAGTCTGTTTGTAGTGCACCAGTCATGTAGTGTGTTGAAAAAGGGTTGAAGGAGAAGTGTTGCCCTGTGTAGGTCTTGGTTTGTGCATGTGAGTGTTATGACGTCTGTGTATTGGGCTATATTTATTGGGCTATATTTATTGGGCTATATTTATTGGGCTATATGTATTGGGCTATATTTATTTGGGGTGCATGGGGTGTAGGTATATCATGCATGTAGAAATTGAAGGGTGCGGGCGACAGGACGGATCCTTGCGGGACTCCGTTTGGGAAGTTTCTGATGCTAGATGAGTGACCGGCAGAAAATACGTGTGCACATCTGCCTGCTAGGAAGCTAGTTGGCCAGCCACCTTTTTGTATTGTTGTGCATGTTTGTATTGTAGATTTTGTTTGTTAGGTAGTGGCGGGGGATGGCATCGAAGGCTTTTATTAAGGGGAGATATCCACTGGAGAGATTTTTTTCTTGACTCCTTTCTCCCTCATGTTTAGCCCCATTGCTTTTCTAATTTTAAGACGTTCGCCCCAATATATTGACGATTTTAAGAACTTTCGACCCATTTCTGTCAATTTTAAGACCTTTCGTGCCATGTAGGTGTCGATTTTATCCTGGCGAGCGATAGCGAGCCTGTAATATAAGAGGAACCGGCTTTCAGCCGGGACATTTTTCTACCGAAAAATGTACAAATTTATCTTGAAAGGGGTCTAGGGGGGAGTAATTTTAAGCTTGATGGAAGTCTAGGGAATCAACTAAAAACCTCCTCTTAATGTCGAGTGTGGCAAGTAGTGATCTGTGTGATGGCCTAGCTGAGTTGATGCCGTCAAAAGCTCTTTGTGTAAGGTCTGTATAAGAAGAGTGTTTGTGGAGTGTAGTGGCCTGAAGCCATGTTGTGTTGGGGCTAAGGGGTGATAGAGCGTGTGTGGTCAGTTGTAGCTCCAGGCGTTTTGTGATCTAGGGAGGGGGTGCAAAGGAGTGTGATGGGGCGGTGTTTTGTGATCTTGGGAGGGGGTGCAAAGGAGTGTGATGGGGCGGTGTTTTGTGATCTTGGGAGGGGGTGCAAAGGAGTGTGATGGGGCGGTGTTTTGTGATCTTGGGAGGGGGTGCAAAGGAGTGTGATGGGGCGGTGTTTTGTAATCTTGGGAGGGGGTGCAAAGGAGTGTGATGATGGGGCGGTGTTTCTGTGATCTTGGGAGGGGGTGCAAAGGAGTGTGATGGGGCGGTGTTTCTGTGATCTTGGGAGGGGGTGCAAAGGAGTGTGATGGGGCGGTGTTTCTGTGATCTTGGGAGGGGGTGCAAAGGAGTGTGATGGGGCGGTGTTCTGTGATCTTAGGAGGGGGTGCGAAGGAGTGTGATGATGGGGCGGTGTTTTGTGATCTTAGCAGGGGGTGCAAAGGAGTGTGACGATGGGGCGGTGTTTCTGTGATCTTGAGGGGGGGGTGCGAAGGAGTGTGATGGGGCGGTGTTTTGTGATCTTAGGAGGGGGTGCAAAGGAGTGATGATGGGGCGGTGTTTCGTGATCTTGGGAGGGCGTGCAAAGGAGTGTGATGGGGCGGTGTTTTGTGATCTTGGGAGGGAGGGGGTGCAAAGGAGTGTGATGGGGCGGTGTTTCTGTGATCTTGGGAGGGGGTGCAAAGGAGTGTGATGGGGCGGTGTTTTGTGATCTTAGGAGGGGGTGCAAAGGAGTGTGATGGGGCGGTGTTTTGTGATCTAGGGAGGGGGTGCAAAGGAGTGTGATGGGGCGGTGTTTTGTGATCTTAGGAGGGGGTGCGAAGGAGTGTGATGATGGGGCGGTGTTTCTGTTGGCTGCTTCAAAACTATTATTTAGCTCTCGCCTACAAACACGCAACACACACATTATTTACCATACACTAAAATGCAAGTATATTTTGGACCCTTCATGCCTCGCTGATTAGTTTTTAAAATGCCTACAGTACACACACAAACAAATAATTACGGAGGAAGTAGTCGCTTCTTGTGGAACCCTTTCTCCCTCGTGCTTAGCATATTAGTTTTTAAATGTCAAGACGTTCCTTACATTACTTTGTCGATTTTAATACTTTTCAGCCAATTTCGTTGTCAATTTTAAGACCTTTCGTGCCATTTAGGTGTCGAGTTTTTCCTGGTGAGCGATAGCGATCCTGAAATGCTTAGAGGAACCGGCCTTCGGCCGGAACATTTTTCTACCGAAAAATTTACAAGTTATCTTTAAGGGGGGTCTAGGGGTGTTTTTCTAAGTTTGAAGGAGGTCTAGGGAGGAAACTAGACAAAATAAATGAGTAAATGACAAAATCGACCAAAAAGTGAACCATACCCACACACAAAAAAGTGAACCATACCCACACACAAAAAAGTGAACCATACCCACACACAAAAAAGTGAACCATACCCACACACAAAAAAGTGAACCATATCGACACACAAAAAAGTGAACCATACCCACACACAAAAAAGTGAACCATACCCACACAAAAAAGTGAACCATACCCACACAAAAAAGTGAACCATACCCTCACACAAAAAAGTGAACCATACTCACACACCAAAAAGTGAACCATACCCACACCAAAAAGTGAACCATACCCACACAAAAAAGTGAACCATACCCACACACAACAAAAGTGAACCATACCCACACAAAAAAGTGAACCATACCCTCACACAAAAGTGAAACCACACAAAAAAGTGAACCATACCCACACAAAAAAGTGAACCATACCCACACACACAAAAGTGAACCATACCCACACACAAAAAAGTGAACCATACCCACACAAAAAAGTGAACCATACCCACACACAAAAAAGTGAACCATACCCACACACAAACAAGTGAACCATACCCACACAAAAAAGTGAACCATACCCACACACAAAAAAGTGAACCATACCCACACAAAAAAGTGAACCATACCCACACACAAAAAAGTGAACCATACCCACACACAAAAAAGTGAACCATACCCACACAAAAAACTAATTAAAGGCTGAACTTCCAAAGCGCCAACAAGAAGGTAGACCGAGACCCTATATAAATTATAGCGAGGGTTTAAGGTCGTGAGCGATTATTTCCGAACCGGTGTGTCAGTTGCAACGATTCATTACTCATCGCTCGGGATTTATCGCCGCTTGTGATGTCTCGTTGTAGCTTCGGTAGTTAAGGGGGGATCTCCACTTGAGGGATTTTTTTCTTGACCCCTTTCTCCCTCATGTTTAGCCCCATTGCTTTTGATATTATAAAACGTTCGCCCCATTAGTTTAGCGATTTTAAGAACTTTCACCCCATATTAAGACCTTTCGTGCAATTTAGGTGTCGATTTTATCCTGGCGAGCGATAGCGAGCCTGTAATTTAAGAGGAACCGGCCTTCGGCCGTGACATTTTTCTACCGAAAAATGTACAAATTTATCTTGAAAGGGACTCAAGGGGGTGTAATTTTAAGCTTGATGGAGGTCTAGGGAACAAACTAAATACCTCCCCTTAAGGGGAGTTCGGCCATTTTTCTGGTCACCCTTCTTCCTCATGTTTAGCCCCATTAGTTTTTAGATTTTAAGATGTGTGCCCCTTCGAGATTAATACATTTTTCGGTAGAAAAATGACAAGGCCAGAGGCAATTACAGGCTCGTTATCGCTCGCCAGGAAAAAAAATATTGATACCTAAAGGGCACGAAAGGTCTTAATGTTGACAACAAAAATGGGGCGAAAGGTCTTAAAATCGACAAACTAATGGGACAAACTTCTTAAAATCTCAAAACTAATGGGGTTAAGCATGAGGAAGAAAGGGGACCAGAAAAACTACCCATCTCCCCTTAACCATTTTAGCATTCTACCTTATATGTTGGCTATCATTATTCTTGACTTGCAGTGTGCTGGCTTAATAATCCAATAGGGTTGATAGCCTCTGAAGTCCTATTTTAACTAACTAACATTATATTTAGATTTGGAAGACACTTTGGCAGTCAGAGGGTTGCTTAAGGGGAGGTTTTTAGTTTGTTCCTTAGACCTCTATAAAGCTTAAAGTTACACCCCCTAGACCCTCTTTCAAGATTACTTTGTACATTTTTCGGTAGAAAAATGTCCCGGCCGAAGGCCGCTTCCTCTTAGATTACAGGCTCGCTATCGCTCGCCAGGAAATAATCGACACCTAAATGGTACGAAAGGTCTTAAAATGGGGCAAAAGTTCTTTATATCGCCAAAGTAATGGGGAGAACGTCTTAAAATCTCAAATACAATGGGCCTTAACATGCGGGAGAAAGGGGTCCAGAAAAAAATCCCTCAAGTGGATATCTCCCCTTAAGATGTTTTGTACTCCCTTGATTCCTAAGAGATCAATCCTAATTTGCATGTATTAGTCTAATAACTGCGAACACAATGGACAAAAAAATGCGACATCGTATCCTGCAGAGGTTAACCCTTTCCGTACCAGTGCCGGTCCTTTGAACTTTATCTTGGCTACCATTAGACGATTGTATTCAATTTAAAAAGGGGCCTTCAGCCATTAACAGGCTTCGAACTATCACACTTACCTCTTTTAACTACCACAGATCCTTCTAAAACTGCACACAATCGTCTAAATATAGCTAGAAGACAATTAAAAAGACGTCACCGGTACAGAAGGGGTAAAGGAGAGGTATTTAGTTTGTTCCCTAGACCTCCAGCAAGCTTAAAATTACACCCCCTCGAGTCCCTTTCAAGATTAATTTGTACATTTTTCGGTAGAAAAATGTCCCGGCCAAAGGCCGTTTCTTCTTAAGTTACAGGCTCGCTATCGCTCGCCAGGATAAAATAGACACCTGAATGGCACGAAAGGTCTTAAAATGGGGTGAAAGTTCTTAAAATCGCCAAACTAACGGGGCAAACATCTTAAAATCTCAAAAGCAATGGGGCTAGACATGAGAGAGAAAGGGGTCAAGAAAAAAGTCCCTCAAGTGGATATCTCCCCTTAAGAGATACAACAGAGGTGTAATATTATTGGAAGTTAAATATAATATTTTTCTGTTATGCCAGACGTGGATTCTAGGCAACTTCCCATCATAAAAATCACTGCCTCATCACCGAACAGACTTTCAACTCGAGGATGGTCAAGACAACCACTGCCTGTGTTCCCATCTCTACTGTTATTCATTACACCTCTACTTGCAACCCCGGAGAAGAAAGGACACAAGTAAAACACTAACAACGCAGTCAGTCCTAAAACCCAATCACATAGAAAACAGAGCAATGCAGCCACCCCTACCACCCAGCACAACAGAAAATGAGGACCACTCTTACCTGTACTACCAGCCCAGGTGCCATTAATTACCCCTTTACCTGACACCCCATCAGGCAACACACAGATAAACAAAATGTAATAACAACAGCAAACAGTGAATACCGACACAACAACAACAACATAGCTAAGTATGGCAATGCTAACAACACAACCAAATACACAACCAAATGTGATGCAGGATTCATAAACTATAGTCTTTTCACCTAGCGAAAACTGTAATCCCTCAGCAATGGATTTCTCGATACCTAATGGAAAAATATGAAATTATGAGGACTCTGCATATTAACCTGTGAACTGCTAGAGGCTGTGCAAAATATAAGGCTAAGTTGAGGGGGGGGGGGAGGAGTTGAGTATGTGGTATGGAGAGATGTCACTACTTTCTATGTGTCACCCAATTTTGAGACATTTCCCAACACCGGCGTGGTCTTTGAAGGGTTTAAATAATTTGAAGGGTTTAAATGATGTGCTTCCAAATGGACCGTCGCAGTCCCTGGGTTAAAGCCAAGTTTTGTAATTATCAATATATTTGTCTATGCAATCTTTGTAATACTAAACAAAGGACACCAAATATCAACTACACCACTAACACCACCACCAACAACAACAACACCCAACAGGGTGGCACCCAAGGCGGGCGCCCAACCCCGAAAGGAGTTGAAATAGGGGAGCTATCCCCCCCGCCAAAGGCGGCTTTCTAGGACCTTTCCTAGCTGATGCTGAGAGATTGGGTTCTAGTCATGTGGTGATGGGCTGGTGTATCAGAGTGAGAGTTGAGCGATCTCTGCCATACCCATAGCTTACTCTGACTGTTTCTTTTACTTATATATTTTCTAGATCTCAAGTGATGGCGTCTCTTCCGTGGATTGACTTCCCTACTGCCAACCTAGAGGTTGACAGATTGGGAGCCAAAGCGTCACATTTTTTCTTTGCCCCTCAACTTTCCCTTCATAATTGCTGAGGGGCACAGGGCCTTGGGTGGGGCTTTCGTTTCCCGGGCGTTTCCGCACCCTCCTCAGCTCCCCGCCTTGGAGTGGCTTCGGTCACCGGTCACCCGGGCTTTATTAGTGGTAAGCAAGGAGGGTTTTGTGGAGGCGCTCGTTTATGGCCTTGGCTTTGCTCGGGACCTTGGGGTTGTTCGGTCAGACAGCCTGGGGAACAACAACAACAACAACAACACCACTACTATGAACAACAACAAAGTTAACGCCACAACCACCACCACCCACCACCACTAACACCACTAACAACAACACCACAATAACACCCGAGCCGTAAAGCCATACATGATACAGGTGCAACCATAACACAGAGGCGCCATGGGGTTCGTTAGTGTAATTGTTGCCCCTGTAATGAATGGATTCCACATTTCTTTGATGTTTCATGGCAAACATTCGGTGCTAATGACTTCCACTGACGCACTGCCGGAAAGGAGGTTTACGGGAATGGTTTTGTCACAATCGGATTAGCGCCCCCTTGATTATGGATGCTGAATTAAATAGTCTAGTATGTACCGGTATGTATGTATGTATGTATGTATGTATGTATGTATGTATGTATGTATTCTGGCACCTTCCCCATTTTTTTTTTTTTTTAATTATTTTTATTTTTTTATTTTTTTATGGGGGTGGCCGACTCGAGACAGAGCCCGAACAGGGACATCATAACGCATCAGCAAAACAAAACAAAACACAAAATCACACACATCTAGGTCGCCCAGGAGAAATACCCAGAGACCTAGGCCCATATGGGGTCCCCAGCAAAAGATTCCCAGGTCTAGTGCTATAGTCTATTCGCTGTAAGTAGGCGAGAAATCATGACCTATATCCTCTGTAACTCAAAAAGGGCTAGAGCCAATTGACTGCAAATTTCCACAGCTATTCCTTGGCTGACTCTTCCCAAATGGTATAAATATTAGCTCGATTACTGCAAATTTCAACAGCTATACCTTGGCTGACTCTTCCCAAATGGTATAAATATTAGCTCGATTACTGCAAATTTCCACAGCTATTCCTTGGCTGACTCTTCCCAAATGGTATAAATATTAGCTCGATTACTGCATATTTCCACAGCTATTCCTTGGGTCACTCTTCCCAAATGGTATAAATATTAGCTCGATTACTGCAAATTTCCACAGCTATACCTTGGCTGACTCTTCCCAAATGGTATAAATATTAGCTCGATTACTCTAGTCGTGTTTGAGTTACTGAGGTTACCGGTCATGATTTCTCGTTTGCTTAAGGGGGGTGACCTGTTTTTGTTCTCTCCTTTTCTATCTTTCTCTGGCTTGTATCCATTTGGCCCCATTCAGCCTACTGTTTTAAGACGTTTATCCCCATCCAGGTGTCAATTTTTTACTGGTGAGCGGTAGCGAGCCAGCATATTTTTTATTTTTGTTTGACAGCAGGCTAAAATTGTACATTTTTCGATAGAAAAATTTCTCCGGCGAAGCCGGATTTCTTCATATAATGCTGGCTCGCTATCGCTCGCCAGGAAGAAATCGACACCTAGATGGGGGTAAACGAATGATTTATAAAGAATTATTTATAAACAGAAAAGGGGGTAAAGAGGAGGAGGTACAGATGGAATGAAACAGCCAAAAGGGGTAAGAGGAGGTACAGATGGAATGAAACAGCCAAAGGGGGTAAGGAGGAGGAGGTACAGATGGAATGAAACAGCCAAAGGGGGTAAGGAGGAGGAGGTACAGATGGAATGAAACAGCCAAGGGGGTAAGGAGGAGGTACAGATGGAATGAAACAGAAAAGGGGGTAAGGAGGAGGAGGTACAGATGGAATGAAACAGCCAAGGGGGTAAGGAGGAGGAGGTACAGATGGAATGAAACAGCCAAGGGGGTAAGGAGGAGGAGGTACAGATGGAATGAAACAGCCAAAGGGGTAAGGAGGAGGAGGTACAGATGGAATGAAACAGCCAAGGGGGTAAGGAGGAGGAGGTACAGATGGAATGAAACAGCCAAAGGGGGTAAGGAGGAGGTACAGATGGAATGAAACAGCCAAGGGGGTAAGGAGGAGGAGGTACAGATGGAATGAAACAGAAAAGGGGGTAAGGAGGAGGAGGTACAGATGGAATGAAACAGAAAAGGGGGTAAGGAGGAGGAGGTACAGATGGAATGAAACAGAAAAGGG
>CM064527.1:2594845-2617345 GCA_032716605.1 Paralithodes platypus
TGCTTAAGGGGAGGCTGTTGTTTTTTCCAGTCCTCCTTCTCCCTCATGTTTAGCCCTATTAGTTATGAGATATCAAGATATTCGACCCATTAATTTGGCGATTTTCAGACCTTTTTGCCCCATTTTTTTGCCAATATTAAGACCTTTCGTGCCATGTAGGTGTCTATTTTTTTCCAGGCGAGCGATAGCGAGCCTGTATATGAAGAGGAATCGGCCTTCGGTCGGGACATTTTTCTACCGAAAAATTTACAAATTTATATCGAAAGGGGGTCTTGTGGGTGTTTTTTTTGTTTTTAAAGTTTGATAGAGGTTTAAAGAGCAAACTAAACCCCCTCCTTAAACCATTGAGCCGAACCCGTCAATTATGCTGCAAAATACCGTCTGAGCTCCCTAATTAAACACCTGCCCCAATCAACATAGCTAAGCATGCCTAATTTGTTCCTAATTTGTTCTGTAAATTAAGTATCGGGCAATTCGCTGCTAAGATATTCAGTTTATCATCAGTTGTAAAGAAACAGACTATAGGATCCCAGGAGTCATCAGCACCCTTAAGGGGAGGTTTTTAGTTGATTCCCTAGGCCTCCATCAAGCTTAAAATTACTCTCCCTTGACCTCCTTTCAAGATAAATGTGTACATTTTTCGGTAGAAAAATATCCCGGCCGTAGGCCGGTTCCCCTTAAATTACAGGCTCGCTATCGCTCGCCAGGAAAAAAATCGACACCTAAATGGCACGAATGGTCTTAAAATTGACTTAAATGGGGCGAGGGTTCTTAAAATCGCCAAACTAATGGGGCGAACGTTTTATAATATCAAAAACAATGGGGATAAACATGAGGGAGAAAGGGGTCAAGAAAAAAATCCCTCTAGTGGAGATCTCCCCTTAAGCCGCTGTCACACGAGCGATTTTTCCGTCAATATTTCATGAGCAAGTTTGTTCTCGTTATATTTCGGGACTTTTTTGCACTGGTATCGGTAACTAGACTGAAGGTAGAGGATATTAGGCGGCTGAATTCTGATAAAGGGTAATTTTTTGAAGCTGCCAGACCATAATTGCCCGTAAAAATTGCTCGAAAAAGGGCTCGTGTGACTCCGGCTTTACTGTGTGTTTTGGAGACCTCCTGTATGTGGTAGGTTTTATTGTATTTTTCACATTATTACTATTAATTGGGTGGATGGGACTCGTTAGCCTTGGTCGGCAACTCATCTAGGGGAGACAACCTTATACAAATCCGGGTGGATGGGACTCTTCAGCCTTGGTTGGCAACCTGTCTAGGGGAGTAAACCTGATACAAATCCGTACTGCTTACCTAAGGGTAAGGCAGGTTAGTGGATGGATTAGCCGAACACCACTGTAGAAAAATAGTGCTAACAAGATACACAGAGGGCCTCGGAGTCGGACGGATCCTAAATTGAGTGGTCAATCCTGTAAGTCCTTCACTAAACTGGCTCGGGTTGTCCCTCTCACAGGGAATAGGTCCGCTTGGGGGCATTCTGTGTATGGCCACCCTCGTAAGGGGAGTAAGGCGTCCGGCAATAGATAGATAGATAGATAGACTATTAATGTTGTCTTTAATTTCACTTAGGATATTAGATGGTAAATAATATATCGATGGTTTCGACCCGGTGTTAAACTAGATAAATTCCTATTAGATTTATACCTGGTTTCTTTTCAACTGACGGTAAATCGTGCTTAAGGGGTTAAGGGGAGGTTTTTAGTGTGTTTCCTAGACTTCCATCAAGCTTGAAATTACACCCCCATGACCCCCTTTCAAGATAAATTTGTAAATTTTTCGGTAGAAAAATTCCCGTCCAAAGGCCGGTTCCTTTTAAATTACAGGCTCGCTATCGCTCGCCAGGAAAAAATAGACACCTAACTAAATGGGACGAAAGGTCGTAAAAGTAACATAAATGGGGTAAAAGTGCTTAAAATCGCCAAACTAATGGTGCGAACGTCTCAAAATCTCAAAAGCAATGGGGATAAACATGAGGGAGAAAGGGGTAAAGACAAAAATCCCGCGAGTGGAAATCTCGCCTTAAGTGTTACAAAGAGCCTTCTAATGTAATGCTATATTCACATTGTATACAGCTGCGTCTATATAATGACGCTGTATTAGGAGTGAACCCTAATTAAAGGTAAATGGCAATGTACCCGCGCAATATTGGCCCGATAGTCGGCTGGCTTCACAAATACACGCAACATAGGCCCAGGATGCCAAGTTATTTTATACACCCGAGTTCCGGCAATATATCGTATATATAAGACGTTCGCTCCATTAGTTTGACGATTTTAACACCTTTTGCCCTATTCCGTTGTCAATTTTAAGACCTTTCGTGCCACTTAGGTGTACATTTTTTTCCTGGCGAGCGATAGCGAGCCTGTAATTTAGTAGAAACCGACCTTCGGCGGGATTTTTTTTTTACCAAAAAATGTACAAATTTATCTTGAAGGAGGGTCTTGGGTGTGAATTATTTAAGTTTGATAAAGGTCTAGGGAGCAGACTAAAATAACAAACTTAAATAACAAACTTAAATAACAAACTTAAATAACAAACTTAAATAATAAACTTAAATAATAAACTTAAATAACAAACTTAAATAATAAACTTAAATAATAAACTTAAATAACAAACTTAAATAATAAACTAAAATAACAAACATAAATAATAAACAAAAATAACAAACTTAAATAACAAACTTAAATAATAAACTTAAATAATAAACTTAAATAACAAACTAAAATAAACTTAAATAATAAACTTAAATAACAAACTTAAATAACAAACTAAAATAAACTTAAATAATAAACTTAAATAACAAACTAAAATAACAAACTTAAATAATAAACTAAAATAACAAACTTAAATAACAAACTTAAATAACAAACTTAAATAACAAACTAAAATAAACTTAAATAATAAACTTAAATAACAAACTTAAATAACAAACTAAAATAAACTTAAATAATAAACTAAAATAACAAACTAAAATAACAAACTTAAATAATAAACTTAAATAATAAACTTAAATAACAAACTTAAATAACAAACTTAAATAATAAACTTAAATAAACTTAAATAATAAACTAAAATAACAAACTTAAATAATAAACTTAAATAACAAACTTAAATAATAAACTTAAATAACAAACTTAAATAATAAACTTAAATAACAAACTTAAATAACAAACTTAAATAATAAACTTAAAAACAAACTTAAATAACAAACTTAAATAATAAACTAAAATAACAAACTTAAATAATAAACTAAAATAATAAACTTAAATAACAAACTTAAATAAACTTAAATAATAAACTAAAATAAACTTAAATAATAAACTAAAATAACAAACTAAAATAACAAACTTAAATAATAAACTTAAATAACAAACTAAAATAATAAACTTAAATAACAAACTTAAATAAACTTAAATAATAAACTAAAATAACAAACTTAAATAACAAACTTAAATAACAAACTTAAATAACAAACTAAAATAAACTTAAATAATAAACTTAAATAACAAACTTAAATAACAAACTAAAATAAACTTAAATAATAAACTAAAATAACAAACTAAAATAACAAACTTAAATAATAAACTTAAATAATAAACTTAAATAACAAACTTAAATAATAAACTTAAATAAACTTAAATAATAAACTAAAATAACAAACTTAAATAATAAACTTAAATAACAAACTTAAATAATAAACTTAAATAACAAACTTAAATAATAAACTTAAATAACAAACTTAAATAACAAACTTAAATAACAAACTTAAATAATAAACTTAAAAACAAACTTAAATAAAACTTAAATAACAAACTTAAATAATAAACTAAAATAACAAACTTAAATAATAAACTAAAATAATAAACTTAAATAACAAACTTAAATAAACTTAAATAATAAACTAAAATAAACTTAAATAATAAACTAAAATAACATAACAAACTTAAATAATAAACTTAAATAACAAACTAAAATAATAAACTTAAATAACAAACTTAAATAAACTTAAATAATAAACTAAAATAAACTTAAATAACAAACTTAAATAATAAACTTAAATAATAAACTAAAATAACAAACTTAAATAACAAACTTAAATAACAAACTTAAATAATAAACTAAAATAACAAACTTAAATAACAAACTTAAATAATAAACTAAAATAACAAACTTAAATAACAAACTTAAATAATAAACTAAAATAACAAACTTAAATAATAAACTTAAATAATAAACTTAAATAATAATAAATAAATAAATGCCAATACAAACAAGATAACCCCCCCCCCCCCCCCCCCAAGGGAGGTGACCTGTTTTTGTTCTGTCCTTTTCTATCTTTCTCTGGCTTGTATCCATTTGGCCCCATTCAGCCTACTGTTTTAAGACGTTTATCCCCATCCAGGTGTCAATTTTTACTGGTGAGCGGTAGCGAGCCAGCATATTTTTTATTTTTGTTAGACAGCAGGCTAAATTTGTACATTTTTCGATAGAAAAATTTCTCCGGCGAAGCCGGATTTCTTCATATAATGCTGGCTCGCTATCGCTCGCCAGAAAGAAATCGACACCTAGATGGGGATAAACGTCTTAAAATAGTTGGCTGAATGGGGCCGAATGCATACAAGCCAGAGAAAGAGAGAAAAGGACAGAAATAACAAAAAGCAGGTCACCCCCCTTAATAATAGATATAGAAAACAATAACACGGTAATGTTTTGTAGCATAGACTAATCTAAATAAATATACAATTAATTAACCCCTTCTCGGTGTATACTAAAATAATATAGATACCAACATATATCGGAATGTTAGTAGCACAGTACTGTATACATTACCATAATACATCTAATAATTAACCTAGCTTTGTATATTAACCCTTTCAACCTCCAATACGCGTTTCTGTTGTTTCTGGCTACTATCAGACGACTTTATTCAGATTAGTACAACGGTATATGGAAGTCAGAGGGTTGATTGAGATAGTATTTACCCTTTTAATGCCCACAGATCCTTCCTAAGCTGCATAAAATCGTCTAATGATAGCCAAAATAAACTGCTAACACGCGTCAGAGCTTGAAAGGGTTAATATAGCCTATATCAATAACACCGGAGCAGTACTGTATATGTAGATCGTCAGCCAATAATTGACCACTTGCGAGTTTCAGGCTATAAGGAAGTTGGAGCCGTAAACATCGGTATTAAACAGAAATGCACTAATAATCTACGTTTCTGATGGATAAATAGTATGTTGCATTGGGTTTTATGTATTTATAAATGTACTACGACCGTATTTTAGCTGGTAATTCTGTTAAATATCGTTGTCTACAGCTCCAACTTCCTTATAGAACGAAACTCGCAAGTGGGCAATTGAAAATGGCTGTTCCCTTAACCCCTTCTTTACCGACGATTTCACTCCAGCTACATTCAGACGATTTGATGAAGCTTAGGAAGGACATATGTGAGCTAAAAGAATTGATTGGGGTAGTTTGTGGCCATTTAAGGGGAGGTATTTAGTTTGTTCCCTAGACCTCCATCAAGCTTAAAATTACACCCCCTTGAGTCTCTTTCAAGATAAATTTGTACATTTTTCGGTAGAAAAATTTCCCGGCCAAAGACCGGTTCCTCTTAAATTACAGGCTCGCTATCGCTCGCCAGGATAAAATCGACACCTGAATTGCACGAAAGGTCTTAATATGGGGTGAAAGTTCTTAAAATCGCTAAACTAACGGGGCAAACGTTTTATAATATCAAAAGCAATGGGGCTAAACATGAGGGAGAAAGTGGTCAAGAAAAAAATCCCTCAAGTGGAGATCTCCCCTTAACTGATAGACATTCTTCGTAAGCTGAATAAAATCGTCTAATCGTTGCCAGAGTATATTACAAAGGATATCGCCGGTACAGTCGCGCTAATAAGTGATATCTCGGCAGCACTGAGTATATTTTGATCAATAATTGGTATCCGCAATCTTCGCTTCATTTATTCATATCGAGTGAAATATACAAACATGTTCCTACACTTACCCACCTTATTCAACAGCTGACAGACATTAATACAGCACAGAGCAAGCCAAACGTAATGACAGCTGGAACATGACTTATTAGCGCGACTGTACAAGAAGGGTTAAAGACAGTCGCCATCAATTGTGTCTCAGAACGTTTGTCTGTATTATAAATCTCGGCATTCTCATTTATCGTAAACCACCGAATAATTGCAAATAATTTAGCGAAGATTCATGTGTCGCTACTGCATATTAAACATCCTGAGCCTGGTTGCATATCAAAAAATAAATACTTTGGTATGTTGTTTAGCAAAAGCTTGGTTGCATATAAAAAATAAAAACCTTTGGATGTTGTTTAGCAAAATGAACATCGCAAAATAGCCAACCATTATGCCGTATTTACTCCAATTACGTGTGCTTGTTGTCGGGAACCTCGCCAGCTGTCCGCGAATCGGGTCAATAGTGTGCTATACTACCCGAGTCGGTACGGTTCAGAGTCTCGTAGAACGGCGGGGGTTTTTGGGCCCTAGCAACGCGGTGGATATTCGCCTGTTTTCATCGGCGGCACCTGTAATAATTTTCCCATGTTGCATTATGGGATCATTAGTAAAATTATGGCGTGTATACTATTCCATACACAATTAATATCAAAATTATTATAAATTAATATCATATTAAATATAAAAATGAATATCAAAATTAATATCAAATTAATATCAAAATTAATATCAAAATGAATATCACAATATATATCAAAATTAATATTAAAATTAATATCAAATTGAATATCAAATTAATATAAAAATTAATATCAAATGAATATTAAGCTTAATATCAAAATTAATATCATAATTAATATCAAATTAATGTAAAATTAATATCAAATGAATATGAAATTAATATCAAAATAAATATCAAACGAATATCATAATTAATATCAAATGAATATCAAAATGAATATCAAATGAATATCAAAATTAATATTAAAGATACTATCAACATTAATATCAAAATGAATATCAAATGAATATCAAATACTGTCACGTATTCTGCGCCAAACAATACCGAACATAAACCGATATATCCCAGGCTTTTGTATTGTCTGTTATTATTGTATCACCTGTATATTTTGTATTGCCTGTTAGTATTGTATCACCTGTATATTTTGTATTATCTGTTAGTATTGTATCACCTGTATATTTTGTATTATCTGTTAGTATTGTATCACCTGTATATTTTGTATTATCTGTTAGTATTGTATCACCTGTATATTTTGTATTATCTGTTAGTATTGTATCACCTGTATATTTTATATTATCTGTTAGTATTGTATCACCTGTATATTTTGTATTATCTGTTAGTATTGTATCACCTGTATATTTTGTATTGCCTGTTTTTATTATATCACCTGTATATTTTGTATTATCTGTTATTGTTGTATCACCTGTATATTTTGTATTGCCTGTTTTTATTGTATCACCTGTATATTTTGTATTATCTGTTAGTATTGTATCACCTGTATATTTTGTATTGCCTGTTTTTATTGTATCACCTGTATATTTTGTATTATCTGTTATTATTGTATCACCTGTATATTTTGTATTGCCTGTTAGTATTGTATCACCTGTATATTTTGTATTATCTGGTATTATTGTATCACCTGTATATTTTGTATTATCTGTTAGTATTGTATCACCTGTATATTTTGTATTGCCTGTTTTTATTGTATCACCTGTATATTTTGTATTATCTGTTAGTATTGTATCACCTGTATATTTTGTATAGCCTGTTTTTATTGTATCACCTGTATATTTTGTATTATCTGTTAGTATTGTATCACCTGTATATTTTGTATTGCCTGTTTTTATTGTATCACCTGTATATTTTGTATTATCTGTTAGTATTGTATCACCTGTATATTTTGTATTGCCTGTTAGTATTGTATCACCTGTATATGTCCTCTCTTGTACGGGGGTGGGGGGATATAATTAACGATACAGGTGGGGCTGTATCCTGAGAAGCACTGCATTTGTTATATGTATTCTGTAGCAGAGGAGGGGGGGGGGGGGGGATCAACAGGCCCATGTATTATTCCGTGCCCACTGTAATAACTTTAACCTGTTGCGTTAAGGGGAGGTTTTTAGTTTGTTTCCTACTCCTCCAGCAATCTTAAAATTTCACCCCTTTGAAGATAAATTTGTACATTTTTCGGTAGAAAAATTTCCCGGCCGAAGGCCGGTTACTCTTAAATTACAGGTTCACTATCGCTCGTCAGGATAAAATCGACACCTAAATGGCACGAAAGGTCTTAAATTTGACAGATTGGGGCGGAAATTCTTAAAATCACCAAATTAATGGGGAAAACGTCTTAAAATATCAAGAGCAATGTGGCTAGACTTGAGGGAGAAAGGGGTCAAGAAAAAAGTCCCTCAAGTGGAAATCTCCCCTTAAGGGAACCAAGACGGTTTTGTGTAGCGTGAAATACTGGTTCGGCTCAATGGTTTAAGGAGGTTTAGTTTTCCCTCTAAACCTCTATCAAGCTTAAAAAAAAAATATCCATTAGATCCTCCGTCTACATTAAGTTGTACATTTTTCGTCGGTTCTTCCAAAATTACAGGCTCACTATCGTGCGCCAGGAAACAAAATCGACACCTAAATAGCACGGAAGGTCTTAATGTTGACAAAGAAACGGGGCGAAAGGTCTTAAAATCGACAAACTAATGGGGCAAGCATCTTAAAATTTTAAAACTAATGGGGCTAAACATGAGGGAGAAGGGGGTCTAGAAAAACGACCCATCTCTCCTTAACTGTATCTGGAAGGGGCATGGAGTTTGTTTTTGAACACTTTCATTGATTGTTTACCTTTGCAATACAGACCCAATTGCAAAATTACGTCGTGCATACTTTGCCATACAATACGGAATATACAACTGTGTGCTGTTTACACTGTCATAAAAGTTGTTATCAATAAATAGACAAAATCGTTATGTGGAATATTAAGATGTCGAGGCACCAGGTATATTTCGATCAATAATTGGTATCAGCAAAATCTAAGCTTTAATTCATCGTTTCGAGTGAGATATACAAACATGTTCCAATCTTTACACACCCTATTCAACATCTGACAGACATTGATACGGCACATAGCGAGCAAAACTTAATGACAGCGGAGATATGACTTATTTGGCCAACAATCTGTGTTTTGTTTGTATTTAATATCGCAAGATCTCTGGAGTATATATTTTAAATCACTCTTGATGGTGCTAGACTGGATGTTATGGGAGTCACACACACATTCATTACCGAGATTAAGGGGGGATGGTTCACTTTTTGGTCGATTTGATTTCATTGATTGATTCTTTTTCTAGTTTCCTCCCTCGACCTCCATCAAACTTAAACAAACGACTCCAGAATCCCCTTTCAAGATATATTTGTACATTTGTCGGTAGATCATACTCCATAGGATCAATTTTATAGTATAATTGCCGAGTTCCTTGTCCGAAAGTCGAAACTCGTTCACAGGAAAGAATGACAACATCTTACACTATATATATATATATATATATATATATATATATATATATATATATATATATATATATATACTTATATATATATATATATATATATATATATATATATATATATATATATATATATATATATATACTGTATATATGTATTATCTATCTCTCTCTCTCTCTCTCTCTCTCTCTCTCTCTCTCTCTCCCAGCCGTAATGACAAGAAAAACACGAGCTGCCATCATCATCATTATTATTATCATTATTAATATTTTCTTGCCGCAGCCCTCAACCCCAGCCTTTTGTTATTGGTGCCCCGTAATGAGGCCCTTAGTCGTGTTTTTCCCTAGATCACCTTCCCGGAATTGAGTTGGATGGGAGCTGCCGCGGTTCGGTAATGATGGCGGAGGCGGTGGCGGTAGTAAGGGAGCCCACCTCGCTTTTTTCTCTCTCTTTCTCTCCCTCTCTCTTTGGCTTGTATCCATTCGGCCCCATTCAGCCTACTGTTTTAGGACGTTTACCCCCATTCAGGTGTCAATATTTCCCAGCATCTATATATTTTTGTTTTGACAGCAAGCTAAATGTGTACATTTTTCGATAGAAAAATTTCTCCGGCGAAGCCGGATTTCTCCATACAACGCCGGCTCGCTATCGCTTGCCAGGAAGAAATCGACACCTGGATGGGGATAAACGTTTTAAAACAGTTGGCTGCATGGGGCCGAATGGATACAAGCCAGGGAAAGAGAGAAAAGGAGAGAAAGGTAAACAAAAAGCAGGTGACCCTCCTTAAGGGGGAGTCGAGTGCTGGGGCTTGGAAAAAATAATTACATGTACGGTCGCGCTAATAAGTCATTTCCCAGCTGTCATTACGTTTGGGGCTTGCTCTGTGCTGTATTAATGTCTGTCAGATGTCGAATAGGGTGGATAAGTGTAGGAACATGTTTGTATATTTCACTCGATATGAAGAAATGGGACCTTAGATATTGCTGATACCAATTATTAATCAAAACATACTTGGGGCCGAAACATCACTTATTAGCGCGACTGTACGTCTCCTTCGCTGATGATGTTGTTGTTTCAGGAAGTATTCAAACGTGATCAGTTCATTTGTTTTGTTTTTTCCATTGTGCGGAACACAATGAATTGCTGGATTGCTTTTGATTATGTTTTTTGCATAGTGCGGAATAGTTAAGGGGAGATTTCCACTTGAGGGATTTTTTTTCTTGACTCCTTTCTCCCTCATGTGTAGCCCCATTGCTTTTCTAATTTTAAGACGTTCGCCCCCATTATTTTGACGATTTTAAGACCTTTCGACCCCTTTCTGTCAATTTTAAGACCTTTCGTACCATTTAGGTGTCGATTTTATCCTGGCGAGCGATAGCGAGCCTGTAATATAAGAGGAACCGGCTTTCAGCCGGGAAATTTTTCTACCGAAAAATTTACAAATTTATCTTGAAAGAGGGTAAAGGGGGTGAAACATTTTAAGATTGCTGGAGGAGTAGGAAACAAACTAAAAACCTCCTCTTTGGGAAGAATGGAGCGCCCTGTATTGTATCGCTTAGTTACTTCATGTATCGTCACTTGTTTTGTATCGTCACTTTCGAACACTAACTAGCCTCGAGAGGGCCTAATAGTATAAAATAAAATCATCATCATCATCAACAACAACAACTTTCGAAGGTCAACATTTTCCCGGCCACATTAAGGGGAGGTATTTAGTTTGTTCCCTACGTTTTCATCAAGCTTAAAATTACCCCCCCCCCCCCCCAGGACCCCCTTTCAAGATAAATTTGTACATTTTTCGGTAGAAAAATGTCCCGGCCGGAGGCCGGTTGCTCTTAAATTACAGGCTCGCTATCGCTCGCCAGGAAAAAATCGACATCTAAATGGGACGAAAGGTCTTAAAAGTGACATAAATGGGGTGAAACTTCTTAAAATCGACAAACTAATGGGGCGAACGTCTTAAAATTTCAAAAGCAATGGGGCTAAACATGAGGGAGAAAGGGGCAAAGAAAAAAAATCCCTCAAGTGGAAATCTCCCCTTAACCCGATACAGTATACCAGGAACCTCCTTCGTTATCACATTCTGGCACCTATTAGACGATTTTATTCAACTTAGGAAGGACCTCTAGCCATAATAAGGCTTCCAACTATCTCGTCCAACCCTTTTGACTAACCCAGATGCTTCCCAAGCTGCGTCATATCGTTTAAATATAGCCAGATGATAAGATAACACACGTCGCTGGTATTCAAAGGGTTAAGGGGAGGTCTTTAGTTTGGTCCCTAGATATCCATCAAGCTTAAGATTACACCCCCTTGAGCCACTTTCAAGATAAATTTGTACATTTTTCGGTAGAAAACTGTCCCAGCTAAAAGCCGGTTCCTCTTAAATAACAGGCTCGCTATCGCTCGCCAGGATAAAATCGACACCTAAATGGCACGAAAGGTCTTAAAATTGACAGAAATGGGTCGAAATTTCTTATAATCGTCAAAATAATGGCGCGAACGTCTTAACATTAGAAAAGCAATGGGGCTAAACAGGAGGGGCAAAGGAGTCAAGAAAAAAATCCCCTCAAATGGAAATCTCCCCTTAAACCCATATATACCGATCTCCGCTTATCACCTCCCAGTAATTGACCACTTGCGAGTTTCGTTCTATAAGGAAGTTGGAGCCGTAGACATCGATATTTAGCAGAATTGTATATGCTATTGTATTTGTATTGTATTGTATTGTATCTATCTATGCTCAGGCCCAATCCCCACTTTTCGTAATTTTATTTTTATTTTCTATTTTACTCTATTGTATTTTTTTTTTTTTTTTTTATTTTCTTGGGGGTGGCCGACTCAAGACAGAGCAAGAACAGGGAAAACACAAAACACAAGACAGAACAACGAACAAACACAGACAAAACACAAAACACAAGACAGAACAACGAACAAACACAGACAAAACACAAAACACAAGACAGAACAACGAACAAACACAGACAAAACACAAGACAGAACAACGAACAAACACAGACAAAACACAAAACACAAGACAGAACAACGAACAAACACAGACAAAACACAAAACACAAGACGGAACAACGAACAAACACAGACAAAACACAAAATTCACACACATCCAGGTCACCCAGGAGAATACCCAGAGACCAGGGTCACCAAGGTCGCTCCAGCACTCCCCCGGCCACCAGAATTACCAGCTAAAATACGGTTGTACTACATGAAACCCAATTCAACATGCTCGTTATGCATTAGAAACCCATATTATTACTGCATTTCTCTTTGCTATCGATGTTTACGGCTCCAACTTCCTTACAGCCTGAAACTCGCAAGTGGTCAATTAGTCTGCTTACATCCTCGTCCATGCATAACATTTTCCCTACAGCAAACTTGACATTTCACTAAATTGTTATTAATACTTTCAACATACCATGACGCATTCATTCTTCGTATTCTAGCCACTATATGTACAGTCGCGCTAATAAGTCATGTCTCGGCACCAAGTATGTTTTGATCAATAATTGGTATCAGCAATATTTACACGTGATTTCTTCTTTTTGAGTGAGATATACCAACATGTTCCTACACTTACCCACCCTATTCAACATCTGACAGACATTAATACAGCACAGAGCAAGCCAAACGTAATGACAGCTGGGACATGACTTATTAGCGCGATCGTACAGTCGAGCTAATAAGTCATGTCCCAGCTGTCATTACGTTTGGCTTGCTCTGTGCTGTATTAATGTCTGTCAGATGTTGAATAGGGTGGGTATGTGTGGGAACATGTTTGTATATTCTGTCAGATGTTGAATAGGGTGGGTAAGTGTAGGAACATGTTTGTATATTTCACTCGATATGAAGAAATGAAGCTTAGATATTGCTGATACCAATTAATTGATCAAAACATACTTGGTGCCGGTACATCACTTATTAGCCCGACTGTACAAGCATATATATTTAACTAAACCTGCAATAAAAAAACTGGTCTTTGAGAGAAGGGATATTCTATAGGACACCAGAATTCAGTATATATTTGATTTTGGCCCTGTCGCTCTTTCAACTATGGGGGAGGCACTCGCTATATGCAGTTCTGCCTTTTGCCTCCCTCAATCACATAGAAGAAGAAAAAAAATCCGAAAATACCCGGCTGAAATAATGGCTACCGATTGTTCCTAACCTTTTACCTATTGTATCTCATTTCTCCGAATACAAGAGAAATCGGCCGAATATTACGTCGGATTATAATTATTAGAACTCGGTTGAAAACAAACTCAGCCTCGAGGAAACCCGAACCTAATCTAATCTAACCTAGTCGAACCTAATATAACATTTAACCCTCTCCGACATATGACGCGATTTTGAGCCTATTGGGGATACTTTAAAGCCTTTGTTACCATCAGGGGTATTTAGAAACCTTTAGTTTAGTTACTTCAACCTCTGCAGTTGTCTTTGAGTTAGCTGTGGGCAGAAAACTAATTTTGGAGAGGTAATTATAAGAGTGAGATAACTCTATTTCTTATTGCTAATCTGGCAGCCTCTGCGTCATAAATGCGTGTAAGGGTTAAGCTAGCGTTTCCTAGCCTGTCCTAGAGTAAATTAACCCCCTCCTCACCACTGCCTACTTCTCTTCCCAGCATACACCGACTAGTCCTATAGACCCGAATTGTCCTGAGGTCGTCTTTCCGATAACGTATCTCAATGAAAACCTCTTCACCGACTCTACTAAGTCCTCTCCTGACGTTTATACCCCCGTTGCGTCTCCATAGCTACTTTCTAGGCCATCGTTTAGCCTTAGTATTAGCCTGACAAATTCTGCTGACGTGGCGAGAGATAATGTAGGTTTTATCGATAATTGGGTCCCTTTTTATGGTCATGCTTATGGGCCGGTTTTCTGGACCACTGGCTTTCTCCCTCATGTTTAGCCCCATTAGTGTTTAGATGTTAATATGTTTGCCCCATTAGTTAGTCGATTTTAAGACCTTTCGCCCCATTTCTTCGTCAATATTTAGACCTTTCGTGCTATTTAGGTGTCGATTTTCCCCCTGGCGAACGATATTGAGCCTGTAATGTTGGAAGAACCGGCCTTCGGCCGGGACATTTTTCTACCAAAAAATGTACAAATTAATCTAGAAGGGGGATTTAATGGATTTTTGTTTTAAATTTGATGGAGGTCTAGGGAGGAAACTAGAAAAATAACGAATACATGTAAAAATTGCCCAAAAAGTGAACCATCTCCCCTTAAAACGGTGTATAGATAGGAGATGAAGCAAACCAATTATACCCTGTTTCATTTCAACTGGCGGTAAATTGCAAAGTTCCCATCAAAATTTATCGGTTATATATATATATATATATATATATACTGTATATATACAGTATATGGGAAAACGTTGGTAAACTTTCATCGCGCGGTGCCCGAGTGGGCTAAAGCATGGGATATCATTCTGGTTGACTGTGGTTCGAATCCTAGCTGAAGCATAATGTATTCATGCAACTCATGTATATATGTGAGACATTCCACACACACACACACACACACACACATACACGTGAGCTACTAAATGGGTTTATATTCCCAGCGGGGCTCGAACCACCGACAATCAGGATAATTGCCCATGTGTTAACCAGCTCTACTACCACAGCATGATAAAGAACATTCGTCTTGACTGTTGGGGGCTTGAGACCCACTGAGAATATATATATATATATATATATATATATATATATATATATATATATATATATATATATATATATATACATCCTGAATAAAACTTCAGACTTATTAAATTACCAACTATTCCTTGCAAACGTAATGAAGCCATACAACACTTGTCTGTTGATCTAACTACCATCTCCAATTGGGGGAGAGAAAACCTTGTTACCTTTAATGCTTCCAAAACCCAATTTCTCCATCTATCTACCCGCCGTGAACTCCCAGCGGACTATCCCTTATTCTTCAACAATACAAAAATCAACCCTTCATCTTCTCTCAGTATTCTCGGTGTCTCTTTTTCTTCTGCTCTCTCTTGGAAGGACCATATTACCAGTCTTGCTAAGGCAGCCTCCCAGAAGCTGGGTGTGCTCAACCGCCTCAAGGGGTTCTTTACCCCTGTTCAGCTTCTTGCTCTGTACAGGGGCACAGTGCGTCCTTGTATTGAGTATTGTTCACATGTGTGGGGAGGATCCTCTCGCACAGCACTTCTAGACAAAGTAGAAAGGAAAGCCTTTCGTATCATTACTACCGTCCACTCACCAACTCTCTGCAATATCTCTCTCTGTTCGCCGCAATGTTGCATCTCTCTCGCTATTCTATCGCTACTACAATAATCAGTGCTCCTCTGAACTCTCTCAGTGCATACCACCCCCTCTACGTAGGGTACGTAGTACTCGTCTTGCAACACAATCTCACCCCTACTCTGTACAACTCTCCAACTCAATTGTGAAACGTTACTCCCAATCACTCTTCTATTAAACAGCTGAGTTCTGGAACTCTCTCCCTTAATCCATCTTTCCCTCATCCTATGACTTAAATTGTTTCAAACTAAGTGTGTCCAGACATTTTGGCTCGAACGTTCCTTGATTTTGGCCCTGTCACTCTTTTAATTCTGGGGGAGGCACTCGTCACAGACAGTTTTGCCTTTTGTCTCACTCATCCACATAGGAAAAAAAAAAAAAAAAAAAAAACTACCTCTGTTCATTCCTCCGCTATCTACAACCTGTCTAGTGTTGAGAGTCCGTGCACCATGAAGGTAGCATGTCGTACGGTATCGGGACAGTAGCCGTAGTAGTCGTAGTTATCGTCGTGTTCACTGCTCAGTTTTGTAGCTTTCTTATCAGCTGACCGTTCCAGCCAGCCCCTACCACGCTAACCCCTTTAGTTATCGACCCTTTAACCCTTTCACGCATTTATGACGCAGAGGTTGCCAGATTAGCAATAAGAAATAGTTCTCTCACTCTTATAATTACCTCTCCAAAATTAGTTTTCTGCCCACAGCTAACTCAAAGACAACTGCAGAGGTTGAAGTAACTAAACTAAAGGTTTCTAAATACCCCTGATGGTAACAAAGGCTTTAAAGTATCCCCAATAGGCTCAAAATAACGTCATATGTCGGAGAGGGTTAATGTACACTTCTTTGTTCTATGTTTATGAAGGAAACAAAAGGCATGTTTCCTGTAACGAGTGTGTCCCCCAAAGGCAAAAGAGTATACAGACCCAAATTCAAGGGAAGTTGGAGTCAAAATGTCTGGACACACGAAGTGACACAGAGGGTGTCACAAAATGGGTGTGCCACATTTCGATATTAAGTTAAGGGGAGGTTTTTAGTTTGGTCCCTAGATATCCTTCAAGCTTAAGATTACACCCCCTTGAGCCCCTTTCAAGATAAATTTGTACATTTTTCGGTAGAAAAATGTCCCGGCTGAAAGCTGGTTCCTCTTAAATAACAGGCTCGCTATCGCTCGCCAGGATAAAATCGACACCTAAATGGCACGAAAGGTCTTAAAATTGACAGAAGTGGGTCGAAAGTTCTTAAAATCGTCAAAATAATGGGGCAAACGTCTTAGAATTAGAAAAGCAATGGGGCTAAACATGAGGGAGAAAGGAGTCCAGAAAAAAAATCCCTCGTGGACATCTATCTCCCCTTAAACATATTATTTTAAGCTTGAAATATTCCATATGAAAAAATCCCAAATCTCAATGTATTTCCCCATAAGGCACCCCCCTCCCCCCCCCCCCCCCCCCCTGCACTAAAGGCCTATCCCACCCTTTCATCTAAATGTGTTATGTTATTATTCATTATATTAAAGATATTATAATTATGTATATTACACCATTATTACACACAATCTGTCTTGATAGCGTAATGCATAGTGCATTTTATTTCGATGTGAGTATCCTAGGTTCGAGTCCTCGGAGTGCCACATGTATTTGTTGATTTCATTAATTGAGTTTAGAGGTGAAGTTGGTTGGTGGGAAAAAAACATAATAATTATATTGAACTTCATGGCAACTTTCTGACATGGAGGAGTCGAGATCTAGAATTGTTTTATTGAACATTTTGAGCTTGTCTCAACCTCGGGACTGTAGGCTGTTCAGTAGCCATAGCATAATGGCTAGTACGCGGAATTTCGGTGTGAGTATCCTAGGTTCGAATCCATAGAGTACCACATGTATTCATTAGTTTAATTGATTTCATTAATTAGGCTTATTTGTAAGTTAATTGGTGGGTTGGTGATAATACTGTATGAACACTTACGAGGCCCCGAGATTATCGATTGAAGCTTCGAGATGTTGGGTGCTTCATATGTGTCGCACTAGATGGTCACAGTGGAGTTTCCAGGTGTAATTGGTTACTTCTATTCTGCCACACCAGATGACAACACCTTATTTATACACGTCACTTGATACGGAGAGAGCAGCTATACGGTCGTTCACAGCATCTTCGAATATGGTCTAATATGGTCGAATTCGTGACGATATAACAACACTGAACTTATTGGTCAAACCTGATTACATCCGACAGGTGACTGTAGGATTTACTGTACAGTCGCGCTAATAAGTGATGTCTCGGCACCAAGTATGTTTTGATCAATAATTGTTATCAGCAATATCTAAGCTTCATTTCTTCATATCGAGTGAAATATACAAACACGTTCCTACACTTACCCACCCTATCCAACATCTGACAGACATTAATACAGCACAGCGCCAGCCAAACGTAATGACAGCTGGGGAATGACTTATTAGCGCGACTGTACATAGTTAGTCAACATGCAGTATTTTTCATTAACATATTTTTTTCTGCAGATTTTGAAAATAAGATGTGCGCGCAAAGAAACGAGCTAATAATGTGTGTTGATTTACTCTCCTTAACCCATTCAGTACCAGGGACGTCCTTGTTATCATATTCTGATCAAATATTACACAATTTTCTTCAGCTTAGGAAGGACCTTCAGCAATAATAGTACCACAGATCCCTCCTAAGCTGTATAATATCCTCTTAAGGGGAGATTTCCACTTGAGGGATTTTTTTTTCGAACTTCCTTCTACCTCATGTTTAGCCCCATTGCTTTTGAGATTTAAAGACGTTCGCCCCATTAGTTTGACGATGTTAAGAACTTTCGCCCCATTTATGTCACTTTTAATACCTTTCGTGCCATTTAGGTGTGGATTTTTTCCTGGCGAGCGATAGCGAGCCTGTAATTTAAGAGGAACCGGCCTTTGGCCGGGACATTTTTCTATCGAAAAATGTACAAATTTATCTTGAAAGAGGATCAAAGGGAGTGTAATTTCAAGCTTGATGGAAGTCTAAGAAACGCACTAAAAACCTGCCCTTAACATAGCAAGAATATATTAATTATAAGAATTATATTATATTACATTATATTAATTATATTAATTATATATGACCCCTAACAGAAGGGGTTAATATTCAACATTTGATCATGGTCTTCAATTTACAGTAGGACAACGTGACAGGCGAAGCAACAGAACCAAACCCAAGCGGACAGGCCGGACACAGAGACGGGACCAGTGCTGCCAATTTAGCTACTTATTCCGCGCTAGATCTAGAGGTATTTATTTGCAGTGCTGCCAATTTAGCTACTTATTCCGCTAGATCGCATTTATTTGCAGTGCTGCCAATTTAGCTACTTATTCCGCTAGATCTAGAGGTATTTATTTGCAGTGTTGCCAATTTAGCTACTTATTCCGCTAGATCTATAGGTATTTATTTGCAGTGCTGCCAATTTAGCTACTTATTCCGCTAGATCTAGAGGTTTTTATTTGCAGTGTTGCCAATTTAGCTACTTATTCCGCTAGATCTAGAGGTATTTATTTGCAGTGCTGCCAATTTAGCTACCTATTCCGCTAGATCTAGAGGTATTTATTTGCAGTGCTGCCAATTTAGCTACTTATTCCGCTAGATCGCATTTATTTGCAGTGCTGCCAATTTAGCTACTTATTCCGCGCTAGATCTAGAGGTATTTATTTGCAGTGCTGCCAATTTAGCTACTTATTCCGCTAGATCGCATTTATTTGCAGTGCTGCCAATTTAGCTACTTATTCCGCTAGATCTAGAGGTATTTATTTGCAGTGTTGCCAATTTAGCTACTTATTCCGCTAGATCTAGAGGTATTTATTTGCAGTGCTGCCAATTTAGCTACTTATTCCGCTAGATCTAGAGGTATTTATTTGCAGTGTTGCCAATTTAGCTACTTATTCCGCTAGATCTAGAGGTATTTATTTGCAGTGCTGCCAATTTAGCTACCTATTCCGCTAGATCTAGAGGTATTTATTTGCAGTGCTGCCAATTTAGCTACTTATTCCGCTAGATCGCATTTATTTGCAGTGCTGCCAATTTAGCTACTTATTCCGCGCTAGATCTAGAGGTATTTATTTGCAGTGCTGTCAATTTAGCCACTTATTCCGCGCTAGATCTAGAGGTATTTATTTGCAGTGCTGCCAATTTAGCTACTTATTCCGCTAGATCTAGAGGTATTTATTTGCAGTGCTGCCAATTTAGCTACTTATTCCGCTAGATATAGAGGTATTTATTTGCAGTGCTGCCAATTTAGCTACTTATTCCGCTAGATCTAGAGGTATTTATTTGCAGTGCTGCCAATTTAGCTACTTATCCCGTTAGATCTAGAGGTATTTATTTGCAGTGTTGCCAATTTAGCTACTTATTTCGCTAGATCTAGAGGCATTTATTTGCAGTGTTGCCAATTTAGCTACTTATTCCGCTAGATCTAGAGGTATTTATTTGCAGTGTTGCCAATTTAGCTACTTATTCCGCTAGATCTAGAGGTATTTATTTGCAGTGCTGCCAATTTAGCTACTTTCCCGCTAGATCTAGATGTATTTACTTCGATCTAGAGGCAAATTTGAAAATGATTTTACCGATATTCTGTAGTTTGAGCAATTTTAGATAGGAATTGTAGAGAATGTGCCTTTCTTCTAGCTATTATCGGCATATTTACTTCGATCTAGAGGCAAATTTGTACGTCTAGCGACATGATTTTAGCGATATTCTGTAGTTTGAGCTATTTTAGAGAGAAACTGTAGAGATTGTGCCATGATGATGATGATGATGATGATGGCTGGAGTAGAGTAATTGGAGGGAGGAAGAATAAGTTGAGAAGTAGAAAGTAGAAATTCTCGTACTAAACCAAGTTGCTCCATTGTTCTAGGCTCTAGTTCAAATCCCGGGAGGACCATATGCTTTCATTAGTTTATTCAAGTACATTGGGGTTTGTAATTGATGATTAATGTTAAGAAAGGGGTGTTATTATTTTTGGTATTTATTCACTGTCTAACGGACTTTATTAGGTAACCCTGGAATAGACAGAGCAGCCGACGTAACGGACAGTAGGACAGGACAGACATACAGGTAGACAGACGCTCCCTACTACCAGTGACTTCAGAGATCAGATAGGACAATTTATCGCCTTGTCGCTGTTGTGGTGATCGAAACTATATATCTATCTATCTATCTATTGCCTGACGCCGTGATCCGCTAAGGGGTGGGCACGAACGAAACGCCCCCATGCACCTCTGTCCCCAGTCAGTCGACGGCCCTCCTCCCAACCAGCACCGCCTTCATTCATATACGTCTTCACTCCATCCTTCCACCTCTCTCTCGGTTTACCTCTCCCTCTCTGTCCTTCCACCTCGCTCTCGTAAGTCAAGAATAACGTCAGGACTGGAGCCTCTTTTCGAGAACTCCAGTCCCTTGCGAACAGAGAATGGGGACAAAGCAGCAGACAGACAGACAGGACAGTAGGAGAGGACAGAACAGGCAGACAGGCGTTCCTCCCGACCAGTGCCTTTAGAGATCAGATAGGACAATTTATCGCCTTGTAGCATTGGTAGGGACTGGAGTTCTCGCAGAGGCGCTCCAGTCCTGACGGTATTCTTGACTTACAGCGTGCTGGCTTAATAATCCGTGTTTTTTTTTTTTTTTTTTTTTTTAATTGCAATTATGACTTTTTTGGATTGATTTTTTTATTGGAACTAACTTTTCAATAAATAGTATAATATATATATATATATATATATATATATATATATATATATATATATATATATATATATATATATATATAGCCTACAGTAGTTTCGTAGTTGGTGTATAGAAAATATATATTGATCAATTCGTTTCCAGAGATAGCCTATATTTCCATAATCAAATATAGGTGAGGTCCACGACTTAGGAAGGACCTCTAGCAATAATAAGGCTTCAAACTATCTCCAGCCACCCTCTTAACTACCACAGATCCTTCCTAAGCTGCCTACTATCGTCTAAGCATAGCTAGCGCAAAGTAAAACACACGTCGCTCGTACTCAAAGGGTTAACCCTTAAAACATTATTACACATTTTGCTAGTTTATTTTTGTTATCAATAGACGATATTATACAGCTTGGGAAGGATGTATGGGAGTTCAAAGGGTAAAGACGGTCTTAAGGGGAGGTATTTACTTTGTTCCCTAGACCTCCATCAAGCTTAAAATTATATCCCCTTGAGTCCCTTTCAAGATAAATTTGTACATTTTTCGGTAGAAAAATGTCCCGGCTAAAGGCCGGTTCCTATTAAATTACAGGCTCGCTATCGCTCGCCAGGATAAAATCGACACCTGAATGGCACGAAAGGTCTTAATATGGGGTGAAAGTTCTTAAAATCGTTAAACTAATGGGGCGAACGTTTTATAATATCAAAAGCAATGGGGCTAAGCATGAGGGTGAAAGGGGTCAAGAAAAAAATCCCTCAAGTGGAGATCTCCCCTTAAAATCAACCCTCTGACTTCCATGCACCCTTCCTAAGCTGAATAAAATCATCGAATAATAATAGCCAGAACACATAACATAACATACCATACCATAACATACATAACATACCATACCATACCATAACAACATAACATAACATACCATACCATAACATAACATAACATACCATACCA
>CM064527.1:2622345-2647345 GCA_032716605.1 Paralithodes platypus
TTTTAACTTGTAATAATTCTGCTTAATATCGATGTTTACGGCGCCAACTTCCTTATAGACCGAAACTCGCAAGTGACCAATTGGCGCGTGTCGTGATAGCAATTAGACTAGCTGATTAATGATTAGCTTTCATTAGCTTTTATAGATATTTTCTAGTTTCTTCCCTAGACCTCCATCAAGCTGTAAAAAAAAAAAAAAAAAAACATGCCTTAGATAAATTTGTACATTTTTCGGTAGAACATATCCTGGCCGAAGGCCGGTTACAGGCTCACTATCGCTCACCAGGAAAAAATAGACACCTAAATGGCACGACAGGTCTTAATATTGACAAACAAAATGGGGCGTAAAGTCTTAAGATCGCGAAACTAATGGGCCGAACACATTAAAACAAAACAAATGGGGCTAAACACGAGGGAGACAAGGAGCCCGATAACCCCACCATCCCCCTTTAACAGGTACAGTTGGCCACATAAGTTCTGTTCCTCGTTGTGAATTAATGGTTTCTTTGAATTATCGGTTAACCCTTTCTGTACCGGTGTCGTATTTTTGGCTTTTTGTCTGGGCACTGTTAGACGATTTCACTAAGCTTAACAAGGGCCTCTTGCATTTAACAGCTTCGAACTATCTCACTTAACCCTTTTTACTACCACAAACCCTTCTTAAACTACTTAAGGGGAGGTTTTTAGTTTGGTCTCTAGATATCCATCAAGCTTAAGATTACACCCCCTTGAGGCCCTTTCAAGATAAATTTGTACATTTTTGGGTAGAAAAATGTCCCGGCTCAAAGCCGGTTCCTTTTATATTACAGGCTCGCTATCGCTCGCCAGGATAAAATCGACGCCTAAATGGCACGAAAGGTCTTAAAATTGACAGAAATGGGTTGAAAGTTCTTAAAATCGTCAAAATAATGGGGCGAACGTCTTAAAATTAGAAAAGCAATGGGGCTAAACATGAGGGAGAAAGGAGTCAAGAAAAAACTCCCTCAAGTGGAAATCTCCCCTTAACCCCTGCAGAAGAAACTGCACTCTTAATTCAGTCATGCGCATTATATTACCATTTATATGATGATCACAGAGAGAGAGAAACGTAACTAGTACAGTCGGCCTAATAAGTCATGATCACAGAGAGAGAGGAACGTAACTAATGTGCTCAACTGTACAGTCGGCCTAATAAGTCATGTCTCGGCACCAATTATGTTTTGATCAATAATTGGTATCAGCAATATTTACACATGATTTCTTCTTTTTGGGAGTGAGATATACCAACATGTTTCCTACACTTACCCACACTATTCAACATCTGACAGACATTAATACAGCACAGAGCGAGCCAAACATAATGACAGCTGGAACATGACTTATTAGCGCGACCGTACATGATTAGCAGGGTTTATCTTTAGTATGAGTGGATGAGGGAGCAACCCCATAAATTTCCTGTTAATGGTTATCAAAGATTCGAGTTTGATTGGTTGGCTGACATCGTGATAATGAGACGAAGAAATGTCATAATCGTTATGAAGTAATTGTTTCTAAAAAAAAAAAAAAAAAAAAAATTATCAAACATATTTCACATTTTGGTCGATTTTTTTGTTCTCATTTATTTATTATTTTTCTAGTTTCCTCCCTAGCCCTCCATCAAGCTTAAAAAACACCCTCCCAAGACTCTCCTTCAAGATAAATTTGTAATAAAAAAAAAAAAAAAAAAACCCGGCCGAAGGCCGGTTTCTTTTAAATTAGTCTCGCTATAGATCGCCAGGAAAAAAATAGACACCTAAATGACACGAACACTCTTAATATTGACAAAAAATGGGGTGAAAGGTCTTAAAATCGGCAAAGTAATGGTCCGAACGCCACACAATCTCCAAATTAATGGGGCTAAACATGAGGAAGAAAGGGGACCAGAAAAACGCCCCCCCCCCCCCCCCCCCCCTCTTAATGGCTATCCAAGATTCGAGTTTTATTGGTTGGCGGACATCGTGATAATGAGACCAAGAAATGTCACTAATTCTTGTTTGCCGAGACATCATCTTCATTAAGCATTTTTTTTTCAATGCTTTTTTTTTTTTTTTTTTAATCCAACATCCTAATTATTCGCTTTTTCTGGACCTCCTTCTCCCTCATGTTTAGCATATAAGTTTTGAGATTTTAAGACGTTCGTTCCATTCGTTTGTCGATTCGCCCCATTTTTGTTTAATATTAAGACCTTTCATGTAATTTAGGTGTCTATTTTTTTCCTGGCCAGCGATAGCGAGCCTGTAATTTTAGACGGAACCGGCCTTTGGCCGGGAAATGTTTCTACCGAAAAAATTACAAATTTATCTTTAGAGGGGGTCTAGGGGGTGCTATTGTATGCTTGATGGAGGTGCAGCGAGGAAACTCGAAAATAAATCGATTAATATAGACATAGACCAAACAGCAAGTACTGCCCCCTTAAACAAATATTCGTTAATTGGCGCTGCCTATAATAGGGTTTCTCCTTTTTAAGGGGACAGTAGTTATTTTTGGGGGTCGATTTATTAATATATTCGTGTACTTTTAGTTTCCTCGCTAGATCTTCATCAAGCTTATAAAAACACTCCCTAGACCCCCTTCAAGATAAATTTGTACATTTTTCGATAGAAAAATATCCTAGCCGAAGGCAGTTCCTCTTAAAATTACAGGCTCGCTATCGTTCGCCAGGAAAAACTAGACACCTAAAGGTTGTAATATTGATATAGAAATGGGACGAAAGGTTTTAAAATCCACAAACTAATGAAGAGAATGTATTACCATCTGAAAACTAATGGGGCTAAACACGAGGAAGAAGAGGGACCAGACCAACGGGCCCCTCTCCCCTTAATGACTGCCAGCCAACGATGTCATAAAGTCACTCCTAATGATTATCAACGAATCCAGTTCGATTTCTTGGCGCACAGCATCATGATAAAACGAAGGAATGTCAGTGCCTGGTAAAAAGACGTGTGTGTGTGTGTGTTGATTTTGATTTATTAATATTTTTGTTATGTATTTATTTATTTATTATTTTTATTATTATTATTTTTATTATTATTATTATTATTTTTATTATTATTATTTTTATTATTATTATTATTATTATTATTATTAATATTTTTATTATTATTATTATTATTATTATTATTATTTATTTATTTATTTTTGAGGCGGGTGGGGGGGGGGGGGGTTGAATGAAGCATTATGAGTTAGTTAAGATAGGACTTCAGAGGCTATCAACCCTTCTGGATTATTAAGCCAGCACACTGTAAGTCAAGAATAGCGTCAGGACCGGATCGAGCCCTTTTTCGGGAACTCCAGCCCCTTGTGAAGCATAAATGACAAAAAGTAAAGTTTCTGGTCCCCCTTCCCCCTCATGTTTAGCCCCATTTTAGTTTTCAAATTTTAAGATGTTTCCTCCATTATAGTTTGTCGATTTTAAGATCTTTCGCCCCATTTCTTTGTCAATATTTAGACCTTTCGTGTTATTTAATGTTGATTTTTTTTTTTTTTTTGGGCGAACGATAGTGAGCCTGTAATTTTGGAAGAATCGGCCTACGGCCGGGAAATTTTTCTACCGAGAAATGTACAAATATATATACAGTATATATATATATATATATATGCCGGTATATATATATATATATATAATTATATGCAATAAAGTCACAGCAACACGTGAACCAACAGATGCAGGAAAATCCACAAGGAAAGAAGAAAAACACTTCTTTCTTTGTGGATGTTCCTGCATATATACTGTATATATACAGGGTATTTTAAAACAACACTGCCAGACCTCATCTGCTAATTAGTAAATACAATAACGAAGAAGATTATCTAAGGACAAAATGCACAATAATATACCATTAATGATTTAAACCGCATAGAGTAAAATAATTAGGGACACCCAGGTATGAGCTATAATCCGAACACGGGCTAGTGTCCCCCCTCCCCCCCAAATAGCCTACCTCTTGCCTCCCATCCCAGTTCGAGTTTGTCTTCGAAGCTTTGGAGTCATAACGAATCTTCTCATGTGTTTAATCATCTGCTCGGCCATGGTGCTATCTTCTTCTGTCATAGTGATTTTATTTACCTTATAATATCACATAAATATGGATTGTCGTTATTTAGGTGTGTCTCTGCCTTTGTTATTTTATACTCGTTAAGTCCAAGTGACGTAAATTGTTTGTTTTGGGTACCATTAGATGATTTTAAATATTCCTTAGTGAACACCGTATACTTGTATGTCTACAGCTACGTAAAATCGTCAAACTTCAACCATAAAACTGATAGACATATTTCGTTAGTACTCTGTGATAATAGTAACGTAATGAGGTATTTGTATTGAAACAGTAAATTGCGCAGGATTTTTTTTTTCCCATTCAAACAGTTTCACGAACGATCAAATTACCTATAGCAGTGTTCGGATACCTGACCCAGACTTGAGATTCATTATTTTACCTCTTGGTCATCGTTACAAATGGTGCATATCTTTTTTACGCTACTTGGATTATAATACTTAGCAGTTTTCTTCTAATTGCAAAATATCATTACCAATTTTATGTTACTTTGATTTTGTAATTATTCATATGTCATTAGGTCATTAGATATCTCCTCTTTACCTTTTTTTACTTGGTAATCATTCATATTATGTATCATATGTTTTGTGCTGAGCTCAGAACCCTGTTTTGCTACATTTCTAAATAACCATTTATCTCCGTTACAATATATTTTTGGTAAAAATAGAATAGAAACATGTGTATTATATATTTATATCAATGTGGTCGTCATACTCTGGCAGTGTTGTTTTAAAACACCCTGTATATAATTATATATATATATATATATATATATATATATATATATATATATATATATATATATATATATATATATATATAAATATATAATCAGATAGAGACGTGTATTCTACTAAGCACACTTGTGTTTCAGAATTGCTTACCCAACAGATCAAGCGATTATTAAATATGCAATCATCTCTGACGAACATGAATTCTGAAAATTATTGCATCATATACAGTATATCATTAACGGGGGTCACCGGCTGTTTTTCTCTTTATCTCCTTTTCTCTCTTTCTCTGGCTTGTATCCATTCGGCCCCATTCAGCCAACTGTTTTAAAACGTTTATCCCCATCCAGGTGTCGATTTCTTCCTGGCGAGCGATAGCGAGCCAGCACTGTGTGGAGAAATCCGGCTTCGCCGGAGAAATTTTTCTATCAAAAAATGTACACATTTAGCTTGCTGTAAAAACAAATATATATATATGCTGGCCCGCTACCGCTCGCCAGGAAAATATTGACACCTGGATGGGGGTAAACGTCTTAAAACAGTAGGATGAATGGGGCCGAATGGATACAAGCCAAAGAAGGAGAGAATAAAAGCAGGTAACCCCTCCTTAAAACACTAATATATTCTATACACATCAAAGGTCTATTTTCTTGTTCACCCAATTCCGTATTACTTATGTAATGCAGGCTCGCTATCGCTCGCCAGGAAATAATCGACACCTAAATGGCACGAAAGGTCTTAAAATTGACAACGAAATGGGGCGAAAGGTGTTAAAATCGCCAAACTAATGGGCCGAACGTCTTATAATCTCAAAACTAGTGGGCTAAACATTAGGGAGAAGGGGGTCCAGAAAAACGGTCTGCCTCCCCTTAACCCTTTCACGCAAATATGACGCAGAGGTTGCCAGATTAGCAATAAGAAATAGAGTTCTCTCACTCTTATAATTACCTCTCCAAAATTAGTGTTCTGCCCACAGCTAACTCAAAGACAACTGCAGAGGTTGAAGTAACTAAACTAAAGGTTTCTAAATACCCCTGATGGTAACAAAGGCTTTAAAGTATCCCCAATAGGCTCAACACAGCTAACTCAAAGACAACTGCAGAGGTTGAAGTAACTAAACTAAAGGTTTCTAAATACCCCTGATGGTAACAAAGGCTTTAAAGTATCCCCAATAGGCTCAACACAGCTAACTCAAAGACAACTGCAGAGGTTGAAGTAACTAAACTAAAGGTTTCTAAATACCCCTGATGGTAAACAAAGGCTTTAAAGTATCCCCAATAGGCTCAAAATCGCGTCATATGTCGGAGAGGGTTAGGTACCAGAGTTGTCCTATTTAACCTATTCTGGCCACCATTAGACGATTTTATTCAGCTGTATGTACGTACGGTCGAGGTTAAAAAGTGGTGTCAGATATTTCACAAAGTTTCGGACACTGACTAATACTCTGAGGGATAAGCACTTTTCCCAGTAACTATAAAGATACCAATAACACTTGTTGAGCGAAAACCACTGGAATCTACGACAACACTTAATACTCCCAATTGTATATTGTTCCACTAGTTCGTACATGAAAATCCTTGATGAACACATAATATGGAGCTAATGATATGCGTAAGAATTTTGATCCGCGAATTAACCCTCTCAAGCTCCAATACGCGTTTCTGTTCCCTTTTCTAGCTACTATTCGACGATTTCATTCAGATTAGTAACGGTAATTATGGAAGTCAAAGGAAGTTGATTGAGATAGTATTTACCCTTCTAATACCCACAAATCCTTCTTAAGCTTCATAAAATCGTCTAATGATAGCCAAAAATAAACTGCTAAAACGCATCAGAGCTTCAAGGGGTTAAAATCCTGATAGGTAGTTTAGCTTGATGATGGATTTGGTTAGACAATTTGCTTAGATAATGCCAAGCTAGAAAAGTGGTTGACATTGTTAGTATTTTAATTAGCAACGTAATTCCAATCCTCTACCCCTATGATCATGTTCGTCTTGATGACACATATTTTATACATGTTTAGCTTTATATCGTATTAAGGGGAGATTTCCACTTGAGGGAGTTTTTCCTTGACTCCTTTCTCCCTCATGTTTAATCTTCTGGTTACTTATATAGCGCCTGTCTCTCCTCCTTCGAGGATTCGCAAGCGCTTGGCTTTCTTTAGTCTACCAGAGACCATTACCCATCCCCCTTCCTCATGAGGAGATGGTAACCGCCGGCTGTATCCCAGAAAACACTTTTCAATCTGAGCGGGGATTGAACGCGAGACCTTCAAGGTGGGAATCAGGCACGCTATCAACTGAGCCAGCCGGACGGCTGTTTAGCCCCATTGCTTTTCTAATTTTAAGACGTTCGCCCCATTAGTTTGATGATTTTAAGAACTTTCAACCCATTTCTGTCAATTTTAGGACCTTTCGTGCAATTTAGGTGTCGATTTTATCCTGGCGAGCGATAGCGAGCCTGTAATTTAAGAGGTACCGGCTTTCAGCCGGGATATTTTTCTACCGAAAAATTTACAAATTTATCTTGAAAGGGGCTCAAGGGGGTGTAATTTTAAGCTTGAAGGATATCTAGGGACCAAACTAAAAACCTCCCCTTAATATAAGTCAAGTCCTTGTACATAAATAATTAATATCAACTTTAATGATATGGTATGCACGGCCATTTATCTACGTGATATCATCTTAACGGGGGGGATGGTTCATTTTTTGGTCGATTTTTTAAATGTATCTCGTATTTTTTTGAGTTTCCTCCTTAGACCTCCATCAAACTTAAAATAACAACCCCAGGATCCCCCTTCAAGATATATTTGTACATTTTTCGGTAGAAAACGAATTACAGGCTCGCTATCGCTCGCAAGGAAAAAATGGACACCTAAATGGCACGAAGGGTCTGCATATAGACAAAAAATGGGTCAAAAGGTCTTAAAATCACCAAACTAATTGGCCAAAAGTTTTAAAATCGTCAAACTAATACAGCTAAACACGAGGGAGAAGAGGGTCCAGAAAAACTAACCATCTCTCCTTAATTCATGGTTTTGGCTTCACAGGAAGATTCGCAATTAACTAACTTTGCCTGATAAGACAATTATGATCTGTTATGATGTACACTCGGTAAACAAGGTACATAGCTGTATACTATATATATATATATACTATATATGTGTCTTTATCTTACCGTTTATATTGCAATTCAACATGCAACTATACTCGGTTTCATTGCATCTGACGGTAAATTGAATCCCTTAGCAACTGATTGTTCGATAACTAGCGGAGAAATACTAAACTACCGTGTCTATGTATCTTGCGAATGCCAAGTTTCAATAATTAACACCACATTTCACTACAGAATCTTCAAAAAAAAAAAAATTGAAATGTTGATGGGAACTTTGCAATATACCGCCAGCTGAAATTAAGGGGAGATCTCCACGTGAGGGATTTTTTTCTTGACCCCTTTCTCCCTCATGTTTAGCCCCATTGCTTTTTTGAATTGAATTGAATAGAAATCTTTTTATTTAGCCTTTAGTATACAATACAATTTTGCTTACAAATGATTTGTTAAAAACAAAAATATATAATAATAATACAAAAAAAATAAGGCTGAGCCTTTTGAGAGATGTCTCTCTTAAAGGCACCTGGCTATAACTCGATCTATCAAAATACAATTGTATATAATACACTTAGTCACAGCTATGTGCCCCGGGAACTACGTGTTGTAAAGATTTCTTCTAAATTCGAAAAGGGATGTATGTAGGCAAAATATAATAACATAAAACAAATTAAATTAATGGTGATTAACCCTGAGGTCACACTCACTTCCCAGAGCTCACAGCTGATTGTTCATTATCACAATTACCCATGTAATACCATTTACAAAAATTGAATATATATAACATACATTGTACAACTATTGACTTGATGTTCAAAGGCCATACTCGCAATTATACCCACAATTCGACACAAAGACACATACGCTTCCCTAACAGTATATGCCTAATTAGTAAAGGACATAAACTTTGTTGTGCATGGAATACACACTTTTGAGATTTTTAAGACGTTCGCCCCATTAGTTTAGCGATTTTAAGAACTTTCACCCCATATTAAGACCTTTCGTGCAATTCAGGTGTCGATTTTATCCTGGCGAGCGATAGCGAGCCTGCAATTTAAGAGGAATCGGCCTTCGGCCGGGACATTTTTCTACCGAAAAATGTACAAATTTATCTTGAAAAGGGGTCAAGGGGGTGTAATTTCAAGCTTGATGGAAGTCTAGGAAACACACTAAAAACCTCCCCTTAAACTGCCTATACTCCCAATGCCTGGCTTTTATAGTTGATCATCAGTAGTCCAGTGCAATAGATAAGTGTTTGTTGCAGAGGAAATGGCATCCGTAATATGTTAAGGGGGGGGGGGGGCACATTTATTGGCTCAATTATGTATTTATTGTTTGTATTAATATTTAGTTTCCTCCGTATAGGTTTCATAGGTAGGTCATTTGAACACAAATCAAAATATATTATCCTCACCCTTTACAATTCATTAGTCCGCCCACTTTTGGAAGACTGCATTCAGTTCTGGTGCCCTTACTATAAAACAATATATGGACAAATTGGAACGAGTCCAACGTAGAGCTACTCAGATGATGCCCTGTAATCGGAACAAACCATACGAGGAACGTCTTAAAGAACTACATTTATATCCATTAACCAAGCTCAGATTGAGAGGTGACCTTATTCAAGTTTTCAAGATCATTAAAGACATCGACAACATGAACTGTAGTACATATTTTACGATTGACCGATCAAACTACACGCGGGGAAATGGCTGCAAAATAATTGGTAAATAATAAAACTCTAACGAATCCAAGAATGTCTTCTTCAATCGAGTCGTCAACTTGTGGAATGGGCTTCCCCAAGATGTCATAGATGTCAAAGTTCGTCTAGACAAGCACCTTGCCCTGAACCCAAGGTTGACTGCATTTGTAATTTAATAAATAGTTTCAACCTAATAGATCTTAATATAATTTCCCCTGCCATGGACTAAGCTCCAGGGCAGCACTTCCCAGCTTTCCCACATTCTCTCATAAATACTGTTGCAACATTTGGAACAGCAGTGTTTTGGAGGGCAAGTAACCTCGAGGAGTCGCATGACCTGTTGTTGATTGTTTTCCTCTGTACTCCCTTTGTACTCACTTATCAGTCTTTCCATCATCCTACGACTTAAATTGCTTCAAACTCAGTGTGTCTAGGCATTTTGGATCGAACGTCCCTTTCTTTTGGTCCTGTCACGCTTTCGAGAGTTCTGCCTTTTGTCTCCCTCACTCACATAGAAAAATATAATACATAAAATCATTGAGTGTATACAAAGTCATGTGTACAGTGTAGACTTGTACTTTGACCATTACTCCTACTACTACTACCCTTCCTATAAGTCTCGCACTAGCTGGCTCACCTCGTTAAGGGGAGGTATTTAGTCTGTTCCCTAGACCTCCATCAAGCTTAAAATTACACCCCCTTGAGTCCCTTTCAAGATAAATTTGTACATTTTTCGGTAGAAAAATTTCCCGGCCGAAGGCCGGTTCCTCTTAAATTACAGGCTCGCTATCGCTCGCCAGGATAAAATCGACACCTGAATTGCACGAAAAGTCTTAATATGGGGTGAAAGTTCTTAAAATCGCTAAACTAATGGGGCAAACGTTTTATAATATCAAAAGCAATGGGGCTAAACATGAGGGAGAAAGGGGTCAAGAAAAAAATCCCTCAAGTGGAGAGCTCACCTCGTTAACTCCCTCCTGGTGATAGTATCATGGTTAGGGTGGACAAGTTTAACTCGGTCCATCCCTCTTGGACACCACCAGTATTCTTCAGTGACTAAGCCACCGCAATAATTAACCCCTTCAGGACGGGTGACATCCATTTCATTATATTCTGGCAACTATTAAGGGGAGATGGGCTTATGTATTTGCTTAGTGTTTGAATTTTAAAAAAGAAAATAGTTACTAGATAAATTATGAGTGTTAAAAAAGAGAAGTGAACGTATATCGATCCATGAATCCTAACCAAATTACTAGAATGACAACAAATTAAGGGGAGGTTTTTAGTTTCGTCCCTAGACCTCCATCAAGCTTAAAATAACACCCCCTAGACCTCCTTTCAAGATAAATTTGTACATTTTTCGGTAGAAACATTTCCCGGCCAAAGGCCGGTTCCTCTTAAATTACAGGCTCGCTATCGCTTGCCAGGAAAAAATTAACACCAAAATCTTAAAAATTGACAGAAACGGGGCGAAACTTCTTAAAAGAGGAAGTAAGAAGGAGGTGTGGTGTGGAGGTAGATGTGCTGGAAAGTGTGAAAAGGAACAACTTGAGATGGTTCGGCCATATGGAACGTATGGAAAGCGAGAGAATGACTAAGAGGGTGTACGAGAGCGAGGTGGAGGGACAGAGAGGGAGAGGTAGACCGAATGAGAGGTGGAAGGATGGAGTGAGGAAGTACATGAATGAAGGCGGTGCTGGTTGGGGGGAGGGGCGTCGACTGACTGGGGACAGAGGTGCATGGGGGCGGTTCGTTCATGGCCACCCCTTCGGGGATCACGGCGTCAGGCAATAGATAGATAGATAGATGCAGCATTGCGGCGAAGAGAGAGAGATTGCAGAGAGTTGGTGAGTGGACGGAAGTGCGGTGTGTATAGCATAGTATAATATATGTTTTTATTAATTTCACTCCACACAGCAAACATCTCCCAACGAAATTATGGAAAGCATGTGATCCACCCGGGATTCGAACCTGGGTTACCACATACAGATTTTATACACTCTAACCCTTACACCTTCGGTGACAGTAACGCCAGGTCGCGTGTGTGTGTCCAGCGGGAGCTGAGAAACAACAACAGATATTATGTTTTTTGTCCGTCCGCCCTTCGAGCCCGCGTGAGATAAGATGGCGGGCGTTCCATAAATCCATTAATAAGAGCGAGAGATATACGGGGGACACGGTCGCTTTGTCTCGCTCCATGGTTAGGTTCACCTCTGGGGGTCTGGGGGGCTTGGGTGGGTAGGAGGGAAGATATCAAGGAGGTGGGTATGGAGAGTACGGGAGCTGGGGTAGGGGAGTGCTAGGATCAGGGTGGCTGGGGTAGTGGTGGGGGTGATGGATAGGGACGGTGGTGATGTAGGGTATTGGGTGGGGGGGGGGGGGGGGGGGGTAGTGGTGGTGGTGTTACAAGGGTTGAGTAGGTTGGGTATAGGTAGTGAGAGTGAAAAGGCAAGAGTGATCTTACGGGATTGGTATAATGAAGATAGTGAAAGTGTGGACATAGTGGTCGAGGGGTTATAAGGCCCTCATGTGTGGCAAGGGACTGGAGTTTTTGAAAAGGGGCTCTAGTCCTGACGTGTTCTTGACTTTAAGTGTGCTGGTTTACTAATCCAGTAGGGTTGATAGCCTATGAAGTCCTATTTTAACTAATCTTGTGTTGTGGAGCTAGTCAAGTGGAATTGTGGAGGTTATGTGGGTGTGGACGTTTCGGCAGAAGTGTGATCCTCTCCTTTAGTAACGTAGGAGTGACCAAGTGACACTGAGTGAGTGATGGTATAGGGGTGATCTCTTGAATCACACTATCAATGAAGTGGTGCATGATATACTGATGTTATGGAAGTGGTGTTGTGATGTGGATGTGGTGTTGTGAAGTGGTGTTGTGATGTGGATGTGGTGTTGTGAAGTGGTGTTGTGATGTGGATGTGGTGTTGTGAAGTGGTGTTGTGATGTGGGATGTAGTGTTGTGAAGTGGTGTTGTGATGTGGATGTGGTGTTGTGAAGTGGTGTTGTGATGTGGATGTGGTGTTGTGAAGTGGTGTTGTGATGTGGATGTGGTGTTGTGAAGTGGTGTTGTGATGTGGATGTGGTGTTGTGAAGTGGTGTTGTGATGTGGATGTGGTGTTGTGAAGTGGTGTTGTGATGTGGATGTGGTGTTGTGAAGTGGTGTTGTGATGTGGGATGTAGTGTTGTGAAGTGGTGTTGTGATGTGGAGGGGTCGTGTTAGTGAAGTACTATGGTCCTGTAGTGCCATAGCAGTGATGACCATAGCAGATAACCTGTCCAGACTACTATAAGGTATCCCCGTACTCTCTCCTCTTCTACCATTCTTACTATAGGTAACGCCAACGAACTTGATAATAATCTTGACCGCTTAGCTTCTTATAACTCGAAATGAATGAAAGCAATTGTGCTGTCATTTGTAATATTTGGGAAGAGTCCACCAGGAAATAGGTGTGGATCTTTACAGCCAGTTTGCTCTAGGCCCTATTGAGTTACAAAGAGGTCAGGCATCAAGATGTTTGTCAAGTTCGTTGGCGCTACGTATAATGTTTTATACACCAACCAACTTCACATCTAAGCTCAATTAATGATATCAACAAATACTTGTGGCACTCCGAGAACTTGAACCCAGGATACTCGCATCAAAATTCCGCGCACTATGCATTACGCTATCAAGAGGAGCGATATAGTCTATTTTTTTTCCAGCTGAGGGTAAATTGCCATATTACTATCTGTTACTCAGCTATAAGGTAGATTTTGTAGTGAAATATGATGTTAATTATGAAAACTTGGCATTAATACGACACACAGCCATAGTAGTTTCATATATTTTCGTTAAGTATCGAGAAATCAGCTACTAAGAGATTCAATTTATCATCAGCTGGAAAAAAATAGAGTATACTGAGGATGCGGTGGGAACGTGAAAGTTATGGTAGAGGTGTGATAGGGTACTCTAGTGGGCCGTAGGAGTGATGACCATGGGTGATAACCTGTCCAGGCCATGTCTCACCGAACCAATGTCATCCCCCTCCCCTTCCTCCTTCCTCCCCCTCCTTTCTCTTCCTTCCCCCCTCCTGTTTCTTTCTCTTCCCCTCCCCCCTCCTTTATCCTTCTCTCCCCCCTCCCTCCTCCCTCCCCTCCTTTCTCTTCCTTCCCCCCTCCTGTTTCTTCCTCTTCCCCTCCCCCCTCCTTTATCCTCCTCCCCACCCCTCCTCCCCCCCCCACCCCTCCTTCTCCCCCTTCTCCCCCACCCCTCCTCCCCTCCCCTCCTTTATCTTCCTCCTCCTCCTCCTCCTCGATCCTTACTACCGTTCTTGTTTACCACGTAACTATCTTTCTCTTTTTTCACCTTGGCCTCTCCTCACTTTCCAAAGCTAAATTATTTGACGTGTGTTTGGGTGCATCCATTCAGGTCAGTAGAATCTGTATGTATTGTTTGTTTGTTTTGTGTTCATTAATTGTAGTTACTATTATGTTTATATGTTAATATACAAAATATATAAGGTACTTGTCATCCATATAGCAAATTAGCCCATACTGACAATTTCCAGTACCCAGTTGTATGACTGTTATATATATATATATACTGTATATATATATATATATATATATATATATATATATATATATATATATATATACAGTATATATATAAATTATAAATATAGTATATATATATATATTATATATATACGTATATATATATATATTATATATACGTATATATATACGTACCGGTATATATATATATATATATATATATATAATTAAATACTGTATACCTGTATATTACAATCAGAACTATATATATTTAATATAAATATATACATATCGTGAAATTTGTGTGCATATACTTTCCTCTTTGCTTACATAGTTTTGTAGAATAAATGTTTACGTGAAGTGAAGACAAATGACGGTAGACCTCTCTTCCGGGTTCCGACTCGTGCCTTCACAGATTCAGGATCAGTTACACTTAGGGCATTCCACTATCTGTCCTGGGCCTTCCCTTCTTCACATTCCAAGATGGGGCACGCACTCTAGGACACAGTTTATCCAGAGTTTCATTCTTTTTTCTTTTCTTTTTTTATTTATATGTGAATGATTGAGACAAAAGGCAAAACTGACAGTAACGGGTGCCTCTCTCTGATTTGAAAGAGTGACCGGGCCAAAATCAAGGAACCGTTGAGCCAAAATGCCTGGACAGAAGGAATTTGAAGCAATTTAAGCCATAGGATGAGGGAAAGATGGATTCAGGGAGAGAGTTCCAGAGCTCAGCTGTTGAATAGAAGAAGGATTGGAAGTATCGTTTCACATTTGAGTTGGAGAGTTGCAAAGAGTAGGGATGGGATTGTGTTGAAAGACGGGTACTACGTACCCTACGTAGACGTGGTATACACTTGGAGAGATCTAAGGAACACTAATTATTGTAGTAACGATAGAATAGCAAGAGAGATGCAACATTGCGGAGAAGAGAGACAGTTTGCAGAGAGTCGGTGAGTGGACGGGAGTTAATGATACAAAAGGCTTTTCTCTCTACTGTGTCTAGAAGTGCTGTGTGAGAGGATCCCCACACATGTGAGCAATACTCAATACAAGGACGCACTGTGCCCCTGTACAGAGCAAGAAGTTGTGCAGGAGTAAAGAACCTCTTGAGGCGGTTGAGCATTCCCAGCTTCTGGGAGGCCGCCTTAGCAAGATTGGTAATATGGTCCTTCCAAGAGAGAGCAGAAGAGAAAGTGACACCGAGCATACTGAGAGAAGATAAAGGGTTGATTTTTGTATTGTTGAAGTATAAGGGATAGTCCTCTGTGAGTTCACGACGTGTAGATAGATGGAGAAATTGGGTTTTCGAAGCATTAAAGGCAACAAGGTTTTCTATGTCCCAATTGGAAATGGTAGTTAGATCAGAAGATAAGTGTTGTATGGCTTCATTACGCTTGTTTTTGAAAAATTTGTTTGCTGGAGCGTTCCGTAAAACTATTTGAATAGTGTAAAGTTGAGTCGTCTGCATATGAATGGATAGGACTGGAGGTACAGTTGAGATGATCATTTATGAAAATTAGAAAGATAATTGGAGATAGGACAAGAACCATATTCTTGACTTATTCTATCTATCTATTGCCTGACGCCGTGATCCCCGAAGGGGTGGCCACAAACGAAACGCCCCCATGCACCTCTGTCCCCAGTCACTTGATGCCCCTCCTCCCAACCAGCACCGCCTTCATCCATATACTTCTTCACTCCATCCTTCCACCTCTCTTTCGGTTTACCTCTCCCTCTCTGTCCTTCCACCTCGCTCTCGTACACCCTCTTGGTCATTCTTTCGCTTCCCATACGTTCCATATGGCCGAACCATCTCAAGGTGTTCCTTTTCACACTTTCCAGCACATCTACCTCCACACCACACCTACTTCTTACTTCCTCATTAGTCTGTCTATCCCTCCATGTAACTTCGCACGCACTTCACAAGTAACTCATTTCCACCCCTCTCACTCTCGGTCTGAGTCTCTCCACCAACGTCCATGCTTCGCTTCCGTAAGTCAGTGTCGGGATTACCACACTGTCATGCAAGGACTTCTTCACTTCCATACTGACCACTCTATTTCTTGTTATTGCTTTCAGCGTTCCTACAACCCTTTTCCCCTGTTGCACCCTCTCCCGCACTTCTTCATCCATACTCCCATCTTTACTCAACACACTGCCCAGATACTTAAATGAGCTGACAATCTCCATAGCCTGACCGTTCAACCTCACCTCACATTCTGTGGCTTCACCCCCTTCAAAGACCATAACCTTGCTCTTCCCCGCATTTACCTTCAGATTTCGTTTTTCGCACACTGTTCCAAACATATTTACCAGACCCTACAACAGTGTGCTGGCTTAATAATCCAGAAGAGTTGATAGCCTCGGAAGTCCTATTCTAACTAACTAAATGGGCCATTATTATGGCGTTAGAGTGATTAGGAGGGTGTGATCGATGGACAGAGTGAGGGAAAGTGGGTATCCCGGCAGCCAGGATACCATCATATCACTCGGTGTAAGGTGTTGGTATAGTCTGCTCAGAATGCCAGAGAAGTCAGTCGTTTTTTCTGATTAGTTTCTGTATGGTGCTGTTAGTTCTGGCACGATAGGTCTTAAAATTGAAAACAAAATGGGGCGAAAGGTCTTAAAATCGCAAAACTAATGTGCCGAACGTCTTAAAATCTGAAAAACTAATGGGGCTAAACAGGAGGGAATCAGGATACCATCAGATCACTCGGTGGACGGTGTTGGTATGGTCGGCTCGGAATGCCAGGGAAGGTAAAAATCAGTCGGTTGATCAGATTTGTTTCTGTGTGGTGCCGAAATGGTTAGTTCTTAAATGGTAGTCAGCTGTTCATATTAGAATATTATAAAGTGAATACATTTGAAGAGAAATAAAGCTTATGAAAGTGTTTGAAATTTACCAAAGCAAAACGACAAGCAGTGAACGTAATGTAACACAAATAGTATAATAGCATGAATAAACCACATATAGTTAATGGGGGTAAACTAAATATATAATAAATAAATAAGTACATACATACATACATACATACATACATACATATATTCTGGCATACAGTATAACCCATTTTTTTTTTTTTTTTTTTTTTTTTTTTTTTTTTTTTTTAGGTGGCCAACTCGAGACAGAGCTAAAAACAAAACCAAAACCAGTAGAGTGAGTATTATGGAATAGTGAAGACAGTAAAGCGTAAGAGATAAGGTGTATCCCTGCTGAGGTAGGGAGCCACCACCCAGCGGGGGGGGGGGGGGGGGGGGGGGTGGGCTCCTTCCCACCCTGGTCACACTCTCTAGATCACCCACACACACACACACACACACACGTACCGGTACATACATACACACACCCCATTACATACACATCAACACTACAGAGACATTTGGCAAGGATCCGAAAAGTAGTCCTACTTTTCGGATCCTTTGTTATTCATCATGTATATTTTCGGATCCTTGCCAAATGTCTCTGTAGTGTTGATGTGTATGTAATGGGGTGTGTGTATGTATGTATGTATATTTTCGGATCCTTGCCAAGTGTCTCTGTAGGCCTAATATATTCTTTGTTATTCATCATGTATATTTTGTATATTAGACAATGTGCTGAATAGAATTTGAGAGTAATATGTCTAACTTTAAGGGGAGATTTCCACTTGAGGGATTTTTTGCTTGACTCCTTTCTCCCTCATCTTTAGCCTTATTGTTTTTCTAATTTTAAGACGTTTGCCCCATTATTTTGACGATTTTAAGAACTTTCAACCCATTTCTGTCAATTTTAAGACCTTTCGTGCCATTTAGGTGTCGATTTTAACCTGGCGAGCGATAGCGAGCCTGTTATTTAAGAGGAACCGGCTTTCAGCCGGAACATTTTTCTACCGAAAAATGTACAAATTTATCTTGAAAGGGGCTCAAGGGGGTGTAATCTTCAGCTTGAAGGATATCTAGGGACCAAACTAAAAACCTCCCCTTAATGAATATAGAAAGGCGTTATATTTTGATGACTTCGATATATGAATTTCGACTCCCTGTATGGCAACTGATTACTATTGGGTGTTTGTGAAAGAGTAGCAAACGATTATTTCCATTCCCCCCATTAAATCACTCCTCATTCTGCGCTGCGCAAATTAAATCACTCCTCATTCTGCGCTGCGCAAATTAAATCACTCCTCATTCTGCGCTGCGCAAAACTAAAAAAAGGTTCATATCTTTAAGACGCCCCTCATACAGCTTTAAGGGGAGGTTTTTAGTGTGTTTCCTAGACTTCCATCAAGCTTGAAATTACACCCCCATGACCCCCTTTCAAGATAAATTTGTACATTTTTCGGTAGAAAAAAGTCCGCTCGCCAGGAAAAAATCGACACCTAAATGGGACGAAAGGTCTTAAAAGTGACATAAACGGGGTGAAAGTTCTTAAAATCGCCAAACTAATGGGGCGAACGTCTTAAAATCTCAAAAACAATGGGGCTAAACATGAGGGAGAAAGGGGGTAAAGAAAAAAATCCCTCAAGTGGAAATCTCCCCTTAACCACTGATTTCTACCAACAGTTTCACCAAGGCTCCCTTCCTTTCATGGTACGGTCTCGCCAGCACCTTACGAGACTGATTAGTTAATTAAAATAGTTAATTAAAAGAGTTAATGAAGGACTTCAGAGGCTATCAACCCTATTGGATTGGTTAAGGGGAGATCTCCACTTGAGGGATTTTTTTCTTGACCCCTTTCTCCCTCATGTTTAGCCCCATTGTTTTTGATAATATAAAACGTTTGCCCCATTAGTTTAGCGATTTTAAGAATTTGCACCCCATATTAAGACCTTTCGTGCAATTCATGTGTCGATTTTATCCTGGCGAGCGATAGCGAGCCTGTAATTTAAGAGGAACCGGCCTTCGGCCGGGAAATTTTTCTACCGAAAAATGTACAAATTTATCTTGAAAGGGACTCAAGGGGGTGTAATTTTAAGCTTGATGGAGGTCTAGGGAACAAACTAAATACCTCCCCTTAAGCCAGCACACTTAAGGGGGTAGTACTAGCGTTTTCTGAACCCCGTTTTCCCTCTTGTTTAACATATCAGTTTTGAGGCTTTAAGACTTCCGGTCCGTTAGTTTGCCGATTGGAGACCTTTCGCCTTTTTTTATTTGGTGTCAATATTAAGACCTTTCGTGCCCTTTAACTGTCGATTTTTTCCTGGCGAGCGAAAGCGAGCCTCTGATTTTAGAAGGAACCAGCCGAAAATGTACAAATTTATCTTGAAAGGGGGTCAAGGGGGTGTTGTTCTAAGCTTGATGGAGGTCTAGGTAGCGAGGAGACACAACAAAGGGGGTCAAGGGGGTGTTGTTCTAAGCTTGATGGAGGTCTAGGTAGCGAGGAGACACAACAAAGGGGGTCAAGGGGGTGTTGTTCTAAGCTTGATGGAGGTCTAGCTAGCGAGGAGACACAACAAGGGGGTCAAGGGGGTGTTGTTCTAAGCTTGATGGAGGTCTAGCGAGCGAGGAGACACGTCAAGGGGGTGTTGTTCTAAGCTTGATGGAGGTCTAGCTAGCGAGGAGACACGTCAAGGGGGTGTTGTTCTAAGCTTGATGGAGGTCTAGCTAGCGAGGAGATACAACAAGGGGGTCAAGGGGGTGTTGTTCTAAGCTTGATGGAAGTCTAGCGAGCGAGGAGACACAACAAGGGGGTGTTGTTCTAAGCTTGATGGAGGTCTAGCTAGCGAGGAGACACAACAAACAAATAAATATATAAATAAATATATAGACCAGAAACCAAGCACTACCCCCTTAAGGGGAGGTTTTTAGTGAGTTTCCTAGACTTCCATCAAGCTTGAAATTACACCCCGTTGACCCCCTTTCAAGGTAAATTTGTACATTTTTCGGTAGAAAAATGTCCAGGCCGAAGGCCGGTTCTTCTTAAATTACAGGCTCGCTATCGCTCGCCAGGAAAAAATCGACACCTAAATGACAAGAAAGGTCTTAAAAGTTAAATAAATGGGGCGAAAGTTCTTGAAATCGCCAAACTAATGGGGCGAACGTCTTAAAATCTCCAAAGCAATGAGGCTAAACATGAGGGAGAAAGGGGTAAAGAAAAAAATCCCTCAAGTGGAAATCTCCCCTTAAAGTCAAGCATAACGTTAGGACTGGAGCCCCTTTACGAGAACTCCAGTCCCTGAACATAATTGCAAACTATTACCTCCCCCCTGTGCCCATCTAATGAACCTAAAAGAGGGTCCACTAATGACGCGCTCCACCGCTGCTCCGGCCCCCTGGTGGTGGCTGGGTGACGAAGTGTGGGGTTAGTTGGGTCGATCACCACCAGGGGGGGGTGACAGTATCATGCCTCTCGCTCTGCAGGATGCCAGACAAATGCCACTAAACGGCACTGTTAAGGGGAGGTTTCTAGTTCGTTCCCTAGACCTCCAGCAAACTTGAAATTACACCCCCTTGAGTCCCTTTCAAGATAAATTTGTACATTTTTCGGTAGAAAAATGTCCCGGCCTAAGGCCGGTTCCTTTTAAATTACAGGCTCGCTATCGCTCGCCAGGATAAAATCGACACCTGAATGGCACGAAAGGTCTTAATATGGGGTGAAAGTTCTTAAAATCGCTAAACTAATGGGGCAAACGTTTCATAATATCAAAAGCAATGGGGCTAAACATGAGGGAGAAAGGGATCAAGAAAAAAATCCCACAAGTGGAAATCTCCCCTTAAGTCGGGGGGAATTAGCCCGGCTGCCTGTATGTAGCCTGGTGTAGTGGTAGTGGTAGTGGTGTGGGTGTGTGGGTGTGTGTGGGTGTGTGGGTACCTGTGACCGGTATATTACGGTGGCTAGGTTATAGAGAGGGTCGTTGTAAAAAAAAAAGGGTTCATCAGTGAGAGAGTTCGAAGCCTGTTCATCACTGGAGGCCCATTATATGCCGAATCAAATCATACTAGCACGGATACAACTAAAGATACGTCGCCCGGTACAGAAGGGGTTAAAGAGGACTGTAGTTGTTGTTTTTGTTGTAATCTACAGTTAAGGGGAGGTTTTTAGTTGATTCCCTAGACTTCCATCAAGCTTAAAATTACTCCCCCTAGCCTCCCTTTCAAGATAAATTTGTACATTTTTCGGTAGAAAAGGCCGGTTCCCCTTAAATTACAGGCTCGCTATCGCTCGCCAGGAAAAAATCGACACCTAAATGGCACGAATGGTCTTAAGATTGACAGAAATGGGGCGAGGCTTCTTAAAATCGCCAAACTAGTGGGGCGAACGTCTTAAAATCTCAAAATCAATGGGGCTAAACATGAGGGAGAAAGGGGTCCAGAAAAAAATCCTCCAGGTGGATATCTCCCCGTAAGTGGATGGAATATTATCTGGAAGAGTATGTTGTGAAGGACTGTTGTTGTTGTTGGTGTTGTTGTTGTTGTTGTTGTTGTTGTTGTTGTTGTGAAGGACTGTTGTTGTTGTTGTTGTTGTTGTTGTTGTTGATGTGAAGGACTGTTGTTGTTGTTGTTGTTGTTTTTGTTGTTGTTGTTGGTGGTGGTGGTGTTGTTGTTGTTGTTGTTGTTGTTGTTGTTGTTGTTGTTGTTGTTGTTGTTGTGGTGGTGGTGGTGGTGTGTACATTCTAGGACACAAATTGTGGTTCTTTCTGACCGCTCAAACTGGTCATCAGAACCCTATGTATGTATACTCTAATTATTCAATATACTTCAATATAACTCTGATAACTTACGGGGTAATGGGCGAATTTATTATATATCTATATATTATTATATCAGTTTCCTCCCTAGACCTCTATCAAGCTTAAATACCCGCCGAAGATCCTCCTTCAAGATAAATTTGTACATTTTTTGATAGAAAAACTTCACGGCCAAAGGCCGGTTTTCTCCTAAATTACAGGTTCGGTATGGCTCGCCAGACAAAAATCAACACCTAAATGACAAGAAAAGTCTTCATATTGACAAAGAACAGGGGCGAAAGGTCTTAAAATCGCCAAGCAAATGGGTCGAATGTCTTATAATCTGAAAACTAATGGGGCTAAGCATGAGGAAAAAGAGGGATCAGTAAAATCGACCCAGGATTAATGTCTCCTAGTGTACCGTACCTGTAGCCACCGTTGAGTTATAGGGACCATCTGGATCCCGGGCAGGGGTTGGGGGGGGGGGGGGGGGTAGGGGGGGGGGTTTCCTCTGTGCTCGCTGGGCTTTCTAATTAGAGTGATGGAGAGGTCCGGTCCGGTACGGCGTGCGTGCGTGTGGCTGTGATTCATAAGTCACAGGATGAGGCCGACGGGTTTTGGCCTCTTGTGTTTATATATATATATATATATATATATATCCCCCCCCCCCCCCCCCCGGCTGAACACAACCAGCTCCAGCGAGAGGACATGTACCCACGCACTTAAGGGGAGATCTCCACTAGAGGGAGTTTTTCTTGACCCTTTCTCCCTCATGTTTAGCCCCATTGCTTTTGATATTATAAAACGTTCGCCCCGTTAGTTTGGCGATTTTAAGAACTTTTACCCCATTTTAAGACCCTTCGTGTCATTCAGGTGTCGATTTGATCCTGGCGAGCGATAGCGGTTAACATTCAACACTGATATATTGGTATTGATAAATAATGTCCCGGCCTTCAGCCGGGACATTTTTCTACCGAAAAATGTACAAATTAATCTTGAAAGGGACTCAAGGGGGTGTAATTTTAAGCTTGCTGGAGGTCTAGGGAACAAACTAAATACGTCCCCGAACCGGCCGAAGGCCGGTTCTTCCAAAATTACAGGCTCACTATCATTCGCCAGGAAAAAAATCGACACCTAAATAGCACGAAAGGTCTTAATATTGACAAACAAATGGCGTGAAAGGTCTTGAAATCGACAAACTAATGGGGCAAACATCTTTTTAAAGTCTGAAAACTAATGGGGCTAAACATGAGGGAGAAAGGTGTCAGGAAAAACAACCCATCTCCCCTTAACACATGTACAATCTCCCATCAAGCCAACCAACAACACCATGAAAATACAAGCAATCTATTTGGTTCTATTCACAAAAGGAGTCATTAGATTCTGACGATTGGGTTCTATTCACAAAAGGAGTCATTAGATCCGGACGATTTCTCTGATGAAATTTGTAGTTTTCGTGTTCCGGACCGGGGCGCCCCTATCAAGTCCCATGGAGCCGCCCACGAGCCAGCACGACACACAGGGATAACACGCCCACGAGCCAGCACGACACGGGGATAACACGCCCACGAGCCAGCACGACACGGGGATAACACGCCCACGAGCCAGCACGACACGGGGATAACACGCCCACGAGCCAGCACGACACGGGGATAACACGCCCACTCGGTGTATTAGGATTAAGGAGGGTGACCTGTTTTTGTTCTGTCCTTTTCTATCTTTCTCTGGCTTGTATCCATTTGGCCCCTTTCAGCCTACTGTTTTAAGACGTTTATCCCCATCCAGGTGTCAATTTTTTACTGGTGAGCGGTAGCGAGCCAGTATATTTTTTATTTTTGTTTGACAGCAGGCTAAATTTGTAAATTTTTCGATAGAAAAATTTGTCCGGCGAAGCCGGATTTCTTCATATAATACTGGCTCGCTATCGCTCGCCAGGAAGAAATCGACACCTAGATGGGGATAAACGTCTTAAAATAGTTGGCCGAATGGGGCCGAATGGATACAAGCCAGAGAAAGAGAGAAAAGGACAGAAATAACAAAAAGCAGGTCACCCCCCTTAAGCCGGTATCACACGAGAGATTTTATAGTCAACATTCGATGATCAACATTTTTCTGGTAACATTTTTGCACTGGTATCGGAAACTAGATTGATGGTAGATATAATTAAGTGACCGAAATATTATAAATGTTGACCCCATAAGCTGCCAGATCAGTGTTGAGGATACATTTTGAGGGAAAAAGCGCTCGTGATAACGGCTTTAGAGCCATGTTCGTCTTTGGTATAACAGTCGGGGGACACCTTGACGACGTATGCTGACTAATAACACACACAACAAAGCCACTCCAACAGCTTCCCCTCTCTCCACTCTTCGGAAAGTAGATACGAGATGCTGCTGCTGCTGCTTAGGTCAGGTTATATTACCGTGATCATCCTGGTATACATCCAAACGTCCCTTGATGTTGGCCCTGTCACTCTTTCAACTCTGGGGGAGGCACTCGTCACTAACATTTCGGCCTTTTGTCTCCCTCACTCACATAGACAAAATAAATAAAACAAAAGGTAAATCCATCCCCATATGTAAATCTCTCTCTCTCTCTCTCTCTCTCTCTCTCTTCTACTTGCCTATCAGGATTATATTATCGTTGTTCCGTTTTTTTCATCAATGGGATTAACCGCTTTGCTATTGTGGGCCGGCCGAACGTTTAGGCCAATTTGTGGGATTACTTTATATTTATCATGCAGATCAAACTCGGCCCCGTATGCGAGTGTATTTTATGTGCCCCAGTTGGAATCTGAGCTGGTATGGACATGTTGAGCGAATGGAAGATGAAAGGCTTACAAAGAGAATATGTGAGTCAGATACAAGGGGAGGTAGAGGGGTAGGAAGACCACCATTGAGATGGAGAAACTGTGTAGGACAAGCGTTGGAAGATAGAGGAATGACTATAGATCAGGCAAGAGAAGTGGTAATAAATAGGAATGAATGGAGAATGCTAGTGAATAGATGAGTGTAAACGCTGTCGTTTGGGAGAGGGGGTCAGGCACCAGTTTGACTAGATAATAGTCCATCAGGCGCCTGGCCCGGGGAGCCCGTAGAAATGAAAGGTACGCATGGATGCATGGTGGTCGGGCTTGTGGTGGTGGTGCTTCGCTGTGGGTCTGCCTGCGGAAATCGGAGCCTCTCCAGGAGATCTGGGACCTGGG
>CM064527.1:2652345-2790178 GCA_032716605.1 Paralithodes platypus
CTTAGGTGAACCATATGATACCCATCTCTCCTTGTACCATTTTTGCCAACCCCAGATGGGACGTCACAACGTCGTCCACTTATTCCAGGTACCTATTTACAGCTAGGTGAACTGAGGCTAACACATGAAAGGAGACAAGCCCAATTTGTCTCCGCCCGGCCGGGGATTGAACCCCCGACCCCTCGTGTGTGAGACGAGAGCTCTACCTACTAGGCTACGGGCTGTGTGTGGGTGTATGTGTGTGTGTGTGTGTGTGTGTGTGTGTGTGTGTGTGTGTGTGTGTGTGTGTGTCGGTGTGTGTGTGTTCTTGTGAAATTTTATAGTATTAATTGATCTAACTATTCATAAAAACTAATATATATGCTAGATCTATCTATCTATACTGTTTATACTCAGGAACATACCTCATTATACATTATATTATTATTATTATTATTATAATCATATATATATATACAGTATATATATATATATATATATATATATATATATATATATATACTGTATATATACCTTTCTACTGATATTTTTTTTTTTTTTTTTTTTGCTGTGGGTGGCCGACTCGAGACAGAGCCTACATAAACCTTAAAACCACGTAGTGAACCAGGAGGAATTAATGAGGTTGGTGCAGTAATTGTGTGGTGGGGGGGGGGGGGATTGTGGTCACTAATTGGTTGGTTGAGTCGTGATTATCAGTTAGGCCACGACCAATTCATGTTCTTAAGGGGAAACAGTTCACTTTTTGGTCGATTTTTTTAATTTGTATGCTATTTTTATTCATTTCACTCCAACACCAAACCCCTCTCAAAGAAATAAATGAAAGCAATATATATTAGGGGAGGTGTGGTGGAGTGGTCATGCCACTGGATTGGTAATCCAATGGACCCGGGTTCAAATCCCGATATGTCAATGGGAAGATATTATTGGGATTGAATTTGTGCTGTACCTAGTATCAGTGCATTACCACAAAGCCCACCGAAATGCCAAAAAAATACCCTCATTGTTTCCTGATTAAATAACACTGTATGAATATTCCCATATTCAAAATATGTTATAGGGGGACAATGCCTAGTGAGTTCACTGCTCAATAGGTGGCGTTCTGAGAGTGAGGGTCTGAGTCTCGAGGGTGAGACGGTGAAGCACTTGGGCGAGGCAACCAGCCGCTTCAGAGATGGAGCTGCTTTGAGCCATGATGGATGCTTCGCATGTCTCACTCCCCAGGCTGGAACAAGACCTCACGGGCTTCACCGTGTTGAGCGGTGGAATGTACAGGCTCTCAGCCTATGCCCGAGAGGGAGTAGTTGGAATATAGAAAAAAAAAACAAAACAAAAAAAAAAAAAAAAAAAAAAAAAACATATATATATATATATATATATATATATATATATATATATATATATATATATATATATATATATATAATACGGTATATATATATATATATACAGTACCGGTATATATATATATTTTTTTTTCTAGTTTCTTCCCTAGACGTCTACTCCATCAATTAAAAAAAAAACACACAAACAAAACAGGATCCCCTATCAAGATATAATTGTAAATTTTTCGGCAAAAAATGGCCTGGCCAAAGGCCGCTTCCTCCTAAATTACAGGCTCGCTATTGCTCGCCAGGAAAACATCGACACCTAAATGACACGAAAAGTCTTAATATTGACAAAGAAAAGAGGCGAAAGTCTTAAAATCGCCAAACTAATGGGCTGAACGTCTTAAAATCTGAAAACTAAAGGGGCTAAGCATGAGAGAGAAGGATGTCCAGAAAAACCGGCCCATCCCCCCTTAACAATACTGCAGGTGTTTTACCAGGATCACCCAGTGGGCCAAGTATTATGTGCAACCCACTTTAGAACGTGAACTGAATATGTGCAACCCACTTTAGAACGTGAACTGAATATGTGCAACCCACTTTAGAACGTGAACTGAATATGTGCAACCCACTTTAGAACATGAACTGAATATGTGCAACCCACTTTAGAACGTGAACTGAATATGTGCAACCCACTTTAGAACGTGAACTGAATATGTGCAACCCACTTTAGAACGTGAACTATGTGCAATCCACTTTAGAACGTGAACTGAATATGTGCAACCCACTTTAGAACGTGAACTGAATATGTGCAATCCACTTTAGAACGTGAACTGAATATGTGCAACCCACTTTAGAACGTGAACTGAATATGTGCAATCCACTTTAGAACGTGAACTGAATATGTGCAACCCACTTTAGAACGTGAACTGAATATGTGCAACCCACTTTAGAACATGAACTGAATATGTGCAACCCACTTTAGAACATGAACTGAATATGTGCAACCCACTTTAGAACATGAACTGAATATGTGCAACCAACCCACTTTAGAACATGTGTTGAGTCATTGTCCAGAGTCATATTCTGCCTCCATAATGGCCAGGAAAAAATCGACACCTAAATGGCACAAAATTCTTAAAATTGACACAGATGGGGCGAAATTTCTTAAAATCGCCCAACAAATGGGGCTACACATGAGGGAGAAAGGGGTCAAGAAAAAAAATCCCTCAATTGGAAATCCCCCCTTAATACAACATGATATTAATATGTTTTTTCACCAACCAACTTCACCTCTAAACCCAATTAATTAAATCAACAAATACATGTGACACTCCAAGGACTCGAACCTATGACACTCACATCTAAATTCCGCGCACTTATGCATTGCGCTATCAAGACAGTTACCGATCTAGAAATGACTCGGGCCCGGTGAGGAGGAGGGAAATTTCATGACGATAAATTGAATCCCTTATAGCAACTGGTTTCTCGATATTTCATGGAAAACAAATTAATCAACTGTCTCTGCGTCGTATTAATGCCAAGTTGTATTCATTAACAACATATTTCACTACAAAATCTATGTAATAGTTAAGTGACCCAGATAGAAACATGGCAATTTACCCTCAGCTGGGAAACAATAGACCCATAGCCATCACTATCTTCTTCGCTTACAGACGCTTTTCGCCGTACAGATGCGCAAACAAAGCGTATATATAATTAGCCATTATTTATACCCATGCTTTTGTGTTTGATGTATCCGCAATCCCGCAATTCCGCAATATCCGCAATTCCGTGGAAACGTTATGGAAAAGTGCCAAGCCGATATTTAGATGATTCACCGAAAATATTTAGCGAAGATAACCACAGAATTACAATAATAATTTCGCCGACGCTATTATCATTCTCTCCTCGAACTCACACGCATATGCATACGGTACATATTTAAGAGGGAATGGTTCACTTTTTGGTCGATTTTTTTTTTATTTATTAATTATTGTTGTAATTTCCTCCCTAGACAAACTCTTTCAAACTTATGACTTAAAGGGAGGTTTTTAGTTTGTTTCCTACTCCTCCAGCAATCTAAAAGATTCACCCCCTTGACCCCCTTTCAAGATAAATTTGTACATTTTTCGGTAGAAAAATTTCCCGGCCGAAGGCCGGTTACTCTTAAATTACAGGCTCGCTATCGCTCGCCAGGATAAAATCGACACCTAAATGGCACGAAAGATCTTAAAATTGACAGAATGGGGCGTAAATTCTTAAAATTGACAAACTAACGGAGCAAACGTCTTAAAATCTCAAAAGCTAGGGGGCTAGACATGAGGGAGAAAAGAGTCAAGAAAAAAGTCCCTCAAGTGGAGATCTCCCCTTAAATTGCTTCACACTTCGTTTGTCCAGGCATTTTGACTCGAACGTCCTTGATTTTGGCCCTGTCACTCTTTCAACTCGGGGAGAAGCACTCGCTACAGGCAGTTCTGCCTTTTGTCTCCCTAACTCACATAGAAAAAAAAAAAAAAACATTCAGCTGGGACATTTTTCCAACAAAAATGTACATATTTATCTTGAGGAGGGTCTAGACTCTAGGGGATGTTTTTCTAGGTTTGAGAGAGGTCTAGCCAGTAAACTAAAGCATAAATTAATAAATGAATTAACCCTTTCACGCTCATATGACGCAGAGGTTGCCAGATTAGCAATAAGAAATAGAGCTCTCTCACTCTACCTCTCCAAAATTAGTTTTCTGCCCACAGCTAACTCAAAGACAACTGCAGAGGTTGAAGTAACTAAACTAAAGGTTTCTAAATACCCCTGATGGTAACAAAGGCTTTAAAGTATCCCTAATAGGCTCAAAATCGCGTCATATGTCGGAGAAGGCCAACAAAACAAAAAGCCACTAGCCCTTTAATTTCAGTGAAGTCTGAGCCTTCATTAGTGAGAGGGTATCAATAATTCTTTTGGCCAGCCATTCAATGATCGTTCCAAAATGTAGGGTTCGGTTTTGTTGTTGTTCAGTCTATTAGCAAAACGAACAGTGACCCACCAACCTGTCAGCACGTGCACCGGAACAGCGCACGTGCGGGGCTCCAGGGCTGGCACGTGCTGAGGGGAGGAGATGAGGGGAGGACTCTGTGAGGGGAGGAGATGAGAGGAGGACACTGCGAGGGGAGGACACTGTGAGGGGAGGACACTGTGAGGGGAGGAGATGAAGGGAGGACACTGTGAGGGGAGGAGATGAGGAGAGGACACTGTGAGGGGAGGACACTGTGAGGGGAGGACACTGTGAGGGGAGGACACTGTGAGGGGAGGAGATGAAGGGAGGACACTATGAGGGGAGGACACTGTGAGGGGAGGAGATGAAGGGAGGACACTATGAGGGGAGGACACTGTGAGGGGAGGAGATGAGGGGAGGACACTGTGAGGGGAGGACACTGTGAGGGGAGGACATTATGAGGGGAGGACACTGTGACGGGAGGACACTGTGAGGGGAGGACACTGTGAGGGGAGGACACTGTGAGGGGAGGGGAGGAGACTGTGAGGGGAGGACACTGAGGGGAGGACACTGTGAGGGGAGGAGATGAGGGGAGGACACTGTGAGGGGAGGACACTGTGAAGGGAGGGGAGGACACTGTGAGGAGGACACTGTGAGGGGAGGACACTGTGAGGGGAGGACACTGTGAGGGGAGGAGAGGGGTGGAAACTGTGAGGGGAGGAGAGGGGTGGAGACTGTGAGGGGAGGACACTGTGAGGGGAGGAGAGGGGTGGAAACTGTGAGGGGAGGAGAGGGATGGAGACTGTGAGGGGAGGAGATGAAGCTAGGACACTGTGAGGGGAGGAGATGAAGGGAGGACACTGTGAGGGGAGGAGAGGGGAGAGAGAAGGTGAGCAGAAGAGAGAGGAGAAGGAAGAGATAGTGAGGAGAGAGGGAGAGAGAAGAGAGGAGAGGAGAAGGGAGAGATGGTGAGGAGAGAGGGAGAGAGAGGAGAGGAGAGGAGAGGAGGTGAGGAGAAGAGTGGGGGAGGGGTTAAGGGGAGATGGACCGTTTTTCTGGTGCACCTTCTCCCTCGTATTTAGCCCCATTAGTTTTCAGATTTCATGACGTTCGGCCCATTAGTTTGTCGATATTAATAAATACATAGACCAAAAAGTACTCCCTTAAAGCTCGGTTCACACATACCCGTCCTGAGCTCCCGTCCTTCCCCGACCACCAAAAACTGTTGGACGGCATCAAACGGATGACCTTGTGTCCCGAGTGGGCCCGAGTGGGCCCGAGTGGCCACGTGTGGCCCTGATGCCCGACCTCAACACGTCACCGCCCCGGAAGACGGCGCATGCACGGCTAGTGGACGGAGATCTCAACACGTGACCGCCCCGGCAGACGGATCATGCGCGGCGACTTGGTGCCACGACCAGTCCCTTTGGAAGGCGACCTAATAAGTCTGAATACGACCTGTCTGAGACGCACTGTGACGGAACTGCGACGACACTGTGACCACAATATGATGGACGCAGTGTCGTCGGCGATGGCCCCCATCATGCATATATATTGGGGCGTGGCACAGAGACACCTCAGTCTCAACCAGCGTGCCGCCGATATAACTTCTGCCGAGTGTCCCTCAACATGGACGCCACTCTGTTGAATCAAGTGCAGCTGTACATGGATTGCAACGTACAACTGTGCTCAACGGTCCTAACTTTCATGGAAGTTGTGAGCGAGCTGAAGAAAAGAAGGAAAAAGTGAAGTGTGTGGGTGAAGCCATACCTATTGAGGAGGGAGACCTATGGCCACTACCACACCCTCATGAGGGAATTGTCAGCAGAGGATCCAGAACTGTACCGGAGCTTCCTGCGGCTCGACGAGGGTCTCTTCGACGAGATATGCGAGCGTGTGCGGCCTCGGCTGGAGAAGAAGACCACCTTCTGGAGGAGGCCCCTGGAGGTAGGGCTGAGAGTGGCCATAACCTTGCGATTTCTCGCAAGTGGGAACTCCTACGCCAGTCTCAGATTCGCTTTCCGTGTAGCCAAGAACACCATCTCCCTACTTGTTCCCGAGACGTGTGAGGCCATCGTTGGAGCCTTTTCTGACGAGGTGTTCCACTTCCCCACGACACCAGAGGAGTGGAAGGCCATTGCACACAGGTTCTCAAGTCGGTGGGACTTCCAACACGCACTAGGGGCGATCGATAGGAAACATATTCGGATCAGGAACCCATCATACGATGGATCAAAGTATTACAACTATAAAAAGTTCTACTCTGTTGGCCTACTTGCAGTCGTGGATGCGGACTACAAGTTCATCCATGTGGACATCGGCAGCCCTGGATGCGAGTCAGACGCCGGGTGCTTCCTTAAATCCCCACTAAATGATGGTGGCCTTCGTCGATCGGGAACGCTTCTCTTTACCACCAGCCACAGCAGCCACCTGGGTATCTTCCACGCCCCCGTCGGTGTCACCATCGGATGATGTTGTCTTATGCTGCTCTTCTTCTGAATCACTGGGGGCCGGATCTACATCCACTGCATCGTTGTCCAGGCTGATGACAGGTGTGGGTGACTGAGGGGCACCCTGCTGCTCTACAACAGCAGGGCGCTCCTGTGTCTCCTCTACTACCTCCATCACCTGGCTGTCTAGGGTGTCCTCGGGCTTCTTCGGTTTTGTCATGATGCCTCGCCGCTTCTTGGAGTCAGACTTAGGCATAACGTAGGCTGGAGGTTGGAGTAGGCTGGAGGTTGGAGGTTGGAGGTTGTGCGAGGTGGTGAATGTTGCGGTGACGGCGGCTTGGGAACTGAGATAGGACCACACGCGGCTGGCTCTTTTATGGACGCTTGGTGGGCGGGGACGTGCGGGGTGATCACGTGAGGCGACGTTGCCATGTCGCAGTTTCAACTTTCAAATATTTTGGTCGGGGCATAGACTACGTCTGGTAGCGTCTAGGCGGCGCATAGACGCTTATACACGGCGCCTATGCGCTGACCAGTCACGTGGGTGACCCGCCCTTGAACCGATTTTGGCGGTTGGTCCGTCCTGATCCGTTTATTTTAGGTATGTCAAAAAATTTCGCCTCCCTCGCCGCCGCGGCCCGTGTTGTGGCGTCACTGTACGTTCATGAACAGACCATACCCGTTTATGTCGGAGTCCTTGCACGATTGCATACGTTTTCAGTGGTCGGGGAAGGACGGGAGCTCAGGACGGGTATGTGTGAACCGAGCTTAAGGGGGGTGACCTGCTTTTTGTTATTTCTATGCTTGTCTCTCTTTCTCTGGTTTGTATCCATTCAGCCAACTATTTAAGACGTTTATCCCCATCTAGGTGTCGATATATTCCTGACGAGCGATAGCGGGCCAGCATTATATGAAGAAATCCGGCTTCGCCGGAGAAATTTTTCTATCGAAAAATTTACAAATTTAGCCTGCTGTCAAACAAAAATAAAAAATATGCTGGCTCGCTACCGCTCACCAGTAAAAAATTGACACCTGGATGGGGAGAAACGTCTTAAAACAGTAGGCTGAATGGGGCCAAATGGATACAAGCCAGAGAGAGATAGTAAAGGACAGAACCAAAACAGGTCACCCCCCTTAACCCTTTCCATCTACCTTTCTCCCTCTCCTCGGAGCATGAAGTTTGCCAGGTCAGGTTGTAGGGTTGTAAATCATGTGGCCAGCCTTCCCACCCTCGCCCTAATTGACACTTTGTATGTGCAGGGACTAGGGGAGGGAGGGAGGGAGGGAGAGATTGAAAGAGTGAGTTATCTAGTTATCTATCTATCTATCTATCTATATATCTATATATATCTATATATAAATACAATATATATACATAATATATATATCTATATATATATATATATATATATATATATATATATATATATATATATATATATATTCTCTCTCTCTTTCTCTCTCTCTCTCTGTCTTGTCTGACTGTGTAGTGTATATATATATACATACCGTACCGGTATATATACTGTATAATATATATATATAGATATATTTTATATATATACATATATATATATATACTGTATATATATATATATAAATATATATATATATATATATATATATATATATATATATATAGAGAGAGAGAGAGAACATAACATATTTTTCCCGTACTTCCTTGTTTGTAACGCTATTACAAAACTACATGCAAACACAGGTGCTCACCTCTGGAGGGAAAAAAAAAAAAAAAAATGGACTCCAGACGTGCCATTTTCCCACCAGCAACCTTACACCACCACCACCCCCACCCCCACCACCACCACCCCCACCACCAGCACCCCCACCACCACCACCACCACCACCCGGGGAAGAAAATACACCGTCACGGTAGGGATTAGGATGCGTTTTTTGACAGATTATTTTAGCTATCATTATACGACTTTATACTACTTAACCCTCTCACATCCTTATGACGCAGAGGTTGCCAGATTAGCAATGTAGAGTTCTCTCACACTTATAATTACCTCTCCAAAATTAGTTTTCTACCCACAGCTAACTCAAAGACAACTGCAGAGGTTGAAGTAACTAAACTAAAGGTTTATAAATACCCCTGATGGTAACAACTTTAAAGTATCCCCAATAGGCTCAACACAGCTAACTCAAAGACAACTGCAGAGGTTGAAGTAACTAAACTAAAGGTTTCTAAATACCCCTGATGGTAACAAAGGCTTTAAAGTATCCCTAATAGGCTCAAAATCGCGTCAAGAACGTGAGAGGGTTAAGAAGGATCTATGGAGTTTTAAAAGGGTAAATACTATCTCAATTAACCCTCTGACTTCAAAATACCCTTCATAATCTAAAGAATATTGTCTAAAAGTAGTCTGAAAATCGAATGAACTGCATGCGTCCTCCTAACCTGAGTTAAGGGGAGATTTCCACTTGAGGGATTTTTTTCTTTACCCCTTTCTCCCTCATGTTTAGCCCCATTGCTTTTGAGATTTTAAGACGTTCGCCCCATTAGTTTGGCAATTTTAAGAACTTTCACCCCATTTATGTCACTTTTAAGACATTTCGTCCCATTTAGGTGTCGATTTTTTCCTGGCGAGCGATAGCGAGCCTGTAGTTAAGAGGAACCGGCCTTTGGCCGGGACATTTTTCTACCGAAAAATATACAAATTTATCTTGAAAGGGGGTCATGGGGGTGTAATTTCAAGCTTGATGGAAGTCTAGGAAACACACTAAAAACCTCCCCTTAACTAATGGAGGTAATTTAAGACAAGGGTAAAAACCGTTGTTCGATAGTACGATAAATAAGACGGTTTGTGCGGTGTTTGTACTTGTGTTTGTGATGATTTATGTGTGAGAGTTACACAGAGTTACTACACAGATACTCAGACCATCACGACACAGACCTTACGATCCCCGCGAGGTGGTCAGGAAGGACTTAAGGGGGGATCTCCACTTGAGGGATTTTTTTCTTGACCCCTTTCTCCCTCATGTTTAGCCCCATTCCTTATGATATTATAAAACGTTTGCCCCATTAGTTTAGCGATTTTAAGAACTTTCACCCCATATTAATACCTTTCGTGCACTTCAGGTGTCGATTTTATCCTGGCGAGCGATAGCGAGCCTGTAATGTAAGAGGAAACGGCCTTCGGCCGGGACATTTTTCTACCGAAAAATGTACAAATTTATCTTGAAGGGGGTCAAGGGAGTGTAATTTTTAAGCTTGATGGAGGTCTAGGGTACAAACTAAATACCTCCCCTTAATTCTAGTAGAGAGAGAGAGAGAGAGAGAGAGAGAGAGAGAGAGAGAGAGAGAGAGAGAGTGAGAGAGAGAGAGAGAGAGAGAGACAGAGAGAGAGAGAGAGAGAGAGAGAGAGAGAGAGAGAGAGAGAGAGAGAGAGCGAGAGCGAGAGCGAGAGCGAGAGAGAGAGAGAGAGAGATAGACAGAGAGAGAGAGAGAGAGAGAGAGAGAGAGACAGAGAGAGAGAGAGAGAGAGAGAGAGAGAGAGAGAGAGAGAGAGAGAGAGATACTTGCCTTTATAACCAATAGGGGGTGCCATCTTACAGTGTGAACAATTATACGTTCCAATACAAAAATATCTTAACCCTTTGAGTACCAGCGACGTGTGTGTGTTATATTGCATTCTAGCTATATTTAGACGATAGTGTGTAAGTTAGGAAGGATATGGGCTAGTTAAAAGGCTTGGTTGAGATAGTTTGAAGCCTTATTATTGCTAGAGGTCCTTCCTAAGCTGAATAAAATTGTCTAATAGTTGCCAGACTATGATGTACAGGACGTCCGAAAAATGTACAAATGTATCTTGCGGGGGGTTATGTAATTAAGGGGAGATATCGACTTGAGGGATTTTTTTTCTGGACCCCTTTCTCCCACATGTTTAGCCCCATTGCTTTTGAGATTTTAAGACGGTCGCCCCATTAGTTTAGTGATTTTAAGAACTTTCACCCCATATTAAGACCTTTCGTGCTATTCAGGTGTCGATTTTATCCTGGCGAGCGATAGCGAGCCTGTAATTTAAGAGGAACCGGCCTTCGGCCGGGACATTTTTCTACCGAAAAATGTACAAATTTGTCTTGAAAGGGACTCGAGGGGGTGTAATTTTAAGCTTGATGGAGATCTAGGGAACAAACTAAATACCCGGTACCTCCCCTTAAATGAATCTTGAAGGAGAGTCTTGCGGGTATTATTTAATTAATCTTGATGGAGGCCTAGCGAGGAAACTAAGAAAAAAATAAATAAATAAATACAAAAAATAGAAAAAAACAAAAAAATGCGTATTAACCCCCCCCCCCCCCTCATGTCGAACCTGTGACGCTGTGATATATCAACTTTCACACATGTTATCCTTTACACCCCCCCCCCCCCCCCCCCCCCAACAGCAGGCCTAGCAGGTGTGTCGCTATCATCAGTTGTTTTAAAAGATGGTTCACTTTTTGGTCGATTTTTTTTTTTTTTTTTTTTTTTTTTTTTTTTTTTTTTGCTAGTTTCTTCCCTAGACCTCCATCAATATTAATAAACAACCCCAGGATCCCCCTTCACTATCGCTCGCCAGGACAAAATCGACACCTAATTGACACGAACAGTTTTAATATTGACAGAGAAAAGGGGGCGAAAGGTCTTAATAAATCGCCAAGCTAATGAGCTGAACGTCTTAAAATCTGAAAACTAAAGGGGCTAAGCATGAGGGAGACGGGGTGTCCAGAAATCCCGGCCCATCCCCCCTTAATCACCACAAGATAGATGGACTCTGACACATTATCACTCATCCTGGTGGTTTGTAGGGAGAATAGTGTTTTAGTTTTTATAGGCGAAACTATGTTAAGGGGAGGTTTTTAGTTTGGTTCCCTAGATATCCATCAAGTTTAAGATTACACCCCCTTGAGCCCCACTTGAGGATTTCTTTTCCTTTACCACTATCTCCCTCATGTTTAGCCCAATTGCTTTTGAGCTTTTAAGACGTTTGCCCCATTAGTTTGGCGATTTTAAGAAGTTTCACCCCATTTATGTCACGTTTAAGACCTTTCATCCCATTTAGGTGTCGATTTTTTCCTGGCGAGCGATAGCGAGCCTGTAATTTAAGAGGAACCGGCCTTCGGCCGGGAAATTTTTCTACTGAAAAATTTACAAATTTATCTTGAAAGGGGGTCAAGGGGGTGTAATTTCAAGTTTGATGGAAGACTGGGAAACACACTAAAAACCTCCCTTTAAAGCCTGTTAATTGCTGGAGGCAGTCTTCCCTTTCCATTTTTCCCTTATCCATTCTAAACCCCTGTTTGGACACATATGATTATCAGTGTTTTGGAGGGCAAGCAACCTTGAGGGATCGCTGGATCTGTCGTTTGATTTCCTTTGTACGGTCGCGCTAATAAGTCATGTCCCAGCTGCTACTACTACGTTTGGCTTGCTCTGTGCTGTATTAATGTCTGTCAGATGTTGAAAAGGGTGGGCAAGTGTAGGAACATGATTGTATATATTTCACTCGATATGAAGAAATAAAGCGAAGATATTGCTGATACCAATTATTGATCAAAACATACTTGGTGCCGAGACATGACTTATTAGCGTAACTTTACTCCTTTGTACAATCGGCTTAAGGGGAGGTATTTAGTTTGTTCCCTAGACCTCCATCAAGCTTAAAATTACACCCCCTTGAGTCCCTTTCAAGATATATTCGTACATTTTTCGGTAGAAAAATTTCCCAGCCGAAGGCCGGTTCCTCTTAAATTACAGGCTCGCTATCGCTCGCCAGGATAAAATTGACACCTGAATGGCACGAAAGGTCTTAACATGGGGTGAAAGTTCTTAAAATCGCTAAACTAATGGGGCAAACGTTTTATAATATCAAAAGCAATGGGGCTAAACATGAGGGAGAAAGGGGTCAAGAAAAAAATCCCTCAAGTGGAGATGTCCCCTTAATAAGTGATGTCTCGGCACCAAGTATATTTTGATCCATAATTGGTTTCAGCAATATCTAAACTTAATGTATTCATTTCGAGGGGGATATACAAACCTGTTCCTACACTTACCCACCCTATTCAACATCTGGCAGACATTAAAGGGAGATCTCTACTTGAGGGATTGTTTTCGTGACCCCTTTCTCCCTCATGTTTAGCCCCATTGCTTTTGATATTATAAAACGTTCGCCCCATTAATTTAGCGATTTTAAGAACTTTCACCCCATGTTAAGACCTTTCGTGCCATTCAGGTGTCGATTTTACCCTGGCGAGCGATAGCGAGCCTGTAATTTAAGAGGAACCGGCCTATGGCCGGAACATTTTTCTACCGAAAAATTTACACATTTATCTTGAAAAGGACTCAAGGGGGTATAATTTTAAGCTTGATGGAGGTCTAGGGAACAAAGTAAATACCTCCCCTTAATACAGCACTGAGCGAGCCAAACGTAATGACAGCTGGGACATGACTTATTAGCGCGACCGTACATAGATGGTAAATTAGAGATTATATTACAAGGATGAACTTCGCTATAACTGGCCATCATGTGCCCAATTTGGTCGTTTCGTTATCTTGACATCAGCGTACTACAAGGCGACACGGAATTGATTAAGTGATGATTGTCGCCTTAAACCACCTGCCGGACGCTGACACCCCCCCGCCCCCCAAACACACCACACCCCCACCCACCACCCCTACACACACACACACACACACACACACACAGACTGTCCGAATACAAGCGAAGTCGGTTGTTTAAGGGAGCCCATCGCATTTGTTTTTCTCTCTCTCTTGGTTGTGTCCATTATGCCCCATTAAGCCAACTGTTTATCCCCATCCAGGTGTCGAATTTTTCCTGGCGAGCGATAGCGAGCCTGTAACTTAAGAGAAACCGGACATTTTGCTATCGACAAATGTACACATTTATCTTGAAGGAGGGTCTTGGGCGGGTGTTTATTAATGGGAGGATTTTAGTTAGTTCGCTAGACTTCCATCAAGCTTAACATTACAGCCCCTAGACCCCCTTTCAGGATAAATTTGTACATTTTTCGGTAGAAAAATTTCTCGGCCGAAGGCCGGTTCCTCTTAAATTACAGGCTCGCTATCGCTCGCCAGGAAAAAATCGACACCTAAATGGCACGAACAGTCTTAAAATTGACAGAAATGGGGCGAAAGTTCTTAAAATCGCCAAACTAATGGGGCAAACGTCTTATAATATCAAAAGCAATGGGGCTAAACATGAGGGAGAAAGGAGTCAAGAAAAAAATCTCCCCTTAAGCTTGATGGAGGTCTAGGGAGGAAACTAATAAAATTATAAAATTATACAAATACATAAAATACGCCGATCCCCCCTTAAAAATACGCCGATCCCCCCTTAAAAATACGCCGATCCCCCCTTAAAAATACGCCGATCCCCCCTTAAAAATACGCCGATCCCCCCTTAAAAATATGACAATCCCCCTTAAAAATACGACAATCCCCCTTAAAAATATGCCAATCCCCCTTAAAAATACGCTAATCCCCCTTAAAAATACGCTAATCCCCCTTAAAAATACGACAATCCCCCCTTAAAAATATGCCCATCCCCCCTTAAAAATACGCCCATCCCCCCTTAAAAATACGCCCATCCCCCCTTAAAAATACGCCCATCCCCCCTTAAAAATACGCCCATCCCCCCTTAACGCCCGGGCCCTTTTTCCCTCCGCCTGTTTATTGTTACAGGAACGCCCATGTCAGCAGAGAGAAAGGCGGGGGGCACGAACGGCCACAACAAGGAGAGAGTTAAGAATTTATTTTGTGCAACTGAGCAGGTTCAACAATCAACTGCATAAGTAGTTTTTTTTTTTTCCCCATGTGGACGAGGGAGACACAAGGTAAAACTGCCTGTGACGAGTGCCTTCCCCACAGTTGAAAGAGTGACAGGGCCAAAATCAAGGAATGTTCGAGCCAAAATGTCTGGACACACTGAGTTTGAACAATTTAAGACTTTATGTCATAGGATGAGGGAAGGATGGATTCAGGGAGAGTTCCAAAGCTCAGCTGTTTAATAGAAGAAAGACTGAGAGTAACGTTTCACTCTTGAGTTGGAGAGTTGTATATAGTAGGGGTAGGATTGTGTTGCAAGACGGGTGCTACATACCCTATGTTGAGGAAGTGGTATACGCTGAGAGAGCTCCGAGGAACACTGATTATTGTAGTAGTAATAGAATAGCGAGATAGATGCAACATTGCGGCGAAGAGAGAGAGATTGCAGAGAGTCGGTAGGCTTTAGAAAAAATACTCACTGTTTGTGGATAAAGGGAACGTTCTAAAATGTAAGTTTTTCAGAATAGTTCAATAATATATATATATACAGTATATATACCGGTATATATATATATATACGGTATATATATATACAGTATACACGTATATATATACGGTATATATATATATATATATATTATATATATATTATATATATATATATATATATATATATATACGGATATATATATATATATATATATATATATATATATATATATATATATATATATATCTTATATATATATTGTTTAGATGAAGGTGAAATAAATTTAAATTTTTAGGACGTGAGGCAAATCGTATTCAAATATATCGGAAACACATGACTGTCAAAGATCATTAATTAATTTATCGGAAACACATGACTGTCAAAGATCATTAATTAAATTCACACAGTTTAAGGGGAGGTATTTAGTTTATTCCCTAGAACTCCATCAATCTTAAGATTACACCCCCTTGAGCCCCTTTCAAGATACATTTGTACATTTTTCGGTAGAAAAATGTCCCGGCTGAAAGCCGGTTCCTCTTAAATTACAGGCTAGCTATCGCTCGCCAGGATAAAATCGATCCCTAAATGGCACGAAAGGTCTTCACATTGACAGAAATTGGTCGAAAGTTGTTAAAATCGTCAAAATAATGGGGCGAACGTCTTAAAACTAGCAAAGCAATGGGGCTAAACATGAGGGAGAAAGGAGTCAAGACAAAAATCCCTCAAGTGGAAATCTCCCCTTAAGAGCAATGGGTGTCGGCAAACTATTAACCATGGCTGGGCAAGCTGTTAGAACCAGGTTGTATTAAAAACCACCACCCCTTGACCCTTGAGCAGAGTACATAGCCATGAATCTGGAGTGACAGCTTTGATAGGGCCAATGGAGGTGATTATGTCAGGCGGGTTGACCTCTGAGAAGCTATAGTGGGGTCAGGGTCATGGGAGGTCACCAATACGAGAGGGGGGGGGAGAGGGAGAAAAGGAGAGTGGGAGGGAGACCAAGGTTAATGGCATTATTCATATATTTAATCGGACGACTGTATATATATAATATCTTTATTTTTTTATTTTGTCTATGTGGATGAGGGAGACAAAAGGCAGAACTGCCTGTGACGACTGCCTCCTCCAGAGTTGAAAGAGTGACGGGGCCAAAATCAAGGAATGCTCGAGCCAAAATGCCTGGACGCACGGAGTTTGAAGCAATTTAAGTCATAGGATGAGGAGAAGATGGATTCAGGGATATAATTCCAGAGCTCAGGGATTGGAGTGCCCGAAAAGGGGCTCTAGTCCTGACGCTATTCTTGACTTGCAGTGTCCTGGCTTAATAATCCAAAGGAGCTGATAGCCTCTGAAGTCCTATTTTAACTAACTAAATATGTCCATGAGATTGAGTATTGAGAAGGTGATTGAGAGGACGAAGAAGGAATAGGTAGGAATAGGAAGGAATAGGTAGGAATAGGAAGGAATAGGTAAGGAATATGAAGGAATATGAAGGAATAGGAAGGAATAGGTAGGAATAGGTAAGGAATAGGTAGGAATAGGTAAGGAATAGGTAGGAATAGGTAAGGAATAGGTAGGAATAGGAAGGAATAGGTAGGAATAGGAAGGAATAGGTAGGAATAGGAAGGAATAGGTAGGAATAGGTAGGAATAGGAAGGAATAGGAAGGAATAGGTAGGAATAGGAAGGAATAGGTAGGAATAGGAAGGAATAGGTAAGGAATAGGTAGGAATAGGAAGGAATAGGTAGGAATAGGTAGGAATAGGAAGGAATAGGTAGGAATAGGAAGGAATAGGTAGGAATAGGAAGGAATAGGTAAGGGATAGGTAGGAATAGGTAAGGAAGATTTGAATGAACGGTGTGTGAAATAGGAAGCAAAATTGGTGTTTGAACGAAGGCAATAATGAGGAGTATAAAAATTGTGAATTAGGCTGGTCCTACCCAGAGTGAGGTTTGGCATCCTCTATACCCACCCTTAGCCGTTGTCTTCTGTCTCTTGTACTGTCCTACTTTTCCTTCTTGGGGCAGGGGGCTAAGAATCCTTCCCCTTTTGTAAGATTTTCCTACTCAACGAGACCGAGAAAGGGGCGATGGATATGTGTGTGTGTGTGTGTGTGTGTATGTGTGTGTGTGTGTGTGTGTGTGTGTGTGTGTGTGTGTGTGTGGTGGGGGGGGGGGGGGGGCAGGGCAGAGATGGGGGGAGGGGCTGAGATGGGGGGAGGGGCAGAGATGGGGGAAAGGGGCTTCACTATTCCAGGTATTCACTAATAAGGGAGAAAGTTAGAAGCTTCAAGGGAGGATGGGTGTATCTATTTGGTCATTTATATATATATATATATATATATATATATATATATATATATATATATATATATTATTAATTTTAGTTTCTTCTCTTGACCTCCACCAAGCTTAAGAAGAACACAACACCCTCCTTCAAGCTAAATTTGTACATCTTTCGATAGATAAATGTCCCGGCCAAAGGTTGATTCCTCATAACTTACAGACTCGCTGTCACTCGCCAAGAAATGGGATGAAAGGTCTTAAAATCAGAAAACTAATGGGGCAAAACATGAAGAAGAATAGGGCCCAGAAAAACGACCCATCTTCACTTAAGGTTTCAGCGTCTTCATCTGTGTGTGTGTGTGTGTGTGTGTGTGTGTGTGTGTGTGTGTGTGTGTGTGTGTGTGTGTGTGTGTGTGTGTCTTGTGATAGCCCCTGTACCGTCGACGTCCTTTTCATCAAATTCTGGAAACTATTAGACAATTTTATTCAGTTTAGGAAGGACCGATAGCAATATTAAGGCTTCCAACTATCTCAACCAACCCTCTTAACTACCACAGATCCTTCCTAAGCTGCATAATATCGTCTAAATATAGCTAGAATAAAATATAACCCACGTCACTGGTACCGTACTCGAAGGGTTAAGCAAAGGTATTATTCCTCAAATGGTTAAGGGGAGGCATTTAGTTTGTTCCCTAGAACTCTATCAAGCTTAAAATTACACCCCCTAGACTCCCTTTCAAGATAAATTTGTATATTTTTCGGTAGAAAAATTTCCCGGCCAAAGGCCGGTTCCTCTCAAATTACAGGCTCGCTATCGCTCGCCACGAAAAAATCGACACCTAAATGGTACGAAAGTTCTTAAAATTGACAGAAATGGGGCGAAAGTTCATAAAATCGCCAAACTAAAGGGGGCGAGCGTCTTAAAATCTAAAAAGCAATGGGGCTAAACATGAGAGAGAAAGGGGTCCAAAAAAAAATCCCTCAAGTGGAAATCTCCCGTTAATGGACCATGAAGAACCTTACAAACATTTATTTTTATTTTGAAATGTAATTGAAATCTCCGTGTGTCCAGGCATTTTAGCTCGAACGTCCCTTGATTTCGGCCTTGTCACTCTTTGAAATCTGGGGGAGGCACTCGCTGCAGGCAGTTATGCCTTTTGTCTCCCTCATTCACATAGGAAAAAATAAATAAATAATAATAATAATAATGCGATACTTCAAAGTTAATGGGAGATGCATGGGCGTATTGACTTGCTCATTGTAAAATAATGATATATACATTTGGATCTTTAAACATATTTTATAAGCAATATGGCCATAGTTAGCTCAAGTAACTCATTGTAAAATCATTTATCTGTTTATTGTATTGTAGTTTCCTCCCTAGACCTCCATCAACCTGTAAGAAACACCCCATAGACCCCCTTCAAGATAAATGTGTACATTTTTCGATAGAAAAATGTCCCGGCCGAAGGTCGGTTACTCTTAAAATTACAGGCTTGCTATAAATAATAAACAAAATACCTAAATACCTAAATAAGCAAATAAATACGCCCATTTACCCTTAAAAAATACGCCCATTTCCCATTAAAAAATATCTCTATCTCAAATTAAGCGGTTTACTAATCTCACGGGTCACAGTGGCTCGACGAGTGACAAATTTCCTACACAAAGATTATACCGCGTGTTTACTCAACCTCCTGGAGGGGTGAACGCTCCCTGTCGGCGGGGGGGCTGGGAGCGGCACCGTCTCGCCCACGACCAGAGGGACACGGTCGGTAATTGGACAGAGGAACGCCAGGAACGCCACCTGAATCGAGAGGAACATGGACTAGCACGGATACCACCACTGAAGAATGCCTGGGATCCAAGACGTGTTTCACAGCTCCATTGATACCGTAAGGAGCGAGGAGTTTTCGAGAAGGGGCTCCGGTCCTGAAAATGTCCTTGACATACAGTGTGCTGGCTTAATAATCCAGAAGGGTTGATAGCCTCTGAAGTCCACCAAGGCTCATAAGGTGTTGCTTTCGAGAGAGAGAGAGAGAGAGAGAGAGAGAGAGAGAGAGAGAGAGAGAGAGAGAGAGAGAGAGAGAGAGAGAGAGAGTACAAAGTAAGGAGTACAAAGGAAATCAAGCAACAACAGATCTAGTGACCCTTCTAGGTTGCTTGTCCTCCAAAACACTGAGGATCAAGTGTCCAAACAGTGGTTTAGAGTGGGTAAGGGAACATTGGAAAGGGAATTACTGCCCTGGAACTAATGTCCGTGGCAGAGAGAGAGAGAGAGAGAGAGAGAGAGAGAGAGAGAGTACAAAGGAGTACAAAGGAAATCAAGCAACAACAGGTCCAGTGACCCTTCTAGGTTGCTCGTCCTCCAAAACACTGAGGATCAAGTGTCCAAACAGTGGTTCAGAGTGGGTAAGGGAACATTGGAAAGGGAACCACTGCCCTGCCACTAACGTGGCAGGACTAGGAAGCTAGTAGGGGACATATGGGTTAGTAACTGAGGGGAGGATAAAGTTATTCATTAACAAACGCAGTCAGTCGCGGGTTTGATGCGAGATATTTGTCTAGGCGGAATTTAAATGAATCAACGGTGCTGCAGTCTATAACGTCTCGGGGAAGCCCATTCCACAAGTTGACAACTCGATTGAAGAAGAAATTCTTAGATTCGTGCGAGTTAAAAGATTTACCAATAATTTTGCAACCGTTTCCCCGCGTGTAATTAGATTGGTCGATAGTGAAGTACTTACTACAGTTCATATTGTCGATGCCTTTGATGATTTTGAACACTTGAATTAAGTCGCCTCTTAATCTGCGCTGGGTTAAAGGAAATAGATTTAATTCTCTAAGACGCTCTTCGTATGGTTTGTTCTTTAGGCTAGGTATCATTTTGGTAACTCTACGTTGAACTCGTTCTAGCTTGTTTATATCTTTTTGGTAGTAAGGGCACCAGGATTGAACGCAGTATTCCAGAAGAGGGCGGACTAAGGAATTGTAAAGGGTTAGGATAACTTCTTTGGATTTATGCTCAAATGACCTGCCTATAAAGCCAATTATTTTGTTTGCCTTCTTAACAACTTCTGAACATTGTTGACTCGGTTTTAGGTTACTCGATATTGTTACTCCCAGATCAGTTTCTCTGTTTACATTCTTAAGCTGAGTGCCATTCATCGAATAGTTTGCTTTCTCATTTAGGTATCCGACATGTAGTACTTTACATTTATCCGCATTGAAACTCATTTGCCAAATTTGGGCCCAACATGACAATTTATCTAGATTGTGTTGCATATCGTCACTTGTTCTTTTGAGAGTACGCTATTTGCAATTTTTGTATCGTCAGCAAATTTTGAGATTGTGCAGGTGAGACCCTCATCTATGTCGTTGATGTAAATTAGAAAGAGAATTGGTCCTAGTACCGATCCCTGGGGTACCCCGCTACTTACATTGGTCCATTTAGATGCCTTACCGTTTATGACTACCCTTTGCTTTCTGTTGCTGAGCCAATTTTCTATCCATTTCAACACACCGTCTTGTATTCCATGCGCTTTTAGTTTTAGCAGTAAACGTTTGTGGGGAACTTTGTCAAAGGAGAGAGAAAAAAAAGAGAGAGAGAGAGAGAGAGAGAGAGAGAGAGAGAGAGAGAGAGAGAGAGAGAGAGAGAGAGAGAGAGAGAGAGAGAGAGAGAGAGAGAGAGAGAGAGAGAGAGAGAAAGAGAAATGCTATATGGAGTAATTAAGGTTATGAGCACCCCCAGATAATAATTAAAAGAGAGAGATAGAGAGAGAGAGAGAGAGAGAGAGAGAGAGAGAGAGAGAGAGAGAGAGAGAGAGAGAGCGAGAAGTAAATGCTAAATGGAGTAATTAAAGATATGAGCATCGCCAGATAATAAATTTCGTCTATTTAGCATACAATGGAGTTTCTCGTGAGGCCCACCTGGTGTATCCCCCCCCCCCCCCCTCCCCCCCTCCCCCCTGCCCCCCCCCCCCCCCCTCCTCTTCCATAAACAACACGTTAAAGGGGGTCACCGGCTTTTTCTTATCTCTCTCTCTCTCTCTCTCTCCTTTTCTCTCTTTCCCTGGCTTGTTTACATTCGGCCCCATTCAGCCAACTGTTTTAAGACGTTTATCCCCATCCAGGTGTCAATGTATGGAGAAATCCGGCTTCGCCGGAGAAATTTTTCTCTCGAAAAATGTACAAATTTAGCCTTGCTGTCAAAACAAAAATATATATATGCGGGCTCGCTACCGCTCGCCAGGAAAATATTGACACCTGGATGGGGATAAACGTCTTAAACAGTAGGCTGAATGGGGCCGAACGGATACAAGCCAAAGAGAGAGGGAGAGAAAGAGAAAAAAAAGCGAAGTGGGCTCCCTTAACTCTCACCACTCCCCACCCCTTCTAAAGAATTGCCCAATTAGACGGAACAGTATTTCCCGGGACGGTAAATATCCATGTCCACAATATTTTACACTACTTCGCTAAATGTAATAGAATGTTGCTTGCCTTGTGTTATTGTGCCTAGGTAAAATAATAATAATAATAATAATAATAATAATAATAATAATAATAATAATCTTCTATCTATGGGGATCACGGCGTCAGGTCGATTAATTCATATAATTATATCAGATCGATTAAGGGGAGGTCTTTAGTGTGTTTCCTAGAATTCCATCAAGCTTGAAATTACACCTCCTTGACCCCCATTCAAGATAAATTTGTACATTTTTCGGTAGAAAAATGTCCCGGCCGAAGGCCGATTCCTCTTAAATTGCAGGCTCGCTATCGCTCGCCAGGAAAAAATCGACACCTAAATGGCACGAAAGGTCTTAAAAGTGACATAAATTGGGTGAAAGTTCTTAAAATCGCCAAACTAATGGGGCGAACGTCTTCAAATCTCAAAAGCAATGGGGCTAAACATGAGGGAGAAGGGGGGGTAAAGAAAAAAAATCCCTCAAGTGGAAATCTCCCCTTAACTCATATATTTATTATTTGTTTGGTTTCCTCCCTAGACCTCCATCAAACTTTAAAAAAAACATCCATTAGATCCACCTTCTAGATTAATGTGTACATTTTTCGGTAGACAAAAATTTCACGGCCGATGGCCGGTTCTTCCAAAATTACAGGCTCACTATCGTTCGCCAGGAAAGAAATCGACAACTAAATAGCACGAAAGGGCTTAATATCGACAAAGAAATGGGGCGAAAGAACTTAATATTGACATAGAAAAGGACGAAAGGTCATAAAATCGACAAACTAGTGGGGCAAACATCTTAAAATCTGAAAACTAATGGGGCTAAACAAGAGTGAGAAAGGGGGCCCATCTCCCCTTACGGTATGAATGGATCTGTATAACATGAACAGTTGAACACGATCTTTCACACAGGCACCCCACGTTCCTCTCTCGGTTCGGGTGACGTTCCGGGCGTTCCTCTGTCCAATTACCGACCGTGTTCCGCTGGCTAGTTAGTTTTCAGCAACCCATTTCCGACCGCTGGTACACTCGACCAAAACACAATCTTTACACTAACGCTCTAAACATTCTGGAAGTGGGTCGAAATCTTATGATAATACCTCACAGCCGTATGTTTCACCCGATGCATTCCGTTCACACTAGATTATTTACAGCTCACCAGTGTAAACATTGTTTGTTGGTCGACTGTACATGTGGTGTAGGTAGCGCCAACAAACTTGATGATAAACTTGGTCCCTGACCTCTCTGTAACTCATAAGGGCATAGAGCAACCGGTCTGTAAATATCCACTCCTATTTCCTGATGGACTCTTCCCAAATGATAAGAACGTTAGCCTGATTGCTTTCAAGATTATTGTCAAGTTCGCTGGCGCTACCTATAACACCGCATCTCTGCTGATTAACTTTTAATTCATACACTGTCAATTCATTGTACAGTTGTTTCTTGATTGGTTACATGTAAATATCGACATGTCAAAGTTGAGAGTAAGTTCAAATAGTCTAAGAAACCTTGACAATTATAGATATAATGATTGCCGATGGTCTGAACTAGGATGCATATAATATAATGATTGCCGATGGTCTGAACTAGGATGCATATAATATAATGATTGCCGATGGTCTGAACTAGGATGCATATAATATAATGATTGCCGATGGTCTGAACTAGGATGCATATAATATAATGATTGCCGATGGTCTGAACTAGGATGCATATAATATACTGATGTCGACGAAGATAATGGCGGAGGCCCTTCTGCTGTGACTTAAGGGTGCCGCCCCCCGTCGTCAGGGAGCGTCCCCCCACCAGGAGGTCGGGTACAGCTGCCTCAATTACAAGCTCAGTTTACAAGTTAACATTGGACTTAATAGGCTATCAACCTATTAATTCATATTTATTTTCACCAACCCACCAATTAATTTACAAATAATCCTCTCTCTCCACCACCCATTCTCCCCTCTCTACACTCTTCAGAAAAATAGGAAAAGTAGAATGTAGATACGAGGTGCCGTTGTTAAGGCTTATCCCTCAATACCTTCACCTGACCTGACCTAACTAATGAAATCAATGAAAGTATTGAATACATGTGGTACTCCAAGGACTCGAACCTAAGATGCTTACACCGAAATTCCGCACACTAAGCACTAGGCTATCAAGACAGCACACTGTAAGTCAAGATTAGCGTCAGGACTGGATTATTAAGCCAGCACACTGTAAGTCAAGAATAGCGTCAGGACTGGAGCTCCTTCTCGGGTATTACGGCGTTTGGCAAAAAAATAAATAAAACAAAAAATAAATAATAATAATAATAATAATAACTATATATATATATATATATATATATATATATATATATATATATGTACCGGTATATATATATTCAGGAAAGCTTGACAAGAAGTAGGAAGTGTAACCAGGCATAAATTAAGAGGGTGAGTTAGGTATGAAGGCTTGGGTGTTATTCTCCTCGGGAATGGGGTCGCGTGGTGAAGCAGGGTTACCAAATCACGTCTGCTAGATAGTAAGTAAATGCCGAAAATCGCTAGAATAATGCCAGTGTCTACCATATTGCTCGAAAATGGCTCAAATCTCCAGAGTAACGCTAGAATTCATGTCGCTAGATGTAAACAATTGCCTATAGGTTGACGTAAATACCTCTAGATCTAGCGGGAAAGTAGCTAAATTGGCAACACTGGGTGAAGGTACTGATGGTTACCTGATAATCCGGCCACCAGGCGATGATGGTTCACTGATTTCCGGCCACCAGGTGATCATTATCGCGTGGAGAGAAGGGAGGAACAGGTAGCACTCTAAAGGGACTGGAGTTCTCGAAAGGGGGCTCCAGTCGTGACGTTATTCTTGATAGCGTAATGGATAAATGCGCGTAATTTCGGTGTGAGTATCCTAGGTTCGAGTCCTTGGAGTGCCACATGTATATTGTTGATTTCATTAATTGAGTTTAAAAGTAAAGTTGGTTGGTGACAATATATACTGATCCAATAGGGCTGCTGATAGCCTGATCCAATAGGGCTGCTGATAGCCTGATCCAATAGGGCTGATGATAGCCTCTGAAGTCCTATTTAAAAAACATTATTATTACTAAAAAAGGTAGCACTAGAGATCTTTTACAGAAAGATATCTGACCAATTGATATCCCTTAAGAGAATGAGAACTGTGATCTGGATTTGTAAAATAAGGCTGAAAGATATCAATCTTTATTTTTATTAATCTCACCACAACACCCCCAATGAAATTAATTAAAGTATAATTATATGATCCACCGGGATTCGAACCCGGGTTATCACACACAGATTTTTGCCACCTTAACCATTACACCACCAGGACGGTTAAAGGTTTATGCACACGCCTACGACTTATTATCCATTCTCGAATACTGGATATTAATCTAATCATGTTCATATTCCCAACCGCGCTATGGTAGCCTAATGTTTAAGTGAGAGGAAAGAATATTCATGGGGCACAGATCATATATTATAGACCGGCCTCTCGACGAAATATCCTTGAACCTACTAATAATCTTTATTTTTATTAATCTCACCACAACACCCCCAATGAAATTAATTAAAGTATATATGATCCACCGGGATTCGAACCCATTGAGGAGGCTGTTAGGCATCAAGATTATCACCGAAGAGATGCGGATATGTTTGCTTGGTTGGCTTGAACATGTGATGAAGATGAATGATAAAAACTGGGTGATTAGAAGCAAGTCTGTGAATTAGATGGATAATTGTGGCAGCCCAAAACAGGGCTGCCTGGAACGCCGGCGTTAGAACATAAGAATGAGACTATATTATACACGATGGATCACCCAGTCTATAAAAAGTATGTATGTATATGTACTGTACTGTACATTTGGAGACTAACACGAAATATATATAATTTGTTATGGTGCAGATGCCAAACCTGCACTCCCTCACGCGGGTAGGGAGGATAAACAAGAAACATGGGAAAAGGAACAGAAATGACAGGGAAACAAACACATAACGCTATTCTCAGACTTTCTTCTATTCAACTGCTGAGCTCTGGAACTCTCTCCCAGAATCAGTCTTTCCCTCTTGCTATGACTTACATTGCGTCAAACAACGTGTGTCCAGACATTTTGGCTCGAACATTCCATGATTTTGGCCCTGTCACTCTTTCAACTCTGGGAGAGGCACTTGTTATAGATAGTTGTGCCTTTTGTTTCCCTCACCCACATAGAAACAAAATTATGTTTATACATTTTCCACGTCAGAGTTGCTTCTCTCTCTCTCTCTCTCTCTCTCTCTCTGAGGGTGGGGAGAGAGCCTTCTACTTTAATATCCTATTCTTCCACTATAAACTTTCCCTGTCTAGTAGTATTAAGGCCGGACCACGTAGTTGGGACTGCAAGGTCTGTGTGGTCTGAGTATCTGTGTAACTTTGTTTTCTCTCTCTCTCTCTCTCTCTCTCTCTCTCTCTCTATATATATATATATATATATATATATATATATATATATATATATATATATATAATTATATTCTTCTCTCCTTTCTCTTTTCTTTCCATTCCCACTTTTCTCTTTTCCTCCCGACATTTCATCGTATTTGCACATATCAAATCTCTCTCTCTCTCTCTCTCGTCCCTGCACATACAAAGTGTCAATTAGGGCGAGGTTGGGAAGGCTGGCCACATGATTTACAACCCTACAACCTGACCTGGCAAACTTCAGGCCCCAGGGTGCTCTAAGGGAAAAGAAAGGGTTAAGGGGGAGGTCTAGAAAGGGTTAAGGGGGAGGTCTAGAAAGGGTTAAGGGGGAGGTCTAGAAAGGGTTAAGAGCTTGTGTCTATTTACGGGATTAAAAACCGTGGTATCCAGCCACATAAGCTATCTATAAAGTAGCAATGAAAATCATCATGGTATTTAATAAGCACTCCAATGTATAACCCTTTTCTTCAGTCATCACCAGACCTTTAGTAAATATAGGTGATGCAATTCCAGAGTTGCCAATATAGCTCCTTTCCCGCTAAATCTAGAGGTATTATTTCGATCTGGAGGCAAATGTTTACATCTAGCGACATGAATTCTAGCGATACTCTTGAGACATGAACCATTGTAGAGCGATGTTGGAGAGATTGTGGCATTATTCTAGCGATTTTCGGCATTTAGTGTAGAGATTGTGGCATTATTCTAGCGATTTTCGGCAATTATTTACGATCTAGCGGACTTGAGTTGGTAACCCTGTGCAATTCACTGGATAGTACAGTCGCGCTAATAAGTCACGGCTCAGCTGTCGTTACGTTTGGCTCGCTCTGTGCTATATTCGCGTCTGTCAGATGTTGTATAAGGTGGGTAAGTGTAGGAAGGAACATGTTGGTATATCTCACTCAAAAAGAAGAAATCATGTGTAAATATTCCTGATACCAATTATTGATCAAAACATAATTGGTGCCGAGACATGACTTATTAGCGCGACTGTACCCGGTTCCTGCAGACGGTAGCCAGATTGTCGTACTCCGTGCCCCTCCCTCAGCTGACCCCTCCCACAGGCTATACCTTAGGGACTCCGCGGGTAGTTCTCGCTTTTTCTGGACCCCCTTGTCCCTCATGTTAAGCCCCATTTGTGTTGAGATTATAAGACGTTCGGCCCATTAGTTTGGCGATATTAACACCTTTGGCCCATTTCGTTGTCAATTTTAACATTTCGTGCTCTTTAAGTGTCGATTTTTTTCCTGGCGAGCGATAGCGAGCCTCTAATTTTAGAAGGAATCGGCCTTCGGCCGAGACATTTTTCTACCGAAAAATGTACAAAATTATCTTGAAAGGGGGTCTAAGGGGTGTTTTTCTAAGTTTGATGGAGGTCTAGCGAGGAAACTAGAAAACATTATGAAAAGCTAAAACTATAATTACCTCGCTGGGTTGATACGCTACCTTAGGGACCCAGCGGGTAGTTTGGTAGTGTCAGTACAAGATGACTAATGTTTCCTGCTCACTCCCACCACACCGACCGACCGACCGACCGACCGACCGTAAGATGGCGGCGGTGTTGTGTTGTAGCTCTGTTTCTCTCAAGGGTTATAATTATATATATGCTGTATGTAGGGAGATGTCATACCTTTTACTTAAGGGGAGGCAGACCGTTTTTCTCTAGACCCCCCCCCCCCCCTTCTCCCTCGTGTTTAGCCCCCATTAGTTTTCAGATGTTAAGATGTTTGCCCCATTAGTTAGTGGATTTTCAGACCTTTCGCCCCATTTCTTTGTCAATATTTAGACCTTTCGTGCTATGTAGGTGTCGATTTTTTCCCTGGCGAACGATAGTGAGCCTGTAATGTTGGAAGAACCGGCCTGTGGCCGGAACATTTTTCTACCGAAAAATGTACAAATTAATCTAGAAGGGGGATCTAATGGATGTTTTTTTTTTAATTTGATGGAGGTCTAGGGAGGAAGCTAGAAAAATAATGAATACATGCAAAAATCGACCAAAAAGTTAACCATTCCCCCCCCCCCCCCCCCCCCTTAAGGGGAGGTTTTTAATTTGGTCTCTAGATATCCATCAAGCTTAAGATTACACCCCCTTGAGCCCCTTTCAAGATAAATTTGTACATTTTTCGGTAGAAAAATGTCCCGGCTGAAAGCCGGTTCCTCTTAAATTACAGGCTCGCTATCGCTCGCCAGGATAAAATCGACACCTAAATTGCACGAAAGGTCTTAAAATTGACGGAAATGGGGCGAAAGTTCTTAAAATCGGCAAACTAATGGGTCGACTGTCTTAAAATCTCACAAGCAATGGGGCTAAACATGAGGGATAAAGGAGTCCAGAAAAAAATCCCTCAAGTCGATATCTCCCCTTAAGGGTTACACTGTATGTAGGGAGAAAACTGCCAGACTGTAAGGCAGATGGATTCTTCTCCTCGTTAACGACTGTGTACCACCGTTTTCTCAACTGTTCCTTTATGCTCGACTTCTGATGTTATCTAACTTCCTAGACTGACCGTGGGTGCTGGTTTGTGTCTGAATAAATAACGAGTTTAACCCTTTCAAGCTCCAATACGCGTTTCTGTTCTGTTTTCTGGCTACTATTAGACGATTTTATTCAGATTAGTAACGGTATATGGAAGTCAAAGGGTTGATTGAGATAGTATTGACCCTTTTAATACCCACCGATCCTTCCTAAGCTGCATAAATTCGTCTAATGACAGCCAAAATAAACTGCTAAAACGCGTCAGAGCTTCAAAGGGTTAAGTGGACCCACGCAAGTACTTTTTCCGGCGTATTTTCGACTATGGTAGGAAGCTTTGACTTAATACATAAGGAGAAGTAATATTTGTTGTTGTTGTTGTTGTTGTTGTTGTTGTTGTTGTTGTATTATAAATTTCACCACAACACCAAACACCTCCAATGAACTTAATTAAGGGTACGGGTTAAGGGGAGGTTTTTAGTTGATTCCCTAGACTTCCATCAAGCTTAAAATGACTCCCCCTTGACCCCCTTTCAAGATAAATTTGTACATTTTTCGGTAGAAAAATTTCCCGGCCGAAGGCCGGTTCTCCTTAAATTACAGGCTCGCTATCGCTCGCCAGGAAAAAATCGACACCTAAATGGCACGAATGGTCTTAAAATTGACAGAAATGGGACGAGGGTTCTTAAAATCGCCAAACTAATGGGGCAAGCGTCTTTAAATCTCACAAGCAATGGGGCTAAACATGAGGGAGAAAGAGGTTCAGAAAAAAATCATCCCGGTGGAAATCTCCCCTTAATGAAAGCCTATAATGTGATCCACCAGGATTCGAACCCGGGTTATCACACACATATTTGTAGACGCCTTAACCATTACACCACCAGCTTAGTGGTCACCCCTTCGGCGATCACGGCGTCCGGCAAAAGCTAGATAGATGCAAATCGGGCAACCAGATTGAAGATTAATTCATCTTAAATCTAGGTGCCAATATAAGTACAAATCCCAGAAATATTAGCCTACCAGAAAAAATCGCCATGTTAATTCAATATTTGTATTTTGTGTTGTGAATTTATTTATGTATTTATATATTTGATAGAATTGAATTATTTGTTTGCTCTAGTGTGGCTCCACTGAATAAAATAGGTATATAGGAATTCAGTCCCATAACACAATCTAAGTCTGTATCCATCTTTTCCTCATCCTGTGACTTAAGTTGCTTCAAACTCCGTGTGTCCAGAGATTTTGGCTCGAACGTGCCTTGATTTTGGCCCGGTCACTCTTTTAACTCTGGGGGAGGCACTAGTCACAGGCAGATTTGCTTTTTGTCTATCTCTTCTACATTTTTTTTTTTTTTTTTTTTTTTTTTTTTTTTTTAATACTGATGCACTATTGCAACTGTTTCGAAGCGGGAGATTAAATTTCGGCAAATGAAGTAGGAGATTGTGTTCGGTTCCATGTGTATCACCTTCACCTTCATATATATATATATATATATATATATACGATACAGCTTAATATCTTATTATATTTCACTTGTGCGTGTATTTGAGTGTGTGCCCTGTGAACCGTATCGTGTTCCTGTATATCACGGGGTGAGGTAGCCCGGTATATACTAAAGCCGGTGTCATACGAGCGATTTTTCCGTCAATTGTTGTCTGGTAGCTTCAAAATACAAGTTCCCTAAGAATTAAGCTACCTAACATAATCTAACTTCGATCTAGTTCCCGATTCCAATGACAAAATATCCCTAAATATCACTAGAAAAAACTTGGTCGTGGAAAATTGACGGAAAAAGCGCTCGTGTGACACTAGCTTATAATAATAATCGTACGAGGATATCACACGCCAAGATATCAAAACCATCTCCTCCAGATTGGGGTGACATTAAATCCTCCCGGCCAATCAGCGGCTAGGACTGGTCGAGGAGGGCGTGGCCAACTCGTTTCCTTCCCTGTGATTGGCCCCGACTTCGCCACACATTAATAAAACATGTCCTCGCTGTATGACAAGTGGAAGAGAACGACACTGTCCAGATATTTGGCTACGTCCGAACACGAACACCTATAGTCTGATCATTCCAGGGTGGGCAGAAATCGTAACCCCTAACCTCTCAAAAAGGACTAGGGTAATCGAGCTAATATTTCTACCAAATAGGAAGACTTGGCTAGGGTATATGTGTATACATTTTCAGCTCATTTGCTCTAGCCCTTTTTGAGTTACAGAGGTTAGAGGTTACGCTTTCTTCCCAACCTAGAATGAACGGACTATAGATATTTGGCTATACGTCCGGAGACGAGCACCTAGATATTTGGCAACGTCCGAACACGACTACCTTCAACCTCGACCATTACACACACAGCCACGGCGATCGAGTGGAGAGCATGCTCACGTGTGAATCTGCTTGAGCTGGGTTCGATCCCCCAAGGTAGACATTTAATGGGTGTGGTAGTAGGTCCTACCGTGTTTCACATGCTCGCACCCCTTCAGGGGACACCTCGACGAAGTATACAGACTAATAGCACACACAACACTCCAACAGCTTCCTCTCTCTCCAACACCCCTTCTCCACTCTCTACACTCTTCAGAAAATAGTAAAAATAGGAAGTAGCTACGAGGTGCCGTTGTAAAGGCTTATCCCTCAATACCTTCACCTGACCTGACCTATACTCTAGTTTCTTTTCAGCTGACGATAAATTGAATCCCTTTGCAGTTAATTACTCTATACTGAATGTAAAAATGTGAAACTACTATGTCTCTGCATCATAATAAGGCCAAGTTTATATAATAAGCATCGTATTTCACTACAAAATCATCAAAATAACTGGGGAATCTTGATGGGAACTTTGCAATTTATCGAGAACAGACTTATAACGACGTAAACAAACAAACACCCTCTTGATTTCCTTTTCAGTACCAGGGAAGTCGTTTTAATCGTATTCTGGCAACTATTAGACGATTTAATTCAGCTTAGGAAGAACCTCTAGCAATATTAAGATTTCAACCTATCTCGACCAACTCTATTAACTACCACAGATCCTTCTTAAGCTGTACAACATCGTCTAAACACAGCTAGAATGTAATATAACACACGTCGCTGGTACTCAAAGGGTTACAAATCCACGACTCTCGCGTGTGAGTTATACCTACGAGGTGGTCCCAATTTACCGCTCCCAAAATAATATAATCGACCGCATAATTATAATAATCACAAATTGGGAGATATATTTGGTAATTTGAGGACATAAACAAGAATCAATGGCTGTTGGACGGGGGATGTTGTTTTTGTTTGTGTGTTTGTTTGTGCTTGTTTTTGTTGCCATGGTAGCCTAGCAGTGTTTTTGTTTGTGTTTGTGCATTTTTTGTTTGTTGTTGTTCGTGTTTTTGTTTGTTGTTGTTCGTGTTTTTGTTTGTTGTTGTTCGTGTTTTTGTTTGTTGTTGTTCGTGTTTTTGTTTGTTGTTGTTCGTGTTTTTGTTTGTTGTTGTTCGTGTTTTTGTTTGTTGTTGTTCGTGTTTTTGTTTGTTGTTGTTCGTGTTTTTGTTTGTTGTTGTTCGTGTTTTTGTTTGTTGTTGTTCGTGTTTTTGTTTGTTGTTGTTCGTGTTTTTTTTTGTTTTTTTCGTGTTTTTGTTTGTTGTTGTTCGTGTTTTTGTTTGTTGTTGTTCGTGTTTTTGTTTGTTGTTGTTCGTATTTTTGTTTGTGTTTTTGTTTGTGTTTTGTGTGTGTGTGTTTATGTTGCCGGGAAGGGTGCGTGGTAACCTGGGATTGGGCTCGCTCTTCATGTTGTTTTCTTAAGGAGGATTTTTTTTTCTTTTTTTGGCGTATATATACAATCATTCATTTATTTTATTGTACTTTCCTCGCTAGACCTCCATCATGCTTAAACAAAACACCCCCCTAGGACCCCCCCCCCCCATTCAAGATAAATTTGTAAATGTTGACACCTAAATGGGGCGAAAGGGTCCTACAATCGCCAAACTAATGGGCCGAACGTCTTATAATCTCAAAACAAATGGGGCTTAACACGAGGGAGAAAGGGGACCAGAAAAAACATCCATCTCCCCTTAAACGCGGCTGATAACTCAAAAAAGACTAGAGTAATCGAGCTAATATTTCTACCAAATAGATAGATCTATAGATTACTAAAAAACACTGTAGCAAAAATGAAATTTTTTCCAAAACTTGCGCAAATGTACTATCTTGAAGGAATCTTGCATGGGAATCGCGGAGGCTGAAGCAAATAGGCAAATAAATAGCTTGATAATGTATGTACCGTATGTATGTATGTATGTACAGTATGTATGTATGTATGTACAGTATGTATGTATGTATGTATGTATGTAGTTATGTACAGTATGTATGTACAGTATGTATGTATGTATGTATGTACAGTATGTATATACTCTGGCACATACCCCATTGCTGGGGCTGGCCGACACGAGACAGAGCCCGAACAGAAACTACATTTAATGTTCCTATTCTCAGGGTCCGGAACCCCTTTCGCGCCCTCTCGCCCGTTTCCCTGTCTCGTCAAGTAGGAGAATTATACAAGGGGAGGAGGATTCCTAGCCCCCTGCCCCTTTGATAATACTCACAAAAATGCAGGAATCTTGGCCGAAAGTGTTGGCGTCTGAGCGATATATCACCGGCGAGGACGGCCCAAATCACAACAAGGCGGCCGTAACCAAGGCAGTCTATAAAAGGTAACAAGGCGCGCGGGGCCCCATAAAAGCTAACGAGGACACTTGACAATGGTCCCTAGCTCCCAAGGGCCCTGTTGATAACCCCCCTTCCACCCCCACCCCTTCTCCCCTCTCCAACCATCCCGTCCCCAACCCTCCCCTTCCCAACCCTCCCCTTCTCAACCCTCCCCTTCCCAACCCTCCCCTTCTCAACCCTCCCTTTCCCAACCCTCCCCTTCCCAACCCTCCCCTTCCCAACCCTCCCTTTACCAACTCTCCCCTTCCCAACCCTCCCCTTCCCAACCCTCCCCTTCCCAACCCTCCCTTTACCAACTCTCCCCTACCCAACCCTCCCTCCCCCAAGCCTCCCCTTCCCAACCCTCCCCTTCCCAACCCTCCCCTTCCCAACCCTCCCCTTCTCTCCCCTCCCCTTCCCAACCCTCCCCTTCTCTCCCCTCCCCTTACCAACTCTGCCCTTCCCAACCCTCCCTTTCCCAAACCTCCCCTTCCCAACCCTCCCCTTCCCAACCCTCCCAACCCTCCCTCCCCCAAGCCTCCCCTTCCCAACCCTCCCCTTACCAACCCTCCCCTTCCCAACCCTCCCTTTCCCAACCCTCCCTCCCCCAAGCCTCCCTCCCCCAACCCTCCCCTTCCCAACCCTCCCCTTCCCAACCCTCCCCTTCCCAACCCTCCCTTTCCCAACCCTCCCTCCCCCAAGCCTCCCCTTCCCCACCCTCCCTCCCCCAAGCCTCCCCTTTCCAACCCTCCACTTCCCAACTCTCCCCTCCCCAACCCTCCCCTTCCCAACCCTCCCTGTTGAGGCTAAAGAGAATCGGGAGAGGAAGACGGAAGATGGAAGGAGGGAGGATGGAAGAAAAGAATGGAAGGACATATGCACAGGAAGGGATGAGAGAGAGAGAGAGAGAGAGAGAGAGAGAGAGAGAGAGAGAGAGAGAGAGAGAGAGAGAGAGAGAGAGAGAGAGAGAGAGAGAGAGAGAGAGAGAGAGAGAGAGAGAGGAGATAGAGAGAGAGAGAGAGGAGATAGAGAGAGAGAGAGGAGATAGAGAGAGGAGATAGAGAGAGAGAGAGAGAGAGAGGAGAGAGAGAACTTATGGTTATATATAGAACTAGCAGGGGTACCCGGCGTTGCCAGGGTAATCACCATAATAAACCATCACTACTACCACCACAACTACTACCATAATCACCATCATCAATCACTACTACCACACCGGCCTCGACCTCCCTGTGCCTCATTAAACGGCGACCTTGATTTCGGCCGCTAAATGACGTCCGATTTTGGATCTGACCTCATCCGTACCCCCATTTTGGGGGGCTGCGAACAACTTTCGTTCCATACACCTTTTCGATCGGAGGCCTCCTTCTGCCCCAAACGGTCCTTTTTCCGATTTCGCGCCCATTTTCTCCGTCCCTTTCACCCTGGAGAATTCTATGTTTTCACTAAAACCTGCCTAGGGACCCCCTTACTATGCACACCAAGTATGAACGCTCTAGCTTAAAAACTGCGGCCGCCTATAAAGAACACACAGACATACAGACAGACAGACAGACAATCGAAATTATTATATAGATGGGAGAGTGAGAATACTGGTGGACTGAGGGGTGCCGAAATGGGAAGGAAGGATGCATGGGAAAGAAGGGAGGATGCATGGGAAAGAAGGGAGAAGGAGGGAGAGAAGGGAGGATGCATGGGGGAAGGGAGAAGAGGGAGAGAAGGGAGGATGCATGGGAAAGAAGGGAGAAGGAGGGAGAGAAGGGAGGATGCATGGGGGAAGGGAGAAGGAGGGAGAGAAGGGAGGATGCATGGGAAAGAAGGGAGGATGCATGGGAAAGAAGGGAGGATGCATGGGGGAGGGGAGAAGGAGGGAGAGAAGAAAGGAGGAAGAAGGCTAGACAGTGAAGGTATTGAGGGGAGAAGGGCCGTTTTTCTGGTCCCCTTTGTCCTTCATCTTTAGCCCCATTAGTTTTCAGATTTTAAGACGTTCGACCCATTAGTTTGGCGATTTTAAGACCTGTCACCCAATTTCTTTGTCAATATTAGGACCTTTCGTGCCATTTAGCTGTCGATTTTTTCCTGGCGAGCGATAGCGAGCCTGTAATCATAGGAGGAACCGGCCTTCGGCCGGGACATTCTTCTACCGATAAATGTACACATTTGTCTCTAAGTGGTGTCTAGGGGGTGTATTTTAGATTACACAGTTATATTAGCACATATAGAAGCACATATAGAAGCACATATAGAAGCACATATAGAAGCACATATAGCAGCACATATAGAAGCACATATAGAAGCACATATAGCAGCACATATAGAAGCACATATAGAAGCACATATAGAAGCACATATAGAAGCACATATAGAAGCACATATAGCAGCACATATAGCAGCACATATAGAAGCACATATAGGAGCACATATAGAAGCACATATAGAAGCACATATAGCAGCACATATAGAAGCACATATAGCAGCACATATAGCAGCACATATAGAAGCACATATAAGCACATATAGCAGCACATATAGCAGCACATATAGAAGCACATATAGAAGCACATATAGGAGCACATATAGAAGCACATATAGAAGCACATATAGAAGCACATGTAGAAGCACATGTAGAAGCACATGTAGAAGCACATATAGCAGCACATATAGAAGCACATATAGAAACACATATAGAAGCACATATAGAAGCACATATAGAAGCACATATAGGAGCACATATAGAAGCACATATAGAAGCACATATAGAAGCACATATAGAAGCACATATAGCAGCACATATAGTAGCACATATAGCAGCACATATAGAAGCACATATAGAAGCACATATAGAAGCACATATAGTAGCACATATAGAAGCACATATAGAAGCACATATAGAAGCACATATAGAAGCACATATAGGAGCACACATAGTAGCACATATAGCAGCACATATAGAAACACATATAGAAGCACATATAGAAGCACATATAGAAGCACATATAGAAGCACATATTATAATACAGTCTTACTCTGTACGGTCCAGGTTAATAAGTGTTGTCAGGTATATCACAAAGTTTCGGACACTGACTAATACTCTGAGGGATAAGCACTTTTCCCAGTAACTATAAAGATACCAATAACACTTCTTGAGCGACAACCACCGAAATCTATGACAACACTTAAGGGGAGATCTCCACTTGAGGGATTTCTTTTCTTGACCCCTTTCTCCCTCATGTTTAACCCCATTGCTTTTGATATTATAAAACGTTTGCCCCATTAGTTTAGCGATTTTAAGAATTTTCACCCCATATTAAGACCTTTCGTGCAATTCAGGTGTCGATTTTATCCTGGCGAGCGATAGCGAGCCTGTAATTTAAGAGGAATCGGCCTTCGGCCGGAACATTTTTCTACCGAAAAATGTACAAATTTATCTTGAAAGGGACTCAAGGGGGTGTAATTTTAAGCTTGATGGAGGTCTAGGGAGCAAACTAAATACCTCCCCTTAATACCCCCGATTGTACATTAAGTGAATTTGCGTAGCGAGAAATGCTTGACGTATAAACGAAGATGAAAACAGAAAACAACAAAATATGACACACATAGTCAAGGTGCAACAACATAATATGTGTGTGTGTGTGTTGGTGTCCATTGTTTGGAGCTAATAAAACAATGGGAACGCGAAAACAAAACAAAAAATTCAAAAATGTAAAACTCAAGACCCAATATGCCCCGGGACAAAATGATAACTTAAGGGGAGGTGTTTAGGTGTGGTCTCTAGACCTCCATCAAACTTAAAATTACACCCCCTAGACCCTCTTACAAGATAAATTTGTACATTTTTCGGTAGAAAAATGTCCCGGCCGAAGGCCGCTTACTCTTAAATTACAGGCTCGCTATCGCTCGCCAGGAAATAATCGACACCTTAACGGCACGAAAGGTCTTCAAATTGACAGAAATGGGGTGAAAGTTCTTATAATCGCCAAACTAATGGGGCGAACGTCTTAAAATATCAAAAGCAATGGGGCTAACCATGAGGGAGAAAGGGGTTCAGAAAAAAATCCCTCAAGTGGATATCTCCCCTTAAGCCGGTATCACACGAGAGCTTTTATAGTCAACTTAGCCTCCTATGCAGATGACATAACACTCACATGCACACACCATGACCCAAAAAGAGCAACAGATCTACTTCAACCCTATCTCAACACACTACATGGCTGGTGCACTACAAACAGACTTAATCTAGCCCCAGCCAAATCCACCGCAACCCTGCTCACAAGTTGGACAGGAGAACACGAATACATCCCTCAACTCACCATAAACAACACACCCCTAACACATACACACACACCCAAAATCCTAGGAGTAACATATGATTCTCATATGACATTCAAACAGCACACCACAAACATTAAAAAGAAACTGACACCCAGACTTAACGCCCTCAGGTCACTTGCTCACACAAAATTTGGACACAACAAAGAAACTACCACCACAGTATATAAACAATACATAAGATCAGTGATGGAATACGCAAGCCCAGCCTGGGCTTCTAACCTAGCTGAAACACATCATAAGACCTTACAGACTATTCAAAACAAAGCCTTGAAGATCATTACAGGCTGCACAGCTACTGCACCCACAGATCACCTACATCAAGAAACCAAAATCCTCAAAGTCAAAGACCATCTGGACATGAGAGGCACTCAATTCCTGGCAGCAGCCTCCACGAACCAAGACCACCCACTAAACTACATGGCAACACACCCACAGACACCAAGAAATATCAAAACAACACCCAGCACACGGTATCACACACAATTATTGTCCTCTCTCCCTCCCTGCCCACCCCGAACCAACTTCCAGAAGCACATCCATACTCATATCTCTCACCGATCCATCCACTCACTCACAGACAACACGCAGCTGCATGCACGATCTCCCGAAATCATCCTTCCGAATCCTCCCTTCCTCGCGAGGACAGAGTCCACCTGGCCAGGCTGAGATGCGGACACCATCCAGCTCTCCTGAGCTATCAGAAGAGACTGGATGACTCCGTTGTCGACACCTGCCCGGGATGTAACACAGCACCCCATACCATTAAACACATCATAGAAGACTGCATTTCACACAACCACTTACGCCAACAACACAATCTACACTCAATGAGAGCTCTGTGGGAAAGCCCGATCGTGGCCATGGCCTTTCTCAGGGACTAGGGGCTGTTCGGCCAGGCAGCTTAGGGAACAACAACAACAACATTCGATGATCAACAATTTTCTGGCAACATTTCTAGAATATTTGTCACTGGCATCGGAAACTAGACATAGATGAATTTAGGTAACCGAAATATTGAAAATGTTGACCTCATAAGCTGCCAGACCAGTGTTGAGGATAAATCCTATCCTAATGAACGGATGCAAGAGACATTCTACTGGCCAGCCACACAATGCCTTAAGGGAGCCCAACTTGTTTTTGTTTTTTTCTCTTTCTCTCCCTCTCTCTTTGGCTTTTATCCATTCAACCCCATTCAGCCTACTGTTTTAAGACGTTTACCCCCCATCAAGTATCAATATTTTCCTGGCGAGCAGTAGCGAGCCAGCATATATATATTTTTGTTTTGACAGCAAGCTAAATTTGTACATTTTTCCACAGAAAAATTTCTCCGGCGAAGCCGGATTTTTCGATACAATGCTGGCTCGCGAGGAAGAAATCGACACCTGAATGGGGATAAACGTCTTAAAACAGTTGGCTGAATGGGGCCGAATGGATACAAGCCAAGGAAGGAGAGAAAGATAAACAAAAAAAATAGTGACCCCCGCCCCCCCTAAAAAAAATAATGGCGCGTGTTTCTTTTGTAGCTGTTCATACCGGGAGAAGAAAGCGAAGAGTCAGTTACGAACCTGCTGCCACGTGCGGCGGCGGCCCAGAGCACGTGCATGGCTCTGGGGGTAAGGGGGCGCGTGCGGTGAATGGGGGCGGGGGGGGGGGGGGGGGGGGGGGGGGGTGGAAGGGGGGGAGGGGAGGGAGGGGGGGGTGAGTATGGGAGGGGGGGGTACGGGAGGGGGTGAGTACGGGAGGGGGTGAGTATGGGAGGAGGGTGAGTATGGAAGGAGGGTGAGTATGGGAGGAGGGGTGAGTATGGGAGGGGTTGAGTACGGGAGGGGGTGAGTACGGGAGGGGGTGAGTATGGGAAGGGGGTGAGTATGGGAGGGGGTGAGTATGGGAGGGGGGTGGTGAGTACGGGAGGGGGTGAGTGTGGGAGGGGGTGAGTATGGGAGGGGGGTGGGGGAGCGGATGAGGATACTACGAGAGGGAGGAGAGTGGAAGGATTTTTGTCCTGGCGAACGATAGTGAGGCCCGTAATTTTGGAAAGGGACATTATTTTGTCTACCGAAACATGTAAAAATTAACCTAGAAAGGGGATCTAATGGAACGAGTGGAGAGAAGGCAAAGAAAAGGGGCAAATGAAGGTAAAGAATCAGTAGAGACGGTTGTAAATAACGAGAATTATGAATCCGATAGACAAGAAAAATAACGAAAAATAAACAAAAGCGAACAAAGACCAAATTACGAGTGAACCAAGAGAAGGGAAGGGTTAAGGGGAGGTCTCCACTTGAGGGATTTTTTTCTTGACCCCTTTCTCCCTCATGGTTAGCCCCATTGCTTTTGATATTTTAAGACGTTCGCCCCATTAGTTTGGTGATTTTAAGAACTTTCGCCCCATTTGTCAATTTTAAGACTTTTCGTGCCATTTAGATGTCGATTTTTTCCTGGCGAGCGACAGCGAGCCTGTAATTTAAGAGGAAGCGGCCTTCGGCCGGGACATTTTTCTACCGAAAAATGTACAAATTTATCTTGAAAGGGGGTCTAGGGGGTGTAATGTTAAGCTTGATGGAAGTCTAGGGAACTAACTAAAAACCTCCCCTTAAGGGGAGATGGGTCGTTTTTCTGGGCCCTCTTCTCCCTCATGTTTAGCCCCATTAGTGTTCAGATGATATGACGTTCGGCTCATTAGTTTGGCGATTTTAGGACCTTTCACCCCCACTTCTTTGTCAATATTAAGACTTTTCGTGTAATTCAGGTGACGATTTGTTTTCCTGGCGAGTGATAGCGAGCCTGTAATATAAGAGTGATAGCGAGCCTGTAATATAAGAGTGATAGCGAGCCTGTAATATAAGATAATCCGGCTATCGAAAAATGTACACATTTATCTTGAAGGAGGAACTCGGGTTTTTTTTTTTTTTTTTTAAGATTGATGGAGGCCTAGGGAAGAAACTAAGAAATGTATACATCTGAATATATATATATATATATATATATATATATATATATATATATATATATATATATATATATACCGGTATATATATATATATATATATTCATATTTTTTCACCCACCAACTTTACTTATAAACTCAATTAAGGGAGGTTTTTAGTTTGGTCCCTAGATATCCTTCAAGCTTGAGATTACACCCCCTTGAGCCCCTTTCAAGATAAATTTGTACATTTTTCTACCGAAAAATGTCCCGGCTGAAAGCCGGTTCCTCTTAAATTACAGGCTCGCTGTCGCTCGCCAGGATAAAATCGACACCTAAATGGCACGAAAGGTCTTAAAATTGACAGAAATGGGTTGAAAGTTCTTAATATCGTGAAAATAATGGGGCGAACGTCTTAACATTAGGAAAACAATGGGGCTAAACATGAGGGAGAAAGGAGTCTAAGAAAAAAATCCCTCAAGTGGATATCTCCCCTTAATGAAATCAACTACTACATATGGCACTCCAAGGACTCGAACCTAGGATACTCACACCGAAATTACGCGCATTCATGCATTACGCTATCAAGACAAACAAGGCAAACAAATACGTCCCTCCCCCCTCAACAAAGAACACGGAGTATACGGCCCCCTAGGGAGAGTTACATAGGAGGGAGGGTGCAGGAAAGAGGACACTAATTGGCGATAACAGCGTAAAATATTGATATTATATTTTGGAGGGAAGGCAAGTTTCTCTAAGGATCGTCAAACAGCAATAGGCTCGGGAATGTTATATCAGTGTATGCAAAGGAGATATAATTATATACTGTATATAATATATACCGGTATATACTGTACATATAATATATATATATATATATATATATATTTTTTTTTTTTTTTTTTTTTTTTTTTTCTACTTTCTTCTCTAGACCTCCATCAAGCTTAAAAAAATACACCCAAGACCCTCCAAGATAAATTTGTACATTTTTCAATAGAAAAATGTCCCCAAGGAGAGGCTGTAGGCATATGAAAATGTGTCGTTTGTTGAGCGAAAACTAAAGGTACCGGTATAATTAACTCATTCCCACGCATATCACAAAGGCATAAGGACATAAGAAAATGGGAGTCTGCAGAAAACCGATTGGCCCACACAAGGCAGATCCCTCTCACAACTTGATCAGTAACGGAACTAAAGTCAATAGCGTCCCCCATTCTCGCATGATCATGTTACCAAATATCTGATCACGTTATTTTTTTTCTTTTTTCTTTTTTCATAGTGACCATTATTATCAGTACGTTATCGTGTATTTTTTTAAGGGGGGTGACTTGCTTTTCTTCTCTCATTTTCTCTCTTGCTCTGGCTTTTATCCATTCGGCCCCGTTCAGCCTACTGTTTTAAGATGTTTATCCCCATCCAGATGTCCATTTCTTCCTGTCGAGCGATAGCGAGTCAGCATTATATGGAGCGGAGAATTTATTTTTTATAAAAAATTGTACAAATTTAGACTGCTGTCTATTTGTTTTTTGTTTTTTTAATATACTGGCTTGCTACCGTTCGCCAGGAAAAAATGGACACCTTGATGGATATAAACGTCTTAAAACAGTAGGTTATACAGCTTAAGAAGGATCTGTGTTAGTAAAAAGATTTAGGTGAGATAGTTTGAAGCCTGTTAATTGCTGGAGGCCCTTTGGAAACTGAATAATAACGTCTAATAATAACGTATAATAATAACGTCTAATAATACCGTCTAATAATAACGTCTAATAATAACGTCTAATAATAACGTCTAATAATAACGTCTAATAATAATGTCTAATAATAACGTCTAATAATAACGTCTAATAATAACGTCTAATAGTAGCCAGAATAAAGTTAAAAGGACGTCGCTGGTACGGGAGGAGTTAAGGGGAGGTATTTAGTTTGTTCCCTAGACCCCCATCAAGCTTAAAATTACACCCCCTTGAGTCCCTTTCAAGATAAATTTGTACATTTTTCGGTAGAAAAATGTCCCGGCCAAAGGCCGATTCCTCTTAAATTACAGGCTCGCTATCGCTCGCCAGGATAAAATTGACACCTGAATTGCACGAAAGGTCTTAATATGGGGTGAAAGTTCTTAAAATCGCTAAACTAATGGAGCAAACGTTTTATAATATCAAAACCAATGGGGCTAACCATGAGGGAGAAAGGGGTCAAGACAAAAAATCCCTCAAGTGGAGATCTCCCCTTAATTAATATCACGGCCACATCCAGCAAGCTAATAAATCTGTATCCTTTATATTTGCTAATCCCTGGGGGGTGCCGGGGGGTGTATTATAACCCCCCCCCCCCCCCACCCACCCCCGGCTAGGTCCGGCGGGGACATACACCGAGTCAACACTAATCTGCTTAGCCCGTGTTAAGGGGAGGTCTCCACTTGAGGGATTTTTTTCTTGACCCCTTTCTCCCTCATGTTTAGCCCCATTGTTTTTGATATTGTAAAACGTTTGCCCCATTAGTTTAGCGATTTTAAGAACTTTCACCCCATATTAAGACCTTTCGTGCAATTCAGGTGTCGATTTTATCCTGGCGAGCGATAGCGAGCCTGTAATTTAACAGGAACCGGCTTTTGGCCGGGACATTTTTCTACCGAAAAATGTACAAATTTATCTTGAAAGGGACTGAAGGGGGTGTAATTTTAAGCTTGATGGAGGTCTAGGGAACAAACTAAATACCTCCCCTTAAGCCCCTGGAGTGCACAAGGTCGCTCCGGTTCAGACACAGGAAGCAGGAGGTTCGAATCTCGGTGGATCACACGCTTTCATTAAGTTACTTGGAAGTGTTTGGTGTTGGGAGTGGAATGAATAAAATACATCTTCAGGGTTATCTCGGCTTGACACCTAGAATTTGTGTGCCACAATTTGGTTTTGAGTTTGTGTCCTATTTAAGGGGAGATTTCCACTTAAGGGATTTTTTTTCTTTACCCCCTTTCTCTCTCATGTTTAGCCCCATTGCTATTGAGATTTTAAGATGTTCGCCCCATTAATTTGGCGATTTTAAGAACTTTCACCCCATTTATGTCACTTTTAAGACCTTTCGTGCCATTTAGGTGTCGATGTTTTCCTGGCGAGCGATAGCGAGCCTGTAATTTAAGAAGAACCGGCCTTCGGCCGGCACATTTTTCTACCGAAAAATGTACAAATTTATCTTGAAAGGGGGTCAAGGGGGTGTAATTATTTCAAGTTTGATGGAAGTCTAGGAAACACACTAAAAACCTCCCCTTAAGAAGGACCCCCACAATGTTTCTGTTTTGTTTTTATCACAATGAAAGATAAATAAAGAGGGCCATTACTTTAGCTCCAACCTGCACCAACAATGGGTCCACTATCTTGACTTCAGACGTTTTGGCAGTACCTTAAGGGGACTCGAGGGGGTGTAATTTTAAGGTTGATGGAGGTATAGGGAACAAACTAAATACCTCCCTTAAGGGGAGGTTTTTAGTTTGGTCCCTAGATATCCTTCAAGCTTAAGATTACACCTCCTTGAGCCCCTTTCAAGATAAATGTGTACATTTTTCGGTAGAAAAATTTCCCGGCTGAAAGCCGGTTCCTCTTAAATTACAGGCTCGCTATCGCTCGCCAGGATAAAATCGACACCTAAATGGCACGAAAGGTCTTAAAATTGACAGAAATGGGTTGAAAGTTCTTAACATCGTCAAAATAATGGGGCGAACGTCTTAAAATTGGAAAAACAATGGGGCTAATCATGAGAGAGAAAGGAGTCAAGAAAAAAATCCCTCAAGTGGAAATCTCCCCTTAAGCACGTCTGGATCCACTATGTCAAGTAGAATACACAATTTAAGGTGGGTGCCTCACTGCTGATGGTTCCAGTCTTATGGTCCCCTTTCTCCCTTGTGTTTAGCCCCACTAGTTTTCAGATTTTATGACGTTTGGCCCATTAGTTTGGCGATTTTAGGACCTTTCGCCCCATTTCTTTGTTAATATTAAGACCTTTCGCGCTATTTAGGTGTCATTGTTTTTCCTGGCGAACGAAAAATGTACAAATTAATCTTAAAGTGGGATGTAATGGATGTTTTTTTTAAACAGTTGATGGAAGTCTAGGGAAGAAAAAATATATATATATATAATTTATACCGGTATATAATACATAATTATATACAAGGTGTTCCAGTAATGCTTTTCATAAATTATATGGTGGACTCATCAGATAAAAATAAGAATAAATTACTCTATGAACATGAGGTTGAGTATTTATAATAACGGAGTTATTACACGATTTAATTTAACGATAGATACAATGCCATTCAGTCCAAGGGGTAATGTTGCCATTTTAGTGGATTATATCCATTTGGCCTTCGCTATCGCTTGCTAGCCTCAAGATCCAATCGGCGTTCTCTCTTCAGGCTAGCGAGCGGTAGCGAGCTGATGTTTTCGGTAGGATAATCAAATCCGGCGAAGCCGGACATATTTTTCTACCGAAAAGTCAGATCGCTACTGCTCACTATCTTGAGGCTAGCAAGCGATAGCGAAGGCCAAATGGATATAATCCACTAAAATGGCAACATTACCCCTTGGACTGAATGACATTGTATCTATCGTTAACTTAAATCGTGTAAATACGTTATTATAAATACTCAACCTTATGTTCATAGAGTAATGTATTCTTATTTTTGTCTGATGAGTCCACCATATAATTTATGAAAAGCATTACTGGAACACCCTGTATATATATATATATATATATATATATATATATATATATATATATATATATATATATGAAGTAATAAGACCAGAAAAATAAACCCTTCCCCCTTAAAAACTAGAATGTTATTTTAGGGTTATGCTATATTATAGGAAGGACCAGTATTCTGAAATGGTGTGAGTGTGTGTCGTGTAAGTTGATGGCGAGCGAAGTTGAGAAGGACGGTAGCCCCCAACCTAACACCCCAATTAATAAAGCCGGCTCGTGTTACGGCGAGGGTGGATTGGGGGGGAGGGGGTCTAGGCAATCCTCTTAAAGTCTCGGGGGCAAACTGAGAGAGAGAGAGAGAGAGAGAGAGAGAGAGAGAGAGAGAGAGAGAGAGAGAGAGAGAGAGAGAGAGAGAGAGAGAGAGAGAGCGAGAGAGCGAGAGCGAGAGCGAGAGCGAGAGAGAGAGAGAGCGAGAGAGCGAGAGCGAGAGCGAGAGCGAGAGCGAGAGAGAGAGAGAGAGAGAGAGAGAGAGAGACCCATAAATACAATATGGTACCGGTACCGTACAAGGGAACGTAGAACAGGCAACACTTAAAAACAGAATAAAAGTAGCCAAACGTAACTAAATATATATATAGATAGATAATTAGGGAGAGAAAGGGAGAATATATATAGGTGTAGAAGAACTAGAACAATACGAAGGGGGCTTGAAGGAGGGGAGAAATCCATAGTAGAGAGGATAAAAAATAAAAAAAATAAAATGAATACAAATGAAGAGAGGCAAGGGGAGGAGAGAGAGAGAGAGAGCCATATCTTAATCTCTATTTTGATCCGAAAGAATTTTATTATGACTGGTGATATTTATTTATTTATTTATTATTAATAGTATTTTTATATTGTTTAGGGTTTTTATGACAGATAATATGTAATAAAATATATATTGATATTGTTTCGCGTTTATATAGCCTATACAGGTATATATATATATATATATATATATATATATATATATATATATATATATATATATATATATATATATATATACTTTCAGCGGGGCTCGACCCATCGACAGTCCATGCTTTAACCAACTCTACCATTTAGTAGCTCACGTGTATTTTATATATATATATATATATATATATATATATATATATATATATATATATATATATATATATATATATATATATATATATATATATATATATATATATATATATAGAGAGAGAGAGAGAGAGGGGGGGGGGGGTAGGGTAGCGTTTAGAACCATGACCGCAATTATGAATCAAATCAGATCCTAGACAAAATGGGTAACAAGAAAACATAATTCGAGTGAGGGAGGGGGTGGGAAGGTTCATTTAACACTAAACAAAACACTTCCCTGCCCCTCTCTCCCACGCATCCTAAAACCACCGTGAGAGCTGCGGCCTGCGAGTGTCACATGTCAATAAGGGAATAAAGGTGATATAATCGTCAATAAAGGTGATATAATCGTCAATAAAGGTGAGGGTGCTGTGTAAGGTGAGGGTCCCGGGTCCTTGGGTGGGTTATCAGGTCACATCTTTAGACCCCGGAGGCTTGGGTCACTGTGGTAGGTGGGGAGTCAGGTGGCTTACATAGCCTTTTGAATGCAGAGGTTTACTAAACGGCTTTGCAATTAGAGGAAATTAGGAATGGACGTTGGTGGAGAGACTCAGACCAAGAGTGAGAGGGGTGGAAATTAGTTACTTGAGAAGTGCGTGCGGAGTTACATGGAGGGATAGACAGATGAATGAGGAAGTAAGAAGGAGGTGTGGTGTGGAAATTAGTTACTTGAGAAGTGCGTGCGGAGTTACAGGGAGGGATAGACAGACGAATGAGGAAGTAAGAAGGTGTGGTGTGGAGGTAGATGTGCTGGAAAGTGTGAAAAGGAACACCTTGATATGGTTCGGCCATATGGAACGTATGGGAAGCGTGAGAATGACTAAGAGGGTGTACGAGAGCGAGGTGGAGGGACAGAGAGGGAGAGGTAAACCGAAAGAGAGGTGGAAGGATGGAATGAAGAAGTATATGGATGAAGGCGGTGCTGGTTGGGAGGAGGGGCATCAACTGACTGGGGACAGAGGTGCATGGGGGTATTTCGTTCGTGGCCACCCCTTCGGAGATCACGGCGTCCGGCAATAGATAAATAGATAAATAGATAGATAGATAGATAGATAGATAGATAGATAGGAATTCAAACAGATGACAAAGAAGTTGTTTCGGATATTATTTTAATGACCATTAGTGTTCTTGGCACTGACAAAATATTAATCTGAACTGTCTTCGTGGTGCAATGCATAAGTGTGTTGATTTTCGGTGTGAGCATCCTGGGTTCGAATCCCCGGACTGCCACATGTGTTTGTTAATTTCAGTACCCGGTAATCGAGTTTAGGGGTAAAGTTGGTTGGTGGAGAGAACATAATAATTTTACTGTTAACTGATACCCCTCCTACCACCTAACACCGCTTTCCCTCATATACCTCTCAACTCCATCCTTCCACCTCACTCTCGGTCTGCCTCTCCCTCTGCCCCTCCACCTCACTCTTGTAAACTCTCTTAAGTCATCCTCTCGCTTCCCATACGAGAGAGATGGGGAGCCGGAAAAAACGGGCCCATCCCCCTTATAAAGCAGAGCGTGACTTATCAGCTGTTATCTATTGATCGGCAGGTTCGGGAAAGCAGATAACAAGGTGGTTCTAAACTGATTCCAATGTATGTATTTTTTATTTTATTTTTTTTTTTTGGGGGGGGGGGGGCCTTAAGGGGAGATGGCCCGGGTTTTTTTTTTTTTCTATTAATTGATTTATTCCTTTGTCTTAGGTTCCTCGCTAGACCTCCATCAAGCTTAGAAAAGAAAAAAAACCTAGACCCCCCTTCAAGATAAATTTTTACATGTTTCGGTAGATAAATGTCCCGGCCGAAGTTCGGTTGCTCTTAAACTTTCAGGCTCGCTATCGCTTGCCAGGGAAAAATCGACAACTAGGAAAAAATCAATACCTAAATGGCACGAAAGGTTTTAACATTTACAACGAAATGGGGCGAAAGGTGTTAACATTGCCAAACTAATGGGCCGAACGTTTAATAATCTCAAAATAAATGGGGCTTATGACGAGGGTGAAAGGGGACCAGAAAACGACCCATCTCCCCTTAAGGGGATGTTTCTTATTTTGGTCTCTAGATATCCATGAAGCTTAAGATTACACCCCCTTGAGCCCCTTTCAAGTTAAATTTGTAAATTTTTCGGTAGAAAAATTTCCCGGCTGAAAGCTGGTTCCTCTTAAATTACAGGCTCGCTATCGCTCGCCAGGATAAAATAGACACCTAAATTGCACGAAAGGTCTTAAAATTGACGGAAATGGGTTGAAAGTTCTTAAAATCATCAAAATAATGGGGCGAACGTCTTAAAATTAGAAAAGCAATGGGGCTAAACATGAGGGAGAAAGGAGTCTAGAAAAAACTCCCTCAAGTGGAAATCTCCCCTTAACACGTTTATTCCCGAGGCATATAATCTCAGTTACTGCTAGACGACTTTACTCCGCTTAGAAAGCTCCGGTGGATAAATGTTGGATTCCATAACTGTTTGACTATATAAATAATTCGCAACCATTATGTAGTCCCACCCCTACTCTGTGCAACTCTCCAACCCAAGAGTGAAACGATATTCCTAATCTTTCTTCTATTCAACCTGCTGAGCTCTGGAACTCCTTGAATCCATCTTTCCCTCATCCAATGACTTAAATTGCTTCAAACTCAGTGTGTCCAGACATTTTGGCTCGAATATTCCTTGATTTTGGCCCTGTCACTCGTTCAACCCTGAGGAAGGCACTCGTCACAAGCAGTTTTGCCATTTGTACAACGACCTTTTGTTAGCTGGTGATTATGCGTGTTATCGATGTCTACAACTCCAACTTCCTTATAGAACGAAACTCGCAAGTGATCAATTGCCCACTTGCGAGTTTCAGGCTATGAGGAAGCTCGGCCTGTAAACATCGATATTAAACAAAAATACAGCAATTTTATGGGTTTCTGATGGATAAATAGTATGTTGAATTTGGTTTTATGCATGTATATAATTACTATAGCAGTATTATAGCTGGTTATAGCAGTATTATAGCTGGTTATAGCAGTATTATAGCTGGTTATAGCAGTATTATAGCTGGTTATAGCAGTATTATAGCTGGTTATAGCAGTATTATAGCTGGTTATAGCAGTATTATAGCTGGGCTGGTTATAGCAGTATTATAGCTGGTTATAGCAGTATTATAGCTGGTTATAGCAGTATTATAGCTGGTTATAGCAGTATTATAGCTGGTTATAGCAGTATTATAGCTGGTTATAGCAGTATTATAGCTGGGCTGGTTATAGCAGTATTATAGCTGGTTATAGCAGTATTATAGCTGGTTATAGCAGTATTATAGCTGGGCTGGTAATAGCAGTATTATAGCTGGTTATAGCAGTATTATAGCTGGTTATAGCAGTATTATAGCTGGTTATAGCAGTATTATAGCTGGTTATTGCAGTATTATAGCTGGTTATAGCAGTATTATAGCTGGTTATAGCAGTATTATAGCTGGGCTGGTTATAGCAGTATTATAGCTGGTTATAGCAGTATTATAGCTGGTTATAGCAGTATTATAGCTGGTTATAGCAGTATTATAGCTGGTTATAGCAGTATTATAGCTGGTTATAGCAGTATTATAGCTGGTTATAGCAGTATTATAGCTGGTTATTCTGTTAAATATCAATGTCTACAACTCCAACTTCCTTACAGAATAAAACTCCCAAGTAGTCAATGGACCGTGTGTGTTGCGTGAAACTGCGTGACTTATCCACAGACATCAGTAGAGAGGAGCCGTGAAGCGTGGGAAGCTGCCGTGCCCTTGTTCCCCCTCACTGTTGTTGCTTTATTTCCTTTCTACTCCCCCTCACTATACTCGGTTTATAGTCACTTGGCAGTACATTTAAGGGGAGATTTCCACTCGAGGGAATATTTGTTTGACCTCTTTCTCCTTCATGTTTAGCCTCATTGCTTTTCTAGTTTTAAGACGTTCGCCCCATTATTTTGACGATTTTAAGAACTTTCGACCCATTCTGTCAATTTTAAGACCTTTCGTGCCATTTAGGGGTCGATTTTATCCTGGCGAGCGATAGCGAGCCTGTAATTTAAGAGGAACCGGCTTTCAGCCGGGACATTTTTCTACCGAAAAATGTACAAATTTATCTTGAAAGGAGCTCAAGGGGGTGTAATCTTAAGCTTGATGGATATCTAGAGACCAAACTAAAAACCTCCCCTTAATCTGTTTGAAGATGGCTGTTCGAAGGGACTGGAGTTCTGGAAAAGAGGCTCCAGTCCTGATGCTATTCTTGACTTACAGTGTGCTGGCTTAACAATCCAGAACGTTCCAGAATCCATTTAAGGGGAGGTATTTAGTTTGTTCCCTACGTTTTCATCAAGCTTAAAATTACACCCCCTAGATCCCCTTTCAAGATAAATTTGTAAATTTTTCGGTAGAAAAATTTCCCGGCCGGAGGCCGGTTGCTCTTAAATTACAGGCTCGCTATCGCTCGCCGGGAAAAAATCGACACCTTAATGGCACGAAAGGTCTTAAAATTGACAGAAATTGGGCAAAATGTTTTAAAATGTTATGTCTTAAAATGTCAAAACTACTAGGGCGAACGTTTTAAAATCTCAAAAGCAATGGGGCTAAACACGAGGGAGAAAGGGGTCCAGAAAGAAATCCCTCAAGTGGAAATGTCCCCTTAACCATCATCCAGAACGTGTGATAGCCTCCGAAGTCGTATTGTAACCATTTGCACGCGGCCAAACCTTCTTTCTTTGCAGTCGCGTAGTAAGCCAATGGAATGAGCTACCTATCAACGTCAATAAATTCAAAATCTGACTATACTTTATTTGTTTTCCCAGCTGATCGTAAATTGAATCTCTTATTAGCTGATTTCTCGATACCTTAACGGCAATATATGAGACGACTATGGCTGTGTGGCGTATTAATGCCAAGTTTTTCATAATGAACAGCATATGTCGCTACAACATTTACCTTATAGCGGAGTAACAAAGGTAGACACGTGACAATTTAGGCTCAGCTATAGCTAATTGTCCGCTCTTAAGGGGAGGTTTTTAGTTTGTTCCCTAGACCTCCAGCAAGCTTAAAATTACACCCCCTTGAGTCCCTTTCAAGATAAATTTGTACATTTTTCGGTAGAAAAATTTCCCGGCCGAAGGCCGGTTCCTCTTAAATTACAGGCTCGCTATCGCTCGCCAGGATAAAATCGACACCTGAATAGCACAAAAGGTCATAATATGGGGTGAAAGTTCTTAAAATAGCTAAACTAATGGGGCAAACGTTTTATAATATCAAAATCAATGGGGCTAAACCTGAGGGAGAAAGGGGTCAAGAAAAAAAATCCCTCGAGTGGAGATCCCCCCTTAATAGATTCCATGCAGTTTGTGATCACTTACACAGTTCATTCTAAGACACTGTGAAGCTGCTCGGGATTTCGTAATAAAGAGATGACACCACTGAAGTTACACATTAATGTTTTAGTAAATAATCTAGAATCGTCCTATTTAACTACTAAGTAAAAACAATTATGTGTGTGTATGTATATATTATGTGTGTGTGTGTGTATATATGTAGAATTATAACCACAAAGCCGCCGATCAAAGGTTGCGTGGAAAAATCATTCGCGTAATTCCGCCTTTATAATCCTACCGTTCACCTCAACAACAAAAACACACGCACCGATTTAAAGTTGGCTTATCATAGCGGACCTGAGCGGGGGCCGGGCTTGATCGGCATGATGAATAAAAATAATCCCACAAATTGGCCTTAACGTTGCGGCCGACCAACAATAGCAAAGCGGTAAATCCCGCTGATGGAAAAAGAGCGGACACCGATACATCCCTGATGGGCCGCGAGGAGCTGAGAAGGTCGAGGGATTTACCCAGGACGGGATAACAGCGATGGTCGGTGTTATAGAGTTTGACCGTCAGAGGACTCGTGTGGGAGACTGGTAGCAAGAAACCGCGGGGGGGGGGGGGGGGTCATGCCACTGGACTGGTAAGAGTAGTATTCCAATGTTCCTGGGTTCGAATCCCAATGTATCGATGGGAAGATATTATTGGGATGGTATTTGTGTTGTACCTAGTATCAGTGCATCACCACAAATACTGGACTGGTAAGAGTAGTATTCCAATGCTCCTGGGTTCGAATCTCAATGTATCAATGGGAAGATATTATTGGGATGGTATTTGTGTTGTACCTAGTATCAGTGCATTACCACAAAGCCCACCGAAACGCTAACAAAATACCCTCATTGTTCCCTGATTAACTAGCACTGTATGCATATTCCCATATTCAAAATATGCTACATGGGTACAATGCCTAGTGAGTTAATTGCTCAATAGGTGGCGTTCTGAGAGTGAGGATCCGAGTCTAGGGGGTGAGACAGTGAGGCACTGGAACGAGGCAGCTTCAGAGATGGGACTGCTTCGAGCTGTGAGTGAGCAACTAAACCCCATGCATCCTGCGAAGGCAAGATGGCAGATGCTGGTTGCAGCTAAAAGTGCTTCACATGTCTCACCCTCTAGACTGGAACGAGACCTCACGGGCAATAACGGTGGAATGTACAGGCTCTCAGCCTACGCCGGAGAGGGAGTAGATGGAATATAGAAAATAAAAACACGAGACAGAATCGACTTTCAAAACACGCGTAAATGTGTGTAATCAAACCCTCAACGACCTTAAGGGGAGATCTCCACTTCAGGGATTTTTTTCTTGACCCCTTTCTCCCTCATGTTTAGCCCCATTGCTTTTGATACTATAAAACGTTTGCCCCATTAGTTTAGCAATTTTAAGAACTTGCACCCCATAATAAAACCTTTCATGCCATTCAGGTGTCGATTTTATCCTGGCGAGCGATAGCGAGCCTGTAATTTAAGAGGAAGCGGCCTTCGGCCGGGACATTTTTCTACCGAAAAATGTACACATTTATCGTGAAAGGGACTCAAGGGGGTGTAATTTTAAGCTTGATGGAGGTCTAGGGAACAAACTAAATACCTCCCCTTAATTTTAAAGCTGGTCTTTTTCAAGGCCTTTTCAAGCTAATATAGATTCCCGCCCTCCCCCTGGCGTAATTTGCACATTTTCGGTACACATATCCCGGCCGAAGGCGGGTTTCTACCAAACTACAGGCTTGCTATATAGCTCAGTCAGACAATACAAGATAGACTCCTGAATTTGGCGAACGTCTTATTTCTTCCAAACTAATGAGGCAAAGCGTAAGATAATCGTCAAACTTAACCCCTTCTGTACCGGCGTCGTCCTTTTAACGTTCTTCTGGCTACTATTAGACGATTTTATTCAGTGTTAAAGGGTCTCCAGCCATTAACAGGCATTTGAACTATCTCACTTAACCCTTTTTACTACCACCGATTCTTCTTAAGGGGAGGTATTTAGTTTGTTCCCTAGACCTCCATCAAGCTTAAAATTACACCCCCTTGAGTCCCTTTCAAGATAAATTTGTACATTTTTCGGTAGAAAAATGTCCCGGCCGAAGGCCGGTTCCTCTTAAATTACAGGCTCGCTATCGCTCGCCAGGATAAAATCGACACCTGAATAGCACAAAAGGTCTTAATATGGGGTGAAAGTTCTTAAAATCGCTAAACTAATGGGGAAAACGTTTTATAATATCAAAAGCAATGGGGCTAAACAAGAGGGAGAAAGGGGTCAAGAAAAAAATCCCTGAAGTGGAGATCTCCCCTTAAACTGCACAAAATCGATAACCAGGTAAAACATTCCTGAAATGTTGCCACAAGAATGTTAATCATCGAATGTTGACTATAAAAGCTCTCGTGTGATATACCGTTTTGGCCCTCTCGGATTTAGCGTGAAATGGCGAGAACTAACGTGACGTGTGAGGGGGTCCGGCTTGAAGACAAAGGGGGGATCAAGGAGAGAGGGGGGGGGGGAGGGGGTCATGTTGCTGAGTTGAGCCGGCGTGGGAAGGCTGCACGTACGAGAAGGCTTATAGGGGGATTTATCTGTTAAGGGGAGATCTCCACTTGAGGGATTTTTTTCTTGACTCCTTTCTCCCTCATGTTTAGCCCCATTGCTTTTGATATTATAAAACGTTTGCCCCATTAGTTTAGCGATTTTAAGAACTTTCACCCCATATTAAGACCTTTCGCGCCATTCAGGTGTCGATTTTATCCTGGCGAGCGATAGCGAGCCTTTAATTTAAGAAGAACCGGCCTTCGGCCGGGAAATTTTTCTACCGAAAAATGTACAAATTTATCTTGAAAGGGGGTCAAGGGGGTGAAATTTTAAGATTGCTGGAGGAGTAGGAAACAAACTAGAAACCTCCCCTTAAGATTAACAGAGTACCAGTAGTCTTTGTTCTGGAGAGAAAGGTTATTTGCAGGAGCCTATACGACAATAACAAACTCCCTTCATTTATTGATATTAGAAAGAGATTTGAAATAAACAACTATCTATATAGCATTACTGATCAAACCTGGGACGACCATTGTATTTAATTAAATATCTGTGTAATATTTCCCTATGTATGTTGAGCAACGAGAATTCTATATATAACCGATCGCTTCAATTATTCACAATATGCACAAAGCTACACGCGGCTTCATTTGATTGAGGGTTGAATTGGTTTGAGTAATAACGAGTCCCAATGAACAATACAGTACAAAAAATGTAATACAAATAATAAACCGCTCACCAATGTAACGGGCGCACAGATCCAATTACCGAGCCACCGATTCATTTCCATTGATATGCTCGTGGAATTCCGGTCTAAAGGTAGAGTCGTACCATCAGTTTTACGTTCAGTTATTTTGGTAAGTCTATTACGGTTGTGGTTGTGGTTGTTGTTGTTGTTGTTGTTGTTGTTCCCCAAGCTGCCTGGCCGAACAGCCCCAAGGCCCCGAACAAGGCCAAGGCCATAACCGAGCGCCCCACAGAACCCTCACTGCCGACCACAATAAAGCCCGGGTGACCGAAACCACTCCATGGCGTGGAGCTGAGGAGAGTGCGGAAACGCCCGGGAAACCAAAGCCCCACCCAGGGCCCTGTGCCCCTAAGCAATTATGAAGAGAAAGTTGAAGGGCAAAGGAAAAATGTGACGCTTTGGCTTCCAATCTTGGTAGATTGGGAGGTCAATCCACGGAAGAGACGCCGTCACTTGAGATCTAGAAAATATATTAGTAAAAGGAACAGTCAGAGTAAGCTATGGGTATGGCAGAGATTGCTCAGCTCTCACTCTGATAAACCAGCCCATCACCACATGACTAGAACCCAATCCTCTCAGCATCAGCTAGGAAAGGCCCTAGAAAGCCGCCTTTGGCGGGGGGATAGCTCCCCTATTTCAACCCCTTTTGGGGTTGGGCACCCTCCCAATTGAAATAACAGTTAGTGACCTGAGGAAGCTATCTATGAAACGTTGTCAATAAAGTGCTCCTCCTCATATGGTGTTTATATTAATTCAGAAATAGAGTTCTATCAATCTCATATTTAAATCGGTTTACCTGGGTCCGGAAAGGCCACAATTTCAGTGTATAACGACGGTGCCACAACAATCAATGACAGACCTACGACGACGGTGTAATGACGGTGCCACAACAATCAATGACAGACCTACGACGACGGTGTAAGGACGGTGCCACAACAATCAACGACAGACATACGACGACGTCACGCTGTTCGATAACAGGGCACAATGGGTAGAAAAATAACTGTTTAACGGTCAAAATCAATACATAATTCGGGAAGACGGACCTACGACAAAGGATGGCGGCGGCACGACGAAGGGTGCCGTCCATATCAACACACGACTTTTCACAATTGCCGTGGTGGTAACGTCGGTGGTTGTTGGTATTGTCGTGATGCACCACGCTGTACGACGACGATGGTACCATGACGAATGACGATGGCACACGACGGTGCCACAACGGAACCACGACACCACCATAACGGCGCAAGACAAATTTCCAGTGCCACGATATCATTTCCAAATTTTTAAAATTACCAATGAATTTCTTACGCCATGCTGACACATGGGGACACTGGGATGACAGTGGGTTTCCCGGGCGTTTCTGCACCCTCCTCAGCTCCCCGCCATGAAGTGGCTTCGGTCACCCAGGCTTTATTGTGGTCGGCAGGGAGGGTTCTGTGGGGGCGCTCGGTTATGGCCTTGGCCTTGCTCGGGGCCTTGGGGCTGTTCGGCCAGGCAGCTTTGGGAACAACAACAACAACAACTGGGATGACAACCTACGTTGTGTGCCGTCAGTTCACGACCATACTGCTGATGGCACCACGTTGGGTAGCTAGTCATGGAGCATCGGGATCAAAATCGTAAATGTATGAAAGCCCCTTTAATAGTTAATGTAAGAAATACATGTGCAATATACTGTATATAAACTGGAAAGAAATATTCAAGTATTATTTTTTCCAGCAGCTATCTGAAAAATATATAATTGCTACAATTTTTGAGACTCGGATTAAACGAGTACACCAACCCCAACAACAACCCTTCATAACCTAGCCTCCCACATCCATACTCATATCTCTCGCCGTTCCATCCAATCACTCATAGACAACACACAGCTGCAGGCACGACCTCCCGAAATCCATCCTTCCGAATCCTTCCTTCCTCGCGAGGACAGAGTCCACCTGGCCAGGCTGAGATGCGGGCACCATCCAGCTCTTCTGAGCGATCAGAAGAGACTGGATGACTCCGTCGTTGACACCTGCCCAGGATGCAACACAGCACCCCATACTATTAAACACATCATAGAAGACTGCATTCCACACAATCACTTACGCCAACAACATAATCTACACTCCTTGAGAGCCCTGTGGGAAAGCCCGATCGTGGCCATGGCCTTCCTTAGGGACTCGGGGATGTTCGGCCAGGCAGCTTAGGGAACGACAACAACGAGAACAACCTAACCTCCCAGACAATAATATCCACTACAGGTACAACAACAAGAACAGTCCTTCATAACGTAACCTTTCAGACAATTATATCCCGTCCACTACAGGTACAACAACCACAAACATTTCAACAAGAACAGTCTTTCATAACCTAGTTTCCCAGACAATGATATCCCATCTACAACAGGTACACCACCTACAACAACAACAGTCCTCCATAATAACCCCTAGACAATATTATCCCATCCACTCAGCACCTCTACACCCAACCACAGGCGACTGGACTAATTTTCCCTTCTTTACAGTGCCGTTTATTGGCATTTGTCGGGCATCCTGCAGTGAGGAAGGCATGATACTGTCACCCCCCCTGGTGGTGGACTGACCCAACTACCTCACACTTTGCCAACCAACCACCAGGGGTCCAGGGCGGTAAAGCACGTCATTAGCGGCCTTCGTAAAGTTCCATTAGATGAACACGGGTGGAGGTAACTGTTAAGGCTGACGGTAAAGAGGGCTTCCATGTCTTGAAATGTACAGTCAGCCTAATAAGTGATGTCCGATGACCAATTATGTTTTGATCAATAATTGGTATCGGCAATATTTACACATGATGTTTTATTTTTGAGTGAGATATACAGTACAAGCATTTTCTTGTCTTGTCTTGTCAGGGGGACCCACAGAGGGCTGCTTTCGGGCAGCATGATATGCGGGGGTTGTGCAGGGGAATTACGAACAAGGGATAGGATCAGGTCAAGGATTAGGATGAGGGAAATAATGTTTAGTGATCCTATTTCTAAAGGAATCAAGAGTGGGGCTATTAACTATTTGAGATGGGAGGTGATTCCACTCTTGGATGCTGCGGGAAAAAAATTAATGTCTGAATATGTCCGTGCTTGCCTGATATGTGTGGTATGTTAAGTTGTGGCTGCGTCTCGTAAATCGTATGTTTGTAGGGTGTAAATATGTATTGTTGTCTATGTCTACTAGATTGTTTGTGATTTTGTATAACATTTGTTGTCTGTGTATTTGTCTTCTTGTTACAAGGGGGTCTAGTTTAATGTCTTGTTTGAGCAAAGTGACTGATGTAGTATGTCTGTAATCACGTCTGATCCAGCATGCAGCTTTGTTTTGTATGGCCTCTAGTTTATTTATGTTATTGTGAGTGTGTGGATCCCAGACAGTGTCGCAGTAATCTAGTGTGGCCGAACTAATGATATGAAAGCTATGATTTTTATGTTTGCGTTACACTTTGTGAGATTCCTGCGAAGGAAGCCCAGGTCCCTATTAGCCTTTGCTCTGATGCTGCTTGTGTGTGTGGTCCACCTCATGTCCGCTGAGATGTGGATCCCCAAATATCTGTGGGAGGGAAAGTTTTTTTTTTTTTTTTTTTTCTAATGTGAGTGAGGGATACAAAAGGCAGAACTTCATGTATCGAGTGCCTCCCCCAGAGTTGAAAGAGTGGCAGGGCCAAAATCAATGGACGTTCGAGCCAAAATGCCTGGACACACGGAGTTTGAAGCAATTTAAGTCATAGGAAGAGGGAAAGACTAAGGTGGTATTGTGAAATTTGTAAGATAATGGGATGGTTTTGTTAGAACAGGTGAAGCTAATATGGTGGTACTTGTCGGGTCTGAATGCCATCTGCCACTTGGCTTCCCACTGTTCAAGCGTAGTTAAGTCGTCTTGTTCCTACACTTACCCATCCTATTCAACATGTGTCAGACATTAATACAGCACAGAGCGAGCCAAACGTAATGGCAGCTGAGACATGACTTATTTGCGCTACTGTACAGGTTACAAAGGAGATGACCATACGAGGAACAATAATTAGTGAAGAATATTGGTTTAACTTGTTCAGTATATGCTTGTTATTTTGAACAGTGTATTTTGTGAAATTGTGCATTACTTTGGTGCAAGCTTTTTGTGTTATGTACTGTATATGTTAAGGTATTTTCCCTTTGAACGGATAAAGAGAGTGGGGAATTGTTATAGGTAGCCGGTACTATTGTAAACATATTGTGTGTGTGTGTGTGTGTCGTGTGTGCGCGCGTGGTGTGTATTCGTGTGTGTGCGTGTGTATGTGTGTGTGGGACCCCTGCTGTTCCGTAGACCCCTGGCATTCCCTCTCAGCTGGGGTCCCAACAGATACGACGCTCACCTGTCTTCACTACAGGTACTCTCATCAACACACCTTAGCTTCCTTCCTGGCTACCTTCTCTGCTCCCAGCCTAGCTCTCCTCTTAGCTCCCTTCCTAGTCTTCTTCTTAGCTCCCTCCCTAGCTGTCCTTAGAGCTCTCTTTTTAGCTTTCTTACTAGCCATTTTCCTACCTCTCTCCTTAGCTCCCTTCCTAGCTTTTTTCTTAGCTCTCTCCCTAGCTCCCTTCCTAATACCTTTCTAGCCTTCTTCTTAGCTCTCTCCCTAGCTCCCTTCCTAGCCTTCTTCTTAGCTCTCTCCCTAGCTTTCTCCTAAGTTCCCTACCTAATATCTTCTTAGCTTTCTTCCTAGCTCTCTTCTTAGCGTTCTTACTAGCCGTTTTCCTAGCTCTCTTATTAGCTCCCTTAGTAACTCTCTTCTTAGTTCTCTCCCTAGCTTTCTCATTAGCTCCCTTCCTAGCCTTCTTCTTAGCTCCCTCCCTAGCCCTCTTCTTAGCTTTCTTGCTAACTCTCTTCTTAGCTTTCTTGCTAGCTCTCTCCTTAGCTCCCTTCCTAATACCTTCCTAGCTCTCGCCTAGCTTTCTCCTTAAATCCCTTCCTAATACCTAGCTTTCTCTTTAGTTCATCCCTTCCTAGCTCTCTCCCTAGCATTCTTCTTAGCTCCCTCCGTAGCTCTCTTCCTACCTCTCTCGCCTAGCTTTCTCCCTAGCTCTCTTCTTGGCTCCCTTCCTAGCCTTCTTGTTAGCACTCTTCTCTAGCTCTATGCTTAGCTTCCTTCCTGGCTCCCTCCCTAGCTCTCTTCTTAGCTTTCTTCCTAACTCTCTTCTTAGCTTTATTGCTAGCCGTTTTCCTAGCTCTTCCTAGCTCTAATCATGGCTTCCTTTCCGCTGTTCTGTTTATCTCCCTTTCTAGCTCTCTTTCTAGCTCCCTTCCTATCTTCCACCCTGAACCATTAATTGTTCACTTACTGTATATGTCTTAGTAGATGGGACGAGAACCTCCCTCTCTCTCTCTCTCGCTATATATATATATATTATTATTATTATTATTATTATTATTATTTTTTTTTTTTATTTATATATACTATTTTATACTATTTTATACTATTTTAGTTTCCTAGCTAAACCTTGCAATATTAATGCATACACCTACATTTCTACGCACTTACTCTATGTTTACATATTTTCGAGCAGCTTATTCCCTCCTCAATATATTTCATTATGGCTTTCTTTCATCTTATACATCCGTTTCCACAAGGATTTCCCCCATACCCACTGTTTATAGACTCCACTGTTCGTATCTCTTCCTCCCTCACTATCTCCCTGGTAAACATGAGGGAGAAGGGGTACCAGAAAAACGACCCATATTCCCTTAATATATTTAAACCTTCTTTCACCTTGTAGGCTACATCCGTTTCCAAAAAGATTCCACCCACACACCCTTGTTATAGACTCCACTGCTCGTATCTCTTCCACCCTCAGTATCTCCCCTTATACACCCGTTCCACAAGGATTTCACCCACACACACTCCACTCTCCATAGACTCCACAGCTTGTAGCTCTTCCTCCCTCAATATCTCCCCTTATACACCCGTTCCACTAGGATTTAACCCACATCCACTCCACACACTCCACTGCTCGCATCTCTTCCCTCACTCCACTGCTCGTATCTCCTCCCACACACTCCACTGCTCGCATCTCTTCCCTCACTCCACACACGCCACTGCTCGTATCTCCTCCCACACACTCCACTGCTCGCATCTCTTCCCTCACTCCACACACTCCACTGCTCGTATCTCCTCCCACACACTCCACTGCTCGCATCTCTTCCCTCACTCCACACACTCCACTGATCGTATCTCCTCCCACACACGCCACTGCTCTCATCTCTTCCCTCACTCCACACACTCCACTGCTCGTATCTCCTCCCACACACTCCACTGCTCGCATCTCTTCCCTCACTGCACACACTCCACTGCTCGTATCTCCTCCCACACACTCCACTGCTCGCATCTCTTCCCTCACTCCACTGCTCGTATCTCCTCCCACACACTCCACTGCTCGTATCTCTTCCCTCACTCCACACACTCCACTGCTCACATCTCTTCCCTCACTCCACTGCTCGTATCTCTTCCCTCACTCCACACACGCTACTGCTCGTATCTCCTCCTACACACTCCACTGCTCGTATATCTTCCCTCACTCCACACACTCCACTGCTCACATCTCTTCCCTCACTCCACTGCTCGTATCTCTTCCCTCACTCCACACACTCTACTGCTCGTATCTCCTCCCACACACTCCACTGCTCGTATCTCTTCCCTCACTCCACACACTCCACTGCTCACATCTCTTCCCTCACTCCACTGCTCGTATCTCTTCCCTCACTCCACACACTCTACTGCTCGTATCTCCTCCCACACACTCCACTGCTCGTATCTCTTCCCTCACTCCACACACTCCACTGCTCACATATCTTCCCTCACTCCACTGCTCGTATCTCTTCCCTCACTCCACACACTCCACTGCTCGTATCTCTTCCCTCACTCCACACACTCCACTGCTCGTATATCTTCCCTCACTCCACTGCTCGTATCTCCTCCCACACACTCCACCACTCGTATCTCTTCCTCCACTATATCCCAGGCTAAGCTATTCATGTCTGTGGGTGTAGTATTTATAGTTCTTATCTGACTATTATAGCGGGTAGCCAGTGCCACTATAGCGTTTCTACATTTCCAGCTGAAGGGAGCGAGTTTATTGTCGAACTGCCGTTATCTTCGACACCACTACTAAAAAGTTTAACACCCTTATAATTATCTCGGCATTTACGACCTAAATCTGGTATTATATATTATAATAATAAAGTAGACGTGCCGTTTTGCCCAAAATCAAAACGGCATACCCAACTCTGCGATGGGGTACCATCATCACTACGAATATCATCATCAATCACAATCACCATCATCACTACATTTGCCACAATCATCACTACTGTCATCATCACCATCACTATGATCATCACTACTACTGTTACCATTGTCACTGCCATCTTAATCACTATCATCACCACCATCTTACAATCATCATTACCGGTACTACAGTTAACATCATCACTACTACTATAACCATCATCATTACTACTGTCACAAGTATTACCATCATGTGTCCTACTATCACCATCATCACTACTACTGCCATCATCACCATTACTATGATCTTCATCACAACTATTGTCATCATCACTACTACTCACCATCATCACTAATACTCACACCATCGTCACTACCATTATCATCATTACTTGTCAACATCATCACTACTATTATGACCATCATCACTACTACTAGTACTGTCACCAACATATCTACTACTGTCATCATCATCACTACTGTCATTATCATCAATACAACAACAACCATCATCACTATTATCACCATCATCACTACTATCACCATCAATCCCACTATTACTACCATCACTTCTAATGCCAACTAAACTAACTTAACCTAGCAAATGCGTAGCGAGATGTTTTCGCCCCCAGAACGCCATCATTGCTGGGATGTGTGTGTGTGTGGGGGGGGGGGGGGGGAGGGTCAGGGAGGGGGGGGGGAGGGTAAAACTATATGTTGGATCTAAAATCATAACTATTGCGTAAATTCAAAAAATCTTTTTTGACTGACGTTCGCATTCACGCAAATGTTTGTGTGAAATTTGTGTGAAAATCCGTCCAACGGTCTAGGAGGAGTTTCGAGACAGACGGACGACGACAAGACATTTTTTCCGGTGGTACCTACTATACGGGGGGTGATAATAAAGTAGACATGCCGTTTTGCCCAAAATCAAAACGGCATACCCAACTCTGCGATGGGTTACCATCATCACTACTAATACTATCATCAATCACAATCAACATAATCACTACAACTGCCACAATCATCCCGAGTAATGTCATCATCACCATTACTATGATCATCATCACTACTACAATTACAATTATCTACTACTCTCACCATCAACACTGTCCATTGTCACTAGCATCTTAATCACTACTATCATCATTGATACTACAACTATCAACCATCATTACTAATATCATCACCACCATCTTACAATCATCATTACTACTGTTAACATCATCACTACTACTATAACCATCATCATTACTACTGTCACAAATATTACCATAATTTATTCTACTGTCACCATCATCACTACTACTGCCATCATCACCATTACTATGAACTTCATCACCACAACTATTGTCATCATCACTACAAATTTCACCATCCTCACTACTACTCACCATCATCACTAATACTCACACCATCGTCACTACTGTCATTATTATCACTACAACTATCATCATTACTTGTCACCATCATCACTACTATTGTGAACATCATTACTACTACTGTCACCATCATATCTACTACTGTCATCATCATCACTACTGTCATCATCATCAATACAACTACAACCATCATCACTACAATTATCACCATTATCACTACTATCACCATAAATCCAAATATTACTACCATCACTTCTAAAGCCAACTAAACTAACTTAACCTAGCAAATGCGTAGCGAGATGTTTTCACTCCCAGAACGAATGCGTTCTTAGTGTGTGAGCCCCTTCGGGGCTCACACACTAAGAACACCATCATTGCTGGGGGGGGGGCAAAACCATATTTTGGACCTAAAATCATAACTATTGCATAAATTCAAAAAATCTTTTTTGACTGACGTTTGCATTCACGCAACAAATGTTCGTGTGAAATTTGGTGAAAATCCGTCCAACGGTCTAGGAGGAGTTCCGAGACAGACGGACGACGACGACGACAGACATTTTTTTCGTGTGGTACCCACTATACGGGGGGGCGATACCAAACTCTGCTTACGCAGAGTTGATTATATTCAGTAACCGAGAAGCATACATTTACATTATTTGGTGGAGAACAAACAGCGATTTCTAATCAAGAAGAACCAGTAAACATTGTGGATCGAATGCAGTGCAAGAGTAGTAATTAAGGAGCATTATTGAAATCAATGAGTACAACATGTAAGTTGTTGTTGTTCTTGTTCCCTAAGCTGCCTGGCCGAACAGCCCCGAGTCCCTGAGGAAGGCCATGGCCACGATCGGGCTTTCCCACAGAGCTCTCATTGAGTGTAGATTGTGTTGTTGGCGTAAGTGGTTGTGTGAAATGCAGTCTTCTATGATGTGTTTAATGGTATGGGGTGCTGTGTTACATCCCGGGCAGGCGTCGACAACGGAGTCATCCAGTCTCTTCTGATAGCTCAGGAGAGCTGGATGGTGTCCGCATCTCAGCCTGGCCAGGTGGACTCTGTCCTCGCAAGGAAGGGAGGATTCGGAAGGATGGATTTCGGGAGGTCGTGCATGCAGCTGCGTGTTGTCTGTGAGTGAGTGGATGGATCGGTGAGAGATATGAGTATGGATGTGCTTCTGGAAGTTGGTTCGGGGTGGGCAGGGAGGGAGAGAGGACAATAATTGTGTGTGATACCGTGTGCTGGGTGTTGTTTTGATATTTCTTGGTGTCTGTGGGTGTGTTGCCATGTAGTTTAGTGGGTGGTCTTGGTTCGTGGAGGCTGCTGCCAGGAATTGAGTGCCTCTCATGTCCAGATGGTCTTTGACTTTGAGGATTTTGGTTTCTTGATGTAGGTGATCTGTGGGTGCAGTAGCTGTGCAGCCTGTAATGATCTTCAGGGCTTTGTTTTGAATAGTCTGTAAGGTCTTATGATGTGTTTCAGCTAGGTTAGAAGCCCAGGCTGGGCTTGCGTATTCCATCACTGATCTTATGTATTGTTTATATACTGTGGTGGTAGTTTCTTTGTTGTGTCCAAATTTTGTGTGAGCAAGTGACCTGAGGGCGTTAAGTCTGGGTGTCAGTTTCTTTTTAATGTTTGTGGTGTGCTGTTTGAATGTCATATGAGTATCATATGTTACTCCTAGGATTTTGGGTGTGTGTATGTGTTAGGGGTGTGTTGTTTATGGTGAGTTGAGGGATGTATTCGTGTTCTGTCCAACTTGTGAGCAGGGTTGCGGTGGATTTGGCTGGGGCTAGATTAAGTCTGTTTGTAGTGCACCAGCCATGTAGTGTGTTGAGATAGGGTTGAAGGAGATCTGTTGCTCTTTTTGGGTCATGGTGTGTGCATGTGAATGTTATGTCATCTGCATAGGAGGCTAAGTTTATTTGGGGCGTATTGGGTGTAGTTATATCGTGCATGTACAGATTGAAGAGTGCGGGCGATAGGACGGATCCTTGTAGGACTCCGTTTGGAAAGTTTCTGATTTTAGATGACTGACCGGCAAAAGATATGTGTGCACATCTGCCTGCTAGGAAGTTGGCCAGCCACCTTTTTGTGTTGTTGTGCATGTTTGTGTTGTAGATTTTGTTTGTTAGGTTGTGGCAGGGGATGGCATCGAAGGCTTTACTAATGTCGAGTGTGGCTAATATTGATCTGTGTGGTGGTCTAGCTGAGTTGATGCCGTCGAAAGCTCTTTGTGTAAGGTCTGAGAAGAGTGTTTGTGGAGTGCAGTGGCCTAAAGCCATGTTGTGTTGGAGCTAGGGGTAGGTCAGGTGTAATTAGTTGTAATACTAGGCATTCCATGACTTTGGAGGGGGAGCAAAGGAGTGTGATGGGGCGGTGCGAGGAGGGTAGCGTGGGGTCTTTGTTGGGTTTGGGGAATGTGATGCTTCCAAATGTCTGGTATTGTGTTGTGTTAATAGCTGTAGTTTGATATGTTAGTGAGTGCTTGTATGCCTTGTGGTCTGAGGTGTATGTTGCTTATGTTGTCTAGGCCACAGGCGGGTGAGTGCTTGAGATTGTTGATGATATGCTTTGTCTGGTGATTGGTGAAGGGCGTATAGTCAGGGTCTGTGGGGAATTGTCTCTTACGTCGGATGACACGTCGGTCGTCTTTGTGAGGTTTTAGGTGGCTGACATGTGAGAAGTGATTGATGAGAGTGTTTGCTTGTTGTTTACATGAAGGAGTAGAGTCTGTTGTTGTGATTGCAGCATGTGATTGTGTTGTGTTGCTGTTGGAAAGTGTGATGCTGTTTAGTAGAGTTTTTTGGGCTTTGTTTTGTGATCAAGTGTTTGTAGGAAGTTATTCCAATTTAGTTTTTGTTGTTCTTGTATTTTGTTGTTAGTTTGGGTGTTGAGTGCTTGAATTTGTTGTGTGATGTCTTGTGTGTGGGGTGCTGGGGAGTGTTTCAGTATGTTGCGTTGTCTGATGAGGTTTTTAATTTCTGGTGTGAAGTTGGGGTTGTGTCTTTTTCTGTTACCTCTTGGAATATGTTTCTTGTCAGCATTTTGGATAGTTTTATTGAGTATGTGTACAGCATTGTTGATGTTAGTGATGGGTGTACTGTTACATGTAAGTAAAGTGGACTGGTGGAGACTTATGGACACCATATTTACTTGGTGCCAACATGATGGAGGAAGAAGTCTACTTGGTGGATTATATTTGTTAAAAAGAAACGCAGGAAGGGGAAAACTGAAGTCCTGATATAATGGCAAGACTTTCCACTCCCCCAAGCTACCTGGGAACCAGAAGACAACTTATTTAATGCAGTTAAGTTCATGAAATACTTTATACTGTATAATTATGTCACATCCACTTGCATTAATTGTGCTTAGGCTAAGTAAACTAGGCCTTAGGCCTACTATTGTGGACAGATTTTGTTTCCTAAATTTGTCTGTCAATTTGGCAAATATCACTAGGCCTAGATATGTTCCTTAACCTCTGAAGTGCGCATGGGGGGTATGAGACACCACACTCCTGTGCTGACGTATTTGAGCTGTTCCCATCACTAACATATTTATTTTACCATAAATAGCATTAATACTTATCCATATGCGCCTATTATAGGTTGATTATAAAGGTATTAACCTGTTACAACAATAAAACAAGTGGAAACAGCGTTTGGATGGTCAAAATCGGCGATACAGGCCGGGAGTTACACAATGTATGGCTGAGGTAACCTCCCAGCCCACCACTTTTCTCCACCTCTGGAGAGAGACTGTCGATTGATACTCGCACTCGCTTGCTAACAGTGATGACAACGCCCTGCTACCAACTCGCTAATGTTAGCACGAAAATAGACCACAGGAAAAGGGAATAACAGGGAAAATAGGTGATAACTGAAGGAGGGGAGGAAACTGGGGAAGGAGGGGAGGTGGAGGAGTGATATTTGGCATGGCCCAGGGGCAAATTTTTTTTTTTTTTTTTTTTTTTTTTTTCGGTTTTAAATTGATTTTTTTTCCCCCTGACTCTTAAGAGTCTTCCCGCAGTCCGCCGGGGAACTCTTAAGAGTCTTCCCGCAGTTCCCGGGTTAAAGGTGTTTTTGTGTAGCCTAAAGTTACATTAGGCTAGGTAATTCTGAAGAACAACAACTCTTGTTATTTTATTTTTGTTTATTCTGTATTTTTATATTGTAATGGTTTGTAAGTACAGTACAGTATACAGTTGGCCCTCGGGTAACACTGGTAATTTGTCCTGCCATGACACCATGTTACGCAAAACCGTGTTACGTAAAGCATAGGTTATATAGGAATTAAGCGATTTCGTTCTAGCAACTTGCCCAAAGTCCCCTTTTTGAGCATTCTCTGCCCTAAAAACCTACCACAAATCATTCAAAATACCGACCAAGCAACACTCAACCACATTTCACATACCATATGCATAAAATATGATAGCAAAAGGGCAACAAAAAGGTAGGTAAGGGTGGTCTAGAGGGGTGGGCTGGCACATAAAATACACTTGGACCGCTCGGTTTTGTCCGCCTAAGCATGGGTGTGAAGGGAAACTAAGTCAGTGGCGTTCCCTGAGCCAAGGCAAACCGTGTTAGAGCAAGGAAAATACCGTGTTACAGGTGACTCATCACATTTGAGGTACCCGTGTTAGAGCAAAACCGCTTTATGAAAAACCGTGTTACCCGAGGGTCTACTGTATATTATATTGTTAGAAAGTGCGGCAAGCACTTTTTATTAACATTTGCATTGTTAATTGTAATTCCTTAGGATCAATTATTCTTGTTAACTTAGCCTAACCTAACATAACCTACTTAGGCTAGGCCTATTTAAACGATGATCTAATATAAGGAAATGTGGCCTACCTTAGACTGGGTTTAGTATTAGTGTAATTACCGGTATAAATTGTTTATGAGATTTTATCGATAAATATAACAAATTTTTCTAATATCTTTGGAGATTATATCCTAGCCTAGCGCACTGAAGTTAGTTAGGCTATAGCCTATACTGTACTATTTACTTTTTACTCTTTCCTTGTTGGGACTGTATATTAATAGGAAAAAAGTATATAAGTTACTTTTTAACTATGAATCCAAATTCTAAAATACTGTCTTCGTGGCGCAATGCATAAGTGTATTGATTTTCGGTGTGAGCGTCCTGGGTTCAAATCCCCGGAGTGCCACATATGTTTGTTAATTTCTTTAATCGAGTTTAGGAGTAAAGTTGGTTGGTGGAGAGAACATAATAATTAAGTCATTCATTTACTTTTTTCTATTGGCCTCAAACCTGGAATAAGTAAAATGTAACTATTTTATTTTGTTTTCATTCTAATTATGAATTGGTAAAGAGTAACCATTTTAATTTAATTTATATAGGCCTATAGGGCCTATGTGATTCATATTGCGAACCAGTAAATACTAAGTTATTTCCGTTATATTTACCCACAATGTTACAATAATAAGATCTGCTCACGGCAGAAATTCTCTAATTTTGAATAGGTAAAAAGTAACTCTTTCATGGGCCAACAGTTTTTAAGTATTGGATTCTAACCGTGAATATGTAACTTATGTGAATATGTAACTTATTAACTTTTTACTTATTGATATGAAGTCCAACAAGGAGGAAAGAGTAAAAAGTACTGTACTGTACATAAGTAACTAACTTCAGTGTGCTGCTTAGCCTAGAGGTACTAGATATCCAATATATGTTCATGCCACTTAAGATCAGTTATGCCGGCTTACTCACTGAAATTGTTGTTTCTTTTTTCAAGGAATATAGTGTATTATTGTAATTTACCATTCAAACAATGGAAGATTTGCATTAGCTTACCCATAATGGCTGTGGGATACTATAATAAATTAAGGACCCCCCTCACCCCATGACTTCTGTCATAGACTATAATAATAATAATAATAATAATAATAATAATAATAATAATAATAATAATAATAATATTTATTCAGTTAACATTTTACAGAGTTGGTACCACATAATATGTTACAAATATGACATGTACCAGCCTTGCATAATTCCAACTAAGGATAGCCCAATAAGGCCGTTAGGCGTATTTCCATTGGGGTCCTTGTGGGATTAAGTTAGCTGGGGAAAAATGGGAGGATAAAAGAAGTAGAAGTGGATAACCTGGATATACTGTCAGCAGGGGGCAAACAACAGCTGGCAGTGGGATAATTCATGAAAAAGCAGTCAAATTAGACAAGAATATTACCATGAGCATAAAAGTAATGTAAACAAAGCCGCTACCACAACTCTTACAAAGTCCACAAAATTAAGTTTGTTTAGGCTATGTGCGGGATTCTGTTTTATAATATGTCATATTGGGTTTATTGAAGTTATTTATATCACAAATTGGGAAGGATAGTATGCGGGGGTATTACCATTACTCGAAAGCTTGTAGTTATGTTCCTGTCTATTTTGACTGCTTTATTTTCTGTTATTGCCCCCTGCTGGCAAAATATATGATGATGACAATAAGTCATGGGGGAGTGAGTGGGGGCAAAGGCCCCCCTCAACCTATTATTTTATTCCACGGCTGTCAAAATAGACGGGAACCTGATCCCGAGCAAATGAGTAATGTAAACAAAGTTGGCGATACGCTTGAATACAGTACTACAGTACTGTACTTCCTTTTCTGTAAATCCTCCATGGGGACAATATTGAGAATATTTCGGGGGACGGATGTAGTATCCGGGCGTACGGTTGTCTTGTTTACATAGGTCATGCGCTCGCGGTCTCCCATCTATTTCAGCGGCTATTTTTACTGTTATTTGCCCCCTGCTAGCAATATATATGATGATAACAATAAATCATGGGGGTGAGGGGGGCAGAGCCCCCCTCAACTTATTATTGTATCCCACGGCTGTCAAACTAGATGGAAACATGATCGCAAGCGTGCGAGTAGTGTAAACGGGCGGGCGGTACGCTCGAATTCTTCATCCTACCCTATTTTTGCGAGTCTATATGTACCGGTACCTATTGTTCCTAATAATTTGTTTCTAATAGTACGACACGAATCATCTCAAGTTTAACCTATTTTTCGGTAAGAGTTGTGTTAGCGGGTGTACCGTCCTCTTTGTTTACATAGTCGCACGCTCGCAGTTACATTCACCTCAAATTTGACCACTGCTGGTAATATATATGATGATGACAATAAGTTATGGAGGGTGAGGAGGGCAATGCCCCCCTCAACCCATCCTTGTATCCCATGGCTGGTAACAATATATTTTACCCAACACCTGGCCGTGGGATACAATAATGGGTTGAAGGGAGCTTTGCCCCACTCGCCCTCTCTGACTTATTGTAATCATCATAGATATTACCAGCAGGGGCAAATAACAGCAATAAAGCAGTCAAATTAGACGTGAATGTAACTGCGAACATGCGACTATAATTATATATATTGAGGAGTTCATTTTCTTGGAGGGTCTGTGGGGTCAGTAGAGTATGTTTATTCAATAAGATCACAAAAATCCAAAATAATAGCTTAGACATGATTTTATGACACCTTACTCTGTTCATTTTTACAGGGAGTAATACGAATGGACCAGAGATTGAAGAGTCAGACAGGGGAAATCAAGCAGAAATATTGCAAAGTAATTCAGATAAGGTTAGTTAACTAATTTTGTTTTATTTGATATACCTGTACTGTATACAAGGATACATCTTCAGTAGTGCTGATGAAGTCAGTCTTGTATAGTACTGGTACATTATTGTCATCTTTTGTATTTGATTGATTCACATCTTTTAATTATTTGTCTTTTATAAAACAATTAGGCAATTTTGAAAGACACGGTATGTTTAACATCCGCACACAGAATACCAGTACCTACTGTATGTCGTGATGAGAGCTCGATACAATGTTCAGATAGCTTTAGTCTCCTTATACAGTAATTTGCATCTTTCCGTCTAGCAAATAGCGTTATTAGCCATCTTTTTATACTGTTATGCAGCTTTGCCTATAGGCTTTTATCTTATACCGGTATATGCAACACGTTTAACAATAGTCTAAAGACATTGCATCCTGGAGTGTCGCACTTAGACAAGTACTGTAGAATTGTCTGGTGGAGTTTCTCCCATCACTTATTCATGTTTCTTTATGTAGCCTATGTATGTATATACTCAGGCACATACCCATAGTTGAGGGTGGCCGACTCAAGGCAGAGACTGAACAGAAACAACATCCAAAGTTCCAATTCTTAGGGTCAGGGACCATTTTTGCATTCCCTCACCCCTTTCCCTGTCTCATCTAGTAGGTGAATTTAACAAAGGTAGGAGGATTGTTAGCCTCCCACCCCCAGAAGGAAGAGTAGAACAGTCTAAGAGACAGACAGAAATGGCTAAGGTTGGGTAGAGGATGCCAAATCTCATTCTGGATAGGACCAGCCCTCATCAGTCATAATCAATCACAAAGAATTCAGTGTAGCATGTGCCGTTCCTTTATATACCATGAAAAGGAGTGCTAAACTATAATAAAGGGACTTCTGCCATGGAAGGAGTGCTAAACTATAATAAAAGGAGTGCTAAACTATAATAAAAGGAGTGCTAAACTATAATAAAGGGAATTCTGCCATGGAAGGACTCAAAAGTTGAGCTTGTACTGAATGACTGGTTGGAGTGTGAACTTTGGCAGTGAGCCACTGGAGATGGTGGACAAATTTTGCTACTTGGGAGATATCATCTCTGCCCCAGGGGATAAGGGGGCCTTCATCTAATGGTGGATGAAAAAAAGAATATGCCTCACGCATCCTACTGCGTGTCGTACAAGGCGACTAATAGGGGGAATGGCGATAGACTTGTGGACCAACAGCCATTACTAGACAATAAAGTCTTTATCTTAGCACTGTCTTGGTATGGCACTGCCGAGGCTGGTGGGGTGCGGATAGGTGCCACAGGGAACTGAGTCTTACCTGGGCGCCGTTTGGCACCACACCTGTGTCGGCAACAGTGTTTGCATGTTGGAGCAGTGTTGGGGCAGGACTTTATTGTTCTATAGTCCAATTGCCTAATATACAGTAGAGTCTTGTTATGGTGCTGTCTTTTAGTAACACTGTTAAGGCTGGTGTGGTTGCAGATACTGCAGGTGCAAGTGCTGCAAGGGGACTCTGTTGAGTCTTGCTGAGGCACGGTTAGTACTATATACGTACCAACATCAGCCACGGTGATGACGGGGTGGGGCAGTGCTGTGGCAGGACTTTATTGTACTACAGTACACTCCAACTACTGAAAGGCAACCCCGTCTGAGCCGTTACAATGCATGTAATGGAAAAACGACGTTAAACCAATGTATGTATGTATTGATGTGGCTGAGGCTGTCACTATAGCCAGGAATAGATGTGGCTGGGGAAAGTTCAGAGAACTGCATCAAATTCTAACCATGACGGAAAGGTGTACACTACATGTATAAGAAATGCAATGACATATGCTTCAGAAAAGTGGCCTTTCAAAGTGGATGACATCAACAAAATGGAACGTAACGAGATGAGAATGGCGAGATGGATAAGCGGGGCCAAACTGCAAAATTAGTTATCAAGTGAAGAGCTGAGGAGATAGTTACCGGTAGGTATCAAGAATATCAGTGATAAGAGGCATAGAAGCAGGCTTGGTTGGTTTGGGCATATGAAAAGGATGGATGAACTAAGTTGGGTGAAAAGATAGATACTGTATCTGTGAATGTTTCTTGACTTTAAATATGGCATCAGTAGTGCCTCGTCCAGACATAAAACCAAATTGCATGTCGTCTACGTCCACACTCTAAATAAGCTTTCAAACACTCTCTCACAGATTTTAGTTTACATGTCATGTTTTTGTTCAAACTGTATCCCTGTTGTTGACCAAAATGTTATATAGGATACAATTAATTTACTATGAAGTACATACTGTACACTATAAAGTAGGCTACTTTATAATTATAGTACTGTACCGGTACTGTAATTACACTATGCTGGCTTAGAAATTACCAGTACAGTACCTTCTTATTTTTTCAGAAAACTGGGGCTTCAGAAACCAAAGCCCTGAAAGCCAGTGAAAATCTTCCTTTCTTGGACAACACAGTGGAGAGTGTGGCTACACGGGTAGACAACATTGAAGTTGCTGTTGAAGCTGTACAAGATAGTAGGCCTACTGGTACCGGTACCGGTACTCTATTTGAACGATGGCATGGACACTAAGTCTACAACTTTGAGTGAAACTTCTACAGTAGCCATATACTGTATATGGTTAGTATTATTAAACTTGCTTTTAACCCTTTCACAAACTTGTGGACGCGATCGCGTCCTTAACTCATAAGCTGTGAAAGCTATGTTTTTTAATGGTACCGTACTGCCATGCGAAGATATTTGGTTCTTTTCAGACAATAATTGTCATAATAACAATATATGTCATTATTACCTATCTATATGCGTCTATTTTGCTTTTAATATGAACATATGAACATTTAAGAGCAATAAAAGAAGTAGGGATAGCATTTGGGGGGTGAAATAGACGTACTGTATTATTGCTGCCCGGTCGTATTGTGAAGCGAGAGCGCGGGCGGTGCATATCTCCTCTCTCTCACCTCCTAATCGATACCAAGGCCTTGCAAGTGAAGTCTCTCGGTTGCAAGGATCTCTAACTGCAAAGGTTGTGATTGTGATCAATGACCGGCTCGAGAGTGTTAACTTTGGCAACGAGGCACTGGAGATGGTGGACAAATTTTGCTACTTAGGTGATACCATCTCTGTTGGTAGTGGGGTCAAGGCCACCACTATTGCCAGAATTAGATGTGGCTGGGGAAAGTTCAGAGAACTGTTGCCACTACATTTAACCATTCCTTATGCATACACTGTATGTGCCAGATAACCCATAACTATTTCTTCATAAGTAAATACAATTCAAATTTATTATTATTTGTGAGTATAGTAGCCTAGCCATAAATCCTTGCATGGCAATGACAGAACAAGCTCCAATCTTACATTACCTAAGATCTTATTCTGACAAACCTTTTTGTGTGTTGTAGGCTGAAATAAACTGTCAACTATATTTTGTTGTTGTTGTTGTTGTTGTTGTTGTTCTCCAAGCTGCCTGGCCGAACAGCCCCAAGGCCCCGAGCAATTCCAAGGCCATAACCGAGCGCCCCCACAGAACCCTCCCTGCCGACCACAATAAAGCCTGGGTGACCGAAGCCACTCCATGGCGGGGAGCTGAGGAGGGTGCGGAAACGCCCGGGAAACCAAAGCCCCACCCAGGGCCCTGTGCCCCTCAGCAATTATGAAGAGAAAGTTGAGGGGCAAGGGAAAAATGTGACGCTTTGGCTTCCAATCTTGGTAGATTGGGAGGTCAATCCACGGAAAAGACGCCGTCACTCGAGATCTAGAAAATATATAAGTTAAAGGAACAGTCAGAGTAAGCTATGGGTATGGCAGAGATCGCTCAGTTCTCACTCTGATAGACCAGCCCATCACCACATGACTAGAACCCAATCCTCTCAGCATCAGCTAGGAAAGGCCCTAGAAAGCCGCCTTTGGCGGGGGGATAGCTCCCCTATTTCAACCCCTTTCGGGGTCGGGCACCCGCCCATATTTTCTTGTTAACTATTATACTGTACATATTTTATAATATATTAATTGTGCCTTAGATCTAACTTGGCTATATTTTGCAGGTTGCGCGATAGTGGGAGTGGTATGGACGACGTGTTCGGCAACTGCAGCGGCGACACCGTCATGGAGGCCGATCTTTCCCGAGTCCTGGCCAACCTTCACCAGGACATAGCTGACCTCCAATACCTCCAACAGAAGGCAATGGCTCCCAAACAATCCAAAGGCACCGCGGAGGTTGAGTGAACGCAGGAGATGGCCAGACCTGTTCCCCAACCACACTCACAATCCAGTTCTCTGAGACACACACAGTCAGAGGTGGTTTCTAGGGTGCTTCAGACAACCAGACTTCTAGCACTGGGGCAATCAAACATCACCACAATTACCAGCAGTACCCACAGCCGCATCCACACCACGGCTACGTCAACTTTAGGCCACACCCCAACAACCAAAGACGGCACTCAGAACGACCATGTCCCTGCAGTGCCTGCTTCCCAACCTCATGCTCAGGATGCCATGGATATTATTGAATATTTTTCTCAACCACAGCCAATCTTTGTTGCTCCTCAACCTCCATCTGTCACATGTATGCCACCACCTCAGTCAGCTACATTCATGCCACCATCACGGTCTGTGTCAATTATGCCACCTCCAACCCACCTTCACACCTCCCAGCACAGTCAGCCACCAAGAATTCTATACTGTATAGAGTTGTGGTCTGGTGCACGTGATGAGCGGGATTCACTCGGCGACAGTGAATGTGAAGAACTAAAGAACATTTTTCAGGAACCGCAAACTCCCTCCACTCGGGCTTCTGCTGGGTATTTGGAGATGAGCTCTCCTTACATAAAAAGTCCACAAGCAAACACCTCTTTCACTGGAACTGTAGGCTACTAGCAGACTTTGCTTCTCGTTTGGCTTCTTATGCTGGTCATCAACCCAGAAACATATTCTGCCCATTTTGCCCTTGGTACTTTGGGTATGAAAAGAGCCTAAGCAGTCACATCCATAAGGCTTATCGGGCAGAGCTGAATGCCATGGTGGAGACTGGCTGTCGTGATGTGAAACTTCAGTTGTGTCCCATCTGTCAGGCACAGTTCTTTAACACCGCCGTCCTCCTCAAGCACCTCATAGACTTCCACAGGGCTTCAGTGGTGGAGATCCTAGAGAAGAACAAGTGCATCTTATCGGACTCTGCGGGTATCCAGTGTCCCTTCTGCAGTACCGGTAAGAAAGTACCGGAGAGCAAGTGTTGCTGTACCACATGCAGCAGCTCCATCTAAGTTAGTATGAGGACATGATTAACACCAGATTTAAGCCAATAAGCCGGGTTAGTCTATATCCCTTAGACAGTCTCACCGGGTCAGGTGAAGTAGCCACCTTCCAGCCCGGCGTCACCTCCACTCGAGGCCTCAGTAACAAGCTGGCCACCTTAGTCGTCTGATCACACACCCGTCACAGTGTGAAGGCTCTCAACCTTGACAGCACCTGGTCTTCCCACACTGGCAACATCCCCACACCCCTACAATAACCCAAGCCTGCCCCTGCTAAGCCTCAAGCAGCCCCCAAGCAAGGACAACAAGAGGAACAAAAAGCTGATAAACCAGTTGACTTCATCAGTGAGTAAAGGAATCCTACGCCACCAGAGTGCCTTGGGAGGAAAGCCTAATGTGAAACGTGAACTGAGGTTTAGTGTCCCACCTGTCACCAGTGAGGAGGTATTTATCCCAGTCACCAAAACAGACCATTCCTGAAAAAATTTCTATCGAAAAATTTACAAATTTAGCTTGCTGTCAAAACAAAAATATATATATGCTGGCTCGCTACCGCTCGCCAGGAAAACATTGACACCTGGATGGAGGTAAACATCTTAAAACAGTAGGCTGAATGGGGCCGAATGGATAAAAGCCAAAGAGAGAGGGAGAGAAAGAGAAAAAATGTGAGGTGGGTTCCCTTAACCTAAGACGTGCACATGGGGGGTATGAGACACCACACTCCTGTGCGCACGTATTTGAGCTGTTCCCATCACTAACATCGTTATTTTACCATAAATAGCATTAATACTTATCCATATGCGCCTATTATAGGTTGATTATAAAGGTATTAACCTGTTACAGCAATAAAACAAGTGGAAACAGCGTTTGGATGGTCAAAATCGGTGATACAGGCCGGGAGTTACATAATGTATGGCTGAGGCAACCTCCCTCCCCTCCCCTTGTCTGGAGAGACACTGTTAGGCAATAGTCTCTCTCTCGCTCTTTCCCACGCTTGGTAACAGTGATGGCAACGCCCTGCTACCAACTCGCTAATGTTAGCACGAAAATAGACCACAGAATAAGGGAATAACAGGGAAAATAGGTGATAACTGAAGGAGGGGAGGAAAGTGGGGAAGGAGGGGATGTGGAGGAGTGATATTTGGCATGGCCCAGGGGCAAAAAAAAAAAGAAAAAAGAAATTGGGGGGTGTTTTAAATGGATTTTATTAGGCCCAGGATCTTAAGAGTCTTCCCGCAGTCGCCCGGGGAAACTCTTAAGAGTCTTCCAGCACTTGCCGGGTTAAGTACATACCGGTAATGTTTCTTCATGTTAACTTTACTTTTTAGTACCGGTATATCAATAATATTGTATCTTTTTTACTTCCACCTTCATCACAGAATTATAAAGTATACTGTATACAGTATATTAGATATTTTTGAAGATGTTTCTAGTACACTCGGATACTATAGTCTCTAGCCCACTCATAAATATTTGTGGATATCACCGATTTCTAAAAATGGAAGTACTGTACAGTATATCTCTGGAAACAAACTTATGAATATATTTTTCTATACATCAACTACAAAACTATATTTACTATTTGTTGAAAAACGAGTTATATCCAAAAAAATAATCCATATACAGTGCACACTCGTTATCCGCGCTCCAAGTATGCGATCCTTGCTATTCGCGGACACCCCTAAATATCCCATTACTCGTCATCCGCGCAAAAAAACGGCAAAATACCAGCTATTCACGGATTTGAATCGGGCGGGTCGGTGCGCATCCCGATTCTTGCTTTGGTCGGCCATCTTGCATTCTTGCGTGACGTCAACGCAGCGTCCCAGCTGAGGCAGTAGCTCACAGCCCAGTGTTGGAAAAGTTGAAAACCACCTGTTTACAAGCTTTTTTCTGCACGAACCTCTTATCTCCCGCATTTATTAGGGCCTTTAGAGCATTCAGTGATAGGGAAAGAGGGCCTGATGGTAATCATGATGGAAATAAATGCCCGGGACCATCAAAACCGAGAGCAAGTGTACCGACGCTGTCGGACGAAAACGGGCAAATTATGCCGATGCGTAAGGCTAGCCTAGGCCTAATGACTGTTTACAAATAAAGTTTGTGTGGTAAGTTATCTCCTCATAATATGTATTTATAAGTATGCTCAAATAATATGTATTTATTGGATATATTTGGGAGGAAATGGGTACTTTATGGGTGACTGGACGAATGTGGAATAAAGTGTGGTACCAGTACCGTCACTGACGGTACCACACTTTGTTCCACATTCTTCCAGGTCCGTCACCGTATCTGTTTAATCATTTGGTCCATATTATTGTCATAAAGTAGGTCAAAATAATGGTTTGAGGGTCCAAGATGGCCGAGTCAGGTACGACCTAAGCCTATTTCCCATTGAAACCAATGTTAAACACTGCCCACGTATCCGCAAAACCACGTATTCGCGGAAGGGGGCTGGTACGAGCTAGGCGCGAATACTGGGAGTCCACTGTAGTTATAATTGATTAAAAAAAAACAGGGGGTCCACACATTTTTACGAGTGGGCTAGAGACTATGGTATCCGAGTGCACCTTAAAAATACAGCAAATTTAGTTTTCATGCAGTTAAACCAATTTATCAATCAACTCTTCATAATCTGTCTCAAATATGCCGGCTGAATGTTGTCTTTCACTTACTGTACTTTCTGTTTACTTCTTCACAAATAATAGTTTCCAAAATAATAATTCTAAATTCTATTTTTTCTTTAAACCCTTCCTCCCCGGGCTGTCTTAGCTAATGACGGTTGCCCCTACCCGGGCGATATGGCCGAAAAACGTCTAGGCCTAGGCTACCGTATTTATGTTTATTTTCACTGCTAGAACTTTCCCACTCATCTATAATCGTAGTGCGGTTTTCAATCTGTATTTTGGCATTTAGTAGAGCTCTGTAAGTCAACTGGTTCAGTTGCGATGAAGATTTCAGTGGAGCCAATATTGCAGAGATGTTGCCAATATGGGGGCTTTTTAGACACTAATTTCGTCATGACGTCAGAACAATAACATTGAGGAGTCTTCTCCTTCTTGTTTTCGGAGGTGCGGTGACGAACGCTTGGGTTTGTTGACATAGGTCGTACGCACGGCGTTCGGACCAAGCTTAATTAGGCTATTAAGCTCATGCCTTAGATAAGGCATACCGGGTAGCGGCCCTTCTTTCGTGCTGTCCTTACCTAAGGCAGCCCGGGTAGGAAGGGTTAATATTGTAAATATTGTTTTTCCCTGTATGTAAGATATGGATTGTGATGGTACAGTGGCGCTAATAAGTCATGGCTCAGCTGTCATTACGTTTGGCTCGGTCTGTGCTGTATTAATGGCTGTCAGACGTTGATTAGGGTGGGTAAGTGTAGGAATATGTTGGTATATCTCACTGTAAAAGAAGAAACTATGTGTACATATTGCTGATACCAATTATTGATCAAAACATAATTGGTGCCAAGACATCACTTATTAGGCCGATTGTACACTCAAGTTAAAGTCAAAGAAGTGTCTGTGTTATGTCTATGGATTTTGACTTATTCCTTTTATATGAAAGGGTATATTATTTGACAGGAAAATTATGATATAGTAAACGCCCTTTTATCAAAAAATCATGAGTTTTGACATTTTGGATATGCAATTTTTTTACGGATAAACGAGAGTCCCTATTTATAGTGCTAAATATATGTACAAATGGCAAAATATACTGTTTTCAATGCATATAAAACCATTTCTAGGCTGTCTTAACTTCAAATTATCATCTAATTCAAGCTATGTCTACTTCAGAGGGGTTAAACTGATGCAAAAACTTTGGTAAACTTAAATTTTGGGATAATTAAAATTTAGGATAAAAGTGAGTTTACTGTAATGGTACTTATATACCGTACTGTACTGTACTGTATTATAGAAGGCTGAGAGGTGCTTTTACAAACTTTATATATCACAATTGGGGTACTCGTTACGTATATAATCTCTAAAATACCGGTAAGTTATATCATTGCTATGTATTACCGGTATGTGATCTATGTATGTATGTATGTATGTATATACTCAGGTACGTACATACCCCATAGCTGGGGGTGTCCGACTCGAGACAGCCCATACAGAAACAACATTTAAAGTTTCAATTCTTAGGGTCCGGGACCACTTTCGCGTTCCCTCGCCCCTTACTCTGTCTCGTCTAGTAGGTGAATTTTACAAAGTTGTCAAGTTTAATACGTTGAATTGATGACTGAAGTTGTTGTTGTTGTTGTTGTTCCCTAAGCTGCCTGGCCGAACAGCCCCGAGTCCCTGAGAAAGGCCATGGCCACGATCGGGCTTTCCCACAGAGCTCTCATTGAGTGTAGATTGTGTTGTTGGCGTAAGTGGTTGTGTGAAATGCAGTCTTCTATGATGTGTTTAATGGTATGGGGTGCTGTGTTACATCCCGGGCAGGCGTCGACAACGGAGTCATCCAGTCTCTTCTGATAGCTCAGGAGAGCTGGATGGTGTCCGCATCTCAGCCTGGCCAGGTGGACTCTGTCCTCGCGAGGAAGGGAGGATTCGGAAGGATGGATTTCGGGAGGTCGTGCATGCAGCTGTGTGTTGTCTGTGAGTGAGTGGATGGATCGGTGAGAGATATGAGTATGGATGTGCTTCTGGATGTTGGTTCGGGGTGGGCAGGGAGGGAGAGAGGACAATAATTGTGTGTGATACCATGTGCTGGGTGTTGTTTTGATATTTCTTGGTGTCTGTGGGTGTGTTGCCATGTAGTTTAGTGGGTGGTCTTGGTTCGTGGAGGCTGCTGCCAGGAATTGAGTGCCTCTCATGTCCAGATGGTCTTTGACTTTGAGGATTTTGGTTTCTTGATGTAGGTGATCTGTGGGTGCAGTAGCTGTGCAGCCTGTAATGATCTTCAGGGCTTTGTTTTGAATAGTCTGTAAGGTCTTATGATGTGTTTCAGCTAGGTTAGAAGCCCAGGCTGGGCTTGCGTATTCCATCACTGATCTTATGTATTGTTTATATACTGTGGTGGTAGTTTCTTTGTTGTGTCCAAATTTTGTGTGAGCAAGTGACCTGAGGGCGTTAAGTCTGGGTGTCAGTTTCTTTTTAATGTTTGTGGTGTGCTGTTTGAATGTCATATGAGTATCATATGTTACTCCTAGGATTTTGGGTGTGTGTGTATGTGTTAGGGGTGTGTTGTTTATGGTGAGTTGAGGGATGTATTCGTGTTCTCCTGTCCAACTTGTGAGCAGGGTTGCGGTGGATTTGGCTGGGGCTAGATTAAGTCTGTTTGTAGTGCACCAGCCATGTAGTGTGTTGAGATAGGGTTGAAGGAGATCTGTTGCTCTTTTTGGGTCATGGTGTGTGCATGTGAGTGTTATGTCATCTGCATAGGAGGCTAAGTTTATTTGGGGCGTATTGGGTGTAGTTATATCGTGCATGTACAGATTGAAGAGTGCGGGCGATAGGACGGATCCTTGTGGGACTCCGTTTGGAAAGTTTCTGATTTTAGATGACTGACCGGCAAAAGATACGTGTGCACATCTGCCTGCTAGGAAGTTGGCCAGCCACCGTTTTGTGTTGTTGTGCATGTTTGTGTTGTAGATTTTGTTTGTTAGGTTGTGGCGGGGGATGGCATCGAAGGCTTTACTAATGTCGAGTGTGGCTAATAGTGATCTGTGTGGTGGTCTAGCTGAATTGATGCCGTCGAAAGCTCTTTGTGTAAGGTCTGTGAGAAGAGTGTTTGTGGAGTGCAGTGGCCTAAAGCCATGTTGTGTTGGAGCTAGGGGTAGGTCAGGTGTAATTAGTTGTAATACTAGGCGTTCCATGACTTTGGAGGGGGAGCAAAGGAGTGTGATGGGGCGGTGCGAGGAGGGTAGCGTGGGGTCTTTGTTGGGTTTGGGGAAAGTGATGATGATACCATGCTTCCAAATGTCTGGTATTGTGTTGTGTGAATAGCTGTAGTTTGATATGTTAGTGAGTGCTTGTATGCCTTGTGGTCCCAGGTGTCTGAGGTGTATGTTGCTTATGTTGTCTAGGCCACAGGCGGGTGAGTGCTTGAGATTGTTGATGATATGCTTTGTCTGGTGATTGGTGAAGGGTGTATAGTCAGGGTCTGTGGGGAATTGTCTCTTACGTCGGATGACACGTCGGTCGTCTTTGTGAGGTTTTAGGTGGCTGACATGTGAAAAGTGATTGATGAGAGTGTTTGCTTGTTGTTTACATGAAGGAGTAGAGTCTGTTGTTGTGATTGCAGCATGTGATTGTGTTGTGTTGCTGTTGGAAAGTGTGATGCTGTTTAGTGTTTTGTATAGTTTTTTGGGGTTTGTTTTGTGATCAAGTGTTTGTAGGAAGTTATTCCAATTTAGTTTTTGTTGTTCTTGTATTTGTTGTTAGTTTGGGTGTTGAGTGCTTGAATTTGTTGTGTGATGTCTTGTGTGTGGGGTGCTGGGGAGTGTTTCAGTATGTCGCGTTGTCTGATGAGGTTTTGAATTTCTGGTGTGAAGTTGGGGTTGTGTCTTTTTCTGTTACCTCTTGGAATGTGTTTCTTGTCAGCGTTTTGGATAGTTTTATTGAGTATGTGTACAGCATTGTTGATGTTAGTGATGGGTGTACTGTTTAGAGTTGTGAAGTGTTGTTCTGTCTCATTTGTGAATGCTTCCCAGTTAGCTCTTTTATAATTGGTGTATGTGTGTTTGTGGCTAGCTGGGGTGAGTCTGGTTTTGGTGGTGATAATGATCGGGAGGTGGTCAGAGCCTAAGGTTCTGACCACCCTCCAGGATGTTGTGGGGGCGAGTTCTGGGGAGCAAAAGGTGATGTCTGGAGATGATGGGTTATAGAGGGCTTGGTGAGGAATATGGGTATGTTGATGGATGTCGTTAAGGATGATGAGGTTATCGGTCAATTAATGACTGAAGTAATACAATTCTGCATCAAGTAGCTCATGTTCGTCTTGGATGATATTTCCTCTCCTGTTATTTCTTACATGACGTCATTTTGCTGTATCTAACAATTAATGTAATGTCTTAGCCATTTTGTGGGTATGAATAAACAATCAATCAATCAATCAATCAATCAATCAATCAATCAATCAATCAATGAACAATAATAAGGCAACATAAAGAAATTACGAGAATGTGAATATACTGTACTGTCCTTGTTCATACTTGGTCATCCTTTTGAATCTTTAGCCATACTCTTAATGGACTAAGGCCCCATTGTAAATATGTAGAATGATTAGTGTGTATGTATGTAGAATGATATATGTGTGTATATGTACAATGGTGTGTGTGTGTGTGACCAAACTGGTTGATAAAAGTGCAATATATGTAATAAAATCAAACTACAATTGACCTCTGCATTTCATTACAAATCCTCTCCATTTTAGTTTAAGTACCGTACTACGAAAGTTGTACGCGGGTTCAACGATTCTGAGAAATTGACGACTTGCGAGTTTCAGGCCCACCCCTTTTATGCATATTGCACATGGGTATGCACCACTTTTGTCTACCTTTCCGAGCCTTAATTTGCTGTGTAAAACCTTGGTTATATTTATATTTAGTCTTACTCCCTTATTTACCATACCTCTGTCCATATTCTGAACTTGGCCTCAGCATCCTGCACACTATCTGCGGTAAGTACAAGGTCATCTGCATATAGCAGTTCCCAGGGGAGCCAATTTCTAATATCCCTAGATAGTGCTCCAGAACCATAACAAAGAGGAGCATGCTTAACATAGAGCCCTGGTGGACTCCAATTCGCACTATAAACTCTCACTCAGTACACCTTTCAGCCTTACTGCCGTTCAAGAGTCCTTGTACGGTACATCTTCATTATCACACGCACCAGGTACAGTACTCTTCTACGTCAAGTTTTCTCATCCTACTGTACAACATCTCTGGACACCCTATCAAAGGCCTTCTCCAGGTCTACAAACACAAGGTACAGATCCCTATCTTTGAGTAAATATAGGGATAGTTGCCAAGATGTTAAAAGCTTTTGGGGAAGTTGGAGAGAGAATGGTCACTGAACTGCTGAATGTAGCCTAGTGGGTTAGGAATAAAGCATTCACAGTGAATGACAATAGAGGGTGATAGTAAGTATATGAAAGGGTAAGTGGGGATTTCATAGAACAGAATAACTAGTTATAAAGCAACTAAATCAAGTTATGAAAGATTGTGAGAGAGTGCTTGAGAATGAGTTGAATGTGAATGTTTATGTATAATAAATATCGTGTTTGGTTTTTATGCACTGATGAGGCACTACTGATGCCATAATCATAGTCAGAGAACATGTGAAGAATCTCAGTAAGGCCAGGGACCTTTACTTTGTTTTTGTGAACCTTGAGAAGGCCTTTGTTAGGGTACTCAGAGAAGTTATGCAGTGGGCTATGGAAGCTTGGAGTACGGTACATAAATGTTATTCCAGGTAAGATTGAAGATGTATGGGGGCTCAAGCATTGCTATTTGAGTAAAGAACTTCTAGGGTAGGCGTGGATGAGTGGTATTGCTACTGGACTTAGGATCACAAGTTTGAGCATTTGTATCTCAGTGTATCAATGGGATATATTATTGGGAGTAATTTGTGCGACTTAGTTTTAGTACATTGCCACAAAATCCCACAGGCACATCATGATATATCCTTCCTGTTTCAGAAGATGAGTACTGTATTGTAAGATTATTCCCATTCTCAATATATGTAGTGCCTCCATTAGGTGAAAAGACCAACCAATACATGTATAGAACATGGACCTCTTATGATATGTGGGCTATGAATATTTAGTCAGTTTTAGAAAATGATGAATATGGTGAAAAATACCGCCAAAATCAAATCTACAAGGCCCAACTCACCATCCTCCATAACCTAAAATCATCATAACACGGCAACCACGCGTCGTAGCGATGTCATATCAACGGCATTCTACAGACAACAAAAAGTTCTACAATTTGCAAAAAAAAATTGACTGCTCTAGGTGGTCTCAATTAGTAGCTACTGAATTATGAAGTTTGCCTGTACCAAAAGGGCCCCGGACACAGCGATCGGGATCATAGGAGGCCCCCCGGATTTTGTGGGTTTGACATCAATATACTGTATATACTATATTATACTGTACATGTGTGTGTGTACTGTATATCATGCAATGACATCAAAAGAATCTAATAGCAGATTAATAGTCTTAAGTTAGAGTGAAAATGCACCAACTTACAAGGCTTGCAATCAAAAAGGTTTTCAGTAACTCTCGTGGAATATCCACTATGGTTACATTTCCAGGATTGCAATCCAGAAGGATTTCAGTAACGTTTGTGGAGTATTTTCATTATTATAGCAAATAAAATAGCCAATAATGTACCGGTATATAATTAATTAAATATGCTATAAAATCAAAATTTATGAAAAAATTAGTGTCATGGGGTAATCAGATTTTTCAGTATCACGACTTTCATATACTATGCAATATTTCTATTATTCATACAATAAAATTGTATTACCAGTATGTGGTGATGGGCTGGTCTATCAGAGTGAGAACTGAGCAATCTCTGCCATACCCATAGCTTACTCTGACTGTTCCTTTTACTTATATATTTTCTAGATCTCAAGTGACGGCGTCTCTAACGTGGATTGACCTCCCAATCTACCAAGATTGGAAGCCAAAGCGTCACATTTTTCCCTTGCCCCTCAACTTTCTCTTCATAATTGCTGAGGGGCACAGGGCCCTGGGTGGGACTTTGGTTTCCCTTGGCGTTTCCACACCCTCCTCAAGCTCCCCGCCATGGAGTGGCTTCGGTCACCCAGGCTTTATTGTGGTCGGCGGGGAGGGTTCTGTGGGGGCGCTCGATTATGGCCTTGGCCTTGCTCGGGGCCTTGGGGCTGTTCGGCCAGGCAGCTTGGGGAACAACAACAACAACCAGTATAAATATATTTAGTTTTTAGTCAAATTGGTCTTTCACCATGTCATTTACATCATTTCACACTACATATCCAAAATCTAGGCAATTTCGTAAGATATATACCGGTACTAACAAATATGTAACAGGCCTTATCACAAAGTTAGTGCTGTCAAAGAATGGAGGTCTTGTTGATGAATAGGAACTATGCTACACTTTTAGACCGAGAAATAATGTTAGCAATAAAATTATTTGAGGGGTTTGGGAGAAATTTTGATCATATGATGTATCTTAGTGGTAAACATCCCTATCTACTTTATTTTACTAATACTATACAAATAAAGGAACTGTGATTTATTACTAAAATTAATGGGTGAGTATTCACCTAAATAAGGCGATGTGTGCATTTTACCCATATATTTAAAACTCCTAAATAAGGCGATGTGTGCATTTTACCCATATATTTAAAACTTTAACCTCAAAAGCGATTAAATAATTCAATTGGGATTAAAATTAAAGTAAAAGTGTTTCCAGAAAGCCATTTAAGAATATGGTGTAGAAATACTTGAGAATTACAAGTCCATTATAATTATAATAATAATATTAATAATTTAATTATTATCCAAACCCTACAAAGCACAACTTTTTTACTTTAGAGATAATCCCGGTCAAAATTTGGCAATGTTTAGACGTGTGTAACTTTCCAACCCGGTGGATGTAAGTGTTCATATTTGGACTGAAGCTGTATGAAAAATCGATATTTCATCGTATGTCCAGCAATTGAAATTTGAACAGAGGGTTTTTGTGCAGGAATATTGATAATCTTCAAGGACACTACATCCGCCCTATTAGAAATAATTTATTAGGGAAAATAGGGACCAATAGACTCGCCATATTTTTCTCATTATAGTCCGCATGGAGGAATTTAGTTATCGACACTTGAAAAACCCCGATTACACCGAAAAATAACAAAAATAATAAGCCCCGACCGTAAACAAAGCATTGCGCACAATGAATCCTTCGATTTGACTCCTCTTCTTCTTGTTTTGAAAGATGCGGCGAGTGCGAATCACCCAATAAATGGCGTGAGCGTTACTCACAAAAACAAAATACCGGCAACCTGTTTTTGCCCCCTTACAGATCTACATATATGAGGATGACAATAAATCAAGGGGGGGTGAGGGGGGCAATGCCCCCCCTCAACCCATCGTGTATCCAATTTACCCCACAATTTCCCTTACCTACGGTACTGTAAAAGTGCGATTCACCCAATAAATGGCGCAATTTGACACTGTATCTTCAGATTGATAGATAATGGGTAAGTTTATGCAAATCCTCCACTCAAACCATGCAAAACAACTATGAAACACTGTATTCCTTGAAGAAAATAACAAAAAACATGGTAAATAAGGCCGATGTAGTCTTGTTGAACGTTACCAGAATATTTTTTCCAAAATTATCCAGGTTTCATAAGGGGAAATTTGGACAAAAACTCACATACATTTTTTATTTTAATACCACAAATTTTCAGTGTTTTTTTTTATATAAAAAAAACAAAAATTGTTTTGCATCAATAGGCCTATATAGTGTTTGTAATTAATTAGAAATCTCGGGAAAACCTATTTTCCCCATTAGGCCTATCGATCAAAGTTGAGACACGCCCCCCCCCCCCCCCCCCGATAGTGATTTGAAAAGACATTAGCCTAACCTAACCTAGTATTATGGGGGGGGGGGGCTGCTGCCTCCACACCCCCGCTGGTTGAGTAGTAAATAACAAAAATCAATTGGCTGTCGATTATACGAAGGTGAAAGAAAAGTCGATGAAGTCTACGGTGACGGTGTTTACTCTGCAATCTTCAGCTTTGATTGTACATTGACAACGGGAAAGTACCCGTCTTGCCTTACTAATTTGCTTAGTTTTTTCTCAGAGGTATATGAAGCAGTAGATAATGACAAGTCATATGATATAATATATTTAGATTTCAGTAAAGCTTTCGACAGAGTCCCCCATGAGAGATTGATGAGAAAGGTTGAGGCGCATGGAATAGGTGGGGCGTTGTTGGGATGGATTAGGTCATGGCTAATTGGTAGGAAGCAGAGAGTCAGCATAAATGGTACGAAGTCAGAATGGGGAGCAGTCAAAAGTGGTGTCCCCCAGGGATCTGTATTAGGTCCTCTGTTGTTTGTTATATACATAAATGACCTTGATTTAGGTATAACTAGTAGGATAAGTAAATTTGCAGACGATACCAAAATGGGGAGAACAATTGATTCAGATAGAGATATAGAGTGCCTCCAAAGGGATCTAGATACCTTACACGAATGGTCAGTAAATTGGCAGATGAAGTTTAACATTGACAAATGCAAGGTATTAAAGATAGGGAAGATGCATACAAATGTTAAATATAAACTAGCTAATGTGGAATTAGAAAACTCGAATTGTGAGAAAGATCTAGGTGTGTTTGTTAGCAATGATTTGAAGCCTAGACAACAGTGTATAAGCGTTCGAAACAAGGCAAACAGGATTCTCGGGTTCATCTCAAGGAGTGTGAGTAACAGAACTGCTGATGTTATCTTAAAACTTTACTTGTCATTAGTGAGACCCCATATGGATTATGCTGTTCAATTTTGGTGTCCTTATTACAGAATGGACATAGATTCATTGGAGAGAGTACAACGTAGAATGACAAAAATGATCCATAATATTAGAAATCTTCCGTATAAAGAAAGGTTGAAGAAATTAGGCTTACATTGGTTAGAGAGACGCAGAGTTAGAGGGGATATGATAGAGGTGTTCAAGTGGGTTAGTGGGATTAACAAAGGGGACATGACAAATGTACTAAAGCTCAGTGATAGCGAAAGAACTCGTACCAATGGTTTCAAATTAGATAAATTTCGTTTCAGAAAAGATATAGGCAAATATTGGTTTGGTAACAGAGTTGTAGATGGGTGGAATGGACTACCAAGTGCTATAGTGGGATTAAAAACTATAGGGAGCTTTAAGATAAAATTGGATAAGCATATGGACGAGAAGGGTTGGGTGTGAAGGGGGATCAGCCGGGTTGGGCCAATCAGCGCTCTGCAGACCCCCGTAATCCTGCGTTAATCTCTAACCGTTTTGGTAAGATGATCCTCAGGGTATTAGAGTGTTGAGCCTATAATTGGGCTTTGTAATTGGGGTTGTGTGGGACAGGGATCTGCCTTGCTTAGGCCAATCGGCTTTCTGCAGACTCCCATTTTCTTATGTTCTTATGTTCTTATGTACCGTATTGACAACCTTGTTACGAAAATTAAATTTTAGTACCGGTACCACACTTTTATATTAGGTTTTTCCGAGGGTTTAACACATTTTCATATGATCTTTAGAGCTATCGATAACTTGAAGTAGCCTACCGTATTGACAACCTTGTTACGAAAAAGACATTTTAGTAGCCTACCATACTTTTTTATTAGGTTTTGCCGAGGGTTAAAACAAATTTTCTTATGACCTTTAGAGCATATAGATTCAATATTTATCTTCAAATATATCAAAAAAAATTGTGGTATTAAAATAACAATGAACCAAACTCACTTTGAATGCGATTTAGTCTTCTTAATTAGTATACTGTAGTGCATCACTAAAAGTTATTGTGCATCATTCCCACCCACATCGCTCCCCATTTCAAACACATGGTAAAGGGGGTATCACAATGGGCCAATTCACGCCATTCTACCGCAAAAAATGGAACTACCACCAGTTTCCAACACAAATCTCACCATTTGATGGAGCTAGGATGCTTCCCGCACTGGATGGGAAGCACCGTTTTTTGACGGAGGTAGATTGTAAGCCTCTTTACAGCTCGCATTTAATCTCATTGATATCTCAAGTATATGACGTCGAAATATATATTTTGCTACATAATTGTGTGTTTTGATTGTGAGAAGGGCTGTGGATAGACATAAACTAAGTGAATTAATGATAAACTAGCTACACCACTTGCAGCTAAATAACCACTTCCTATACCTACGCCACGCGATTGGTATGATACGAAAACATTCGGTTGTGTGGCAGGAGGAACTGTTTATCAGATGCCTATTTACTAAGAATCATTGAACAATATATTTAACCTAGCCTAACCTAACCTAGTACAGTTGGTCCTCCGGTAACGCGAGTTTTAGAAACGCGGATTTGGTGGCACGCGGTACACCCCAAATATCCAAAATGTTACTAACGCGGTCAATACTTAGACTGGCGCGGGGTCCAGCTGGGCTCCGAACCTTTACTCCCGACTTTCGTAGCTCATATCTCTTCAAATATATGGCCTAACCAAGTTTTTATGCATACCGGAGGTAGATATGATCGTTCCCGTGCATTGGGTGAATACTAGCACACTCCACATTGTGTAGTTAATGTGTGAGGTGAGAATAATTGCCGAAACACACTTATGTTATTGTTTGGCTGTCGAGTGAGTGTGTGTGTTGTCATTGTGTGGACAACATGGCTATGCTATCTCGGTCGCCGAATCTTTACTTACGACTTTCGTAATTTACCGATGCTCATATCTCTGCAAATAAATGGCCTAACCAAGTGTTTATGCATACCAGAGGTAGATATGATCGTTGTTGTGCGTTGGGTGAAGACTAGAACACCCTACAATGTGTAGTTATTGTGTGAGGTGAGAAATATGATGGAGGGATTTCAGAGCTTCGATCGAAAAATGTCGGCTACTGCTGTGACTCTCTCTCATTAGCCTAAACACAATATTTATTCAGAGGTAAGAGTTGTTGCAATGGGCAAATCAACTCATTGCACATGTCAAATAACCTTTATAATTGATTTAATTATTATAACATAGGCTTCTATGGAGAAAAAGTGGACTTTGTGGAAATCCCCAGAACACCCAGGTACCGGTACCTTTAACCTCTGAAGTGCGCATGGGGGTAATTGGAAACGTCCCCCTGTGCTGACGTATTTGAGGTGTTTCCGTCACTAAAATATTCATTGTGCCATTAATAGCATTAATACTTATAGTCCATGAGCCAAGACCCGAATTTTGGGATATCGGTACCACCCGGGGTGACTAATTCTCTTAGGTGTTTTTAGCTTGCTACATGTCTCTAGTTTATGTTTTGATATGATAGCCCTTGCACATTGGTAGCTTAATGGTCGTTATCACTTCTTGAATAGACATACCCTACCGAAAATTCCGAAATTTTTTAAAATGTCAAATTTGGGGACAGGAATGCCTAAATGTCAACAAAATGCATATAGTAATTGTCACATTTAATACAAGTCCTGTAAATACACACTAAGCATGCCATGGGCTTGTACATACTATTATGGCAAATTACTACTCCTAAATATCATCTACGTCAGACTCGGAATCTGACTGTTGTGCCACCGGCTCTTCTTCAATAGCCTTGTTCTGACATGTCTGTAACCTGCACATGTCCGTGCATTTTAGACCATTGCTGAGGCAAGTACACTTAGGGAGTTCGCATGACCGCACACACTTGCAAGACAGTAGCTGCATAACAGCATCTGGTGCTGGTGAGCCTCGCATCCAGTTGACGGCAAGCTTACCGTCCTCATCTGTCATCCAACCGCAGTCTGTTGGGTTTCGCAACAAATGGCTGGCTCTGAAGACTTCTCCTCCAGATCGCAGCCTGGTAGTTTGCACGCAGTGCATGCATGAAGAGGCAGTCCTCACAAGGAGGGAGTTGACTTGACTCTACCTCTCCACGTCTTGCACAGAACAGCTCATACCGAAGCTTGTTTACCTTAGTTGTGTGGGTAGATGGTAGGTACATGTGGCAGGTGATTTCCTGTAGCTTCTCAAAGAGTTCAGGAGACACTTCCCATGAGCGTCCAAGTTCGTGAAAAGCATGCTGGTATGTCTTGTCCATCTTCACCTGCTTGAGTGTCGTCATCTTCCCTCGGCCAGCGAATGCACTGACGGTATCACAGCCTGTAAAGGCATGCATACCAATCAATGAATCACACACGCTGCCTCCCAGTGTGCGGCTCAGTGTGGTGATATCCAGGAATCTTGTCCGGTTCTTCGTCCCGCACTTCTGGAACAGATGGGATGGGATCTTGTGGCACATGCCAAGACACAACACCATGACGTCTGTATCTTCTGCAGTGATGATGACAGACTTGTTCCCAGATTCTGCTGCATGAAGTGCATGGAGAAGAAGGCGTGTGTCTGCTTCTTCTTGAGTTGACTTAAGCTCAGGAGCCTCTTCCCACTGCTCTTTGGTGATCTTGAAGCAGCGCTGCTCACATGTGACATACAGCTCCTTGTCCTTGAGCTTCTCCCTGTGCTGTGGTGCCTTCCATTCTTCTACCAAGAACTTGATAAGACTTGCCTTGTTGGAGGAACTACCGAGTAACTTTCTCCACTGCTGGATGTTGTGCCCAGGTTGAATGTTCTTGAAATGAATTCCTGTGCCTGCACTTCTTTTGGCTCGTTCTGCATCCTTGATGGATGTCTCCTTGTAGATATCAAACACAACATCAATGCGCCTGCTCTTAGCACCTTCATGAACAGCGTGACTCAGTGCTGTACCTGCAAGCTGTGAAAAAGTTTTGTCGTTTCCCTTCAGTTTGTGGACCAGGCTCATCCCATCAATTATGGTAGCAGAGGGCTCGGGTATCACTTCTGCAGGAGAAACATTCCTCTCTAACTCCTTTGCGAGGGCAGCCTTGTTGGTCTTGCGGAGAGACCCATCACCGCTGGCAAGTGCCCAAGGCAAAGGCCCCAGGGGATGAGCCAAGACATCACTCATTTTGAGCTTTCTGTTCTCGGCAACAAGGATCATCTGGCCAAATAGGTTCCTGTCAGCCTTTAAGATAACCTCCTTGGCATGGTCTTGTGAGCGTGGCTTCATTCTGATGTTAGTGAACGTTCTCAGTTTCGTCTTCGTCATCGTGTCATGAAACTGTATAGTTGGCGTATCGATCTCCAGGCGCTCTTCCTTGAAGGCTTGATATGCATCCTCTCCTATTCTGTAGGCCCCTAGAAGGTCTTTGACAACTTCTGGTGGTGCCATAGTCGCAGTTGACAAACTGACAAGATCTTCTTGCTCTGCGTTGAAGGGGTTCAACCAGCTGGTCTCCATCAGTTGAACTAAAGATTGGACATCGGCCTCATCTCTTCTAATCCTGGGCATCTGTAGGTCTGGGTGGCTGAAGTCAGTATACTTTTGGCCTACTACCATAGTCCTGAGCTGCCTTAAGTACCTGCTGCGATACTCCGATGTCAGGTAGTACCTGGCGACAGCTCCGCCTTTCAGGCTGAAGCCTTTTGTGCCCCCTGGTGTCTGGGTGTCTTTGTTGATCGTCTCTTCGATTGTCTGGTCCACAGGGATCCGTCCAAAGGGATTCTTGCTACCGATCTGGACCGAAAAGCCACCTTGCATGAAGTGTTCATGGACCTCTGGGTGTTCAATGGGCAGTCGAGACATCAAGGCATAGTAGTAGGTTAGGAACCGGGCATAGTTCACTTTGTCATAGGCAAAACACCACGGTATCATCTGTCGGATTGCTCCTAGGTGGAGCATCCAGTTGCCTTCTCTGGAGGCTCGAATTAAGTCCAGCATGATCTCAACCATGTCCAGGTATGACATCCAGAATGCTGAGAGGTTGTGTTCATCTCTGAGGGTCTCAAGATAAACTTGGAAAAGCTTCATGATATGTGTGCATGATTCACTCTCCATCAGCTCTTGAAAGAGTCCCTGAGACACATTGCTGTGAAAGCTGTTGATGTCCTTCAGTGTTTCATCTAGATGGTGTATGCCCTTGAATGGTTTTCTTCTAGCCATGAAAGGAAGCCTTTCCATGCAAGCCTCATCAGTGCTTCATACACGAGCTTGTGTAGTCTCACTGCTCTGTTGTACCTCTTGCCGTTCATCACTCCTGACACTGATCCTTCTGCGATGATACCTGATTCCACACACAGATCTCTAAGACCTGCATCTTGAAACCTCTTTCCTATGGTGGAGATGAGATTACAGATTGTGTGGAAGACGCCCATCCTGATGATAATGTTCTTGAACTTCTCTTGTTTCCAGATAACTTCGGCAGCTTTGGCATAGAGTGCTTGATCAAACACGCACACAATCTTGTTAAGCTGTAAGGACTGCATGATAGCATGCGTTTGTTCCAAGATTTCATTAACGGTGGACATTTCTGTTGCGGGAGCATTGATAGTGGGCAGGTAGCTTACAGTGTCCTGAACCACTGCAATGTCTCTGCGCATTTTGATGTTGAACCCAGTCCAACTGCTGATGGACTGGTCCTCATGGTCTGACATTCGAGTAAGAAGCCAGATATGGTTCTTTGTCTTTGAATCCTGGACTTCCTTGGTAGTGTCGACATACGCAGTCTCAATCCTAGGTGGCCCTGCCCGCCGCCCAACATTGTATATTGGCAGCATTGATGATGTCTGAGTGATGCTTCTTATCTTGGACTTGGTAATCTCTGGCAGGACTTTCTCTGGCACAGAGCCTGCAACCTTGGACTGGACAGCAATGCCATTGACTCTATGAGAAGTACCTGCTCCACTTAGGGTCTCTTCAAGTCGGTCAATGTTATCCCAGGCCAGGGTTGTGAACACACCAGGGTAGATGTTTGCTGGCAGTGGAATGTCATCCTTTGAGCATTCCAGCTTCTGGATACAAAGGGCTGTATCGATCTCCTCAAACATTGAGTAAGACACACAGTGACCAAGACGATTCAGAGTTCGGATCAGTTCTGTGTTTCCTGTCAAAGACTTTACAGCATTGGTCAGCAGTACGTGCTTGGGTGGTTTTGTCTTGCCACTGGTAACAGCAAAGACCAAGTCACTGCCAAAGGAAGTGGCAAGACGTTGAGCTCTTTCAGAGGGAGTTTCACACTCACACTCTCCTGTCAGCAGGGTGTGCAGGAATTGAGTGACTGCTGCAGGAATGACATTCTGATCTGTATCGGGAGGCCATGGCTGACTCACATCTTGTTTATTGATCTCATTCCTCAGCTGCATTCCTGCTTTGGTTAAGACATCTTCAGAGTTAGCTGCTCTTGCTTCTTGCAGGTCTTTTGCCATTTTGTGTGCTTGCCGGGCAAGGTCGTCCATTGAGAGGGTGCGTGGATAGATTAGAAGCTTTCCTTTCTCATCTGGGACAAAGCGTAGTGATTCTCCAAACTCGGTTTCAATCTTTCGGCGAACATGTTTCTTTGTCGCTGGTTTCAGTTGGATAATACCACGGGACATCATGGATCTCTCAAGCCTAGATGTGAGGTTTGTCATAGGCAGTACCTCTGGGTTGGGGAATAATTTGGTCCTTATATACAAGCAGAGTTCCTCGAGGGCTTCTGTCTCAACCTCTTCGTAGCGTGCTTCCTCGCTTTCTTCCTGATTTTCACCTGCACCCGACCTGGCGGCCGCTGGGAAATCATCTTTTGTGAAGAGTTTGTAGCACGACTTGTGGTAGTGACCCTCTGCAGCAACAAGGTCTCTGCTAACTAAACCAAGGATTCTCTGGTTGAGTTTCCTTATTGCTGCTCTGCGAATCTTCTCATCTGCTCGTAGCTCAACACACTGTATGAGTGGCTCCCTTGTCTTTGTTGTTTTTATGTACTTGCTTGACTTCTCGCAGAAGATACATACTTTGGCATACACCCTGCTAGTACTAGGGGCATCCCTTGATGCCCTCCTCCTGGGGTCGACGCTTGCTGATTCTATCTTGACACCCTTGGCAAGGATAGAATCCAGTGACTTCTTCATTGTAAAGAGACTACGACATTTACGGTGATAATGTATGTGTGGTATTCCTCCTTCTTCAAGGCCCTTGGCTGCTTCCAGGACTGGATCATGCTGCCTGATTTCTGCAGCCCTGAGCAATGTGTTCCAGGAGTCCAAATCCTGTGGTGACACCAGAGCATCGCTGTCATCATCAGAGCAGTGGATGATACAGTCGATCCGTGCTCTCTTCCTCGCAGATGGTTCCATCCTGCCGTCAAACAGTCGACACACACCTGCAAAAAATATCACCATTAAACCATGAACAAACAAACACATTACATGGAAACCACTCTACATATGTTTGCTCCTTCCAATAATAAATTATCCCCAAAATATAACAAAAAATCCCCAAATATGAAATAAACCCCTAAATATGGAGAAACTTGAAATACACATCGGAATAATTCTTGTAGAGAATCAAATAAGCTACAAGAGCTGTTAGAATATATTTTTCAATGTTCCCCATATTTAAGGATTTATTCTAGATTTAGAGGAAAATACCCAAAATATAGAGTATATTCCGAAATATGAGGAAATTTGAAAAATACCTAGGAACAACTCTGGTAGAGAATATAATTCTACATAGGTGTTCAAAGTTTCGCGATGATTGTGTGATGGATTTTAAAGAAAATGAGGAAAACGCCGAGCGTCACGCTAAAAATCTTTATTTTTGGGTAGCGCCCCTATTGCATCAAAAAAATTAGACTAAGCTACCAGTGCGAGAAGGCTATCATATCTTAATGTACTTACAGTCACTCTATAAACATTTTAGTACCATTCGTGTTTAGTCACCCCAGGTGGTACCGATATCTGGCCTGGCTCATGGACTATTATCCATATGCGCCTATTATGGGTTGATTATAAAGGTATTAACCTGAAACAACAATAAAACGAGTGAAAACAGCGTTTGGATGGTCAAAATCGGAGATATAGCCCGCGAGTTGTATAATGTATGGGTGAGGCAATCTGCTTTCCCGCCAATTTCCCCCAAGGCCACTGAGACACAGTCGATCGATACTCTCTCTCTCTCTCTTGCACTCGCTTGCTATCAGTGATGACCACACCCTCCAATCGGATTTCTAATGTTAGCACGAAAATATACCTCAGAATAAGGGAATAACAGGGAAAATAGGTGATAACTGAAGGAGAGGAGGAAAGTGGGGAAGGAGGGGAGGTAGAGGACTGAGATTTTGCATGGCCCAGGGGCCAAAAAAAAAAAAAAAAATTTTTTTTTTTTTTTCGATGTCAAAAGTTGATTTTTTTTTTTCTCTGACTCTTAAGAGTCTCCCCGCAGTGCGCCGGGGGAACTCTTAAGAGTCTCCCCGCAGCTCCCGGGTTAACATGTAAACATATGGGTTCGGTAACGCGGATTTTGCTAACACGGGCGGTAACCAGAACACATTGGCCGCGTTAATGGAGGACCAACTGTATATTAGTGGACTATTTATGAATGTAAAATGTAAAAATATATTGTAACATTACCAAATTATTGAGATAAATACAGGTCTACCCGCATACACAGGATTATAGCCTACCAAGCATTCTACCACCTCCGAAAAGTTTTTTCCTCATATATATATATGCTCCAAATATAAAAAATAATAACGCAAACTTGCAGATCGAGTCATATTGAAATTTAATTGTCGATATAAATCCATATTACTCTAAATTATTGGTGAAACAGCACAATATAAACGATCGCTTAGTGCCGAGGTAACGACAGGGGCTCCGTCAGGCTATAGCCTATATTTTGCAAAAACCTTCCTCATAGCTACTTATATAAGCTTCAAACGCAAAACATAGCAACATTAACGTATAGATTGGGTTCTATTACACAAAGTTTGTCAGTATCAATCCATATTATTCTACAGTTTAAGTGAAACACCACAATATAACGATCAAAATATATATTTTGCTACAAAATTAAGTGTTTTGATTGTGAGAAGGGCTGCTGGTAGACATAAACAATTTTCAAGGTGAATTAATGCTAACATAGCTACACCATTCTACACAATTCTCCCATTCCTCTGAGGGATTCCGCTATTGACCTAGGCATCACAGTGGACTCAGGAATGAAGTTTCATCAGCATATAGCCAATATAGTAAACAAAGCTCATGGAGTCATGCATAATATCCTTAAGGCCACAGTTACAGGGAACCCTCTTTTATGATGCCATTATATATCTCATGTACGGCCTCTTCTTGAGTACTCCTCCTCTTTGTGGAACCTCGAGTACATAGGTGATTCCAAACTTAGGGAAGCAGTTCAGAGGCGCTGGACGAAGTGTATCAGGGGGCTGGAGAGTCTGTGTTATGCAGAGCAACTTAAAGCTCTCAATCTTTTCTCTATGGAGGGTAGGCTTTTGAGGCACGACATCATTAAGTATTGGCAGATTTTTCATGATCAGTGCAGCAATAATCCCAATGATATATTAACTTTTCCAGTGTATAACAACTAGAGGTCACAGGTTTAAAGTGTCACACGTGAGAACTGAGCTTGAATGTAGAAGGAGGTCGTTTGCAGTGAGGCGCATCTGTGTGTGGAACTCTTTACCGGACACATTGGTATCTATTTCCAACCTTGATACTTTTAAGGGAGCCCTGGCACGTCACCTTGGCGATATGCTTTACAGGTACCACTAGCACTGCTGTTATCACTATTTGTATCTTGTCCTTCTTCCTGCCACATAACCTTTCGGTACGATTTTAGTTACTGGACACCTATTTGACAGGTACCGCCAACGATTTAATACATATTTGTTTTCGGTTTCCACACATCCAACACCAAGCTACACCCTTTTCTGGTGTACGAAACACTAAAAAAGCAATGGGGATACTTTAATAATGATAATATGAGACGAAATATAAAGACAACTCGGTTGCGTTCGTGGAAGTAGCGTCGCTTTGTTTACTTTACGCTCGGAGTGACTTCCCGGTCCCGTCGCCTTGGCGGTCGACTTCAAATGGCTAAGCTTATATAACCAGTTGTTGGGTCCATTTTTTTATAAAGCCTTGCGTTATAGGCCGTGGGATACAGGACAGGGTTGAGGGGGGGCTCTGCCCCCCCTCACCCCCCCGTGAATTATAATAATCGTCATATACCGGTATGTGGCCAGCAGGGGGCAAGTAAAACAGCTGGCCGTAGTAACCTCGAGCGTCCTGGGTAAACAAACTGCGACGATCCGAAGCGACGACGGACTCCCCCCGCCGCCGATTTTCGGCACAAACGCGCCGTTTTATTCTCGTCGAAAACCACATTTAAAAAGTTATTATATAGTTTTCAATACTATTACCGGACCAGAAAAAGGTGTAGCTTGGTGTTGGATGCGTGGAAACCGAAAAAAAATATGTATTAAATCCTCGGTGGTACCTGTCAAATAGGTGTCCAGTAACTAAAATCGTACCAACCTTTCTTATACCACATGACTTTTCTTATATGCTGCATATGATGCACTTTCCGGCCCTTTTTTACATTTTAATATTAAATGACATTGTAACATATATAATAATGGTGTTAAAGAAATTACAAATTACTTAACAGAATCTAACCACATAATAGAACGGAAAGACAGTGTGAAAGACCTTGGGGTATTAATGTCTGAAAATATGGGTTTCAAAGTACATAACCAGGTCAAAGTGGCGGCTGCGAAACGTCTAACGGGTTGGATTCTGCGTACTTTTAAAACACGCGGTGAATTGCCTATGATAACGCTCTTCAAATCTCTAGTGCTACCGCGGCTTGAATACTGTAGCGTATTAACATCCCCATACAAAGCAGGTGAAATAAATGACGTAGAGAGTGTACAAAGAAATTTCACTTCGCATATAAGTTCGATAAAACATCTACACTATTGGGAGCGTTTAAGAGCACTGAATCTGTACTCACTGGAACGTAGAAGAGAACGTTACCTAATAATATACACGTGGAAAATCGCAGAGGGTTTAGTACCAAACCTACATACTCCGATAGTCATAAAATTCAGTGATAGGAGAGGCTGGGAATGCTATGGGCTCTCTGCGAGAGGGCTGGTTATCACACAGAGGCCCACGTCTCTTCAACAAACTCCCACAGCGAGTAAGAGACATGAGGGACATCTCGTTAGACAACTTCAAGAGAGCCCTAGATGTCGAACTGCAAAAAGTGCCAGACGAGCCCATCCTCGCAAGGGAGCGAGCTGTCGCTTCAAACAGTCTACTGCACCAAATCACCACCCATAACGAGGGGCGTCACGCTCCTTGGTGCCGCTAGAAGAGTGGCGAACACATCAAAAGGTATCAAAAGGTAAAGGTAACTAGTGGGCTGGCGCATCAGCAGAGTGAGGCTTCCCACCCTTCCCTCGGCTGAGCCTACAGTCAAGGTTTGGGAAGCCCATCAGGTAAGAACCACTTGCAGCTAAATAACCACTGTTCTATAGACTACGCCACGGCGATTGTTATGAATCGAAAACATTCGAAAACATCCAAAAAGCTCAAAATATAAATTTCCTCATAGGCCTAGCCTATAGGCTAGGCTAAGATTCAAATTAAAAAAAAAAATTACACTAACGTGTAGATTGAGTCAAATTGCATTATAATTGTAGATGTAAATCCATATTACTATACATTACAGTATAGGTGAAACGGCACAATATAGGCTAAGGTCGGACATTGTTATTGTTGTCGAGACTCACGCAGCCAGGACGCTTGGCGTGTGTGATAGAATTTGCCGGCGCTACTGACCGGAAACGGAGACTGGAGAATGGCGATAATTTGGCCCAGTATGATGCCCCCTTGAGTCAGGTAAGTACATAGGCTAGTCATCAGGTAAGTACATAGTCATTAGGTAAGTACATGAAAACAGGTAAGTACCGGTATCATTATCAATGTGTACACAATTAATAACATAATAATAATAATAATAATAAAAAACAAAAACATTAGAGAATGTAGATAGGAGGTAGATACGGTAGATTAGGTAGAGGTAGGTTAGTAAGAGTAGTAGGCCTAACAGTAACTGGGAAAAATGGAGCCAGAATTGAAGGTTTAGAAGGTTGATACGGTAGATAGAATAATAGATGAGGTAGGCTAGATAGCAGGTAGAACATTGCACCGTACTTACATTGCATGTAGGCCTAAAGATGGCTCAGAGACAGAGTCAGAATGTCGGCAGGTAGATCCAGAGCTTGTCCAAGATTTATCTGGTGCTTAGCCACGGTCTTCTTCCAAGCATTTAGCCTAGCAACTCTCTTTCGACCCCTCTTGTATACCTTGCCACGACGTAGTGTTTCCACCTGGGCAACCCCACCACTTGCTATAGCCCCACCACCAGCTATGACCCCACCACCTGCTATAGCCCCACCACCTGCTACAGTCCCACCACCTTCTTCTGCAGGTTGTGACAATTTCAGGTGGTTGCATTACCTCTAAGTCACTCATAGGCTAGCAGCGTCAGTCAGAATCATCACCCACATAGTCTGGATCTTTTACACTAGGCCTATCGTCACTCAGATGATGATGAAAGTATTGAGGGATAAGCCTTTACAACGGCACTGTCCACCGGAGAATTAGAGATACCCTGTACAGGATTCCGTTTGGCCCTGCCATAGAAACTTCCCCCACTTAGGCCTATAGAAAAGTCTCCAGAAGGGCCTGGCCGGGCCTCCAGGCTCTAGTCACTAACAGACATTGTTCACGATGTATTCCTGGACACACCAATGTACAATAGATGCCGTTATTTGCTTTAAATCACTGTAAATAGTGCGATAACAACACCACGATCACCGGCAATGTAAGCGTTCCCGCGTGTCGGACAAGAGTGTAATGAATATGTTAGGGAAGTCGCCTGCATGAATCTCCAGTAGCCAATGGGAGCGCACGGCGGGTAAGCCCTGAGTTCTCATTGGCTCCCGCACCTCCCCCACACATCTAAAGAGTGAGAGCGCGGGATAAGAACTTTGTTGGGTTACTACAGGACCTAGGGAAGTGCCAATGGAAAGACATTAATACTTCCCGACTTTCAACTGAACTGAACTGAGGACCGTGTTTCTCGGCCTGCTCTGAATAATGCCGATAAGGTCGAAAAGATACCTGCACTACAAAACACTGTCACCCTTACAGTTTCTGCCCGAATGCGACCAAATCCAGATCACGTGGTAGAGGAAGGATAGGAGTGTTCCTTTCCGCAAAAAACCGCGTTTTTCAAATGTTGTTCGCTTTGTCGGGTTTGGATTCGCCAGCCCTTATTATTTTGTATGTACAGTATGTTTGTATATATATATATATATATATATATATATATATATATATATATATATATATATATATATATATATATATATACTGTATATTATAGTGTATATACTGTATATATATATATTTATATACTCCCTGCCGGGATCGAACCTCCGACATTCTGAACAAGTGTCCAAGCTTTTAATCCACTACACCACGGCGTGATAAAGGAATATTATCCTTTTCCTATTAAATTATATTAAGGAGAAAGGAAATCCTACTTGGAGAATGTATTTCAATTACTTGACAAGTCGTACGGTCCATATTCCAAGATACCAAACAGTGATATTTACAAGACTCCCCACGCAACTCGGGGTATAGTGAATTAATTTTGATTCTCTATGACCCGAGTTACAACACATTACCACCCTTATTCCGTCCAACTCTCCAACCCAAGAATGATCCAATTTTCCCACTCTTTCTTCGATTAAACAAGTAAGCTCTGGAACTCTCTCCCTCATTTCATACTTATCCCATCCCATGGCTTAAACTGCTTCAAGGTCCGTGTGTCCAAATATTTTGACTAAGGTACCATGAATTTGGTTCTCTTTCACTCTTTGAGGGGACACTTGTTACAGGAATCTTTGCCTTTTCTCTCCTTCACGCACATAGGAAAATAAATATATATATTTGATACCCTTCTGACTTGGTTGCCCATCAGGTATTGAATCGACTAGCTAGAAAAAAATGTGTGGCAGGTTGACGTTTAGCAAACAATACAAAATGGAACTAACTTCACCACTAACCCTTCTATCTATCTATCTATATACTTTGGCATATTTTTTTCTCGGTTAATTGGGGTGGCTGACTCGAGACAGAGCTAACCCAACCCTTATTAAACATAATTATCATAATCTCGCTCCCATAGCCACCTGTTAATACTCCTACCCAAGCCCGCCTGACCCTACCATCACCAAAACTGTTTTGTGTTTATTAAAGTGACAATTACAAAGTGGTGTACTATTTATCCTATTTTTGTTCCCTTATAGTTTATCTTATTGTACCGGTACCTCCCTACATTAAACTTAGATGCACCCCAATTCGGCCCTCCGCCACGGCCATTTCAAAGTACAGTACAGGTCTCTCACTCTTGTCCTCTGTAGAGGGGAGGACTTTTTACCCCTGAGACATAGGAGTGCAGACCTGAGAAGAGAGAAAGAGAACCGGCATCTCATCCAAGTTATGACTTGGCTTCTATGCTGGCGCTTTTTCTCCGATATTTGTTCAGCTAATCTGGCATAGAAGATACTTGCAGAAGGTCCCATTCCTCCCGACGATGAGAAGACCAGAGGAGTACACCAACACTACCCAGTTTCCCGTGTTAGTTCCACCGGTCTGAACCTGACCATGGACCGAGACAAAGCGGTCGTGTCCCCTGTATATATCTTGCTCCTACATTATTGGATTTATGGAACGTCCAGAGCACCATCTTATCTCACTGGCTCAAGGGGGCACAAAAAACGTTGTTTCTCAGCTCCCGCCGGACACACACGCGACCTGGCGTTACTGTCACCGGGAGAGGCACTTGGAGGTGAGGTAACGGAGATAATAGTGTCGCAGGTTTAGTATTGTGGTTCTGCTGCTGTTACTGATAATGACATAATGGTGATGGAGAAGAGAAGTGATAGGATGGTGATCATTTATTTGGTAATGATGGACAAGATGAAGGTGATACTGTAAATGGTTCATTGCTCAGCTCTTATATAGTTTAACGGGGGTAGGGACGGAAGTCGTAATATGTCGTTACTTAGTACCCCCAACTACCCGGTGGAAAGACAAGCAACCTCCCGTTACTGTCACCGGGAACAGGCACTTGACGGCGAGGTAGCAGATTTAATGGTGCGGTAAGAAGCTCTCGAGTCGCAGGTGGAAGGTGGGGTAGACTTGGATAATACTACCACCTTCCACCTGCCACCCCAATAAATCAATAAATATGTAATATCATAAGTTTAATATATACAGGTAAAAAATTAATACATAAAACAAAATAATAAATAATAAATATTAATTAAAAATAATACATACAAAAACAAAATGTCTTGGTCCCTTAACAATCTATATTATTAAATCAGTTCGTGTGTCTGTTTGTCTGTCTGTGTGTTTTTAAGAGGCGGCCGCAGTTTTGGACCTGGGGAGCTGAAACTTTGCATGTGGGTGTCAATTGACCTGGGTCAGGTCATAGAGGTGGCGAGGCCACGATCGGAGGTCGTTTCGAGGCCGAAATTGAAACAAAAACAAATGAAAAAAATTGCCGTTTGGGGCAGAAGGAGGCCTCCGATCGAAAAGGTATATGGAACGAAAGTTGTTCGCAGCCCCCCAAATTGGGGGTACGGATGAGGTCAGATCCAAAATCGGAGGTCATTTAGCGGCCGAAATCGAGGTCGCCGTTTAATGAGGCACAGGGAGGTCGAGGCAGGTGATTATGGTAGTAGTAGTATTGTGATGATTGTGGTAGTAGTGATTGATGATGGGGATTATGGTAGTAGTAGTGGTGGTAGGTAGTAGTGATGGTGATTACCCGAGCAACGCCGGGTACCCCTGCTAGTAGTGAGTTAAAGGGTTACCCCAGTCTGACATAAACAGACAAACTGACAATAAAGTAACCACTTAAGGGGACATTGGTTTGTTTATTTGCTTATTGTACTATCATTTTAATTATGGTTTATTAAGGGGAGGTTTCCACTTGAGGGAGTTTTTTCTTGACTCCTTTCTCCCTCATGTTTAGTCCCATTGATTTTCTAATTTTAAGACGTTCGCCCCATTATTTTGACGATTTTAAGAAGTTTCGACCCATTTCTGTCAATTTTAAGACTTTCGTGCCATTTAGGTGTCGATTTTATCCTGGCGAGCGATAGCGAGCCTGTTATTTAAGATGAACCGGCTTTCAGCCGGGACATTTTTCTACCGAAAAATGTACAAATTTATCTTGAAAGGGGCTCAAGGGGGTGTAACCTTAAGCTTAATGGAGATCTAGAGACCAAACTAAAAAACCTCCCCTTAAGGTGAGATCGTTGGCTTACTCATAAAGATCCTGCTAATCAAGTACCTGTTTATCCCTCCACCACAAACGATATAACTGGTTGGGTCTAATTGCTATCACGACACGCCCCAATTGGTCAAACTCGTTCCACACCAGTTGATCGTTCAGGGGAGATGGGTCCGTTTTTCTGGTCCCCCCCCTTCTTCTTCCTCATGCTTAGCCTCGTTAGTTTTCAGATGTTATGACGTTCGGCCCATTAGTTTGGCGATTTTGATACCTTTCGCCCCATTTCGTTGTCAATTTTTAGATCTTTCCTGCCATTTAGGTGTCGATTTTTGTCCTCGCGAGCGATAGCGAGCCTGTAATTTTAAGAGTAACAGTCCTTCGGCCCGGGACATTTTTCTATCGAAAAATGTACAAATTTATCATGAAGGGGGTCTAGGGTGTGTTTTTTCTAAGCTTGATGGAGGTCTATAGCGAGGAAACTAAAAAAATTAATGAATACATGAATTAATAGACCAAATAAACAGTCACTATCCCCTTAACTCGGCCAGAATTAATTGTTAATTGGCAGGGCGTCGGCTGATGAGCTTATAAATCATAGACGAAGGGGGCCGGGGGAGCTGAGGTTGTGAAGTCGCTTAATCGGGGTGTTATAATTGATCTTTGGACATATTTTAGCATGAGAGAGAGAGAGAGAGAGAGAGAGGAGATAGGGGGGGGGGGAGGGGGGCGGGGAACTGAGGGGGGGAGAAGTTGTGAAGTCTTATAATCGGAACAATATAATTAATACTTCGACATATTGCAAAGAGTGAGAGAGAGAGAGAGAGACTGTTAATCATACCCAAAGGACGGCGAGTTGTGTTTTGTAGAGGTTATCAAGTCTCAAACCCGAGGTGTAGTAATTAATATGTTGCCATATTTCAAGACAATGATTTCAATTATTTGATTTACTAGTCTTGAGAGAGAGATAGAATTACAGTTACATACAGAGTTACTCACAGATACACAGACGACACAGACCTTATCATCCTAGTCTAGAGAGATGGAAGGGAAGAGGAACGAAGCCAGGCAGGGAGGATCCGAACGTAAACAAACCATCATGTGTAAACGTCCGAACAAGACAAACATCCTCTGCCCAGGAGAACACTTTATGCAACCCAGTTCATCCGTAGATACCGTGACATTAAGGGGGGATAGGGCGTTTTTCTGGACCCTTTTCTCCCTCGTGTTTAGCCCCATTAGTTTTGAGATTTTAAGACGTCCATACAGCCTTGAGCTCAGTACCTTCACTCTGTTTGTCTGTAAACAAGATTAACGTATTTGTATAATTATTATTGCGTGTTTGTGTTATCTGTGTATGAGATCATTTGGAATCTCTCGAGGGATCAGTTGTTGATATAGACAAAATATATCATTATGCAATTTTCGCTGTCCATCTATCACACTTTGAGATTCTCCTCCAGTCTGAGATGATGGAGATAAGATACGGATAACATTAACCCCTTCTGTACCGGCGAGGTCTTTTATATTTGATTTCAGCTACATTTAGACGATTTTGTGAAGCTTAGGAAAGATATATGGTAACTAAAAGGATTAATTGAGATAGTCTGTAGCCTTATAATGGGTAGACGTCCTTCCTAAGCTGAACACAATCGTTTGATAGTGGCCAGAATATAATGAAAAGTACATCACCGGTACAGAAGGGGTTAAGGGGACAGTGCTTGGTTTTTAGTCTATATATATACATTTATTAACCCCTTGCGTTCCAGCGACGTGTGTTATATTTCATTCTAGCTATATTTAGACGACATTATGCAGCTTAGGAAGGATCTATAGTACTGGAAAGGCTTGGTTGAGATAGTTTGAAGCCTTATTATTGCTTGATATCCGTCCTAAACTAAACTAAATTGTTGCCAGAATATGAGAAAAAATACGTCAGAAGGGGTTAATCTGTTTCTGAGTTTCCTCGCTAGACCACCATCAAGCTTAGAAAAACACCCCCTAGACCCCATTTCAAGATAAATGTGTACATTTTTCGGTAGAAAAATGTCCCGGCGGAAGGCGAATTCCTTCTAAAATTAGAGGCTTGCTCTCGCTCGCCAGGAAAAAAACGACCCCTAAAGGCCACGAAAAGTCTTAATATTGATAAACAAATGAGGCGAAAGGTCTCAAAATCGCCAAACTAACGGAACGAACGTCTTAAAACCTCAAAGCTAATATGCTAAACATGAGGGAGAAGGGGGTCCAGAAAAAGCGAGTACTACCCCCTTAACCCTCTTAGGATCGACGACACACTTCGTTTTTTGTTTTCTGGCTATTATTAGACGATTTTATTCAGCTTAGGAAGGGTATATGGAAGTCAGAGGGTTGATTGAGATAGTCTTTACCCATTTAATACCCACAGATCCTTCATAAGCCGCATACAATCGTCTAATGATAGCCAACAAATGAACTGCTAAAACGCATCAGAGCTTCAAGGGGTTAAACAAGTTTCATATATTCATCGCATAAAATTAACCCTTTCAAACTCCGATACGTATTTCTTTTAATACTTTCAGGATATTAGATATTATTAGACGATTTTTATTCAGCTTAGGAAGGGTACATGGAAGTCAGAGGGTTGATTGAGATAGTCTTTACCCTTTAAATACCCACAGATCCTTCCTAAGCTGCACAAAATCGTCTAATGATAGCCAAATTAAACTGCTAAAACGCGCCAGAGCTTCAAGGGGTTAATAAAGCACGAGATTGCTGAGAATACTTTGGTTGTCGATGAATATACTGTAATATCGATGTCTACTTTTCAAGTTAGAGTCTCTAATATGCTATGTCTTCTTTTAAAAAAACTACTGAAGCTCCATTTGTTTAAATAGTCAGTTTAATCAGTAAGTTTATATACCTGTTACCGCATTTTTACTCAATTAACCTTTGACAACATACTGTATATGCGTGTAACTTAACACTATTGTATTTTGTTATTGTATTATTATTTTTTTTTTTATTATTTTTTTTTATTGTATTTTTGTATTTTTAAGTTCTAAAAAATAAACCATTGTTTATATGGAAATAAATGTCTGATTCTTATTCTTATTTTGTATGTGATAACCCAGGTTCGAATCCCGGGACGATCACATGCTTTCATTAATTTATTTGGGAGGTGTTTGATGTTGGAAGTGGAATAAATAAAATATGTTTATCACGCCACTGGATCTCCACTCTTTTGTCCGTGTCTTGTATCAGATAAAAGCATGTAATTATGTGTTAATTTATGCGTTCAGGCTCCCAATTGCCAAGTTATTTTGTGTGTGTGTTTTCCTAAGTTTTATCCTTTCATCTTTGACGGGGGATAAACCAAGTGATATATCTTTTAGATTCACTTTCCATAAATTTTCAACCAGTGCTCTCCTTACATCTTTCCCGCATTTATGACGCAGAGGTTGCCAGATTAGCAATAAGAAATAGAGTTCTCTCACTCTTATAATTACCTCTCCAAAATTAGTTTTCTGCCCACAGCTAACTCAAAGACAACTGCAGAGGTTGAAGTAACTAAACTAAAGGTTTCTAAATACCCCTGATGGTAACAAAGGCTTTAAAGTATCCCCAATAGGCTCAAAATCATATGTCGGAGAGGGTTAACAAGAGAGTGCCTTTGTGCTGTGTTCGATTTTTGGTCTATGTATTTATTTATTTATTTGTTTATTTTTCAGTTTCCTCGCTAGTTTCCTCGCTTTTTAAAAATACACCCTAGATCCCCTTTCAAGATAAATTTGTACATTTATCGGTCCACCTGTTTCCTCTCGTAAGCCAACTGTTTCCCCTCGTAAGCCACCTGTTTCCCCTCGTCCACCTATTTCCCCTCGTCCACCACCTGGTTGTTTCCCCTCTTTCACCTGTTTCCCCTCGTCCACCACCTGTTTCCCCTCGTCCACCTGTTTTCCCTCCTCCACCACCTGGTTCCCCTCGTCCACCTGTTTCCTCTCGTCCACCTGTTTCCCCTCGTCCACCTGTTTCCCCTCGTCCACCACCTGTTTCCCCTCATCCACCACCTGTTTCCCCTCTTTCGCCTGTTTCCCCTTGTCCACCACCTGTTTCCCCTCATCCACCTGTTTCCCCTCGTCCACCACCTGTTTCCTCTCGTCCACCACCTGTTTCCCCTCATCCACCACCTGTTTCCCTCGTCCACCACCTGTTTCCCCTCGTCCACCACCTGTTTCCCCTCGTCGACCTGTTCCCCTCGTCCACCTGTTCCCCTCTCATCATTATCCCTTTACCCTCGTTTTCCCCTCATCCTCCATAATGATCTGGTTCGGCCGCCCCTGGAGACCCTTTGGGAGACAGGCATCGGACAACTTGACAATAACACACCATTTTGGAGTTTATTGTATGTATATAACGAAAATATATACTCTATTTCAATGTGGATATCATTATTTAGAGCTATGACTAGAGTCTATTATTTGTATTGACTTCCACGGGTATATGATTGATTTCATATTTATTCACCAACCCACCAATTAACTTACAAATAAACCTAATGAATGAAATAAATGAAACCAATACATGTGGTACTCCAAGGACTCGAACTAGGATACTCACACCGAAATTAACTTACACTACTCCAAGGACTCGAACCTAGGATGCTCACACCGAAATTAACTTACACTACTCCAAGGACTCGAACCTAGGATACTCACACCGAAATTAACTTACACTACTCCAAGGACTCGAACCTAGGATACTCACACCGAAATTCGGCACACTAAGCAATACGCTATCAAGACAGTTAGAGGTTTATGCACAAGCCTACGATACCTTGTACATATACCCAACTGCCCTATGGTAACTTAAGGGCAGGTATTTAGTTTGTTCCCTACTTTTTCATCAAGCTTAAAATTACACCCCCTAGACCCCCTTTCAAGATAAATTTAAACATTTTTCGGTAGAAAAATTTCCCGGCCGGAGGCCGGTTGCTCTTAAATTACAGGCTCGCTATCGCTCGCCAGGAAAAAATGTACACCCTAACGGCACGAAAGGTCTTAAAATTGACAGAAATGGGGCAACATGTCTTAAAATATCCAAACTACTAGGGCAAAGGTCTTAATATCTCAAAAGCAATGGGGCTAAACATGAGGGAGAAAGGGGTCCAGAAAAAAATCCTTCAAGTGGAAATCTCCCCTTAATGATTGGACGAATGGAAGGGGTAATGCACCGACTTGCAAAGCGGTAGTTATGCATTCCGAATTATAATAGCAAGGGCACAAAATGTCTCTAGTTGTCTTTTTGTCTCATTATTGAAGGTTCTCTAGTCTTCCCTGCTCTTCCTACAGTATCTTCTGCGTGGTGTGTGTGTGTGTTTGTGCGTGTGCGTGTATGTGTGTTTGTACGTGTGTCTTTGTGTGTGTGTGTGTGTGTTTGTTTATCTGTGTGTGTGTGTGTTTTTTTTTTGTGCGTGTGTGTGTATCTGTGTTTGTGTGTGTGTATCTGTGTGTGTGTTTGTTTATGCGTGTGTGTGTGTTTGTTTGTCTGTGTGTGTTTGTGCGTGTGTGTGTTTGTGTGTGTGTATCTGTGTATGTGTGTGTGTGTTTGTTTGTGCGTGTGTGTGTGTTTGTTTATCTGTGTGTGTGTGTGTGTGTGATCCTCGCTCTTCCCCTATAAGCCCTCTTCCACGTCCTCCCGTCAGCTGCAATTATATCGAGTATAGGTATTGCAAAGCTCTTCCCCATCTTCCACACACCCTACGATCACTTCAACCCTTTTATCCTTCCACTTCCTCTCTCAGCCTTCCCATACCCGTCCCATACCTTTAAGGGGAGATTTTTGAGGGATTTTTTTCTTCACCCCTTTCTCCCTTGTGTTTAGCCCCATTGCTTTTGATATTTTAAGACGTTCGCCCCATTAGTTTGGCGATTTTAAGAACTTTCGCCCCATTTCTGTTAATTTTAAGACTTTTCGTACCAATTAGGTGTCGATTTTTTCCTGGCGAGCGATAGCGAGCCTGTAATTTAAGAGGAATCGGCCTTCGGCCGGGACATTTTTCTACCGAAAAATATACAAATTTATCTTGAAAGGGGGTCTAGGGGCTGTAATGTTAAGCTTGATGGAAGTCTAGGAAACGCATTAAAAACCTCCCCTTAAGGGAGCCCACCTCGCTTGTTTGCTCTTTCTCTCCCTCTCTCATTTGCCTTGTATCCATTCGGCCCCATTCAGCCTACTGTTTTAAGACGTTTGCCCTCATCCAGGTGTAAATATTTTCCTAGCGTGTATATATTTTTTTTTTTGACAGCTAGCTCAATTTGTACATTTTTCGATAGCAAAATGTCTCCAGCGAAGCCGGATTTCTCCATACAATGCTGGTTCGCTATCGCTCGCTAGGAAGAAATCGACACCTGGATGGGGATAAACGTCTTAAAATAGTTGGCTGAATGGGGCCGAACGGATACAAGCCAGAGAAAAAGAGAAATAAAAAAAAAAACAGGTGACCCCCTTAAGGGAGGGTATAGAGTTTTCTGGACCCCTTCTCCCTCATGTTTAGCCCCAATAGTTCCGAGATTTTAAGACGTTGGTTCCATCAGTTTAGCAATTTTGAGATATGTTGTCCCATTTCTTTGTCAATATTTAGATATTTCGTGCCATTTGGTGTCGATTTCTTCCTGGCGAGCGAAAGCGAGCCTGTAAGTTAGGAGCAACGGGCCTTCTGTCTGTACATTTTTCTACCGAAAAAATTACAAATTTATCTCGAAAGGGGGTCTTGGGGGTATTTTTCTTTAACCTTGATAGAAGTCTAGGGAGAAAACTAAAACAAATATATATATATATATACCGGTAATAATTTAAAAAGATTACATAAATAATAGAACGTCCCCTTAAGCATCAGCCCCCGTCAGTGTCGGGGTCTGGTTGAGGGGACTAAGGAGAGCCCCAGCCCCAGCCCCCAGTCACTAACAAGTCCTTGTTTACATCGGTTACCATGGAGACATAATGGTGTATTTTTGAGACGCTGCTGGTTCCCGGGGCGAGATTATTTTGTGTAACTCAATTCCGAGCATTCGTATCAATAGACGTTTTATCGACTCATTAGGTACTGAGCAATTATTGTGATTACTAATAGTTCGAATCTATTTTCATTAGTATGTAGCCTATATATATATATATATATATATATATATATATATATATATATATATATATATATATATATACTGTATATATATTCAGGCACATACCCCATTGCTGGGGGTGGCTGACACGAGACAGAGCCTGAACAGAAACAACATCTAAAGTTCCTATTCTCAGGGTCCGGGACCACTTTCACGTTCTCTCGTTCGTTTCTCTGTCTTGTCAAGTAGGATAATTATACAAGGGGAGGAGGATTCCTAGCCCCCTGCCCCCTGAAGGAAAAATAGGAAAGTAAAAGAAGAGGGTTGCATAAGATAGTCTCGCAGGGCGCCTCCACACCTGGGTCCCGGGTCGGTTCAGCACTTCACTCGCTCCAGCACCATTGTTCAACCTCTTCTTTTTTAATACGATAGCGCGCGTGGGGGACAATGGGTTGTTAGGTGGCGCATTGTGCACGGCGAGATGGGGCCCACTTCTCCCTCGTGTTTAGCCCCATTGTTTTTGTTTTAGATGTTAAGACGTTCGGCTCATTAGTTTGCCGATTTAAACACCTTCCGCCCCATTTCATTATCAATTTTAAGACCGTTTGTACCGTTTAGGTGGCGATTTTTTCCTGGCGAGCGATAGCAAGCCTGTAATTTTAAGAGGAGCCGGCCTTTGGCTGGGAAATTTTTCTACCGACAAATTTACAAATGTATCTTGAAGGGAGGTCTAGGGGGAGTTTTCTTATTGTTTAAGCTTGACGGAGTGCTAGCGAGGAAACTAAAACATACATGAATGCATAACTAAATAGACCAGTAAATAACCACTACCCCCCTTAAGGGGAGGTATTTAGTTTGTTCCCTAGACCTCCATCAAGCTTAAAATTACACCCCCTTGAGTCCCTTTCAAGATAAATTTGTACATTTTTCGGTAGAAAAATGTCCCGGCCGAAGGCCGGTTCCTCTTAAATTACAGGCTCGCTATCGCTCGCCAGGATAAAATTGACACCTGAATGGCACGAAAGGTCTTAATATGGGGTGAAAGTTCTTAAAATCGCTAAACTAATGGGGCAAACGTTTTATAATATCAAAAGCAATGGGGCTAAACATGAGGGAGAAAGGGGTCCAGAAAAAAATCCCTCGAGTGGAGATCTCCCCTTAATACGATAGAGTGCGTGAGTGGGGGACAATGGGTTGACAGGTGGTGCAATGTGTAGGGCTAGATAATACAGGACACGAGCCTTCAATATATATATGTGTCTTCAATATATATGTGTCTTCAATATATATGTGTCTTCAATATATATGTGTCTTCAATATATATGTGTCTTCAATATATATGTGCCTTCAATATATATATGTGTCTTCAATATATATATATGCCTTCAATATATATGTGCCTTCAATATATATATGTGTCTTCAATATATATGTGTCTTCAATATATATGTGTCTTCAATATATATGTGTCTTCAATATATATGCCTTCAATATATATATATATGTGTCTTCAATATATATGTGCCTTCAATATATATGTGTCTTCAATATATATGTGTCTTCAATATATATGTGCCTTCAATATATATGTGTCTTCAATATATATGTCTTCAATATATATGTGTCTTCAATATATATGTGCCTTCAATATATATGTGTCTTCAATATATATGTGCCTTCAATATATATGTGTCTTCAATATATATGTGCCTTCAATATATATGTGCCTTCAATATATATGTGTCTTCAATATATATGTGCCTTCAATATATATGTGTCTTCAATATATATGTGCCTTCAATATATGTGTCTTCAATATATATGTGCCTTCAATATATATGTGTCTTCAATATATATGTGCCTTCAATATATATGTGTCTTCAATATATGTGCCTTCAATATATGTGCCTTCAATATATATGTGTCTTCAATATATATATGTGTCTTCAATATATATGTGCCTTCAATATATATGTGCCTTCAATATATATGTGTCTTCAATATATATGTGTCTTCAATATATATGTGCCTTCAATATATATGTGTCTTCAATATATATGTGCCTTCAATATATATGTGTCTTCAATATATATGTGCCTTCAATATATATATGTGTCTTCAATATATATGTGCCTTCAATATCTATGTGCCTTCAATATATATGTGTCTTCAATATATATATGTGTCTTCAATATATATGTGCCTTCAATATATATGTGTCTTCAATATATATGTGCCTTCAATATATATGTGTCTTCAATATATATGTGCCTTCAATATATATGTGTCTTCAATATATATATGTGTCTTCAATATATATGTGTCTTTTATCGCAGTCTTTATTATCTACTCTTCTTCAATTAAGGGGAGCTTTCCACTTGAGGGATTTTTTTTCTCGGACCCCTTTCTCCCTCATGTTTAGTCCCATTGCTTTTGAGATTTTAAGACGTTCGCCCCATTAGTTTGGCGATTTTAAGAACTTTCGCCACATTTCTGTCATTTTTAAGATCTTTCCTGTCATTTAAGTGTCAATTTTTTCCTGGCGAGCGATAGCGAGCCTGTAATTTAAGAGGAATCGGCCTTCGGCCGGGACATTTTTCTACCGAAAAATGTACAAATTAATCTTGAAAGGGGGTCTACGGGGTGTAATTTAAAGTTTGATGGAGTTGTAAGGAACACACTGAAAACCTGCCCTTAATGCATCTTCATATGTTCTCTCTCTTTGTCTCACATCTCACATCGTTGTTGTTGTTTTTGTTCCCCAAGCTGTCTGACGGAACAGCCCCAAGGTCCCGAGCAAGGCTAAGGCCAAAATCGAGCGCCCCCACAGAACCCTCCCGGCTGCTGCACCACCAAGAATGCCCAGGTGAATCAATGACTCCATCGTCTGCGGGGGGGGGGGGGGGGGGCACACAGCTCGGCCCCCCCTCCTCTTCTGCTGTCATATCCTTTATCGTTTCATTGTCTGTCTCAATCGATCTGCGGTACTTGTCTTGTACATTCGGATGCAATTATAACTATCTGGGTGGATTTTTGTATGGTACTTGTTTTTCAATGAATATTATTTATAACTTTTTAGTTGATGTATAGATAATTATATTCATACATTCGTTTCCAGGGATATACTTCCATAATTAGAAATAGATGAAACAAACGAATATCTATGGGTGGGCTAGAGACTATGGCATCCGAGTGTACCTGTCTTATACCGTCAGTCTGTATTGGACAGGGGCAGACCACTGCAATTTTTCATCAATATATTTATTAATCAATATATCTTCCATCTCTTCAACAGTCTCTCTTCTTTCTCCTCAGTTTATCTAATATGTCTTCTTTTCGTCCATCAGTCTATTCATATTATTCCTGTCTCTCTCTCTCTCTCTCTCTCTCTCTCTCTCTCTCTCTCTCTCTCTCTCTCTCTCATATTGTGTTTGAATTCTTTTGATTTTCATTCACCGTCCCTACTTTAAGTACTGTATATCAACTTTCAACAGTATATTCTCGTCAGCTTTATATAACACTTAATAGTTTGACAACGTAAATGTTTACAACAGGTTCACCCTCATAAGGAATTCAACACTCATCGATGGCTTGTATGTGCAGCCAATTGTTCACGTATAAAACCTGTTCTACTTGGAACTAACTTCCGTGAGAAGTTGTAAGTAGATCAGGAGAGTAGATAGTGTTTTGAAAACTGTGTGCAGTGAGTGCAGTGCACATTTTGTTTCTATATTCCAATGCCCTCTCGGGCATAGGCTGAGACCCTGTATATTCTACGGCTGAACATGGTGAAGCCCGTGAGATCTTGTTCCAGTCTAGGGACTGAGACATGTGAAGCCCCATCTCTTAAGCTCATTGTAAAGCGGTGAATGTTAAGGCTCTCAGCCTATGCCCGAGAGGAAGTAAGTTGGAATATAGAAAAAAAAAAAAAAAAAAAAAAAAAAAAAAAGCTGCTTCGTCTCTGTGCTTCACCGTCTTACCCCCTAGACTCGGACCCTCACTCTCAGAACGCCACCTATTGAGCAATTAACTCACTAGGCATTGCCCCCCTGTAGCATATATTGAATATGGGAATATTCATACAGTGCTATTTAATCAGGGAACAATGAGGGTATCTATTTGGCGTTTCGGTGTGCTGTGGTAATGCACTGATACTAGGTACAGCACAAATTCCATTCCAATTATATCTTCCCATTGACATATTGGGATTCTAACCCGGGTCCATTGAATTACCAGTCCAGTGGCAAGACCATACCACCACACCTCCCCCTAAATATCCCCTCGGAATGGACCGCAAAGGACTCTCATTTATGAATCTTGGAGGTTTGATATTGAATATGAGACAAAAGAGGAAATATGTCGGACCCGCCCCCTTCGTCCCCCCCCCCCCCCCACCACCACACCCCACAGAACCAAAGGGTATTGTAGATCTCCCTCCCTCTTCCTTGAGGCCACCGCATCCCACTTTGTCTCTTTTACACAGAGAAATTTGGGGGGAGGGGGGTCTTTATGCTACAGGTATTGTTTGACGGCCGAGGGTTTGCCTGAGGACGTGTGTGTGGGTGGGTGTGTGTAAGAGAGAGAGAGAGAGAGAGAGTGAGTGTAAGTGAGTGAGTGAGTATGTGAGTGAGTGTGTGCTAGAGTTAATTAGATCTATAATATATTTAATTTTATTATAACGCAAGTCATATTCGCGTATACAGCATCCAGTACTATCGTTGTTGTAGCCAAAGTATTTATAAGGTGGTAATGGCTGTTTTGTTGTTTATTTTTAAAGCGGAAGTTAATCCAATCTCAATATTAAAGAATGGTCCAAGACAAAGAGTGATGCGATGCCCTCAAGGTTGGGAGAGATCTATATAATTATAGTCTTTGTGGTTCTTTGTGGTGAGGCAGGAACTCTTGGGAGGGGGACCTACTCGTACCTCGACTACTCTTCTAAAATGAGAGAGAGAGAGAGAGAGAGAGAGAGAGAGGCTAAAGAGTATGCTGAGTTGGGCTTTATGTATAAATGTAGCATAACCGTATTTTAGCTGGTAAATGTGCTCAATGTCGATGTCTACCGCTCCAACTTCCTTATAGAATGAAACTCGTCAATTGATCACTTGCGAGTTTCAGGCTATAAAGAAGTTGGAGCCGTAGACATCGATGTTTAGCTGAATGACCAGCTAAATTACGGTTGTAGTGCATTCATAAATTCATAAAACCCAATTCAACATACTATTTATCACTCAGAAACCTACATTATTATTAAATATATGTGTTATGTCGATGTCTACGGCTCCAACTTCCTTATAGAACGAAACACGTCAATTAAGCGTATAAATAGTTCGCGAAAACGGCCCCAATATGAAGGTACTATGACGTAGACGCGAGTAATAACACGTCATACGAAACCTAATACAGTGCAACCTCCATAACCTCCTATAATTATGCACCAATTGGGAAGCTCGTGCGAGGTTTTCAATGGCGCACTATCACTTATTAACCCTTTGAAGCTCTGACGCGTTTTAGCCGTTTATTTTTTGCTATAATTAGACGAGTTTATGCAGCTTAGGAAGTATATGTGGGTATTAAAAGGGTAAATACTATCTCAATCAACCCTTTGACTGGTGATGGGCTGGTCTATCAGAGTGAGAACTGAGCGATCTCTGCCATACCCATAGCTTACTCTGACTGTTCCTTTAACTTATATATTTTCTAGATCTCAAGTGACGGCGTCTTTTCCGTGGATTGACCTCCCAATCTACCAAGATTGGAAGCCAAAGCGTCACATTTTTCCCTTGCCCCTTAACTTTCTCTTCATAATTGCTGAGGGGCACAGGGCCCTGGGTGGGGCTTTGGTTTCCCGGGCGTTTCCGCACCCTCCTCAGCTCCCCGCCATGGAGTGGCTTCGGTCACCCAGGCTTTATTGTGGTCGGCAGGGAGGGTTCTGTGGGGGCGCTCGGTTATGGCCTTGGAATTGCTCGGGGCCTTGGGGCTGTTCGGCCAGGCAGCTTGGGGAACAACAACAACAACAACAACCCTTTGACTTCCATATACCGTTACTAATCTGAATAAAATCGTCTAATAGTAGCCAGAAACAGACCAGAAACGCGTATTGGAGCTTGAAGGGGTTAACAGTCTGCAACGCTAATGAGTTCCGTTAAGGGGAGGTATTTAGTTTGTTCCCTAGACCTCCATCAAGCTTAAAATTACACCCCCTTGAGTCCCTTTCAAGATAAATTTGTACATTTTTCGGTAGAAAAATGTCCCGGCCGAAGGCCGGTTCCTCTTAAATTACAGGCTCGCTATCGCTCGCCAGGATAAAATTGACACCTGAATTGCACGAAAGGTCTTAATATGGGGTGAAAGTTCTTAAAATCGCTAAACTAATGGGGCAAACCTTTCATAATATCAAAAGCAATGGGGCTAAACATGAGGGAGAAAGGGGTCAAGAAAAAAATCCCTCAAGTGGAGATCTCCCCTTAAGGTGGTACGTAATGGTTATTTGTTGGTCTATTTATCTATTAATTCAATTATTTGTTAGTTTCCTCGCTAGACGTCCATCAAGCTTAAAAAAAAAGCACAACCCTAGATCCCCATTCAAGATAAATTTGTACATTATTCGGTAGAAAAATGGCACGAAAGATCTTCAAATTGACAACTAAATTGGGCGAAGCATGTTAAAATCGCCAAACTAATGGGCCGAATGTTTTAAAACCTCTAAACTAATATGCTAAACATGAGGGAGAAGGGGGTCTAGAAAAAGCGACTACCTCCCCCTTAACTGCTTTAGTGTTATGGTTATTTGTGTTAGTGTAATACATGGAAGGAACTGGTAAACTAACATTTGTATCCTATACTGTATAGTTTCACAAAATGGTGATGTAGATAGGGGTAAAATTCACCGACTAGACTAGACAGAGAAAGGGCCGAGGGAACGAAAAAGTGGTCCCAGGACCCTAAGAATTGGAACTTTAAATGTTGTTTCTGTTCGGGCTCTATCTCGAGACGGCCACCAATCCCAGCCGGGATTGAACCTCCGACATTCAGAACTAATGTCAAAGCTTTTAATCCACTACACCACGGCGTCATACGCCGTGGTGTAGTGAATTAAAAGCTTGGACACGCGTTCTGAATGTCGGAGGTTCGATCCCGACTGGGAGTATGTAATGCCATATGTTTTACAAGCGCTAGGGTAAAGAAATCAAAGCAGGAGGGGACGATCATATTTATTTTACAAATCTTTGGTACATTTCCTTAATATTAGACATTAAATATACGGCGGATATTTACATGAACAATAATACAACCTAGAAGGAAACATAGGTCTAACTTTGGTAATTACATATATGACTAGAGAAGTTACAACGTCGGTAGTTTATGATACTTATGACTGCACACATGAAACAAAAATATATATTGAGTTTATGATAATTATGACTGCACACATGAAACAAAAACATATAGAGTTTATGATAATTATGTCTGCTAACATGAAACAAAAATAGATTAATTGACTTTGACTTTGTTTTATACAGCTATGCAAATCAGCCATCCATATTATGTCACAAAATAAACTATAGTCTGTTCATATTAGGTTGGGCAGAAATCGTAACCTCTAACCTCCCATAACTCTAAAAGGACTAGAGTAATCGAGCTAATATTTGGCCAGGGAATAGGTGTGGAAATTGACAGCTCATTTGCTCTACCCCTTTTTGAGTTACAGAGGTTAGAGGTTTCGATTTCTGGCCAACCTAGAATGAACGGACTATAGTGAACCACTTGCAAGTATTCCATATTGCTATTATGTGTTATTTTCAAGCTCTTACAACATTTGGCTTCTTTCACATAAAATAAATATAGAACAGTAAGCTTATATTATATATATTTAACCCTTTCTATACCAGCGACGTCTTTTTTATTTGATGTCAGCTTCATCTAGACGATTTTATAAAGCTTAGCAAAGTTATATGGTAGCTAAACGGATTAATTGAGATAGTTGGTAGGCCTTTATTTGGTAGACGTCCTTCCTAACCTTATTAAAAACGTCTAACAGTTGCCAGTATAAAATAAAAAGGGTGCCACTGGTACTGACAGGGTTAAATTGCAATATTCCAAAATTGCAGATGTTACACTCGACTTAAATATTATAAGCTAGTGTCTTTTTTACTTTATGTTAGCAATATTTAGACGATTTTATGAAGCTTAAGAAGGATCTGTGGTCGTAAAAATGGTTAAGTGAGATAGTGCCGAGCCTGTTAATTGTTGGAGGTCCATTATAAGCTGAATAAAATCGCCCAATGGTAGCCAGAATGAAGTTTTTAAAAGGTCTCCGGTACAGAAGGGGTTAATTATTATAAGCCAGTGTGTTGTTAATCGAATATATCTAAAACATTAATTGCATGATGCGCTAAATACTGTTAAATCTTTGCTATATTTATATCCCTGAATTGTAATTTATTCATGTACTTATAGGCTTAAATTACATTATATATATATATATATATATATATATATATATATTACAAATAACCTCCCAGTTTGACAATATTCGTGTATTACATAAGCCTGAGTTAAACTGAAATTCGTGACAATTTCCTATTATATTCAACTAGCCCGCAGCGACAGCCATTGTTCACTCTCCATTAACAAAGGTATTTAGCCTTAAGGGAGGATGGGTCGTTTTTCTGGACCCCTTTCTCCCTCATGATTAACCCCATTGCTTTTTGAGATTTTAAGACGTTCGCCCTATTAGTTTGGCGATTTTAAGACCTTTCGCACTATTTATGTCAATTTTAAGACTTTTCGTGCCATTTAGGTGTCGAATTGTTTCTGGCAAGCGATAGCGAGCCTGTAATTTAAGAGGAACCGGCCTTCGGCCGGGAAATTTTTCTACCGAGAAATGTACAAATTTATCTTGAAAGAGGCTCAAGGGGGTGTAATTTTAAGCTTGGAGGTCTAGGGAACACGCTAAAAAAATAAAATAAAATAAATACAGCCTAGAGTATATTTTCTAGAATTTATATATGAATTTATTTAATCTTATGTGTGTGTGAGTATCCGAGGTTCGAGTCCTTTGAGTACCACATGTATTCATTAGTTTCATTGATGTCATTAATTAGGTTTATTTGTAAGTTAATCGGTGGGTTGGTAAATAAATAGGAATGCTTTACTATGAATTCATTTTTAGGCATTCTAAAAAATAACATTTATATATTTAATGGGTGCATGTTAAAGATTCAATATCCGGAAAACTGTAATATTGTTTAAATAATAAACAAATACATTTTCCGATATTGTATTCAATGCAAATGTTTCATAGCGAATACAAATCTAGAAACATAATACTTATGAATTAATTTGCAGTTTATTTGACAAGCCGTATAATTATTAAAATAGGAGATTATTATATATATATATATATATATATATATATATATATATATATATATATATATATGTGTGTGTGTGTGTGTGTGACAGATCAACTCTTTGTCCAACCTAAAAGAACAATTATTTTTCAAACAAAAGTGTGTTTGTTAAATGCAGCGCTGATAATTGCATCGATGTTTTATTTCATATGTTTTTCACAGGTCATTTTAATACTTGTTCCTGCTGACTTCCATGTGTCACTTTCATCATGTTTATAACTTTTTAACCATTGTGTCATACAAGTGTCATGTATTCATATTTCAAAGCCTCCAATGACAAAGGTTTCCCCGACTGAAAATAGCAGTTTGTTAAGCCGGTATCACACAGAGCTTTTATAGTCAACATTCGACGATCAAAATTTTTCTGGCAACTTTACTGGAATATTTTGCGCTGGTATCGGAAACTAGATTGGTAATAGATGAATTCAGGTAACCGAAATATTATAAATGTTGACCTCATAAGCTGTCAGACCAGCGTTGAGGATAAATGTTGAGGGGAAAAGCGCTCGTGTGATACCGGCTTTAGAGTGAGCAGCAGGTGTTATTGTTGTTGTTGCCTTTGATGGAGGAATCTGAGCCTAACTATTCTGCCGTTGCTTGTTAGTGGCGAGGCTTTTGTTGCAGGTGTTATGCTGCACCTGGAGTATAAAGGGTTACAGGGATCGGCTGCACGGAATTGGGTAAACAAGAATGGGAAGACAGGAACTGGGTAAACAGGAATGGGAAGGCTGGAATGGATTGACAAGAATCGGTATACATAGAAATGGGTATATGAAGGAATGGGTAGCAAGAAATAGGTAGGTAAGGATAACTCTCTCTCTCTCTCTATATATATATATATATATATATATATATATATATATATATATATATATATATATAGAGAGAGAGAGAGAGAGAGAGAGAGAGAGAGAGAAAGTGTAAGAGTGAGAGAGATGCGAAGGCAAAGCTTTTATAGTCAATCCTGAATTGAGATTGTTGATTTATTTATTCGTGAACATTAATGGCAAACTAAAGTAGATTTTTAGGACGTAACTCGACTTTTGACGTTACAGTGTACATGACAAAAGAGGATTTAATGATTGATGTAATCATAATATTTATACATAGTAGTCAACCAAATTCAGCTGAGGTCGGAAATTGATGTGGCAGAGAGCTACAGTTTGATATGGAAAGACTTACTAGTTTAATTAACAAGCCATGAAGTGAGAGACTCCCGAAGATATGGACGGAGAGAAGATGACACGAAGGAAAATATACATAAAAGTCAGGAGAAACTAAATATGCATCATAATTATCACCTCAATCTGCCGACCCACTAACCACACAAACACTCGAAGAATATCAACAACTTAAGGGGAGATTTCCACTTGAGGGACTTTTTTTTCTTGACCCCTTTATCCATCATGTCTAGCCCCATTGCTCCTGAGATTTTAAGACGTTTGCCCCATTAGTTTGGTGATTTTAAGAATTTCCGCCCCATTCTGTCAATTTTAAGGCCTTTCGTGCCATTTAGGTTTCTATCTTATCCTGGCGAGCGATAGCGAGCCTGTAATTTAAGAGTAACCGGCCTTCGGCCGGGACATTTTTCTACCGAAAAATGTACACATTTAGCTTGAAAGGGGTTCGAGGGGGTTAAATTTTAAGATTGCTGGAGGAGTAGGAAACAAACTAAAAACCTCCCCTTAACCCTTACAGTACCGGTGACGTCTTTTCATAATATTCTGGCAACTATTCGACTGTTTTATTCAGCTTAGGAAGGATGTCTACCCATACAAAGATTACAGACTATCTCAATTCTGTATTCATAGCGCAATGGATAAATGCACTGAATTTCGGTGTGAGCATCCTAGGTTCGAATCCCTGGACTGCCACATGTATTTGTTGATTTCATTAATTGAGTTTAGGAGTAAAGTCGGTTGGTGGAGGTAACATAATAATTAATCGTTTTAACTACCATTTATCCTTCCTAAGCTTCCTAAAATTGTCTACACGCAGCTGAAATACAAACCAACAGACGTCGCCGGTACCGTAAGGGTTAAGCTGGTATCACACGAGAGCTTTTATAGTCAACATTCGATGATCAACATTTTTCTGGCAACATTTCTGGAATATTTTTCACTGGTATCGGAAACTAGACTGATAGTAGGTGAACTTAGGTGACAGCAAAATATTAAATGTTGACCTTATAAGCTGCCAGACCAGTGTTGAGGATAGATGTTGAATGAAAAAGAGCTCGTGTGATACCGGCTTTAGTGTGACAAATATGGAAGAGTATGTGTGTGTTGAGAGAGAGAGAGAGAGAGAGAGAAAGATTAAATGCATGGAAACTCGTGACTGTCGGGGTTTCGAGTCTGGCTGGGAGTATAAACATTTAGTAACTAACGAGTATGTGTGAGATATTAATGACTCTCGTGTTTGGCCGGGCGAGAATTAAATGAAATCTCTATGACGCGAGTTGCGTGAAGAAACTTGTAAATATTCCTGTATAGTATCCTGGGATATATATATATATATATATATATATATATATATATATATATATATGGCGAGGGGGGTCAATTTCAGATAAAGTGTTGAGTTTAAATGTTGAGTGAAAAAAAGCTCTCGTGTGATACCGGCATTAAACTCATCATAAACTATCGACGTTCACTTTTTTAGCTACGAGTCACACACATAAAAGTAGTGTACTAGTCTTTGGCCAGAAACAATTATGCGGGAACACATATCGTACCTACTTGATAAATTATATAAATACGGAGATCTGTACACGATTGCCAAGGATACATGATACATAGGGTGGTATTCTTAAGGGGGCTCACCGTTATTTTGTTTTCTCTCTGTCTCTCTCTCTCTCTCTCTCTCTCTCTCTCCTGGTTGTATCCATTCGGCCCCATTCACCCTACTGTTTTAAGACGTTTATCCCCATCCAGGCGTCGATTTATATATAAAAAAAAATTGACACAAGGCTAAATTTGTACATTTTTCGATGGAAATATGTATCCGGCAAAGACAGATTTCTCCGTACAATGCTGGCTTGCTATCGCTCGCCAGGAAGAAATCGACACCTGGATAGGGATAAACGTCATACAACTCAGAGAGAGAGAGAGAGAGAGAGAGAGAGAGAGAGAGAGGAAACAAAAGTAGGTCACTCCCCTTTTTTTTTAAACCTGGCCAAAATTCTGTCCTATGGTCGCCAAGGGAAGTATTTTCAACATACCGGGCTAGTTTTGTTTCTCAGGTAACGTTGATGCGCCTTTGGTTTCTCAGTAAATGATTACTAATTATACCTGATATATTTTACAGTGTGCTGGCTTAATAATCCAGAAGGGTTGATAGCCTCTGAAGTCCTATTATAGCTAATTACCGATACAAGGGCTGCAGTTCTCGCAGAGAGGCTCTAGTCCTGACGTTATTCTTGACTTGCAGTCTGCTGGCTTAATTATCCAGAAAGGTTGATAGCCTCTGATAGCCTACGATACAAGGGACTGGATTTCTCGACAAGAGGCTTCATTCCTGTCGATATTCTTGACTTACAGTGTGCTGGCTTAATAATCCAGAAATAACCTCTGAAGTCCTATTTTACCTACTTACCGACACAAGGGACTGGAATTCTCGAAAAGAGGCTTCAGTCTTGACGATATTCTTGACTTACAGTGTGCTGGCTTAATAATCCAGAAGGGTTGATAGCCTTGGAACCAATAACTTTGGACTGATAATTTCTCTTAGTGTCTGTGATGCCAGCGGGGGATTATTTTTGTATTTACACTAATGTGTATCTTTCAATTAGACTTATTATATATTGAAACAGAGACTTCCTAGCTCCCACCACATCCCCCATAGCCCCTCTCTCTTTCTTTCCTCAAGTTACCGACACATACCTAGGGAAAGTAGTGAGTAATTGACTTGATAAAACGCCTTGTTTCTTTTCGCACAGAGTCATATTTGGCTACAATCTGACTAACGCGCTTCCTAGATTTCCTCTGGGACTCAGAACTGGCGAAGGATTGATCGATCGACACTCCATCGCTCTACTATCATACGTTCCCTGGCAGAAATTCGCCAAAGCCTTCCCCGAGTTACTGACACATGTCGGTGAACTGTAGCGACTGACTTCTCACATCCCGGAAATCAGTGAGGCTCAGCAAACCACCTTTATGATGTTCCAACCATCTATGTAAACTCAGTTATTCACTTCTCGAACAACCGGCACATAGCCTATACACTGGAGGAATTGGTAGACTGCAAGAACGCTTCCTATTTTCCCACAAGCTGCTGAGACTCTAGGGTAGCTACAGATTAACGGGCATGTTTCCTAGCTTCCACCAGAGCCCCCACCTCCCTCCATCCCCGAGCTACTGGCACATATCGGTGAACTGTAGCGACTGGCTGCCCTCATCCCCGGAGCTCATGGCGTAGAGATCAGTGAGGCCCGGGCCGAGGGAGTCCACTGGCCGCAGCTCCGTCATTAGGCCACCCTGCTCCTTTAGCTTGTCCCCGACGTGACGCTCGTGCTCCTGCTTCAAGATGTTCCGCCTCCACTTGGCCCGAGCATTTTGGAACCACACCTGTCGAGGGGGAGGATGTGAATGTGATGAAACCGGTAGATTAGGGGTTCCGAGATGGCTTAGAAGATCGGGATTAGGGGTTCCGAGATGGCTTAGAAGATCGAGATAGGCTTTGTGATGAGCTGGATTGTGGCTTGACGCCGAATGGGAAGAAATACATGTGATGACACTGATATATAGAGGGTAATGAGAGGGCTTCGATGATCGAGTAAGGATTAAGGATAACCTTGATTCTCCTTCATGGGATGTAGTGACAAGAGGGACGAGTTTAATGTGATGAAACGAGTAGAAAATGATGTGTGGGTGGGCTTAGTTGAGGTCAGGATTTGGAATGACCTCGAATGGCCTGGGATCCGTCAAGTTCTCCTCCACGCGGCGGGCCTGCTCCGGCTTCAAGACGCTCCTCCGCCACTTGGCTCGGGTGTTGTAGAACCAGACCTGCCGAGGAAGATGACCTGAATGTGGTGAAATTTGGTAGAAAAGGGAGGTCTGGATTTGTTTACATGAACAGGAAGGATTCATAAAAACGTTGGTAGTCCCCAGTGGCTCTACAAAGGATTGATTGTAAGGGAAAGCAAGCAGCAACAGATCTAATGATCCATACTAGGCTCTGTTTCTTTTCAGCTGGCGATAAATTGAATCCCTTAGCAACTGATTTCTCGATACTTAATGGAGAAATATGAAACTACTATCTCTCCTCACTATATTACTGCCAAGGTTTCAAAATTAACAACATATTTCACTACATCTTCATTATAGGTAAGAAATTAAGAGGAAAACATGGCAATTTACCGTCAGCTGGAAAGAAACACGGTATAGGCTGCTTGTTGAAGGTTAGTGATTTGGGAATTGAAAGACTGTTACAAAATGGAACTCCATAGACCTGTGGAAAAAAATATATATAAATATTATTCGGGCACACAGACAGTCAGTCAAGGACTCGAGCAATTTAAGTTATTTATGCGATATTTAACCCATACTGTACCAGAGGATATTACCATAAATGTACCCTCCAGTACCAGGCAGTGTGGCCAAAGTGGCTTCAAAGGCAAGAGAGCACACCCTCCCACCTCAGAAGTTGGTGAAACTCTGACCCAGCCAGCCTGTGGAGGCTGACAGCCAAGCTGAGAAGTGTTGCCAACTCCTCAGAGCAGTGCCTACAAGTCATGTTAGCAGCTACCGCTCGATACTGGCAGTTACGGTACAAGGATTGCATATTACTGACGGCTGAGAGCCGTTGCTGGTACTGGCGAGTGACTTTTTAACTGGTGGCGGCTCTCGTCCGTCGCTGGGATAGTAGGGGTTAAATTTGGAGGACGTACGACATTATGAAAGAAAAATGTATTGTGTATTGAGGAAGACATGAATGGAATATTTTGTAATTCTTTGCATTCATTAATATTATTATTATTATTATTATTATTATTATTATTATTATTTATCATTATTTATTTATTATTATTATTATTATTATTATTATTATTATTATTATTATTATTATTATTATTTTATATATATTTTGTAGACCAGGTCATGATTTGCAATTATCTCAATTATCTCCTGGTCTTTCAGCTTCTCCCGATTCGATGTTTACGTTCCCATTTCAAGACGTTTCGCTGCTACTCGTCCAAAGTTTGGAAACATGCCTGTCTAAAGGGAAATATGGCATGGGGTGAAACAGCTAAGGGGGTAGTGCTTGGATTTTGGTCTATATATTCATTTAATAATTTATTTTTTAGTTTCCTCGCTAGACCTCCATCAAGCTTAGACAAACACCCCCTAGACACCCTTTCAAGATAAATTTGTAAATTTCCCGGCCAAATGCCAATTCCTTCCAAAATTATAGGTTTGCTATCGCTCGCCAGGAAAAAAGCGACACCTAAATGACACGAAAGGTCTTAACATTGACGAAGAAATGGGGCGAAAGGTCTTAAAATCGCAAAACTAATGGAACGAACGTCTTAAAACCTCAAAACTAATAGGCTAAACATGAGGGAGAAGGGGGTCCAAAAAAGCGAGCACTACCCCCTTAAATAAAGGGTTATGAGTGTGCTTCGATGATGATAACAGATTTTGGATACCCCCACTGTTGGATCTTTTGGCAAGCGCTTTATAACTACTTGCGAGTTTTGGGCTATAAGGAAGTTGGAGCTGTGGCTATCAATATTTAGCAGCATTACTATCTGAAATACGGCAATGTAAGAATGAAACGCACATAAAACCAAATGTTTCATACTTTTTATCCTTCATTATTAATATGCATTATTATTGCATTTCTCCTAATATCGATGTTTACGGATCCAACTTCTTTATAGCCTGAAACTTGCAAGTGATCAATTAAATGATACTGGTAACTCTAAGGTATAATATAAGGCAAGGATAAAAGGACATCATATTGAATGGGTGAACACAGCCAACAATATATAAACAGGAAGGCATAACGAAAGGTGGGAGATACACCTTCCTTTAAGGGGAGGTTTCTAGTTTGTTTCCTACTCCTCCAGCAATCTTAAAATGTCACCCCCTTGACCCCCTTTCAGGATAAATTTGTACATTTTTCGGTAGAATAATGTCCCGGCTACTCTCAAATTACAGGCTCGCTATCGCTCGCCAGGATAAAATCGACACCTAAATGGCACGAAAGGTCTTAAATTTGACAGAATGGGGCGGAAATTCTTAGAATCACCAAACTAATGGGGCAAACGTCTTAAAATCTCAAAAGCAATGGGGCTAGACATGAGGGAGAAAGGGGTCAAGAAAAAAGTCCCTCAAGTGGAAATCTCCCCTTAACCCTTTGTATACCGGCGACGTCTTTCTAATTATATTCTAGAAGATTATGTTCAGTTTAAGAAGGATCTGTGGTAGTAAAGACGGTTAAGGGAGATACTTCACAACCTGTTAATTAACCCTCTCACGACCATATGACGCAGAGGTTGCCAGATTACCAATACTAAATAGAGTTCTCTCACTCTTATAATTACCTCTCCAAAATTAGTTTTCTGCCCACAGCTAACTCAAAGACAACTGCAGAGGTTGAAGTAACTAAACTAAAGGTTTCTAAATACCCCTGATGGTAACAAAGGCTTTAAAGTATCCCTAATAGGCTCAACACAGCTAACTCAAAGACAACTGCAGAGGTTGAGGTAACTAAACTAAAGGTTTCTAAATACCCCTGATGGTAACAAAGGCTTTAAAGTATCCCCAATAGGCTCAACACAGCTAACTCAAAGACAACTGCAGAGGTTGAAGTAACTAAACTAAAGGTTTCTAAATACCCCTGATGGTAACAAAGGCTTTAAAGTATCCCCAATAGGCTCAACACAGCTAACTCAAAGACAACTGCAGAGGTTGAAGTAACTAAACTAAAGGTTTCTAAATACCCCTGATGGTAACAAAGGCTTTAAAGTATCCCCAATAGGCTCAACACAGCTAACTCAAAGACAACTGCAGAGGTTGAAGTAACTAAACTAAAGGTTTCTAAATACCCCTGATGGTAACAAAGGCTTTAAAGTATCCCCAATAGGCTCAACACAGCTAACTCAAAGACAACTGCAGAGGTTGAAGTAACTAAACTAAAGGTTTCTAAATACCCCTGATGGTAACAAAGGCTTTAAAGTATCCCCAATAGGCTCAACACAGCTAACTCAAAGACAACTGCAGAGGTTGAAGTAACTAAACTAAAGGTTTCTAAATACCCCTGATGGTAACAAAGGCTTTAAAGTATCCCCAATAGGCTCAACACAGCTAACTCAAAGACAACTGCAGAGGTTGAAGTAACTAAACTAAAGGTTTCTAAATACCCCTGATGGTAACAAAGGCTTTAAAGTATCCCCAATAGGCTCAACACAGCTAACTCAAAGACAACTGCAGAGGTTGAAGTAACTAAACTAAAGGTTTCTAAATACCCCTGATGGTAACAAAGGCTTTAAAGTATCCCCAATAGGCTCAACACAGCTAACTCAAAGACAACTGCAGAGGTTGAAGTAACTAAACTAAAGGTTTCTAAATACCCCTGATGGTAACAAAGGCTTTAAAGTATCCCCAATAGGCTCAACACAGCTAACTCAAAGACAACTGCAGAGGTTGAAGTAACTAAACTAAAGGTTTCTAAATACCCCTGATGGTAACAAAGGCTTTAAAGTATCCCCAATAGGCTCAACACAGCTAACTCAAAGACAACTGCAGAGGTTGAAGTAACTAAACTAAAGGTTTGTAAATACAAAGGCTTTAAAGTATCCCTAATAGGCTCAAAATCGCGGCATATGTCGGAGAGGGTTAATTGCTGGAGGCCCTGTATAAGCTGAATTAAATCCGTCTAATAGTAGCCAGAATCATGTGTTAAAAAGACGGATCCGGTACAGAAGGGGTTACTGGATGAACGATATCTTTGACTGTCCTTTCTTATTAATATTTTGTTTTATAGTCATCGTATTATTAACTCTTAGCTTTTATCGGTACATAAGTTAACATCTCAACAAAAGACACATTATAAAAATCGTACATTTCCGTAGTAAAATGGTCACTTAAGGGGAGGTATTTAGTTTGTTCCCTAGACCTCCATCAAGCTTAAAATTACACCCCCTTGAGTCCCTTTCAAGATAAATTTGTACATTTTTCGGTAGAAAAATGTCCCGGCTGAAAGCCGGTTACTCTTAAATAACAGGCTCGCTATCGCTCGCCAGGATAAAATCGACACCTAAATGGCACGAAAGGTCTTAAAATTGACAGAAATGGGTCGAAAATTCTTAAAATCGTTAAAATAATGGGGCGAACGTCTTAAAATTAGAAAAGCAATGGGGCTAAACATGAGGGAGAAAGGGGTCAAGAAAAAAATCCCTCAAGTGGACATCTCCCCTTAACCAATAGACTCAGCACCAAACAGTTAAAAAATAATTAGTATTTATGAAGATTAAGGGGGGAGATCTCCACTTGAGGGATTTTTTTCTTGATTCCTTTCTCCCTCATGTTTAGCCCCATTGTTGTTCTAGTTTTAAGACGTTTGCCCCATTATTTTGACTATTTTAAGAACTTTCAACCCTTTTCTGTCAATTTTAAAACCTTTCGTGCCTTTAAGGTGTCGATTTTATCTGGCGAGCGATAGCGAGCCTGTAATTTAAGAGGAACCGGCTTTCAGCCGGGACATTTTTCTACCGAAAAATGTACAAATTTATCTTGAAAGGGGCTCAAGGGGGTGTAATCTTAAGCTTGAAGGATATCTAGGGACCAAACTAAAAACCTCCCATTCATTGAGTGTAAGTGTAAGCTGTGCAACAATGTGTGTAAGTGTGTGGATATGAAGTGATGTGTAAGTGTGTGGATATGAAGTGATGTGTAAGTGTGTGGATATGAAGTGATGTGTAAGTGTGTGGATATGAAGTGATGTGTATGTGTGTGGATATAAAGTGTTGTGTAAGTGTGTGGATATGAAGTGATGTGTAAGTGTGTGGATATGAAGTGATGTGTATGTGTGTGGATATAAAGTGTTGTGTAAGTGTGTGGATATGAAGTGATGTGTAAGTGTGTGGATATGAAGTGATGTGTAAGTGTGTGGATATGAAGTGATGTGTAAGTGTGTGGATATGAAGTGATGTGTTTAAATTCAAAAGAAAATATGGATATTAGAATATAAGGGATCATTAATTTGAATTGAAATATATAACTGTGGAATTAACTAAAACTGATTCCTAGTTCATATCAATTTGACGTAGCAATTAACAAAAGAGCTATGTCAAAAGATATTGCAATAAAACCTTACATTATGACTGTAATAACTGTAATACATAGTGAGTGAAAGGCGTCTGTTTATAGTTTTGACAATAAGGAATCATTAATCGATACCATTAATAAACTTATTTCTTAGATAATGTACACTCGGATACCATAGTCTCCAGCCTCCTAATAAATATTTGAGGATATGACCTATTTCTAATTATGGAAGTATATCTCTGGACACGAATTTATGAATATAGTTTTCTGTGTATCAACTACAAAACTATATATAGTATTTATTGTTAAGGGGAGGTTTTTAGTTTGGTCCCTAGATATCCATCAATCTTAAGATTACACCTCCTTGAGCCCCTTTCAAGATAAATTTGTACATTTTTCGGTAGAAAAATGTCCCGACTGAAAGCCGGTTCCTCTTAAATTATAGGCTCGCTATCGCTCGCCAGGATAAAATCGACACCTAAATGGCACGAAAGGTCTTAAAATTGACAGAAATGGGTTGAAAGTTCTTAAAATCGTCAAAATAATGGGGCAAACGTCTTAAAATTAGAAAAACAATGAGGCTAAACATGAGGGAGAAAGGGGTGCAGAAAAAAGTCCCTCAAGTGGATATCTCCCCTTAAGCAAGTTCTATCCAAAAAACAAAAATCCAGATGATTCACTAATTCTTATGAGTGGGCTAGAGACTATAGCTTCCGAGTGTACGAATCATTTTAATACCCGGTCAAATAACATCCTGTAAATAAATGAAATGTAAACCAATTATATTAATTTACAAAATAATTAAAGTGGTCAAATTAAAATATTCCCATCCAAAGTTATCTTCTGCAACTGGCACAGAAAACCAACCTGCTTAAGAGAGTCCCGTAGGTAAAATAATGTCTTCCAATTCGACTTTGCCTGATGGAAACTAAGATTGAACGAAAAACGGCCGAATTAGAACACAGTGCGGAGGATCGAAACCCACATAGCGAAAATAGCATCTTTATAAGCCCTTTCGGTAGCCAATCACGCATTTCTTTTGGGTTTTCTGACTATTATTAGACGATTTTTATGCAGATTAGGAGGAGTATATGGAATCCAGAGGGTTAATCTCTACTGCACCATAGGGTACTACCATAGATTTACCCCCCAGTCCCAAGCTATGTGGCCAAAATGGCTTCAGAGGCAAGATATAACAACCTCCCACCTCAAAAGATGGAGGAATACTGCCTCTCCCAGCATGTGGGGGCTTGGATATAAGCTGAGAAGTTTTGCCAAGGTCTTACAGCAGTGCTCAAACATCGTGGTACCAGGTACTGCCTGATACTGGCAGTTACAAGGATCGTATATTACTGACGGCTGGCTGGCAGCCATCGCTGGGACTGGGGAGTGATATATCTACTTCGCTGGTACTGAATGGGTTAATGGAGATAATCCTTACCCTTATAATTCCCACAGGTCCTTCCCAAACTGCTTAAAATCGTCTAATGATAGCCAGAGTGTCAAATTGCGTCATAATCTTCAAAAGGGCTTAATGACTAAAATTTTCCTATGTGGGAATTTCGCTCCTCCAAGATATCTTCAGGCCAGTGTAAAGATCGACAGGAACCACATTACATTACCTGCAGGACTCTCTTGGACAGGCCAGTCTTCTGCGCCAGTTGCTTGAGGTCCTTGGCATCGGGGTTTTGGTTGAGGTTGAAATAGGACTTCATGGTTCGGAGTTGGTGGTGTTTGAAGGAGGTTCTCATTCGCTTCGTCCGGTTCTGTCCCGGGCCCTGGTGGTGGTCGTAGCGGTAACCATCCATCGTTAGCTCCCCGCCGGGCACCAGCTCTGTCGACAAGGGGAGATGCTGCTAAAATTTGGGGTGTAGAGGGAATTATAGTTATAGTAGCCTAACTTAATAACTGGTGCTAGAGGAAGAATAGTTATTATTGGTGTATTGGAAAGAAGTATGGTCTGCTTACTTAGTGTACTAACATGAATAGGAGAAGGAGGAATTTGTGAGACCTAGCTGGATTACTCTGTGTAGGTGAGACACAAAGAGAAACAGAGAGGGAGGCCAGACAAATGAAATAGGTGTTCCAACAACTCCTTATCACTACAGTAGATCTGGACTTGACACGAAAATGGAATTTTGCAGTAAAGGCCCTGTCACACTATGCCGATTTAAGTACCGATGCTAGGCGACTTAAGGAGTGGTGGTAGAAGAGGGAAACCACTGCCGAGTAACGTGGGTGATCAGGGACGGAACACCCACGGCGGGCACGCCGTCTGATGGCAACTTGACGGAGTCGAGGGGCGACCATGCATGGCCTAAGGAAAAATAACGGTCGCCGCCGGGCGGCGTCATGCGCCGTAGCGCGCAAACTGGTCAGCGACAATGCTCCCGACAAGCGGCGCCTATAGGTACTACGGCGGCAATGGATGGCCACCCTGTCACACTGGACCCCTACTCCGTCACACTTGACCCCGACCGACGTTGTCCCGTGCGACATTGCCAGGTCGCGGACATATGTTTTCGAAGCGCGGACTCACGGTATGCCCTCCCCCTATGACGCCGCCTGGGCGCTGCCTCAAGACACTTTCTACATATGTGTTTGCTCATTGTCGCCGTAAGGCGGTGACCATGGACGCCGCCGACACCCTTAGCCAGACCGTCTGACGGCGTCCCACTCTAGTTGGGACGCCTCCCCAAATATTGGCGAGCCTTTGAGAAGGCGTATGGTATCCGCAGGTCGTTACCGTCCTTATAGTCTACCGTCACCGTCCCGTCCAATTTTGTGACCTCACTTGCCGCCGACTCAGCTTATGTGAGTTGTGCATGTCGAACTTTTCCTGAAACCCGTGATGACCTCTCCCACCCTCTCCCTTGAGTTGGTGCCCACTCAAGCAGCGCAGCGAATTAGATAAAGACCTCACTACAACCCTTAAGTCGGCTAGCATTGGCACTTAAATAAGCATAGTGTGACGGGTCCTTAAAGGACCCAAAATCGGAGAACGAACCCACAAGTTCGAACCTTGAAACCGCAAAAATACCACATTTTCGCGGTTTCGAGGTTCGTATTTGGGAGTTCGTTTTCCAATTTTGGGTCCCTTACTGCAAAGTTTCATTTTCGTGTCAAGTCCAGATCTACTGTAGTCTATGCACATGCCTATGAGGCCTGACCTGGGTATTGCCCTGCTCGATTAGTATCTACAATCTCCCCAGACTGCTGAAATGGTCAGTTGGTTAAGTTGTCTGGTCACCTTCTAGTCGTACTTATTGTGTCAATTGAATGCTAGTGTTAATGAGGGAAAGGATTAGATTTCTCATGGCTGGAGTGCAAGGCCTTTGACCAACCTTTGGCTGATGATTTTTTTTTAAGCATTCACTTAAAACATTAAATGTTCAGTGTTGCACTCTGTGTGTCAGAGAGTGAGTGAGTGAGTGCGTGTGTATGTGTACGTGTTTGTCTGCATGTGTGTGTTGGGTGTGAGTGTGTTAGTATGTCGTTATGTGTGTGGGTATGTGTCTGTGTAGGTATGTGTGTGTGTGTGGGTATATGTGTGTGTAGCGGCATCATTAGAGAGACAGATCAATGGGAAAGTGTTGGCGGCACATCACACAAAAGTCCCTTCTTCTTTGTGGGCCGTTACTTATTATAGCCTACTGTACCTACTTTGCGCGCGCGCTCTCTCTCTCTCTCTCTCTCTCTCACACACACACTCCTCTCAGCTCAGCGGGCTATAGGTGCTACTAATTGACCGATTACTTAGCCATAATACCTGTTGGAGAATGATCTGGCCTTGATGATTCCCGGAACTGGTACACAGATAGATAGATAGATATATAGATCGATAGATAGAGATAGATAGATGGATGGATAGATGAATAGATAGATAGATAGATAGATAGATAGATAAATAGATAGATGGATAGATAGATAGATAGATAGATAGATAGATAGATTACTTATCGGAGCTGGTACAGATATATATATATATATATACTGTATATATATATATATATACCGTATATATATATATATATATATATATATATATATATATATATATATATATATATATATATAGAGAGAGAGAGAGAGAGAGAGATACTGGTATATATATATACCTGTATATATATATATATATATATATATATATATACTGGTATATATATATATAGCTATTCAATTAAATATATGAAACAATGAATACATGTGGTACTCCATGAATTCGAACCTAGGATACTCACACCGAAATTCCGCACACTTAACCATTACGCTACCAAGACAATTCACCTTCCACTTCCTCGTGTTCTAACTCTATATCGCCATTTTGTTGTCCTCTTCTATCACCCTTCTCGATCTTTTTTCCAACAACTGTCGGGTGAGAGGGAAGTTACCGAAAGATGACCAATCAATGTGTGGAATGTAACCCCCGTGTCTCCAAGGTTCGTGTTAGTTCCTTTTTAAGGGGGGATGGTTAACTTTTAGGTCGATTTTTGTCATGTATTTATAATGTTTCTAGTTTCCTCCCTAGACCTCCATCAAACTTAAAATAAACACCCCCTAGACCCCCATTCAAAATAAATTTGTAAATTTTTTGGTAGAAAAAATTTCCGGCCGAAGGCCGGTTTCTCCTATAACTACAGGCTCGCTGTCGCTCGCCAGGAAAAAATAGACACCTAAATGGCGCGAAAGCTCTTAAAATTGACGACGAAATGGGGTGAAAGGTGTCAAAATCAACAAACTAATGGGCCTCACATTCTGTCTTGATGGCGTAATGGTTTGAGTGTTTAAGATCTGTATGTGATAACCCAGGTTCGAATCCCGGGTGGATCATAATTATGCTTTCATTAATCTTATTGGGGAAGTGTTTGGTGTTGGAGTTAAATTAACCCCTTCTATACCGGCGACGTATTATATATTTTATTTCAGCTACATTAAGGGGAGATTTCCACCTGGAGGATTTTTTTCTGGACCTCTTTCTCCCTCATGTTTAGCCCCATTGCTTTTGAGATTTTAAGACGTTCGCCCCATTAGTTTGGCGATTTTAAGAACCCTCGCCCCATTTCTGTCAATTTTAAGACCATTCGTGCCATTTAGGTGTCGATTTTTTCCTGGCGAGCGATAGCGAGCCTGTAATTTAAAGGGAATCGGCCTTCGGCCGGGACATTTTTCTACCGAAAAATGTACACATTTATCTTGAAAGGGGGTCTAGGGGGAGTAATTTTAAGTTTGATGGAAGTCTAGGGAATCAACTAAAAACCTCCCCTTAAGACCATTTTATGAAGCTTAGGAAGGATATGTGGTAGCTATAAAGATTAATTAAGATAGTATGTAGCCTTATCATTGGTAGACGACCTTCCTAAGCTGAAGAAGATGTATAAATGTATCTACAGTCAAATAAATAACACGTCGCCGGTACGGAAGGGGTTGATAAATTAGATTATTCACTTTGTACAACATATCAAAGTTGTAATTCATAGATAAACTTGGACCG